>WARS01000054.1:1200000-1800000 GCA_008933995.1 Datnioides undecimradiatus | reverse complement strand
GAAGCTAACTTTTCAGACCTAATAGTCTTAAGTGACAACATGGAAAACATGGAAAGAAACAGAAACAGCAGAAAGACCAGTGAAATACTGTACTCTGTGGTTCATCTGTGGTATTAGTCACTTGCTTTGACATGACAACCACAGTTTTAGAGTAGAGTATGGATTTAATTACTTCTTAGGTTGTAATCCTGCATATTACGTCCTTGTGCTGATTCCAGGGAAGTGAAAAATAGTTCAGCTGTAACTTGGGATGCCCAAAAATGTTTTGTGCCACCACTTGCTGATCGTCAGTGAAAAATTGGACTACAGCTGGTTTACCCAATCAAAGCAGACTTGGATTCCTTGGGTTATTCGTTAGATTGACTGATAAAGGCCATGTTGCTTCAATAAGTTGATCCCAATTGCTTTGGCTCTATATTTCTCCTACAATTGTTTGAGGCCAGTTTTCATTTTGAACTCCTAGAACTAAAGTTTCATCTGTTAGTAGCAAAGAATTGAAATGTGTGCTGAAACACTGCTGTCTTTGTACAGAACCAAACAGCACAGTGAAATCCCACTTGTCAATGGGTTAAAATATGGAAAGATGGCAAAGTCATTGTCTCAATCATCTCCACAGATGGTGCTGCCTTTTTTCCCCTAAAGAGATTTTCATCTTTCTAAGACTGAAATTACTGTGAGGAGACCACTTGTCTCCATCTTTTCACCTGGTGTGCTTGGTGCTAAGGTCAAACTCCCCTGATGCCAATCTGTCTGCCTATCTGCACGTCTGTCTGCCTGTTGAAATCTCCTGTGGCCTCCAATTCCTCCACCTGACAGACTGTAGATTGTGTGGAGCTGCAATGGTTTATGCTTATGAAATTGGCCCGTTATGGCTGGAGTATGAGAATATGATTTAAAGGGGGCATTTTAGGTCATTTGAGGCTTTCAGATTTAATAAAAATACCGGAGGAGGAAATTTAGGTTTTCTCTTTGTTTATCAGACTAGCAAAATCTCTGCAACATCCATATTCTTCACACTTCAAATCAGAGCCAAAATCCACTGACACTGGGAAGTTTTCAAGGACACCTTCATGTCAGGTTTTTCTAGCATCTACGGAAATGCCTCAAAACATCGCACAACATGCACATGCCATTGTTTCTGTCAGTGCAAATATCCCCACCTGTTCTTTGCTCCTGTGTTGAACCCAATCAGACAGAGAGAATGAGAGTAATGGACAGAGACAGGACCACGGCTCAGGATCAGCGTTCTTATTAAAGAGGCATTATAGGGTAATAGCTTAACCTTAAGCTAAGTCATATACAGGGATATAAAGGTTTTTCCAATATTGCCTGAGTCCTTTTCAGGTGAAGCTAGAAGCATATTCTATAAGTTGCAGGGAGCAAGAACACAGCCCTGCCTATGGAGGCAAAAGGGAAAAGGAATACTTTAGTAGTGATATCTGTAATGGTTGGTAGGAGTATTTCCTAAAATGTAGAACTATACCTTTTCCTACCATGTCGGTATCCCTCCTGCTGAGGTGTTCCTCAAATTTTAAAACTAGGATAAAATAATTTGTAATGTCATCAGTGTGTTGGGTTAAAGCAAGGGTTAAAGCAGTCTTGTCTGGCTGACACTAATCACTCTCCCCAAACCGGAGGAAATGGGACGCTAAATCCTGCTTAGTGACATATTTCCTTTTGTGGGGGAAATACGAACTCCTGTATGAAATTCTCCTGGGAAAGATGAATCCTCTTAATTCTCTTTTTATATCTCATACATTGATTTTGAGTCATGCTCCTTTGGTTCCTTTGTCAGTGTCTTATTTCAAACAGCATTTTAATATCGCATATACAAGAAAAGGTCGTCAAGAGGGCCCACTGTGTATTATAATCATTAGGGCCTTGATTTGTGACTGCTCTGTCTAGATGAAGGAGCCACAGAGTCTCAGTCTTTAGCTCTGTAGTCACACAGCAATGATAAATAAATGGATCCATACTGAACTTTGTTGTCCCAGGTGTAACGTTCCTGATCTTGTAATAGTTGTTAGAAACCTCAACTCAAGGTCCACTCACTTGCTTATTCAAGCAAATTTCATATTGGCCCTGTTTTTACTTAGATCATATGACAAATTATACTCGAACCAACCAAATAAAGACCTTGAGATGCAGCTGAAAGATCTCGAAAACAGTGAACCTTGTGTTAAGATAACTTTGTCAAACTCTGCTACCTATCTTTTAAAGTCTAACTTTGAAAGCATGTTTCCTTAGTAGGACGGCTGGCATCAGGAAACACATCTTTTCCCAGGTAACAGCAATGACCAAATTAGATTTTGAATAACATAAATGTTGAGAGTAAAAACATGCAGATTGTTGTTGTTGCTGTAGTCTGACAACATTCTAATCTTGACACATATTAATCACTCTACATGAATATTAAAGGAGTTGTGAGTAAAAAAGTTTGGGAAAATCCAACACGTTCACAATCATTGTGGTAGAATTTTGAACAAATGACTTCCCACTGTTGTTAGCGTTATGCTCAAATCCAACTTAGTCACAAAAGCTGCTCGCATTTATAGAAAGAATATTTCACAAAGAGAACTCCAACATGGCACACAATAGTATTATATTAGCCAGTATTTGCTCAAATCTAATGAATCCGTAGAGCTACAATAAAGCTTCTCGCCTTCTCATCAGCAGCGCATCTGCTCTCTGTGTAATGTACATCCTTTGAATCTCTCTCTCTATTAGGTAATGCAGTGCACCTTTATTTGTATTGTAAATGTTATTCATCGAGTGCAAGTTCACAAATGCACATTTTGGAATGAATCAAAAAGGGAAAAGTACTTTAAATCACATTTAAAAGAAAAAAGAAGAATATAAATAAATACGGCAATGCAGATGAGTGTTGGAGGCAGAGACATCTAGTCCTCCATCAGTCAGCATCAATGAATCTAAAAGCTGTTTCTCCATGTTTTCTTCTTCCACTGGAAACACTAAGCTGGCCAAAATGCAACAAGATCGCTTAAAAGGTTATTAGTTTTCCCCTGTTTCATGTGCTTATATCCTATAGTTTTGATGGTGTTCTTCTTACATGCTGTCATGGGTCACCGCTCAAGCTGATCTGCATGTTGCTCAGCCTGCCTCTGAAATGGATTTCACACTGTGAAGACAGCAGGATAATAATGTGACATGCACAACTTTGGGGAAGCTAATTTTCTTTAATCTGCGTGTTGTTGTGCTGTGTCTTGTTTTAGTACAAATTACTCTCCATACTGTGTAATGTATATCTCAGTGATAGGCTTTGTATGTCACGCTTGGCCGAAATTCACATCGTAATCACAAATTACATGTCTTTTTTTTTTTCTTTCTAATCAAAAAGTCCAAGAATTAGATGCACAGGCTGCGTCTGTCCTGACTGCTCTGGATTTCCTGATTGCTTTCATACTGAACTGATATAAAAATGAGTTTTTCAATCATGAGAGTTGTTACACTTTCTGGTACCCACAGAAAACCTGTTGACCCGGAAGAATATCAGAGAATTTTTATTCTGTGAACCAGAGTATTCTTAATCCTTAGGCTTGATCCCAGGGTCAAGGGAAACCTCTCTAACCAGTTACATTAAAAATATAAAAAGAAAGAATGAAAGGCACATGTCACTGCAAGGTCAAGGTAATAGAATCAAGCCTGGTTGCAGCAGATGTGTATTGAGTAAAAGGGTGGAACGTCAGCCTTGACTGAGAAGTACAGAACTTGACATGTTCTGCCTGGAGATTAGAAGTCTTGGATATCTTAAAAACAAGCTTATCTGTGAGTATTTTTCTGATTTACTTTTGCCAACAAGCACTCGAGGTCTGCAAATTCTGTTTTTTCATGATTTAGATACTACATGAGCAATTTTGAACAAGTGAGTTGAAAAATGTAATCCGTTATCCATTAAACATCAGTCATTCTACAGTTAGATACAATATATTACAATTTAAAAAAGTAGTTAGTTACCTCACAGTTGCATTAGTTAAGTAAGTGACAGCTGGTGCAATGTGCAATCAAAGCATGCATGTTCAGATCAAGCCCATTGTTTGGCCTCTAGTATTTCTCCTCAGATTTTTCTCAAGAACCGTCCATCCAAGGAGCTCCACACTGAACCATGCAGTGATCCCCTGAGCCCTGAGTCATACATGAGGTCAGTCTCAGCTGACCTGCAGCACAGCTCTTTCCCCACAAAGGCACCACAACATGGGTATTTTGGAGTGAAACAGTGAGATCTTTACTTGTAGTCACAAGACAGCTCCTCTCGCAGTTAGTCAGTATCAGGGTATTAAGGTTGCTTTCGTCACTGTTGCACACAGTGAGTTTCCTGATAATGTGCACCGTCCCTTTCTAAGAATGGCACTTCCTAACCAGAGGTCCTCTCTTTCGGCCAGTTAAACATCCACACTATTTGTTTGGGTTTACCCATCCTAGGATGACAGAAAACACCTTGTTAATGCGTCTGTTTTGAATGCCTTAAAGCATATAAAACCAGATGGTAACACTAATCATTTTCTACATGCAGCTATTGCCAGAGAGAAATCAATTCTTCACTCAGCCTACCTTGAATGAACTGAGGTGAAGAAAAGCTATTGTTTGACTTGGGCATAGAACATAATATTGATTTACTGGTCACTTATTCAGAACAAATGTAGCTTGCATACAATAGCATGCTTGACATTTGGCGAATGTGATGTGTCTGCTTACTACATTCAATTTTCAGCAGACTGGTGAGAGAAGCAAAAAAATGGTTGCAAGGTATTGATTGTGATCTTTTTTGATTAGTGACAGCATTGTTAGTGAGACAAAGGGGTTTTGATGTAATGGTGGTGTGATTTATATTATATATAGTATATATTTTATTTTAGATTCTGTAAAAAAAAAATAATCTGTTGTTTAGAAAACAGTTTTCTTTTTGTAGAAATGTAGAGGATGTAGGATGCAGCAGTGATCAGAGTATGGGAGTAAAGCAGAGTTCGAGTGGAGTGAAAGGGAGAGGGCCATTAATTTAACCTGAGTGTGGAGCACACTTCAACCATTGCCATATGGAACAGATACTAGAAGAGATATTACTCAAGCCAACTCAAGCTGGTTTGAATTCACTCTGTTCTCTCTTCACAATGATGCATTCTGGCATAGTCTTTGGTATTTTGGCAGTAAAAGTTAAAATCCCCATTTTGACCAATGTCTTTTGCTATGATAATGTATATTTGATTTTTTTTATTTATTTTTTTGTTCTTCATTGAAAGTCCTTATAATCTAGCTATAAAAATATGCTATATCCTGTAACTTGATATATTATTATTGGGTGTGAACTACACATATTGTCCGATCTGCATTCTATACACAGGGGTCTGCTCCTCAGTCATGTGCATAAGTGTTATTAATTAGCTTGGCTTACAACTTACACCATTTGAGATGCAATGGCAGAGTGGCACTGGTCCTGGAGGCGGTTGGCTTCCTGTTGGCAGTCCTCTAATGCTGCTTGACTTCATACTCCAATGGGACAGGCAATGGGAGCAATTTGGGGTTCATTGTCTCACCCAAGGACAATTCAGCGTGCAGCTCAGAGGAGCTGGGGATCAAACCGCTAATCCTCTGATAAGTGGATGACTCTCTCTACCTTCCAACGATGTAAGTTTACTTGCCAACTGGACGATGATCTGGCATGAGAGAATGAATGGGATCTCCAGAACTGTGATTAACACATCGTGTTCAAACAGCTCTATGATCTATAGTACAGCTCTGGTTGAAATAAATGGAGAAAATGAACAGCTGCGTGTCTTAATTGATGGAGCAACATCAAACAGACAGTGCATATCAGACTCTAAGCATGTTCCACTGTGCTTTTGAGACTTTTCAGAAGTTTGTTGTCCCCAAAACACCTTGTGAAGAACTTTTTGCACTTTTTTTAGTATTGACTTGGCATTCTTGGATTTGATAACCTCCTCTGGGCTCCAGTAGTTTCTCAGCTCAGAGTGCTTTTTTAATCTCAGTGCTGCTGTGCAGACAGACTGATATCCTCCTGTTGCATCAAAATGCATGACTTGTTTCACTAGTCCAAGATTTCACAATGCAGAGAAAACAAACTTTCTTGACATGAGGTGCACAAAATAGCCTGTTCCGTGGTACGGCTGAGGAGCTTTAAATCTGCAGCTGCAAAAGGTCGAGTGAAGCTAAAATCCCTGGAGAACAGTCTTAAATTTATAAATGACCTTAATATTCATTATAACAGAGTGTTCTAACATTTACATTGGTGTATGCTGTTTTATCCTGAGTATTTTCACCTTTAATATCAAAACAGTAGCATGAGGCATTTCACACTGTTGGAATGATTTCATATCTGGCTAGTTTGAACCTGCTGTTTCATTTAGTTTGGACATATGTGAACACAGCAGTTACACTCAGATGGGACGGCAAACCAAGCAGCCTGAAAATGCCCAGAGAGAGTGGTCCTGGCCTCACAAAACCATATGAAAGTGACAAGGCTTGGTTACGAGGTGAGAGCAGGACCCAGATGTAGGCAGGGACAAGGACGCAAATGATCTTCTAACAGTTTATTTAATGGGCTAGGCTTACGGATGGTTAAGGCAGGCAGGGTCGAAATCCAGGGAGTCAGTCCAAACTTAACATGGTAATCATAAATCCAAAAATAGTCAATGAACCAAAAGAACAAAAATCCAAAATCTCAATGATCAAGCACATGGAATCAAGGTAGGGACATGGATGCTAACAGAGCAAATGAACCAACACAGAACAAAGGCAATGGCACAACTTAAATAGAAACAAGTACACAGAAACACACAAAGGGAACACTTTTCAAAATAAAACAGGAAATAACAAAAGAAGAAGAACTCGACTCAAAACCCTGACAGAACCCCCCCCTCAAGGGACAGATCCCAGATGTCCCTAACATTCAAAAAAGAAGTCCATGAAGCAGGGTAGGTGGAGGGGGTCAGGAGGAGGGACTGACAGTCCAGAAAAATCAGGGAGTCAGTCTGTGACGTGAAGCAATGACTGAAGCAGAATTGGTCCGGAGGCCGGGCTGGAGGGCGACGTCAGAGAGCGAGTCTCTCTGGAGGCCAGGCTGAAGGACGACGACGTAGACAAGACTTCTCGGGAGGACAGGCAGCAGGCCGGCGACGTAGACATGACCACTCTGGAGGTCAGCCAGGAGGCCGGCGGCGAAGCCCTGACCTCTCTGGAGGTCGGCCAGGAGGCCGACGGCGAAGCCCTAATCTCTCTGGAGGTCGGGCTGGAGGCCGACAGCGACGGGCCACCCTAGGGTCACGAGGAACAGGAGTCAGGGGAACCATAGATTGTGCACTAGGGGCTAAGGTTGGAGGTGCTGACTGGGCACTGGGAGCACAGGCATCACTAGGGACACTGGGAGCACTAGCAACTTGAGTCGGACGGGCCGCCGACCCTGACTGGACACTTGGAGCACTAGAGACACTAGGGACCCTTGGAGCACTAGAGACACTAGGGACCCTTGGAGCACTAGAGACACTAGGGACCCTTGGAGCACTAGGGACACTACGGACGATTGGAGCACTAGGGACACTACGGACGATTGGAGCACTAGAGGCAATAGAAGCACTGGAAACACTAGCAACTTGAGTTGGACGGGCCGCCGTCCCCGACTGGACACGTGGAGCAGGCATTGAATGTACTGTCAACAGGAGACGAGGTGCTGGAGTCGGCCGGGACACCGACTGGAGAGCAGGAGCAGGTGTCGGAACAGGAGTGGCGTCCGCCGGGACCCCCAACGCCGGAACAGGAGTGGCATCCGGTGGGGTGATGTGCAGTTGAGGTGCTGGCTTGCAGGGCTGCTGAGGCGCTGGCTCGCAGGGCTGCCAAGGCGCTGGAGGGCCGGGGAGCCAGCAGTAGCGGCTAGCAGGCCAGAAACTGTGAGGCAGGTTGCTAGCAGGACCAATGCTAGCAGGCCAGTCACTGGGAGAAGAGCTGCTAGCAGGGCCAATGCTAGCAGGCCGGACACTGGGTTGGAGGCTGCTAGCAGGGCTGATGCTAGCAGGCCGGACACTGGGAGGAGAACTGTTAGCAACATTGATGCTAGCAGACCAGACACTGGGTTGCAGGCTGCTAGCCGGGCCAACGCTAGCAGGCCGGACCCTGGGAGGAGAGCTGCTAGCAACGTTGATGCTAGCAGACCAGACACTGGGTTGTACACTGCTAGCAGGGCTAATGCTAGCGGGCCGGACACTGGGAGGAGAACTGCTGACAAAACTGGGGCTAGCTTGAGAAGCAGGCTGAGGACTGGTGAGCGTGAGCATGGTGGAGTTTAGGCTGGTTGACTGTCAGTGAGGTTAACAAATTCCTTCAGCCAGTAAGGTAGGGAATCTTTACACTGCGGTTTAGCAGCCACCTTCTTCCTCGCAAGTCAAACAGCAGTCTCCTTGACTTCGGCGTAGGGGTTCTTCAACCAGTATTTATGTAATTCAGCCAGATCTTGACACAAATCACGGTAGTCCGCATCCCAAAGCATGCCCGTTGGGTCCATTTTTGGTTGGTTCATTCTGACAAGGCTTGGTTACGAGGTGAGAGCAGGACCCAGATGCAGGCAGGGACAAGGACACAAATGATCTTGTAACAGTTTATTTAATGGGCTAGGCTTACGGATGGTTAAGGCAGGCAGGGTCGAAATCCAGGGAGTCAGTCCAAACTTAACATGGTAATCATAAATCCAAAAATAGTCAACGAACCAAAAGAACAAAAATCCAAAATCTCAATGATCAAGCACATGGAATCAAGGCAGGGACATGGATGCTAACAGAGCAAATGAACCAACACAGAACAAAGGCAATGGCACAACTCAAATAGACAGGGGAGGGCAGGAAAATGAGACACAGGTGAGACCAATCAACTAATCAGAAACAGGAAACAAGTACACAGAAACACACAAGGGGAACACTTTTCAAAATAAAACAGGAAATAACAAAAGAAGAAGAACTCAACTCAAAACCCTGACAGAAAGACCTGGCTCGCACATTACCCTGTGGGACATGACCGCGGTACTTACACGCGCTGCTTTTGCGATTCACGCAGTTTACCGTACAACAATCACTCCTTAAATTCAGTTTCCAGGGAACTTGTCTTTGGATTTGTAGGCGTTGTATGTGTAGTTGTTACTGCACATTTGCATTAGCACCAGACGTGTGACCAGAAACAGTTGTTCTTTGTCAGGTAGTAAGATTACATGGTGTATTTGTGTGTTTCAGTCTTCATAAATTCTCCTGTGAATCAATTTTAAATTCATATTCAACAGCGTGTTGAGTGCTAATCAAGTGAAATCACTGAGGACTGTCAGCAAGAAAATTTACTCAGCAGTAACTAATTTAAAAACTCAGAGCATGGTTAATAAGCCTTCTCTCTCTGTGTACTGTACATATTGCCCGTAGATGGTTCTGTGGATGATGATTCAGCACTCTGTGTTATTTTCATGTATGGGAAGAAGTAGGTGGGTTTTTACCTTTTGCTTTTTTCCTGTTTCTTTTTACTTTGAAAGTAGCTAGCCTTTTTCTACATCATTGATCTAGATGATTTCCTCAAGTAAAATTGAACCGTTAACCTGCAGTTTGCTGGAGCTGTTGAGTGAAATCATCGTATGGAATGTGTTATGTAATTACGCTTCCATTCTCAATTATTTGTTTGATTCTGTGGAGTTTTGCATTCAGTAGCTTTCAAATGTTAGTATGTTGGTAGCTCCTTCCACTTACTTCTTTAGCATTTTTAGCAGCTGTTCCTAGCACCGAAATGTTTTTAATTGCTTTCAGTTTTGCTACATTTAGTTGTGCATGTAATATATCAGGAATCTGCTGCACAGAACATTCGCTATGCCAGCTGCATATCCATACTAAAGAATTTGTTGGGTTGATCTCCTGAGTGTGCTCGATGAAAAAGATTATAGCTGATGACGAGGCTTGGCAGAGGTCTCTTAGATCATGTCCAGCACATCAGTTGTCAAGATTTCAGCTCCCGTATAACTCAAGAGGAGACGGCTCCCGACATGAAACTGAGGTTGTGAACCTCCGTAGCCTCAGGAACTCTGTATCTTTTGCTGCTAGAGATTAACACGGCAGAATGAGGCGATGATTTGACAGAAGAAATTACAGCGGTGAGTGTGAGATGACATCAGAAAGACTGCAGAGGGAGAATTGAAAAGAGACTATGAAGGGATCTGCTGGCTGCTTCACAAACACGCGCTATAATGTGCAGTACATGTGTAACTGGTCAAATGCATCACATGACTGTGGTTGTGCAGCTGTGTAAAAACTAGGGGTGGGACTAACGTGTTAATTACGATTAATTAATTACCAAAAAATTAACATGGTAAAAAAATTAACGCCTTTAATCGCAGTTTGCATTCCAAACAACGCAGAACGTTTGTCAGTGCACGATTTCCGAGTACACCAGTTACACTGATGCACACGTCAGAGCTCGGCTAACGGCTACCAGAGAGGAGGAATCGCATGAAAGCACGTTGCTAGGACTGATGCACTTCAACCCTGCGGTACTGTCTAAATGCAAAGCATGTTGCAGTGAGCACAGAAACCGCCGGAGCTGTTAGTGCTAGCAGTCCCGGTCCGAGTACGAACAAGAGGTGTCGGCAGCCCAAACTCGATCAAATGACTGGCTTCAGGACCAAAATTAGTAAGTGTTATAGCCTAATGTACAAAATTATTTGTGCTAAGGGTACTTGGAGTTTAAAGGAGATTTAAGCCTGTCAAATGACCATTTATATTTCTAGTTGTTTTACCAGAAAAAGAAAGAAGTAGGTGTTGCACTTTATGTTGAATTGTTGTTTTTTGGGGTTTTTTTTACCATTTAAAGTCAATACTGTTCTGAAAAAGTACTTAAAATGGCACTTTAACTTTCAGTTCAGTTTTGGCCATGGATATTTCTTCATATTTCTTTTTCTACTGTTTTGAATTGAAATGCAATTAAATGCATTTTTCCAGACATTAAAAGAGCTTGAGTTTACAACATTCATGTCTGTGTCTATTATTTGATTCAGTCGTCCACTAAAATCCATTTAAATTAAAAAATTTTGCTTTTTGGGGCAAATATTGTTATGCGATTAATCGAGATTAATTAATTACAAAGCCTCTAATTAATTTGATTAATTTTTTTAATCGAGTCCCACCCCTAGTAAAAACAGATGTCGACATGTGTTTTTTTCCTTCCTCTTGCATCTGCATTTCATGGTGACTGCTCAGATTAGATTAATACCATGTATGAGTTTTCTGGTATTACTGGTCAATATTCAGTGGCACCCCAAAAAAATGTTTTACAGTGATTGTCAGATGTTGCCAATAAAAATCTTGGGTCTGCATTTTGAACTGCATAGGAGGCTAAAAATGATTTTTAATCTGTTTTAAAGGCAATACTAACACATTACTAACAAACCTTGGCTCTTCATTCTGCCTAACGCTTCACTATGTTCACCCGCTAGCTGCACTTGTCTGTGTCTTGTTTAGTGTTGGTAGCAAAGAGATAATACAATTTATGCAATAAATACAGTTCATTAATATTTTTTCTTAAAGGTGATGCCTTATGTGGCTTGAAATGAGGGTGTCTACTTCACAAAGATAGCAATAGTGTGGATCATAAAACCTAAAGAGTGACAATAACAAAGGCTGAGTATTCTTGGTATGACTTGCTACTGAAAAAAAGGCTTGGGCTGGCGAAACTGGATGCTCTGCAGTGTGATATCTGACGCTAATCAATATTTTAGTTTGACTTGACTTATTTGTCTTTGCTGTTGTATATCGTGTACACTGTACTGTACAGGGAGACATGTTAAAGAACAGAGCAAACACTGAGATTATATGATGAATGAGGAGGTGAAAAATACAACTATAGAAAAGAACAGATGTCTGATGAAAGCCTAAAATGCTGATCTTCAATAATTAGGAAAAATAGCTGTGGTGTCAGTTGACAGTAATATTCCTTTACTAAAGTATTTCAACAGCCTTTTGTGTGTGTGCGCGCGTGTGTGTGTAATGAATTTTTCAGTGCATGGAGGAAGAAGTGGAGTTGAACTAGAAAAAGTTAAAGTCACAAGTTTTTTGCATGACTGCAGTGCTTTCCACTGACTACACAGGGCATGGCTCACCTACACTATTTAACCATTCGTCCAAGTTAGAGGAACAATACATTAAGCATAATTAATTTACAGTATGCTTTGAAACTAGGAAACGGACTGAAATCTATTTCAGTTCAGTGGTTTACCTCAAAGAGTGTGGTAAGCAGATTACGGTGTGCTGGCAGTGAGAAAGGTCTTTGTGTTTTAACATAATGACCATAGGAATGTGAACAACAGCAGCATTGATGTTTATTGCCTGCAGGATCCAGCAATTGAACCCTGATGTGTGTGAAACGTCTCTGATCTTTTCCAGAGCCTTAAATGAAGAAAGTGAGCTCGCTCTCTCTCGCTCTCTCTCTCTCTATATATATATATATATATATGTGTGTGTGTGTGTATATATGATATATATGATGATATATGTGTGTATATATATATATGTGTGTGTGTGTGTGTGTGTGTGTGTGTGTATATATGTATATGTGTGTGTGTGTGTGTGTGTGTGTGTGTGTATATATATATAATCACATAACAATATTTGCCCCAAAAAGCAACATTTTTTAATTTAAATGGATTTTAGTGGACAACTGAATCAAATAATAGACACAGACATGAATATTGTAAACTCAAGCTCTTTTAATGTCTGGAAAAATGCATTTAATTGCATTTCAATTCAAAACAGTAGAAAAAAAAAAATAGAAAATATCCATGGCCAAAACTGAACAGACCTAAAGTTAAAGTGCCATTTTAAGTACTTTAAGTACTTTTCAGAACAGTATTGACTTTAAATGGTTAAAACAACAACAACAACAATTCAACATAAAGTGCAATTTCTCCTTCTTTCTTCTCCTGGTAAAACAACTAGAAATATAAATGGTCATTTGACAGGCTTAAATCTCCTTTAAACTCCAAGTACCCTTAGCACAAATAATTTTGTACATAACACTATAACACTTACTAATTTTGGTCCTGAAGCCAGTCATTTGATCGCGTTTGGGCTGCCGACACCTCTTGTTCGTACTCGGGACTGCTAGCACTGACAGCTCCGGCGGTTTCTGTGCTCACTGCAACATGCTTTGCATTTAGACAGTACCGCAGGGTTGAAGTGCATCAGTCCTAGCAACGTGCTTTCATGCGATTCCTCCTCTCTGGTAACCATTAGCTGAGCTCTGACGTGTGCATCAGTGTAATCGGTGTACTCGGAAATCGTGCACTGACAAATGTTCTGCGTTGTTTGGAATGCAAACTGCGATTAAATGCGTTAATTTTTTAACGTGTTAATTTTTTGTAATTAATTAATCATAATTAACACGTTAAACTCACACCCCTAATATATATATATATATTTGCCACTGTTCACCAAGTGTTGGTCATCTATGATCCAAATGGCAATATCAGTTATATTGATTGTTTGTTTGTTAGTTTACAGCAGCTGGTTTAGCAGTATACTAAGAATTACAGTCCTCATTTAAGTCCTGTCCTGTCCTGTCTCACAAACTTTTGGAAATTGCTCCCCATTACCAACATGTTTTGGATTAGCTAGCATGCACAAAGACACAAATTTCAGATCAAAATGGGTTAATTTTGGGCATTATTAATTCCCCCCTCCCCAACAATTAAAGCTTGATCGGAATTCTGGGATAATCCAGTGGCTGGGCAATCGATCACAGTTTCCTCAAAAAACAGGTACGCAATGTTATTTCTTAACAGAGGAGCTGGACTGTGCTTTAGTCCCTCCAATTCCTATTGATGTAACTGAAAGTATTGGTATCAGTATAATGAATAATGATTTGAAACTAATTAGAAATTATATGTTGATAGGCTGGAAGTGACGTGACAATACAGCTGTAACCATGAGAAAATGAGGGTTCCCTGTCTGTGACCTTGGCCTTGAGCCTACATGGCACCTACTGTATATCTGTCTGTGAATGTGTGTTTTGTGTGTGTGTGTGTGTGTGTGTGTGTGTGTGTGTGTGTTTTGGGGGTGGTGATGGTGTGTTCGCCCATCTGTGCATTCCAGATTATTGACTGTAATCTTAATCCCTCTGCAGATAAGCAAATACTGACCCAGTAAGTCTCTTTATCCCACAGTCCTCTCTGTCTGCATTTTTCATTCATGTTTCCTCATCTTTATAGTGCTGTCATTGCAGCAGCCTGAGTGCACTGCAGTGATGTGAGAGCTGTTTCAGTGGAAAAGTACTACAATCGCAAATTCATTCACAGTACGTACACACTGGTGTAGGGACACATTCATGTACACACAACTGAGGGGAAAAAACAACTTTCCCGAGCAATCATCCATTTTTACTGCAGCTTCTCAAGAACTAAATGGTTCGTCATTTTGCAGTGCACTGTGGGCCAGATGGCAAAGTTAGCTCCTGCCCTGTAAAGTGACCCAACTTTAATTTTTAAGTGAGGAGAAATTCAATTCATTAAGCAGCACTGAGGTCATTTGGAAGCAGGAATGAGCGCACAAGTCCCAGGACAGATGGGGAGGGGACTCTGCTTCCTCAAGCAGTTTACACCTCATACAACTGGCTTTAAACTTACTCACACTCATCAGATGCTGTGGCCTGAACGTTGTCAAACCAGTCAAACAAAGAGAAAGAGAAGGTGGGTGTTAGTTAAAGTGTTGGTATCCATGGTAAAATCTCATTACCTCATTACCCACCCCCTGATATTCCGCCAAACACGTGCAGTTCATTCTTAGTATGTGGAGATGAGCAGTGGATTTAATATGGGATTTAAAATGGAACATTTGACCGTGATTTAAAATACAGAATGATCTCTGCTGTCCAGCTCAAGGTGATTTGTTGATTTGTACTTATGAGAGCGAATTGAATTTCCTTTCTCATCTCTGTTTCCTAACTGACTTCAGATGGAGCTGCATGCTCTAACTGCAGCCTTGAATCAAGCTAAATCTATAAAGATAAAACAAGGTGGATATTGACACTGATATGTTAAGTCTGCAAAACCACAGGTTAAACTGAACAAAGTGTCCATTTCCACCAGTTTAGAATGGCTTCTATTTATGCTGAGCCACTGCACTTTGGCCTCAAATGCATAGCTTGAAGCCTGGCAAAATATTCACTGGTTCACACAATCTTGTGGTCTTGTGAATACAGCTACCTACACAAAATCAGCTTTCATTACTCTTTTTTCCATCAGAGGTTTTCAGAAAAATGTGCTCTGTTAAGCCTACTGCAAGTGACCTACAGACAAAGTTAGCAAGTAGCCAGTAAAGGTAGTGGAGTATTTGGAAACCTCATGGTTTGAGCAGGTCTACACAAAGTCCCTTAGCCTTTACATTGTCATGGCTCATAACTCCTTGTTAAAACCACAATATTTGATTTAAACATTATAGAATTTAAACAGGTCACACAAATTGTACAACTTGAAAATGGGTCAAAGTGTTGTTAGGCAGGTTGTTTTTCAGGTGTCCCAGCTGGCTTCTACTCTTTATGCTAAGATTGATGCTAAGCTAAGCTAATCATCTCATGGCTGCAGATTTATACATAACAGACAGACATTAGAGTGGTATCATTCACAAAATGTGGATTTCCTAAAATGTCAAACAATGCAGCACAGCTTTAGGCTTCAGGGCAATATATCTCTCGTTAAGCTAGTGCTCAATATCGGCACCAAAATGTTGTACTTTGACAAAAAAGGTCAGTGTTTTTGTTTTTGTCTCTCCCTTTAAATTCATGACTGCTTTTAGACTAAAAATACCCTTTTATTGTTAGACCAATTATCTGTTTTTCACCTTCTCAGGCTGAAAGAAATTGTTGTCTTGCTAGAGGCCTGTGTTTACCGCAGTTTCTAGTTAATGAGGCTCTCTTCAGCTCAGAGTATTTACATGCTCACAGAAAGTGAAGCAAGTAATTAAAGATAAAAATGCACTTATTAAGATTAGTCTAATTAATACTGTTAAATTCCCTGTGTTAAAGAGACATTACAGTGTGGTGTTTATATAGGAATAAGATAACATATACACTGATCAGCCATAACATTTGCATCTGTCTAATATTGTGGAGGTCCCACTTGTGCCATCAAAACAAGCTCTGACTCATCAAATCATGGACTCCACAAGACCGATGTAGGTCTCCTGGGGTGTCTGCAAATGTCTGAATGAGGGTGCGCATGAGGTGTCCATGGTGGAGGGAGGAGAAAAGTTTAGACCATGGAGGAGGGAATGGGGAGGTTCCAAGGTGGAGGTTGGAAAAGTACAGTAACATCATTGAGAAGATGGAGGGGGTTTATGAGACTGCTGTACATCCCAGAGGGAAGGAGGACAAACAGTCAGTGACCAGGGTCAGATGTGTCCCTGAAGATGCTGAATGCCCCTGTCAGACAATGCTTTTGCTGGACAGCCTCAGTGGTAGTGATTAGGGAGGTGGTGATGCTCACAGTAGTCTTTGCAGTTGCCACACCATATTGTGATGCAGCAGTAAGATGGTGCAGCAGTAGAAGTCTGATGAGCCTTCTTGACAGAGATGAAGTGTTAACAGTCCAGGAGAGGTCCTCAGAGATGTGGAGATCCCAGACTCTCGAGTCTGGAGACACACTCAACCTCCATCCCGTTGATCTTGGGCATATGTTAATGATTTAAATTGAAAATAATTAGCACTACGATAAGATTATTTTTGTTTGGGGCTTTTGCACTTACCTCCAGGGCAGGTATCAGGACAGATGGACAGATGGATCCTATTTGTTGTGGAAGTGCAAGGTACAATTTAACAATTTAAGAGCATTAACAATAATTAGCAACAAATGATGCTGCTAACTTGGACAGGTGTTCATTCTTATATAACCCAACAGTAAAGGCTGTCTTCACGGTGACTTTATTTGCTTCCCTTCACAGCAGTTAAAGGAGTTTAGTGTCTTTGATTTGTATTTTTAAAAGGAGTTAAGAGCTGGCATGTTTATCTATCAAAATTTACAGAAGCATTTTATAACAAACCAAATAACAAAAGTGTTACTGGCAAGCAGAATCCAATGAAACAGGGCTTAAAAAACAAATCTGCTGTATTGATATCCCATCTGCTTCTGTACAAACACTTTTCCTTCTTTATGCTCCTGAAAATGCGGGTGTTTTAAGATAAAACGTTTCTCATGTAGACAACACCTCAACGTCCATGTTTGGCCCCCGGGTTGTTTCTGCTTGAGTAGCACTGATGCTGCTTTATAGGTGAATTTCTCAGGGCTTTTGCCAGGCTTTTAGAGGCAGCTGAGAGACAAATTTGGAAGGAGACCATGTCAAGCACAGCGGAGCAAACACTTAGAAAACCACTCTGCAACCAAGGCAAAATCCAAGGTTGTGTCAGAGGGACAAAATGTCAATTTTCATTTACAGAAAATATGAATGATGTGTCTGAGCTGCCTTTCCTTCAAATAAAATCAAGAAAGAAACACACTCTTAAAATGATTGATCTGCCTCTGACTGGGTCTCTAAACCAAGCACTAAATTACTGTTGCCATACACATGCAGTACACACACAAACACACACCCACACCTGTAAAAATACAATCCCCAGATGCACACACACACACATCCTCATAGAGAAGTAAAAATAGTCTTGGATACACAAACTGCAATTACTTGCTGGATCTCAGACATGTGTATTGTGCATAAATAAGCATTTTTCATATATTGCATGTCTTTAATAATCTATGCACAAATATATCACTTGCTTTGTGTTTGTGGAAGAGTGTGTAGACAAACCTAATATGGTTTACAACTAGGTAACAAGTAAAGCGCCCTAACACAGACACACAAAGGAGAAATTACACACGTGTCTTATCACAATTGCTTTTTTTTTTTTAAAAAAAAACAACAGCTTTTTAATAAAACAGGCTTTTTAATAATGTTCCAAATGTTGTTAAAAGTATAAATTCTTGGGTTGCCTTTGTGTCCCCCATTGTGTTGCACAAACCACTCAGTTCCTCTTCAGATCTCAACGATTCTCTCAGAGTATGCCCTAAGGTTATTATCTAGATTAAATATAGAACAACATGAATCACCAACAATTGTGCAGCACACAGCCCCATTTGGTTTTCACTGCAGTTTTTGACGTGAACTCCTTGTTGTATAGCTGGCGTGCCTTTACATGCGGGACAATAACTGGATCTTAAGGCCCAAATAATGTCCAGTGTTAATTAATGTCAGCTGTATCTGGATGTTTTCATAATAAGGTTATATTAATAAGGAAGGATGCACGATAATGCAGGTACAACACATTACAATTTAAACACAATAATCCAGAGGTGGATCCATGTGGATCTTCTCCTCCTCATCACACTAAAGAAAGAAATCCTGGGGGGAAAAAGAGGAAAAACCAGAACCTCTACAGCAAAATTGTCTTGGAGGACTCACGAGACACAACCATGATACGCAAGAAAAGAGGGTCAGATTACCATTAGTTAAACCAAGCTAACACGGGTGCTAGCAAGCTTGTGCGCTGTTACTGCCTTAGTGATTATGCATACCATGAGTTAATGCGTGAGATGATATTTAGATCATACATCCAGAAATCACTTAGATAGTCCACTGACTGTTAGGTATTACCACTTGTGCCCACTGTGGTCAGCATGAGTTGAAGTATGTAGGCTGGCTTGGAATCAGATGAGATAAGATGCTCTTATTTAGATAATGTAACCAGACACAGGCTGTATGAACTATATTAATCTGTGTGAACTAGGACCGAGCAATATGAACAAACTTAACCCTGTCACTTTGATACCCCCTCTCTGGAGACGGGACGAACGGTTAATTAGGCATAATTAGCTACCTCCAGTGCAGATGACGTGAACTCCTTTCAAGCGCAGGGCTACAGCTGTAATTTTAGAAATACAGTTGTCAAGAGTCTTTGTCACACTGTGTTACGTGCCTGTAGGGTTGCTGCTCTTTCTCCTCCTCTCTTGAGCAGGTACCCGCCTACCTCCCCAAAGGAGATTGCTCACACCTGAGCTGGTGAAAAGGGTTGCGGCCATAAAACCTGGGGTGCAACTGGGCTCGCTCTCTCTCGGTGACCAGACGGCAGCAGGTGGCTGTGTGTGTGCAACATCTCCTGGAGACGATTTGGGTTTTTCCTTTTCCCTTTTGAGAGACCGTTGGGTTCTTGTGTTTGGTTGGCTTATCTTTTCAGTTCAGCTCATTTTTTGTAAATAAAACAGACTTTTGGTTTGCTCGGTCAACCTGCTTCCTCCTCTTTCTCTTCATTTTGATCCCACCGTTACCACCATTCATTCCATTGTCAATTGAGTCATCTGCTGGTTCCCGTATTGATGCGCAATTAAAAATGCGTTTGGCTCGACTCCAACTTGAGAAGGAGGAACGTGAAAGAGAGTTTCAGCTCTAGCGTGAGTTGCAGCTAAGGAAAATAGAGGCAGACACTGCAATAAAAATGCGGCAGCTTGAAATCCAAGCGAAGACTCTCCATGACACGGTCAGTGGCCAGATAAAGTCCAATTCTGGAACTAGTTTTGACGTGGGCAAAAATGTTTCGCTGGTTCCTGTTTCCGTGAGTCCGAAGTTGAATCCTATTTCGGGGCCTTTGAACGCATCACAGCAGCTTTACAGTGGCCTAGAGAGGTATGGGCCATTTTGCTACAATGCAAACTGTCAGGCAAAGCTCAAGAGGCTTGTGCTGCCCTTTCAGTGGAGGACAGCCTAGTTTATGAAAAAGTGAAGGGGGCGATTCTACAAGTGTATGAACTAGTGCCAGAGGCCTATAGGCAGCGTTTTCGCAGTCTAAAGAAAGATGCACATCAGACTTATGCTGACTTTGCTAGGGAAAAGGGCCTTCTATTCGACCGTTGGTGCTCGGCCTGTAAGGTTGATGACTTTGCCTCAGTTCGTGAGCTCATCTTGCTGGAAGAATTCAAAAATTGTCTACCAGAATGTGTTGTTGTTTACGTAAATGAACAAAAGGTTAACAGCTTACGTCACGCTGCTTCTCTAGCTGATGAATTCACCCTAACACACAAAATGGTATTCACCAGACGTGATTCCTTGGTCCGTGAAAATGTTCACAAGTTAGTATCGCAGAGAACTAGTGAATCTTCGTTCCCTCACCGACCTCCATCACCTCCCAAAGTGAAGAGTGAGAAACGCTGTTTTTTTTGCCATAAACCGGACCATGTGATAGCAGATTGTGTCACGTTAAAGCTCCAGCAGGCTGCTGCGTTAAAGCAACCAAAAGGGGTGGGGTTGATTAAAACTACATCAGCGGTTAATCAATGTCCATCTAGTGTCCATCCTCGGAGAAAGTTTGACTGTTTTCAACCATTCATTTTTGAAGGTTTAGTTTCTCTCACAGGAAAAGGGAAGGATCAGCGACCAGTCACAGTGCTCCGTGATGCCGCTTGCTCACAGTCCCTCATCCTATCTGGGGTCCTACCTGTGAATGCCAAGTCTTCATGTGGAACCAGTGCTGTTGTGAGAGGTATTGAAATGGGTTTTGTTCCTGCACCTCTCCACAAAATTCATGTGCAATCGACTTTAGTTACTGGCTTCTTCCGAGTGGCCGTGCGTTCATGTTTCCCAGTCGAAGGTGTTGATTTCATCATGGGAAATGACACTGCAGGTGGTAAAGTTCATCCTGTTCCAGAGGTGGTGAGTGTCCCCGTTCCTGAGTTAGATCATGATAATCTGGCCGAAAGTCACCCTGATGTGTTCACGGTGTGTGTGTTAACTTGGGCTCAGGCTCAAAAACAGGCTGAAGTGGTTGATTTATCGGACTCTCTCCTTGCTTCTGCGCTGTTGGAAGACAGGCTGCCTCCTGGTGGTGACCCAGTGAGCTGCTTGTCTAAGGAACTTGAGAAGGAAACCACTCCTATAACTGCTCCTGGTCCGTCATTGCCATTGACCTGTGAGGCACTAATTGCTGCACAGGGAAATGATCCCTCATTAACAAAGTGTTTTGATGCCGTTGTGACAGACGTTCGTGAGCACAGACCTAAATCTTCGTTCCTGATGTCGAACGGGATGTTGATGCGAAGATGGGTACCACACAATGGTGTGGAGGAGGACTGTGGAACAGTCCATCAGATAGTTGTCCCAACTCAGTGTCGTCAACACATACTTGCTTTAGCTCATGAACATCTCTTGTCTGGGCATCTGGGGGTGACTAAAACCTATAATCATGTTCTGAAGCATTTCTTTTGGCCAGGTCTGAAGGCAGATGTGGCGCGCTTCTGCAAGACCTGCCACACTTGCCAGGTGGTGGGCAAACCGAACCAGGTCATACCCCCAGCACCCCTGCAACCTATCCCTGTCATGGGTGAGCCTTTCGAACATGTCCTCCTTGACTGTGTTGGTCCCTTGCCTCGAACCAAGGCTGGTCATCAGTTTCTGCTAACCATTATGTGTACAGCAACTCGGTTTCCGGAAGCAATTCCCCTGCGGAAAATCACAGCACCGGCTATTATAAAAGCCCTAATAAAATTCTTTACAACATTCGGGTTGCCAAAGATTGTGCAGACTGATCAGGGAACCAATTTCATGTCCAAAGCATTCAAACGAACCTTACAGACATTAGGTGTAACCCATTCCATTTTGAGTGCTTATCATCCTGAGTCACAAGGAGCCATAGAGCGCTGGCATCAGACGTTAAAATCGATGCTTCGCAAATACTGTCTTGACACAGGGAACAGTTGGGATGAAGGGGTACCATTTGTACTCTTTGCCATGAGAGACGCTAAGCAGGAGTCCCTTGAGTTTAGTCCAGCCGAACTGGTGTTTGGCCGTGATGTGCAGGGTCCTTTAAAAGTGTTAAAGGAACAGTTCCTCACTGGCTCCCCTGAAAAGACCAATGTGGTGGATTTTGTGGCCAAGTGTAGAGAACGTCTTTCCCGAGCTACATCCCTAGCTAAAGAGGCTCTCTCTGTCTCCCAGAGTAACATGAAAACCAGGTTCGACAGGAAGGCCGTGAAACGTCAGTTTCAGCCTGGTGATAGGGTGTTGGTCCTTTTGCCAGTTCCTGGCACTGCACTATCTGCACGTTTCACAGGCCCATACATCATAGACAGTAGAAAAACTGAGACGGATTATGTTGTCCACACTCCCGAGCGTAGGAGGAAGAAACGTTTGTCATGTTAACATGTTGAAACCATACCTTTCCAGGGAAACTGAGGGAAAGCAGGAAGAAAGTCCAGAGTCTTCTGTCCCTGCTGAGAACTCTGCTTCTCTGGTCTGTGTGGGTTCTGTGTCTGATGATGGGCTAACCATGCCCCCTGAAGGTCACCTGAGCGGTAGGTTGTTGAACTCTAAATTTTTGTCATCCATCGAGTCTCAACTCGCCCATCTTCCCAGACCCCGACGTGATGACATGATAAAGCTAATTCACTCTTATCCCAATCTGTTCACTGATGTGCCATCCCAAACAACTGTACTACAACATGACATTGATGTTAACTCTGCCACCCCCATTAAACAGCATGCATACCGATGCCCCTTACAGAAGAGGGAGATTATGACAAGAGAGGTGGACTATCTGTTAAAGAACGGGTTAGCCAAGCCAAGTTACAGTCCCTGGAGCTCTCCCTGTGTACTGGCTGATAAAGATGATGGCACACCTCGTTTCTGCACAGATTTTAGGAAGGTGAACGTTGTAACAGTGCCAGACTCCTTTCCTCTGCCTAGAATCGAGGACTGTATTGATGACATCGGTCCAGCAACAGTGATCACAAAGTTAGATTTGCTCAAAGGTTACTGGCAAGTTCCTTTGACTCAAAGAGCCTCTGATATCTCGGCCTTTGTGACCCCTGACCACTTCCTTCAGTATACAGTAATGCCATTCGGTGTGAGGAATGCCCCAGCCACTTTCCAGTGTCTGATGCATTTGGTACTAGGTGATGTCCCAAAATGTAATGTTTATCTGGACGATGTAGTGGTATATTCTGACAGTTGGGAAGAACATCTTTCCAGTGTGGAAGAGGTGTTTCGGCGGTTGGCTGCAGCATCGTTAACCCTCAACTTAGCAAAATGTGAATTCGGTGCAGCCACTGTGACCTATCTGGGTAAGCAGGTGGGCCATGGACAGGTTCGGCCAGTGGAAGCTAAGGTGGCAGCTCTACTGTCCTACCCTGCCACCACTACCCGGCGCGAGCTTAGGCGTTTCTTGGGCGTGGCTGGCTACTACCGAAGCTTCTGCAAGAACTTTTCTGTTGTGGTTGCTCCGTTAACTAGTTTATGTAGCCCCAAGGTAGCCTTTACCTGGTCTGATGAATGTCAGCAAGCATTCGAGGCTGCGAAGTCCCTCCTATGCAGTGCCCCTGTTTTGGCTGCTCCTAACCTGTCTTGCCCGTTCCAGCTTGAGGTTGATGCCAGTGCCTCCGGGGCTGGTGCTGTGCTGTTGCAGGAAGGCGATGGAGGGGTAGTCCATCCAGTGTCTTACTACTCATTCAAGTTCAAGCGCCACCAGCTGAACTACTCCACGATTGAGAAGGAGGCACTGGCCATGCTCCTTGCCCTCCAACACTTCGAGGTATATGTCGGTTCGACGATTTTCCCTGTTGTAGTGTACACCGACCATAACCCCCTAGTGTTTCTTTGGAGCATGTACAATCACAACCAGCGGCTAATGCGCTGGGCTCTGATGGCCCAGGGATTCAACATTGAGATCAAGCACAAGAAGGGGTCAGACAATGTAGTGGCTGACGCACTTTCACGGGTGTGAGTTTTTGAAAGTCGTTAAGGTAGAATGGGTGAAGGTCAGCATCTTGATCATTATTTGCTAAATGTGTGATGCAGATTTGTGTATATGCTGTATAGACAAACTATACGTTTGTTTTTATGGGGGGGGGTGTTATGTGCCTGTAGGGTTGCTGCTCTTTCTCCTCCTCTCTTGAGCAGGTACCTGCCTACCTCCCCAAAGGAGATTGCTCACACCTGAGCTGGTGAAAAGGGTTGCGGCCATAAAACCTGGGGTGCAACTGGGCTCGCTCTCTCTCGGTGACCAGACGGCAGCAGGTGGCTGTGTGTGTGCAACATCTCCTGGAGACGATTTGGGTTTTTCCTTTTCCCTTTTGAGAGACCGTTGGGTTCTTGTGTTTGGTTGGCTTATCTTTTCAGTTCAGCTCGTTTTTTGTAAATAAAACAGACTTTTGGTTTGCTCGGTCAACCTGCTTCCTCCTCTTTCTCTTCATTTTGATCCCACCAGAATTAACGTGTTGGGTCCCACACCCCCTAGACCAAAGTGGGACGTAACACACTGGGATGGGGTTGCAAAAAATGTTGAAGACTGTAGCATAAATCACTGCATTTTATTGAACTGCAATCACTTTCACTCTCAGCAATTAAGATGCAGAACTGCAGTAACTTCCACGTTTTTCCTTGAACTACCTTACACCAATTGTGCAGCGTATCCAAACATAGTCTAAATGTTTCAAGCTGTATTATAGTTAAATAAATACTTATTTAAATATATTTCAAATATAGTAGAACAAGGTAGAAGCTTCAAAGGTGAAATTGAGTATTGTTCAACCTCCACCCTGTTTTCCCATGTTTTGGGGGGAAACTGTTTTTTTAATTGGTTTATCATTGAGTGAGTGTTTAACCACAAAATTGACTACAATGTAAAATTAATGGCAGATACAATACGTCAGTGAAGTCCATTAAAAGACTCAGACAGACTGGGATTGTGGTCAAAATTGTTCAGCAGCGTGATTAAACCTGCTGTATTGTGAACTGATGGCATGTTAACACAACAGCTTAAGCTAATAAAATGACCTCAACCTGTTTGCAGCTCTCTGCAATCTTGGAACACCAACTACTTTAGGAAGTTGTGCTTTGGTTTAGGATTTCTTATCGTCTTCGGCTGCCAGTAGTCATCCTGGTCCCTCAATGGGTCTTCAACTTGCAAATTATGAGAATTTGTGGCAAGACTCCTTTGTCTCATAATGTTGTCATACAATTTTAATACCAATGTGAGCCTGTCAGTTGCAAAAACAAGAAAGCTTTTAGTGGAGATAAGTTGACAGGATGCATTTGCCCTAATGGTAGCTTGTTTCCTGTCTCACGGCTTGCTCGATACTGGACCACTTATTGTCCTCAGTCGTCATTCAGGTGCATAGGAAAATATGGTCTAGGGTTGAAAAATACAGAAATTTCTAGTACAAACGAATGCAGGTTTAGTGTGAGAGTGAAAGCAGAAAGGTGAAATTTGAAAACCTTGAAGGTGAATAACATTCGTGCGTGCACATGACCCAAGTACTCATTTTATACTGCAGAGATACCATGTGCACTGAGCTGATCTCTCATACAAAAAGGCCAAAGTCACTCCTATACAATGAAGCACATGCCAACAAAAGTTATTTTATATACGAGAGCATTATTCTCCAAAAGGCAGAGGAAACAGGAGAGAGGAGGTGAGGAGAAATGCAGACAGATAAAGTGCAAGAAGAAAGAAGAAGAGAAGCTTTATGTTGACACCGAATTGGCAGTGCGAGGAAGAAAGTAAGTAGCGAGAAAGGAGAGGCAAGAGGGAGACTGAAGTCAGGGAGATGCGGACCAGATAGGGTTTGTCTTGAAGGCATTACAGCTGATTGATAGAATGAGAGCTTGTCTGGCAATCCAAGGCAGGGTGTCATGTCACTGAAGGGGAACAGGAGACTAGAGAGAAAGGAAGCAGAGGGCTACTCAAACACAGGCGGTGTGTATGTGTGTGTCTGCATGTTTCTGCCTATCTTTCTCTTTGTCTGCTCAGCTGTCAATACATGAGTGTCTGTGCACTGTACATCTGTCAGCTTATCTTCCTGACTCTGTTTGTCAAGGATTGTTGAAGGTGGTTGGAGTCAGCGGTGATGAGAGACACCCTTAGGTCTACATACAGAGCATAAGATAGGATGGGATTAATTATATCTGCAGTAACTACTATTAACAGTGTGCAGCCTTTGAGCTGTTTCGTGCCCATTGTTCCCAGCAGTACTAGTCTACTTGCTACTTACCTGTCCCAGGTACCAGATGTGAGTGGTTCCTCAAGGATTATGATCAGCTGTTGTATTCATTTGAATGCTTTTTCTGAAGAGCTAAAACTAACCAACATTTAACAAAACAGAGAAGAAACTCCCAAAAATGATAAGCAGCAAGAGTACCAATGATATACACATCATTAGTGGTGTAACCTGGGTTCTTAAGGTGTTATAGGTATTTCAAAATCAGCTTGGGGTGCCTGATAGGTCTACCTTCAGATTCCAGTTCCTGACAGTAGTAAGAGTCCCTTTGATGATTTGTGTCCTCCAGTGTCTTCTCTCAACATTTGATAAAGCCAGTTGTCTTCTTTGTTGGGTGCAGTTGTTTGCTGCTGTCAAATTATTTGCAGATGACATTTGCTCTGATCATCTAGTCATGATGGTGTTAGTAGTACCCCACAATCCACCAGTGCCTTTAGACACAAACTTAGGATATGGTCCAGGGATCCCCTTCTTTTGTCCCCAGTCCCAGACCCCAGTCTTTTCCAGTGCAGCCCCAAAATGCATTGTTAATAAACTGCACTGGAAAACATGATCCGGTACGGCACAGCCTTCCAGAGCTCTGACCAAGTTACCTTGCACTCAGTAGCTTCCTCGCATCTCATCCCTATCTGCGGCATCCCCACCATCCTACTGGTACCACTCCTTTCTTTGGGTTCTCTCACAGCGTGATCTATTACAGCACATAACCCCACCCATCCTAACTCCACCAGTTTGCGCAACAGTTCCTAAAAAAATAGTCCTATTTCAAAGCTGTTACAGCATCATATAATAGTTCATAAACTGCAGTAAAATAAAGATATAGCCTGAATCTGACTATGCCAGCTCAAACTTTAGGGGTCACTGTTAAGTTTAATATAGTTTTAATATAATTATAATTTTGATCATATTTAAACTTATTTAAAGTTTCACAACTAAGATCTTATAAAAAAGAGCACAGTCAGCACATTTTTAAGAACACAGAGTCTATAAATGATCACTGAGTAGCAGCAGCAGCAGCAGTGGGTAGATGTCTGCAGATTAATGCTGGTTAACTTGCGACAGCATGAATGTCAGTGTCATCCAAAATGTCTTTAAGTACAGATGAGTTAATCTCCTCTGACAGAGGGCTGCCAAATGGTGAGGGCAGTGAGGATGCAGTGGTCACAGCAGGTAAACATCAGCACAGCTAGATCGCATTTTCCACCTCGTTGAAAAACCCCTTTGTCTTGTGGATGCAAGTTTGACCGAAACACTTGAGTTTCACAAACTGTCCTGAGCTTTTTAGGTTTAGTGAGGTCACCCGGTGTCCTCAGATGTAGGTGAAGAGATGATTCATCCTTGTTACTTTGATGCTCAAGGTAGCTCAGGTCAGCCTCCAGTACCATGCTGCCTCCACTGAATCTATGGGGACTGGAAATAGTAACATACCTGAGTAAGAGTTTAACATACATTTTGTTCAGAATTGCATAAACATGTTCAAAATAGACATTTGCTGCCACAAACGCAGCAGACATTACTCACTTTATGAGGTCTTTGCTTAGAGCTTCAGTCAGGTGCCTGCGCAATACGGTCAAATCTGACACCTGAGCCGTGACCTAGACCATCTAATGTCCAACTGAACACAAGCACAGTATGTTAAGGCAACACATTGACCATCTCTGCCTTCTCCCATTGGACACTGTGTATTTACTTGCAACACATGACACACATGGACACACACTGGTGGCACAGTCAGACAGAAATGGTTTAAGGTCAGTTTGTGAACTGTATGAAAGTGACTGTGTGGATGTTTAGGAACCTTTACATATATACATTGGAATTACATACATCACAGTAATTTATTATTTATGGAATATAATTTAATATGCAATTAATAATCTTAAGATACTATTATTGGTTATTTATTGCATGTTTCTACCTAGATTTGCTTTTTCCAGAATATTGGATGGTGATTGTTTTTTTGAAATATTATCAGTTGTTGTTATTGTTGTTAATATTACAGTTTCAATAAGAGTATTATTTATTTTATTGTGTTCTAATGATATCATATGATATTTTACATGTAATTCTATTGCAAGAGGAAATGTATTGAAGATTAAAGTGACACATTGAGTGTATGCTATGCTAAACGCGCTCTGTAATAACTCCACAGACATTCCATCGTAGTAGCTTCTTTAAGGATTTGATGCTTGCTCAACAACCTTTGGTAATGACTAAGTTGACTGTAGACATGTTTAAAGCCCTGGAGCCTTCATCAGCTTCAGCTGATGTAAATGTGAAAACCTTTCAGACTCAACAGACTGGTGAGAGCCGGAGGCTTTATGGGTCAGGGGGGATTACATCTGCACTCTTTTCTCTTCCCTCTTTCCTCACTGCCTCATCCTCCTCGCCACCCTCCCTCCCTGTCCACTCATCATTTTATCCCTTATTTATCTTTTCTATTGCCTCATCTCTTTCCTCTCCTTTCCTCACCTCTCTCTCCTCCTGTTTCTCCTACCTCCTCTCTTCCTCCCTCCTCTCTGTCGTAGTCTCTGGCGCGTTGCCTCGTTCATGCCATCGGTAGGTCATGGCTGACAGATGGCTAGATGGCGAGGGCCAAGTCTATAAGACACAAGGCAGAATGAAACAGGACAGAGCCTATACATTATCCAGACTCAAGGCTGTGTCTCATTTTTAAACTTATGTTCCTGAGGCAGGCTGGCAGGGAACACACTCTACATTTGACCAAAACCCTGCACGTCTTTGCCTTAAAGGTGTCACGACATTTTGAATTCCTTCCCGCTCTGCCTCTTCAGCAGGACACTTGTCCCATTCTGGGAAGGTGAAGTAACATCGGAGGATCTTTTTGTATTATGGGGGTTTTCTTTTTCTTCCCTATGGCCTGACCAGTGTCTGACAAAACAGATCCTACTTCAAAATGTCACCACATCCAATGAAACTGCTGCTGTGATGTGATCTCAGTTCTTGGCGCTCCATTAGGCAAAATATAATCCCTAATAATCAAACTGATTTCTGAGGCATTAAATTTCCTGGTGTAATTAGGAGAAACATCAGCAATCTGATGAGCCCGTCCCAGACACTCTTGTGTGATGAAACTCTCCAGTCGACCCAATAACATTTAGATTAGATGCCTTGTAATGTTGCTTCCAGTATGCTTGTCCAAATGATTAATGGCAGCACAGTGTCATGTCATTTATGAGCCGATACATCATTTGGCATCCTTAACAGAATTATTTAATCTGTATGTCACAAAGGCCATATGCTATCCATTGTATAGGCAAATGCAAATACCACTATTGATCCTAATTATCCTGAGTTTCCAGCAGCTTTAAGACTATTCAGTCCACATCTGGTCAAATAATTATTACTTGTAAACTGTGTGTCAGAGAAATGTATTTCCACGATATGGTCTAACTAGAACTAGACAGCAAGAGCAGAGTTTTTAACCCAGAGTAAATGGACTCTCACATGTTCATTCTTCCCAAGTTGGGTTCAAAACCAGCATTTCTCTTATGTTTCGACAGTGTGGTATTACTAAAAGCAGCAACGTGAGGAGCCACTATGAGACAAAGCAAAGTTACCAGGAAGGTGAAACATTATGATGTTCCAGACCATTGTGTGAGGAAATGCTCTCTAACTGGACCTCAGTGAATTCTAATTAAATACCGCAGATACAGTGTTTTCCTCCTTCGCCACACAGGCGCTTCATCGCAGTGCTCCTTCAGCACTCTGCCTTTCCTGGCAGAGAAATATGCTACGTGGACACACACCCTATGCTGTTTTTATTTGAGCCTTTCTGAGGCTATTGAATGGTTTCTTTTATTGATTTAACCCTGGGATGGGGAGGGAGTTGTGCCCCACTGACAATATAAAGTAAAACAAACATAATGAAAAACATTGACTAACATATTTCATTGGCTTCAAATGAGGCTTAAAATTGACAGTTAAATTGAAGTCCTTTTGACTGTCCCTTAATATCTTTAACATTTGTAAATTTATAAATGTATCACTTAAATATGTCAATGCCAAGTACAACAAGCTAATCTAAGTAAAGCAACATAAAACATGGAAACATTAACTTCAGCTTCCTTGACCTTCTACTGTTACCAAACCTCATTGACAAAGCAGTCAGCAGTAAAATCTGATTCATTAGTATTCTTCTTCTGGGTCTTGACTTCCTCAAATGGTAAGAGCCGATGGAGACTTTTTAACTGTTTCTTGCAGCCAACGACATAGCAGTTTTTGAGCTTGGACCACATTACCTATATATTCTTGCAAGGATCCAGGGGCAACCTAGCCTGAGCCTCCACTGCAAGATACTCTGGGACTGGGACAAATACCTTGAATATTTGATGGTTAGATTTGATATTTGTTGGCCAACACTGTGTTTGACTGTTTTAAAACATCATCAACGATAATGTCCTCTGCACTTGTTTTTTAGGGTGGCATTGTTGCATTTGAAAACATTGCTAGAATAGAATAGAATAGTCTTTATTGTCATTGTACATGGGGGGGTACAACGAAATTGAGGGCGCTCCCTCAGAGCTACCGTACACCGCATGAAAATTATTTAAAAGAAAGGACAGAAACAAGAGCAATAGCAGAAGCAAAAACAACATAGGGGGGAACTTCACGAGCAAAGATTGCAAGTTTTATGTCTGAGCAGCAGAGCACACCCTGGCTAGCCAGAGGCAGGCCACCTCTTCACTTTCCCCAGAACTCTTTCATTAATGTTTACCTTTCCACCGGATGCCCCAGACCTTTGTGGTTCCATTCCTGATCCTACTTTGGCTCATAATCACCTTACTCCCCTCACCTGAGTTCCCCAGCCCATCACTACATACAGTCAGTTTGTCAGAGTTGTTATGTTGCCTATGCTTTTGTGTCCATTTCTCTCTGATCTGTCCCACTTTTTTCTACTAATCAAGATTCTGGACTTATCTGGATTTTGCCCTGCTGCCATTTAGTACCTGTCCCTTTAAGCTATGAGTGTAATTCTGATGAAATTATTAACTGTCACCATCACTTTCTCAACTGCCTGGATTTTTGTCCTGTGTTACATTCTCTGAACCGTGACATTTACAGCAAAGGAACACATTTTTCTCAGTGTAAGCACTGAGGAATTTATCGATTCATCTGATTACAAAGTTTGGTTTCAATGGCAGAAAACACCCGGCCTTTATTTGCAACCGGTTTATTTTAGAGACATAGGCTTTTTCCTTATTATCCCTATGCTTCAGTTATTGCACAGTAAAACCCCATCTTAACTTGTTAAGCATAATTTGAGAACAGACCAATATATGATGTTTACAGCACATTTTGATTGCTGTTTACCTCCCAAAGTTAGCGACTAGCAAGTAGATAACCTGCTCGACAGACCAAAGTGAGCTACAGAGGTGAGTGATAATGCTTTGTGGGTTTGTCACTTTGTGAGGGGTCTGTCACATTAGAACTTTGAACCTGGATTTGCATTTGTTGATTCATGACAAGCAAATGAATCCCTCCATTGTTATTAATAACTAAAGCTAAATAGCTAAAATATTGTTTTCACCTGCTAGCAACCCACTGCCCACTGCCTCAATAAATAAGCAAGAATACATGGAAAATGAGGATCGCTGTGCCATCTTCTTGACACTTGGAACAAATTTCATGATGTTAACAGACCATTATAATTTTCAGTCTAATGAATCCTGGATGTCAGAGCTTCAGGTTGTAGTTGCTGGAGATGCACTCGGCTCTGGGAATTTGCTGATGGTGCCAGGATCGGGATCATAAATACACCACCAGACCTGTCAGAAAGTGCTGGAGAGAGATGTGGTGTTTGAGTTTACAGGTGTCCATAGAAGGGTTGGACGTCCCTTGCCTGATTTGCCAAGATGTGTATTACAGAGCCTGTCACACCACTCACACACACGCCCACTGTTCGGCGCCACACTTGCAATGAAAGTTACACTTGTCTTAATTAAGTCAGGAAGATGTGTGCATGTGTGCTGGCTGGGAGAGTAGGGCAGCAAATTCATAATCCTGTGCTGTGTCTGAAGGAGACAGCACAGGATTATAAATGAACTATGTTTTCATGCCATGATCTGTTACAGGAGCGAGGAGGGCCTCTTGAGCAGGTGTCTTTTAATTGGAGCAGGAGGTTGGCCAAGTTCTTCTGACCCAGTCCTTAGGTAAATAAACAGGTTAAGAGACAAGTTAACTCTGGACTTGGGAAGAGTTTGCCTGGAAGCAAATGAAGTTCCCATAGCTATCATCCACATAGACTGCATTTGTGTCAGTTTCAGTGGAGTTTGCATGGTGAAGTTTCTGGCTTAAAAACTTTTTTATCATTATTTTCAAAAAAAACCAAAACTTTTTCAACCAGGTTAAAATCCCTTTATGGCCCCTTTAGGCTCCTTATAACCCCATAAAAACATACAATCTCTAATGTGGTACGCACAAATTACCATACTTTTCTCACTTAACTTTAGGGGTACTTAAGGTTTCACATAGTCTTGATATCTGGAAGTGATGTAGCCATCCTGCATCATCAGCCATAGTGAGGGGCAAAAGTAAGACACCAGCCCAGGGACAATGTTTTTTAATGAATCAGGGTTTTTTTTCACAATCTCACACATCTCACACCCAGTAGTAAAACAATGGTCTCCACCCTTGTTCCTGAAGATAAAAATTAAAGCAAAGCACTGCAGCATGTGTCTGCTTGCAACGGCAACTCCTCATCAGTGACAGCTCGTTCTGGAGAATCCTGCAAAAACATGCCCGAATAAGAAAAATTCAATTGACTGTAAATATCATTTTATTATTGAAAATAACCAGGGTTGATCACCTGCGAGGGGGTTTTTCACCAATTTGTTTTTAATTTCATACATTTAATGTTTATATGATAGCCTAGTACCACAAAATCAGTTGTCCACAGACAAGAGATTATCATTTTATTTTGAAAATGCTGTGGAAAAGGCCCTTTAAAATCCATAATATATTTGCCAGGTGAAAGAGTAAAGTGGAAACCTATTTAAGACTGAAAGGAGGTCATTTTTAACATTTTGAGAAACCAGCAAAATAGGAATAAATTTCTTATTTTGCTCTTAGTGTATCCCAAGTTTTAGTCAACACCGTCAGATCTTTCTAAAAAGGCCAAAAAATCAGGCACCTATTTTCCTGAGAGCCTCTTTTTCCACCTTCCACATCTGCTAAATGCAACAAGCTCCTGGAAATGAACTATTTTGTCAATGATCTTTACAAATTTATCAATTTTTCCACTGTCACAGCCGTGATCTGTCAACACTGTCTGTGTTTAACGAAAAGAGTCATGACAAATGTGTCCATTTTAAGCTGATGCCACAGGCAGATAACATCAGAGGTAAAACAAGATGGCTCTTGCATACACCTCACGCATGTAAGCGTTTGTGTCACTACTGTCACAAACTGTGGTGAAACATAAATGGATGGTGTTGACAAGAACATCCAAATCATCCTCAGTATAGGCTTGAATGTAATTTATAATTACAGTAGATATTAATGTTCTTTGCAGTTTTTCATTAACCACTTTATTTAAGTCTTTTGTCAACTTTAGTTGTTACTTATGCTCAGACCTTAAGTTAGCTTGCAGTATTTTATCTCTTACGTGCTCTGTTTTGGTGTTTCTCTTCTACCTTTGGTAATAATGGTTCTTGCAATACATGTAGTTTATTTGCTTCTCACAACTGAATAAGTAGTTTTTAAAGTTTCCTGTATTGACAATAGCAAGTAAAATGTAATTACCACAAAAACATATTTAATGAAACAGTACAAATACATTGTTGTATTGTTCAATATTGATTTATCTTGATCAAAGTTAAAACCTATTTTAGACACATTCTCAAATATGAGTAATTGTTAATTTAGTTACCTGGTGAACAATCCCGACTTCAGTTTTATTTGTCTTGTGCCAAATCATAACAGAGGTTAGCTCATTTTAAATAATTTTACTAAATCATTAAGAAGCTACTGACTGATCCTGTCCATATTGATTTGAGCAGTGGTGGACTGAGACTCTCTCAGGAGTGGAAAAAAAACAAACATGCAGAAAGTGGTGATGCAATCCTGGTAGGACTGGTGGTAAGATTTTATTGGTAAAAAGTCTAAAACCTGGTTAAGATTAACATTATTTTCAGATATAGTCATAATCTTCACCTGTAACACCTCCAAATCTCTATCTGCGGTTCTGTGACACCTTTTTTAAGAGCTCAGAATGAAATCGGCCCCAGCCTGGTCCCATTTCTAAATAAACCAACTTATCCCAACTGAGACCTTTCCCCCTCAGAGACCAGCAGCAAATGTGTCCCAGCACCAGGAATGAATAATATATGAAGCTCTCTCTCTCTCTCGCTCTCTCTCTCTCTCTCACTCTCTCTCTCTCTCTCACTCTCTCTCTCTCTCTCTCTCTCTGTGTGTTCATCTATGTGTGTGAGAACGAGAGAGGTGTGTGACTGTCCAGCCCCCCCCCAGGTCAACACATTATTTAAATGATTTAATATCACTGCAGCCGCCACAACCCTCTCCTGTCATTGTGCTGCGGAGTGGGGAGACTAAGCACTCTACTATGAACACTGAATACTTAATAGTATTTTTCATGGCTGTAGTAACAAAGGTTTTATGTATTACATAGATCATCAACTCGTTGCTTATGGAGTTATATATTTATTAGCTGCACTTTTGTCAGGACATCAGGGCCAGAAGTGTAATTCAACTCTGTAGCATACGTTTGGGGGTGTGCACTTATGTGACTTTGGTATAAATGTGTGGACTTTGTTTTATCATGTTCCGCCAATGTCACAGTGTGATATATACAGTATATATGATGCATGAATGTGAACCCATACAACCCTGAGTGTCTGGGTTTTTATTTCCAAATTACCTTGTGGGACAAAACTAGTGAATGTATCTCAGACCCTGGGGAGTAACTGTGAGTGCTCTTAGTCTCCCGCTCGCTCTTTTCTTATTCATTATATTCAGCTTTTGTATTGATTCGACGTCACACGGAGGCGACTGGGACAAACACTTTTGTTTGCTGTTGGGTTTTTAGGAGTCTGAGCACTCAGGCGCAAAACTGGATATACTGTGAGGGCTGCAGGGACTGCAACTGTTTCAACACTGGGAGGTTTATTCAAGATACAATCAGTGCAACATTTCCCACCTCTAAATGTCTTGATTACAGAACGTCATAACGCAACAGTGACTCCACATCCATGGTTTCAAGCAGTCGCTGCCTCTGTGTCAATTTTGTTGCATGAGATTAATTGAGAGTGGATGCCAACTGCGTACGATTCTCATGGTTCAAATAATAATTAATAATGAAGTCTCAAGAGTAGGAAATAAATCAATCCCAATATATCTTAATTAGTTTGTTTTTCAGGGCCCCTGAATGTCTGCAGACCCATGCAGGGCAGCTGTCAGCCCTTTTGAATCTTAAATGCACCTCGTATTTAATGTCTGAATGTCTTCAGACAACGTCTGCTGTTCCTGAGCACAGTGACAAGGAAGCAGCAGTTGCTAGCTAAAGCTGCTGTGAGTCAGTATACCGAGTCATGCTGCTCAAACACCACCAACGGGAGTTACAGGCCTTGCGGCGGCGTGCCTTCAATGCCACCCGGGGGCATTCAGGCATTGTCCCAATGGAATGCAGAGTTTAGCAGAGGATCTGTGTCAGACCAGATCATCATGGGCTACAACACACAGGCCAAACAGCTGTCTGAAGCGGGACATTGGTGAATCAGATTTGTTTTCCAGGATCCAACCCTCAACAGAGAGCTCCACTGCACCATTCAGTGGCATCACTAGGAGAAAATTCCGCACAATTGCCCAAAATTATCCCCGGAATAAAATGGAGGAAGTCCAGAAGACCCCCAGTGCACATCACTGATGGTGCCTTACGAGGTTACATAATGGGACTTCCAGGGAGCAACCCAGAGGGGCAGAACATGAAGAGGATGATTGCAAACCCCAAATCAAGTAAACTTGCTCATTACAAAAGGAGTCAGAGGACAATTTGATTGCACCTCATAATCTAAAATAATAAGATGTTTAATCATCAAATTAGTTTAGGCTATTTTAGTTAATCTGTTAATACTAAACTGAAATCCAGCCACAGAAAACCATGATCATTATTATTTCACAACACCACAGAGAGGACCTCTGTAGAAGCTCGTCTTTTTGAAATGTAAAACACATTTCAGGGCTTGTGCAGTGCAACTGAAAATTAATTTGATCAACTTTTCTGCGAATCTGGGAAACCATCAGCGCATTCAGAGGTAATTCAATTGAGACAGGAGGTCTTACATTCACATGCTCTGGAGTTTGTGAACAAACTCTAGCTGCATGTTTTTTTATGATTTCAACCAAGGACACTGTGGTGCCTGGAGCATATTCCCCTCACCAGCCCACAGCTCTCCCCTCCGTCTCACACATGCACACACAACTAGCTCTCACACACACACATGCAAAGCAGTCCACTGTTCACTGACCCGCAGTCGCTGTCAGATATTCCCTGCTGTCTCTCATGCAGATGAATCAGAGAGAATGTGGAAGGACAGGGACGAGTGACAAGACTATTTGAGTAGACAAGATGTGGGTTTTTTTGTTTGTTTTTTTACTGAATGGGTAGGACAAAAACTGCTGTGGGTGCTGAGGGACGATTTGTGGTCTCGCCAGAAAAGTTAAGACAGAAGTGTACCTCCAACTGTTGATCAGAGCGTAAGATGAACAACTAAACAAACCAACATGCCGAAGAACAGCCTGGAGGCTGAGCTGTGACCAGAAGAACAAAGAGAAAAGAAAATTGTTGTTCAGAAACACAGAAATGTGTGCGGTAATGAGGAGATTTTGTTTTCTGAAGGCCAGTAGCAGTCACCTTGTCATTGTGCATTATATTTCTGCCCAGCATTACCCTTTTAGCCACCACTTACAGCGCAGAGGGATGCAGCATAAGCAAACAGAATGTCCTTCACAATACCCAAGCTGCAAAATAGCACCAATTCACCAACAGTAAATAAGGCATCGCTGGGCGTCTTTCTATTAGATTTGAATCAATGCATCACTTTCTATACTAAAGCTGAAAAAACATTCTTAACAGACCGGACAGACCTTGGACTTGTCGACGGTTTTGCATTTTGAAAAGCCTTCGCAGGACTTGTGTGGACGCCCTGGCAGCTAATGTCACAGCTTACGTGCAACTGAAAACTGAAGCAGCCGCCGTCCACGCCACATGAGGAAACTTACTCAGAGCACCAAACAGGAGAGTGATATTCAGATCACAGCAGGCACAGATCATTGTGATGTTACAATGCCCAGAACCCACCGTGGCATTTTCATTGAAAGGAGGGGGGGCAAAAAACAAGGCACTGCAAATGTCAAAGGGGCACAGGGTGCTCTCCAACCTTTCTCCAACTCTGTCTGCAAACAGTAGGACGTGCAACAACATTACAGTTCCTCCTTCTGCACAAATGCCTTCGATGCACCTTGACCTGCAGTGGTTTGTTATTGGCACAGATGAAGAAGTCATATGTATGCATCAGAGTAAGCTAACTCATGAGAGCAGAATACATCCTGAAGAAGGAAAGGAACACATCCTAAATAGCGCAGTGCATCTTCATCATCAGCTGTGCAGCTTTGATAGCATTTCATCATATTTAAATGCAATGTTGAATGCACACAGTGAATCCTTATCCATTTAAACCACGTATACTATCTATTTAGGTTTAAGTTTAAGCTATATATCATATATACTGATAACCCAGCATTCACAATGCATCAAGTGTAGCCTTCTTATTTTCGGACTCCTGCACCAAATACTGGTGGTCTGAGAACTAGTCAGCTGATAACCTTGAGTTGTATTCAGATCTGAGATACTGAAAGACTAAGCTCAGCTGTTTCACATGTACCCAACAGGAAACAGGACAAAGAGGGGTTGGACACAAAGACAGACAGAGGCAGAGCTGGTGCAGGTAAATGAGGATCTAATCAACATAAAATCTAAAGGCTTACAGGAGGATAACCACTGGAACACAGAGCACTATGAACCTGGATGAACTGGCACAGCAGGACTAAATACACAAGGGAGGCAAGGATAAGTGAAGACAGGTGAAACACATCAGGGTCAGAAAGAGAAAAAAACAAAACAGGAAGTAAAGAAACTGAAACAATATATGAGTGTATATTTTCAAAATAAAAGAGGCAATGACTAACCAGAAATCATGACACAACCTATACACCCAATAGGTTTGTTCTTACATTCAAAGCTAACAAGTTAACATCCATGTGGGTAATGCACATCAGCTTTTATGCAAATTCCCTCTGCCAAGAAACACTGTAAAAATGTTTTTTTCTACTTTAACTTGCCTGCTCAGGTTATGGAGATTCTATTGCCAGCTACAGCTTTAGCTTATATAAACTGCTGTAAGCACAGGTGTTACAAATAAAAACGTTAACATGGCTATTAAAACTCTCACTAACCTGAAGTTTCCACTGTTGTCTGCTTTACAGTCCAGATGCATCATGGCTTTGCAAAGCATGTTGCCTGCCAGAAGTTGTATAGTTGCTCAGATTTTGTTGAATTTTAGTCTTTTCTTTTAACTGAACCCATCCCCGGTTGTCGCTCATTCTTGTCATGCATCTAGTATCTGTCACTGATATGTTGAAAGTGCCATGAAGTAGTGGGATTCCAGTCAGTGCAAATGCTTTGATGCAAAACTAGTTGAGGCAGTAATCCCAGCACCTGAAGTAGTCGGTGACTCACAGATATCGATAACCCCCCTCGCAGACTGTGCTGTGAGGAATCGAGCATCTTAATTTACAGCCATCAAGCCTTTTATTAGCTCCCAGGAATTATGTCATATACTGCTTTTGATTCACAGGCTCATGTTTCACATGTGTGGCAGCTGAAATGAGAGTGGGCATGACTCATGTTGGCACCGTGTCGGTGTGATTAGCATGACTGTGAGGCGCTGTGATGGATATTAGCTCTGAGCTGAGCACACTACACGGGGAGCCCTGCTGGATGTGTCTGAGATTAATCTGCAAAGTCAAAGGAGAAGTTTTTTTTTTTTTTTTTCATTTACCAGCAAATGGCATGCCTGTTTGTGGAATGGATATTAATCTCATCTCACAGACTCAAACTCCTGACTATGCATTGTGCCCTGGCATATTAATATCCAAGAAGTGGGTATATAAAATCATTTCATCCAAGTGGGTCCGTGTCAGAGTCAGAAATGTTGCCAATAGGTTGCTGGTTACACTCAGGCTGTACAAATCAATGAAACAGGATGTATTCCTTATCAGAAGAGCCTGTAACACAGTTAGTTTGGGGTGTTATGTACTTTTGTTAGACGCCCATGTGACAATTTTGGTCTCACCCCGGAGCTGGGATTTATTTTACTAAATTAATACTCTTACGGTGTGGGATCCAACCAGGGATAAGCCCATTGTGGGCTTAATAAACCAGCGAATGTGTTGTGGTTTGGAAATACAGCTGAATACTTAATGCAGAAATTCATTTTATCAGGTTAGGACAAAAGGGCACATTGGTGAAATGAACAAAGTGCTGCGTTGGCTTGATCACCACAATGAGCTGAGGTGCACTGACTAAACTACATTTTTTAAGCTCACCGGCACCGGCACACTTTACAATCAAAGTGGTTATTAGGAGCTTAAAAAACAACAATTAGAGAAGCAGCTGCAAATAACGTCAATTTGAACAAACCCTCTTCTGGCGTTAGAGCACAGTCTTTGGTTGCATGTTGCCTGTTTCACTACTAATTTATGAGTCTGCATTGTTTCTGAGAGGTCAACAAAAGGCTCATCACAGTAAGCTTTGTGTTTGCAAAGCATTACCCATCCTACAAATAAGTCCTGTTACTAGGACACTACCCACTACATCAGAATAGGAACAGTCGCAGTATTCATTTTCTAACTTGGCATACTAATTTTCTGTAATATTGGATGCCATATTTGAGATTTTAAGCCCCAGTAATTGTGTGTGTCAATTGGTCAATCCACAACTCAATCTCACAATCTATAAAATGGATTGCTATAGAAACTAATACTGGTAAAGATCCTGAGAGAAGCCGTGAAGTGTTTCATGTTTTGGTGAGCACCTGGGTATGCAACTTCATCAGACTGTCATGCAGCAGGGGCAGTTTTGATATCCCTGGCATCCACTGCTTCCTGAATACGGACACCTTCATATTACTTACTAAAGAAAAAATGCGAGGTCCAATAATTCACATTTTTATGACTTTTGCAATCTAAATATATTTTCTTTTACAAGCCATCAACAACAAGGCAGATTCTATATTTTTCCTTTTTGTCTCTTTATGTGCATTCCAGGCATCAAAGTGGTCGTGTTGTCAGAAATTGGTTAAAATAAAAGTTGAAGTCTCTTGTTGATGCAATTAGCCTCGATGTTAACATGCTGAAATTAATTGCAAAACGAGTCTTTGACTGCATCCCTGTTGCTGTGGTTACTCATTTTAGATACATGATGAGGCTAGCTGGAGGATATATTTAGACTGAAAACAGACGGTTTGATTGGAACTACTTAGTAGATGTCAATTGGTTAGAATTACCGGACACCCTGTGGGTCAGTAGTGAGTACTCACCCAGACCCTTGCGTAACTTATAATACGCCTGCCCCTATACCATATACACAAACAGAGAAAGAGACATTCTTTGACAAACTTAGTCAGACTTCCAACCTGGTCTATTTATAGTGCAGGAGTGTGATGTTGCATGGAGAAAAAGCACTGTATAAGAGGCCAGAATGAAAAATGAAAAAACAAAAATCTACGTATGTAGGATTGTTTTACAGAGAGGGAGGGACTGCTCAGGCCTGACAGTGAAACATGAGACTGTAAGAAAAACAAAGAAGTTTCACTCCAGGCAATTATTAAAGACCCCGTTTTATGCAAAAACGTGTGGAAAAACGACAGCTTAATCCTGTTTTTTTTTCCGTGTTAATGTCTTAATGTTGTTAAAACAAAATGTGAATGTGTTTAACACCAGCACTAAAGAGAGACAAGTAATCCCTAAAAAAAAAACCCAGAGTGCCGTGGGTCTTAAACCAAGACTCCTCATTTCTCACGGCCACCAGCACCTCTCGTCTCCAGTGCATACTTCAGGGATTTTGCCATGGTCTCCAGTACTCTCTGGACCTGCTCAGAAGTTACGAGTGCTGGACCTTGCCATCAATCACTGGCTCTCCAGGTATGAGTAAAAAATGAATACTGGCATCGAATCAAACACAGGAAAATGTATTTTGGTCTTCACACAACGCAAAACATAATAATGCAGTATATGTAATATAAGGAATGGCACCTATGGGTCCAAATGAGTATTTTCACAACTTGTCCTCAGTTTCAAACTTACTTAATTGGCCGTGTTGCCCTATGAAGAAGCATCCTGCCCCCCCCCCCCCCCCCCTCCGTGGCTGTTTTCCTGCATTGTCTGCGGTGTGTGGTTAGCTCTGTTGGTCTGAATGGTTTCAGACAGCCAAAGCATTCTTAAATCATCCAAATTCCCTCAGTCACCTATGATTGCTCTTCTGCTGCTGTAGCTCTCCTAATTCGTGCTCCCGCTACTTTCCCTAAGTTATAAACACCTCTCTAACTTTCATGTAGATGTACATTTGTTAAAGTAATCAGCAATGCTAAAGCATTTCCTGAATTGTTTGCATTTTGAGCAAGCTGCACTTCATCTTTAGCACTGATAGCTTGACTCTTTACGCTGCAGAGAACAGAATTTATGTGGCTTGTATTAAAAGGTTTTAAATTCTCTCCTCTTCCTCTCTTCCTCTCTTTGTTATCACCTCCTCCATCCCTCGTCTCTTCACAACAAACCTGCTGTTCTCCTGCTGTGTACTAATTGGCTTCTTCAAGTATCAATCACAGGTTTCCTCCCAGCGTCTCCAGGGTCTTTTTTTTTTTTTTTTTAGAGAACATGCATGCTCCTCTGTTCCACTGATTATGTCCCCAGAAGTTAAGCGTATTGTGTTGTTAAAGCAAGATGCAAATGCAAATCTCTTGTTCGGAGGAAAAGACCTTTCCAGTCTGTTTTGATGCATATTTTAAGCGGCTGCACACCATGATGTATATTTCAAGTGAGGGATGGCTGATAGCATTGTTCTGAGGACAGCCATTCATTTGCATAAATATACATCTCTCTGAATCTAATTTATTTATTCCAACTAAAGGTATTGGTGTAAGAGAGGTTACAGAGGAGAACACAGAAAGTATTGTTTTGTTTTTCCCAGTACTGCTTTTATGAGCTGCTGTCCTCTAAACATGACAAACCGTCAGTTTGCTCAACTTAACTGTTCTTCACCATGTGATTTTTAAGACTCAAAAGTCTTAGAGTCTTTTGAAATCAAGGGATTGTCAAGAAATTAACAACCTTTGCATTTTTGCTGCCCGAGTTCTAGAACTCTGAATCATTGGATTTGAATTGTTAAGCAAGTCAAATAGGCCTAGTTTTGTGCCCAGTGATGGCTATATCTGCCGGCTGGCAAAAAGTAATTGCCCAATTAGAGCTTTGTCAGCAGGGTTAATAACGGGGGTGTCATCATTAAAAGCTAGCTACACCAAATTAGCAATGCAGACACAGCCAAAAGTGTGGCAACAAGCAACAATGGATGAGATCAGCACAGCTATATAACTGCATTCACAGAAATTACAGATCATAATTGTAAGTTAAATGATAAAAGCAAAATGCAAACATGTCAAGTGTCATGTCAAAATACTGACAGTCCTGGATAAACTCTTACAATACGCCTTGCGTGCATGATTTGCAGCCGTGACGTGTTCATGCCTCTCTGGAGGAGATGTAGAGTGAGCAAGAGTGAGACAGAACAACTTTTTTTTTTCTCATCTCCCCTTAATAGAAATTTCTTCCAACAGCAGTCACACTGTCGCGCTCATCTTCCTGTATGAGACAATGAAACCTTATCTGTAGTGCTATAATGCAATTAGTGGAGCAGTGGAGCCGTCTGTTCCTGCAGAGAGCCATATGGACTTCTAGCAAGACCCACTCAATCTGTATTGATTTCTGGAAGTGGACGACTTGGATAATCAAGCAGTCAAGCTGCGATCAAGACATAGATCATCTTCCAATCATGTATGCTCCCCATGATGTTTGTGTGTGTGTGTGTTTTTACGGTGCAAGCGTGTAAGTGTGTGCATCTCCTGAGAGCTGTGATGGATAATGTTTTTGGCCAAGCTGCTGCAGGGAAACGATCCATTGTCTTCACACACGCGCGCGCACACACACACACACAGAGGCAATAAGAGGGAGTGACAGTCATTGTCTAGATTGAGGCCAGCACACTGTGACGACAGCGAGATGGGGAGAAAATGATAGCTGATAGTTTTAAAAGGTTGTTAGTGCGGTAAAGGAGGAAAATGGCTTGATAATGGAATCTGCCTCTCTGATCTTTAATCTGCAACCTGTCAAGCTTTGTGTTGGAGAGACAACGGGGAGAAAGACACAAGAGGCAAAAACACTGCATTATTCCGCTTAGTAAACAACGAGGTGAGGGTTATCAAAGTGGGGGAGTACAAATTTAGATAAGTCAGTTTGCATGAGGAAATTGCAGATAGAAGTTTCAATGCTGCGGTGGATCTTCTCCTCTTTGTTCTTTCAGAGAAGTCAACAAGTGAATAACTGCTGTCACACATGCAACTCATTGCGTGGTTGCATAGTGGTTTACACGCCACCAGTCTCATGTTTGAATAAGTCCGAATAAGTTGCTTTTTCTGCAGAACTCTGGGCTCCGTTCTGGTGCTGCTTGACCTTGGCCCAGGATCTGAAACCATCGATCTTTTTATGCCAGCTAAAAAAATGAGTGAGCCTAGTGGGAAGTGTCACAAACTGCAGTTCCTCAAATGGCCACTTGAGGATTTGAAAGCAAGTTAATTCCCATAGACCCCTATGTTAAAATTCATAACCTTACTGCAGAAATAAACATGATACCAGCCTGGAACATAAAACTCCTTTGGTGTCTATAGCTAGTTCTCCTGTTAATGACGACTGCACAAGTGCATTTTTATATGACTCACTCCTTTAAATTATATTAAGATTAAGATTGTCTCTGCATTATTAAGATTATAATTAAAATTGTAAACAATTTACGGAGTGGCTTATTTGAGTGACAGCTATTCGCTAGCTGTCTGGCTTGTTGCAGCACCCATAGCATCCCGCACAGCCACTCACATGCCACTTCTGCTCATTTCTGGATTAGGTAAGAGGAATGGCAACATCATGCACTGCCAAGATGGCACAAGCTTCTATTAGGTCATATTTGTTCATATTGTTTCAATAACATCCATACACTGTTATATCTCTGCAATAAAGATTCTAATGACTACTTGCGACCAGAGAACAGAGAACGAAGAAATCCTAAACCAAAGCACAACTTCTTAAAGTAAAACACTGTTCAAGACTGGAGAGAGCTGCTGCCGACAGTATGGAGGGGATTTTATTAGCGAAGGTTATTGTGTTGAGCTGGCATCAGAACACAGAGAAGCAGGCAAGCATAATACTGCTGAACAACTTTAACAACAGGCTGTACCTAAATACGGCCACAGGATTCTTCACTAGTGGACGTACTGGACATTCTGACACCAAAACATGGGAGAAAAGGTTTAAGGTTCTTTATATAGTAAAAGATTACAGATAGTATTAAATAGAAATATAATTAGTTCCAGTATGAACCTTCTATTAAAATCACAGGTTGTCATTTTAACATTTGTCTTTTTTAGAGTTTGAACAAACAGGATACACTTAAATAATTAGTAGATTTTAGAGTGTGTGTGTGTGTGTGTGTGTGTGTGTGTGTGTGTATTTTATGGTGTAATGTATTATTCTTTGGACAGAGCCAGGTCCTGCTCTTAATCCACATACATGGAAAGTGATCTCTTTTAGTTCCCGCTGTGAGCACAGAGCTCTGTGCTTAACTCACAGACATGAGATTAGTATTGATCTTCTCGCCACAGACAAGGAAAAGCAAAGAGGTGTATTTCCCCGAACAATGCTTCTAAAATCCATTTCCATAATGGAGACCTCGGTTTGACTTGATCAGATAGATGGAGCTAGCATAGTTATCATTCAACATCCTGAGATGGCTAAGGCCTTTCAGTCCTGGTTTGCGGTGTGTCTCTGCTTCCCTCTGTTTCTGTAGTTGACTTGCCCAGGTGTGGTCCATTAAACACATTATTCAAACCTGAGGGGAGAGAAGGCAGAGATCACCATCTGCTCGCTGCTTGATTAAATTAATAATGTCTGCACAAGGCGCAAGGCCCCGCATCTTTCTTTCTCTCATCAGTAATTGTGCATGTGTCATTGTACAAGAAGAGGCAGCTGCACAAAACTTGTAAAAATTCGTTTCCTTTACTTTGGGGATGTGCAGATGGACTCACATTTTCCCCAGCAGGGAGCAGAACAGCGTTTTGCAAATGACTCTTGTTCAAGCGTGCTCGTGGCAACACAGTCAAACACACTGCAAACAATTGAAAAGGCACATTTTTGTGAGTCATCAGTCACTGCGATATGAAAAGGAACTGTTGCATGATTTCAAGGGGCTCGGAGTGAGTACAAAAGGCAAATGAATTGCCTGTGTTTTCCCTTTTGCCTCTTTAAATATTGGAACACAAAAAGCTTTCAGAGGGAGATAATGTTGCAGAGCTTGCAGAGCAAATTAGATTCTCTCCACGAAAACAAATTCTTTCAAATCCTCGGGTGTGAGTGGGTGTGTGTTTGTGTTACAAGTGTAAAGCCTGCTGGGATAGGTTCCTGAGGAAGCAGCAGCCGCAGCAAGCGTTTCAATGCAGCGCTGATGTTAAACTTGAAAGTAGACGGAGGAGGCGCAGAGGTCTAATTGAGTGTTTTTACATCCATGCATGCTGCTTTGAAAATCGGGCTCATGTCCCATTTAAGGTCTTGATCAGTTTAAGCTGTTTATGTGCATCTTTATATCCCACACATAAACCAATGGGACTGAATAAACAGAAGATTCCCAATTTACCGTGTGATTTAAATCAGTGGATGCAAACAGACGTTTGATGAAAACACTTGGTACACTCTGCGCTTTCTCTCCACCAAAATAAGAGCCGCTAGCAGAGGATGTGAGCTCCAAATTCTGAATGCTTCATTCTTTGTGACATTCAATTTCCCTGAATTTATGTGCTCGAAGACGGGAGCATTATATGTAGCGTGGGGGTTTTTTTGTGGGGTGAATCTTTGGAAACTCACTGAATTGAGGCCAGCATCATTACAAAAAGGTGAAAAGGTTTCTAAAGAGAATGAGTAGATGCTGGAAGCATCTGTTACACTGACTCACAGATAGCAGAGCAGGAATTCTTGCCCCCTAACCGAGATACAGCGCTGAATCATCGTCACAGCCTTCGAGCAGTTCCCCTCCAGGCTAACAGGCCTGCACTCTGCATGTTAATAACGTCAACTCTGTCCTCAGAAGACATCTCCATCACCTTTTCGATGACCACCTTTATTGTATCTGTGAGTTATTTGATACAATCCAAAAAATCCTGTTTAGCAAGCATTTGGATTTAGAGCACATCGGCTTCAAATATTCATCTTGTACCCAGGCCGTGTGGAGCTTTGATTATCCTGGATTTAGTTCATACCTCACCTAGACTTAATATTATTTTGCTTTTTCCTTTTCCCTTCAACTTCTTCTTACATCCTGCAGAGAATTTGTCACCCAGCACCTCATCTTCCCGTCTATCAACTGTCAGTCAGAACTCAGCCGTCAGCCGAACTGCAGAGCTCTTATCCAGCTGGTACCCAGAGAGAGCATTTGGCATGCGAGGGCTGATCACGCTCTCCACCGAACCATGCAAATGGAATTTGTACATGACATATAAATCAGAGTTGCAAATGTTGCGAGTAGGAGATGTGGTGGTTTCTTGTGTTCCTGAAGCTGCAGCTCCCAGGCTCTCACTTCAGATGCAGGCTCTTATTTGCACAAGGATTCAAAGAAACAAACTGCAGGACTTGTAGTATTGTAGATGCAGATGTGATGAATAATGTTTCAGTTTTTCGGGGATTCCAAGAAGGTTACCAGTACATAACATTATCTTACCATCAAGATTTACAAAATATGAGAACGGGTTTTTTTTTTAATTTAAATATTTTCTACATTGAAAAATGTTCAAAACACTCAGAAATGATGCATATAGTGTGTAAGTGTCTTAAATCTTTTATGCATTAACTAATCAGAGCTCCTTTTGTTAATTAAAGGACGCCCACATTTCTGTTAAGCGCATTGTCGCTAGTCCAGAATACCTCTGAACCAGACACTGACTGTGTGTCCTGAGTGCAGTCCTGTCACAGTGTGCACTGGGTGCTCTGGTCCACAGTGTGCAGCATCCTGCCTCCTGAGCCAACAGCGTGTCAATTCTGCATAAAGTGACTGGAGGACAAGGTGAGACACTTTGTCACACAGCAGAGCAGTCCGTTCCTAATCCATTAGGTTGTGGGGAGTCCAGGTCCGACGCCTTGTGTGCGCGCCTGTGTGTGTTTGTGTGTGTGGACAGGGAGCTGTCTCAGTGTCTGAGCCAATAAAAGTGTGTGTCTCTGCAAGCTGATGTGATGGAGCTCAGGGTCGCCTAGTTTACAGATGCCCAGGGATGAATACCTTCTGTCACAACCCCTTTATTCTCCTGCTCTCCTCATCACTCCCTCTGTCTCTCCTCCTTCTCATCACCCCCTCATACCTCGCTCCACATCCTGTCCGCACTTCTATTTCGTCACTCCCCTAACAACTCTGGCCTCCTCTCTGCATCCTCTCTCTCAGTCCTTGTTGTCGTTGCTATTTTTTTCTTCTTCTCTTTTTTCTCTTTCTCTTTTCCCCTTTTTTAAAGCTTATTGTCAATTCTGCAAATGTATTTACTCTGTGAGGGGAAATTGGGCTTTATTTCCAAAACTGTCCATCTCGCTCCCTCTTTCTGAACCATTCTTGTCCGTGCGTGTTCGTATATGTGAGTGTGTGTGTGTGTGTGTGTGTGTGTGCGCGCGCTCCAGTGTGTTCTACATGCAATCACAGCGGAGCAGACACTGACAGCCAGCCAAATTCCTACAACCAACGAGGACTTTGATACACAGGACAAATATCCCCTGTTTACCGTCACACTGCAGTCAGGTTTGCTGCCAGACTGAGCAGTGAGCACTTGTCAGCATTCACCTCTGAACCTGGTGGTCTCTGTGTGTGTGTCCTAACTGCTGGTTTGACCTGGTTTGGGTTAACAGGACTTTCTCTGCAGGTGGAAAAAATTAGATATTTAAAGCCATAGAGAAACTGATCGTGTGTGTTGCAAGAATGAGCCAATTCCCACATTTGCAGTTAAGTATTTCTGCCCCTTTAGTATCGAGCTAAAGATGAAGAGGTAGCAAATGGGTTTAATGCCCAGTTTGTCATTTTAACATGTACCAGCTGACATCAAACCTGAAGTTGAACATTAATGATCTTTTAGTGCAATGGGTCTCACCCTGGAGGTTGGGAGCCTTAAGGGCCAGGTGGTTTTACATCACCCATATTTGTGATATGATTTGGTTTAGAATATATTTTGTTGATTAGTGTTTTTGACTGTCAGGATGTGCGTGGACATGATACATGAGCGCAAAAAACTAGTACAGTCTCACTGCCAGAAGGGGGAGACAAAAGGTGCTGTGCAGCTTTGACATTCTTGCTCCACAGAGGATAAACTCTTCATTTTTTAATTAATCATTGAGCTTTCCCATGCATGCAGCCCCACTTTACGATCTTAACTCGACTGTGTTTCTAGATCAAGTGCATTTGTTCAACAACACTGAGATGTAGGAATAGTTCAAGATTTTTGGAGATACGCTTGTTTTCCTTTTGAAAGTAAGATCACAAGATAGATACCTGTCTGATGTCTGCATGTCTCTGTCTCTGGCGCTGCAGAGAGAAAGGATGCTTTTAGCCTGGCCTATAAAGACTGGAAGCAGGGGAAATGGTCTAGTTTGGCTCTGTCCATAGTGAAAAATGTGGTATAAGGTGGAAATATGTGCTGGAGCTAATTCCTTGCAGCATATTCTCTAAAATTCTTGCAAAGAATAGAAATGCCCACATTTTGCAAAATGTCAAACTAGCCCTTTAAAACATTCTTCTTCTAAATTCAAAAACCTTTGAATGAATCAATACAGCCTGTAACCTTAACTTTGACTTGTTAGTCAACAGCTTCCCCCTGTTTGATTGATTCCCCCTGACTTTTCCCAGAGAGGTAAGCTGTGCCCTGTAGCCATGCTGGAAAGGGTAGCTGGTAAATTAATAATGAAATATGTCATACACAGTGCAGGGCAGGACACAACACATTCCCTCTGTTCACCCACTCTCAACTGGAACATCAAGAAGCCTGCAAAGGTGTAGTCGCTCTCTGATGCATCTGTCCTTCTCTCTCTCCGGAGAATTTGGTTACAGTGAGAAAACTTTTGACAGTACACAGCCTGATTCCTCTCTCCTCCGGCGTCGAGAAGCACAACGCATTAACTAAAAGCATCACTGAATCTAAATGGCTTTTCTCCTCTTTCTGTCGCATATCAACTCAAAAGGGGTTCCCAAATGGGGCGACTTTAAACTTAAGGTCTGTCCCGATGCATTTGCGGCCAAGAGGTAGTGTAACAGCAAATCATCTGCAGTGCTTTTAGGGTGCTTATTATGAGGCTATGAGGGAAGTGGCATCAGAGCATTAAGTTATTGCCAAAGGGTGAAGTACTGCTCTTCGGGCTAATAAAAAACCTATTCAGATCAGGATGGTAAAGTGCAGAGAGGAACTCCTTTTGCTTATAAAGCAGTATATACTGTATATATGTGTGTGTGTGTGTGTGTGTGGTGGTGTGTGTATGTGTTTAATTTTTCGCTGCACACATCAGGACATTTCCCACCACAACAGCTGGTCCGATGAAACACAGACAATGGTTAACAATACATTAATGGCTACTTTAGTTATTCCATAATTCACAATGTAAGCACACTTAAAGTCATGTGTTTACATGTTGAGCCCGATTTTATGTCTAGTCCAGTCTGCCTAGTTAGTTTCTTTAATTGGTTAGTAATCGGCATGTTCCAGTCAGTCCAGTAGAGTCCCACGTTGACTTCACTAATACCAGTGTCTGTCATAGAAAACATCCACTCAAAGCTGGAAGTAAAGGTCTTTTCTACACATATATGGATGAGTTACATCTCATAGCTTTCTCTTAGTTGACTGTCTTTCTCCAGTGTGTTGGACAAACAACGAACTGCTCAGATCCAGTTGTTACCTCTCTCCAAATGTACCAGACAGTGTGAACAAGTGACGGGAAAGCTGCAAAGCGTCTCTCTGCTTTGGATCATGAGCTATAAATTATCATCATCAAAAACTAAAATGAGTGCAGCCTCATGCTATAATACACATAAAATATGTGTGCATGATTCCTGCTGTTTGCACGCGGTGTTTTCCCCACACCTCGAGCATGTTTTCTGCAGGCGCTGGTGCTGCAGACAGCTCCGGCGCTGTGGTGTGTCTGTGGATTAGTGTCCACCTTTACAGAAATAGATTGGCATGGCTGCCAGAATGACGTACTTGTAATGACAATGAAAATCCTTATTACTGCACATCACTTTTGTGCTCTTCCCTTTCCGACCGTGCCACTGAATTTGCTGAATTTTCAGCCCTCAGCGAATGGTTTTGTTTGATAACCACACAGCATTCTTAGTGCTCAGTCATAGTCATTTTTCCCACAGAGCTCGGTGAGCAGAGCTGAAGGACGTTCATTTGTCATTCAATTTCTTTACAGCGAGACATGAGGTAGCTGTTACAGCATCTGGCTGCACAGTGGTTAGTGACAGGTCTGGAAGGGAAGTGTTGAAAAATGTGTTTCTATGAAATTCATTTTGTCCAACATGCATCAGCTTCTCTCTCTCCACCTCTCTGTCCACAGAGACCCCACAGAAGGACACTGAAGATGCTGCATCCTCATCGGACTCAGCTTCAAACTCAGCCTCCTCGCTGTTTGACCACTGGGGTCGCGACCTTGGCCCAGAGAGTCGAAGGGTTGCCGTCAAGAAGTTCCGTTACTATGGCTACAACAGCTACCTTAGCGACCGCATCTCCCTCACGAGGCCGATCCCAGATTTACGACCGGATGGGTCAGTCATTTGAGTGATGCGTGCGCTGTTAATTGATTTCATTTGTGCACCTTTGAAAGGATAATATCGTTAAAGTCTCATTTGTACCGCAGTAAGAACACGTCTGACCCTCTCTGTTTGCCCCTCCTTCCCACAGGTGCAGAAACATGTCGTATTCATCAGCTCTCCCTCAGCTCAGCGTCATCTTCATCTTCGTCAACGAGGCCTTATCGGTGTTGCTGCGCTCAGTCCACACGGCGATCCAGAGGACTCCATCGCACCTGCTCAAAGAGATCATACTGGTGGATGACCACAGCAGCAGCCGTAAGGATCGTAAAGCTTCCTTGTAATTTCACTTTTAGGAGTGAATGTGGACAGAGTGCCCGCCTTTCCTCGAGCTCACACTCACTCATGTCACCATTCATCCATAGGGAGCAATTAATTTGAGGTTAGATTAACAATGTATCTCATTTTAACATCTCTCTTGGCAGCAATGTTTTACCTTCAAGGTAATTACCTATTGGCCATAGGTTTACATTGGGAGATTTATAGTATAATGAACATTTGTGTTATGAATATTTGTTCTTTGATTAATTTTCTACATCAATTTTAACTTGGATTTGGATTTGTTGGAGTGCAGTGGTCCACAGAGGACGCCTTTTCAAGAAATACAAAGTACATTGTACTTACAGGCATATAATAAACTCATTTTAACCCACTGTCAACTGATATCGTTCTAATATCACTATATACAATTTACTGTACTGTGGTCATTTACACTACCTGATATATGTGGCTGCCCACATGTGGGTGTGATGTGAGTACATTCTTGTAATAGTGACATGGAGGTTCTAATGGTGACCCAACGTTTTCTTTTAATGTATTCATACCTCATAATAATATATGTTCTTTAAGAGCCAGTCAACAGTAACTTTGCAAGGCAACTGGATTTGTGAATTCATTCAGGATCACATGAATCTTCCCAGCCTTCCCCGATTGGTTCTTGGTGTTTTTCTTAGATAACATCTCTATGATAAGTATTATAGGAATTGTCCAATTCAGAGATAAGAGGGGAGAGATTTGCATGCCAGTCACAGGTCAAGCCAAAGTCTGCAGCTGCCAGACTTGAACAGATTTGGCAAAATATTCATTAAACACCCCCGTGAGGAAGCACACACAGCCAGAGCAGACCTGCAGTAAAATAAATAACATTGCTATATGTGTTAGCTGAAAACCAGGCGCTGTCTCATGTGCAAAGAGGAGACTGTGTTTGCTGTGTTTGTCTGCTGATGACTGGAGCTAGCATTAGTTGTCAGTGTGGGCCACGACTGCTGACGTTATTTTGCCGGCTGCTATTGACATTCTGACACTCTGTCCTCGACTAACGGACCACATTAGCTGGATCAGGCAGCAGAGTGTGTTTTATTTAATTTTGTCCTGGCTGTGGAAGAGTCAGTCAGTGAGGAGTCAGAGTCCATGTGTGGTTTTTTGGGGTTTGTTCTCCTTATGACCCTCAAGAAGGCTGTTTGGTGTGTCTCTGGGTGTCAGTCTCTGGGCAGTGGGCATGTAGCCCTCGGGCAATAACAGTGTGAGGTCAGGACTCTATAAAAACATAGAGACCAGGTTACACAGCTCTCTCCGTCTCTCTCCTTTGCTCTCAACCCGTGTCATTGATGTATAAGGTGCATCAGGTGCGTGTCTGTCTGAATGTGGACAAAGCTGAACTAAACACACACAGAGCACAGAAGCCACAGCACACAGGATGAAGCCTGTTTATCTGCTGCATTCGCAGAAAATCCGGCAATGCGGCACCTTCCCCCAGGTGTTTTGCCTGGTTATTTGTGCCCCAGCATGTCAACGCTGTGAAACAATCAGGAAATAATGTTTTATTTCTTTAATTGCTGCTGTGTTTTGACTAATGACACTCCCCGCTTCCTTTCACAGTGTATCTTGCTTGATCACTGCTCACTCTCTGTCTTCTAAGATTCATCAGTCATGACAAATGATCATGGTTGTTTTGTTTTTGAACCTCACGTTTGTTTTTATAATCATCAGACTTTCTGTTCCACCAGAAGAGGTTTGTACATGTGCAAAGACAAATGAATGGGGTTTAGAATTCACCCTGTCAAAGTCGATCAAAGTGAGATTGTTGCTGCAGATCACTGCATTGTGCATTATTTCAGGTGAGGTCATGTACACTGCTGGACCAAAATGGCCTAAAATAGAAAAAGTGTTGTTAAAACCTTTTAAACCACAGATCTCAATACAATAAATTACATGTATTTGTTGGCAGAACGGGAAGAAGACAGACCGACTCTTTCTAACAGAGGCTTTCAAAGAAACAACAGTACAACAAATCTTGTCAGCTTCAAACAGCTAGAGATAATTTAATTTGCACTAGTTTAATTAGGAGTTAGTTTTTTCAGTAAGTTCTGGCCCCTGTGGGTGAACTACATCCTAGACTGTCTGTATTTTATCTCTTACTTCTTTTATGTTCTCCTCTAGATGGTGCAGCCATTAGCTTACTTTGTGTGGCTGCTGGATCCACTACTACTTGAGATCTCTCCAGCAGAGAATCCATCTTTCATCTTAGAGTTAATTAATCTGTTATGTGATCCCAAAGCAGACAGTGATAGACAGATAGTTCATCCAATCACCTGTCAAAGTAAGTGGATTCTTTGTCTACCAAGAATAGATTCCGATGATAATTGCCAGATGGTTCTGGGTTAGATGGTTAGTACTGAGTAACTAACCATTGGGTGCATCAGGCAAGATGTTAGCTGACACAGCGGTGCACGAAAACCGATTTAAAGTTATTACAGCAGTCGCAAGAGAAGCACGAAGTGATTTAGAGGGCTTGTTAGGGGGCTGTTGTTAAATGCATTACATACTATGGAATATATTTTAAGTCTGCCACATCAGTGATTACTATTCTAAGGGATCTCTCTGCTAGAGTCACCTGCAGATTTAAGGGGTCTCTCATTGCTGCTCTGTTCTTTAATAATACAGAATATCAGAATTTATGTATGGTAGCTGCACGGGGTTGAATGCTGATCAGCGGAGCAACTGCGGAATAAATAGATGTAACATTTACCTCCAATAATCCCCCGCTATGCATCACAAGTGTTCAAGTTAACAATGCACGGGGAAATAAGATTTAATGCATTTGCTTTGCAGTGAATAACAACTGTGTGGTGGTAATTCATGGTGAAGATAATGACGGGTGATTGCTCTGAAAGTGAAAGAGCATGATCATTACTGTAGTTTATTGATTGTACATGGTGTAATTATGACAAATGAGGGTCAGCTGAGGCCAGACGAAGGCAGAAGTTGAGTTGCAGTCACACTCATTATGCATTGCCGCCGGAATAGTAAATTAGCAGTGACATCAGCGGTTGCATTCATAAAGCTCCAGAGTCCTGATCAAGGATCACGGAGCCATGCAAACCTCCATTAATGTCATAATTGCGTTACTTTGAATCACCTTGTCTCAATGTTTGCCAGAAATCCAGGCCGTAACTTATACCAACTCAGCAATCTATTCAAAACACGGGCTGAAAGTAACAATTATTTCTAATATGGTTTTATCAAACAAATATCTTTGAATAAACTGATTCATTATTTGGTCCTAAATGTCCTAAATTGTGGGTATTTTCAGCTTTTAAAAGCATGGTAATCATCACTCAGTGTGACCACTGATTGTTGAATATTGGATGAATTGCCCTGACACTTGGTAGACAAAGTATCCACTTACTTTGGCCATACCCTAAGTTTCCTCTTGCACCCTTTTTGTTTTGTCTGGTCAGAATTGGCAGAATTGGCAGGTTTACAGCCACAACACCCTGAATGTACCTGGTCTACACGGTCCAGTGTTCACATACTGGGACAAACCAAGCCAGGTGGGCTGGTCTGGACAAAATTTCAGGGTTGAGTGAATGAGCACAGTGACTTTAAATATAATAGACCTACTAACTCTCTTCAAGACTTACTAATAGCCTCACTATAAGAGAGAATGCAAGTTTAGATGGCCAGATTCCATACAGACAAAAGATGATCTGAACTTGCAAGCACATATTAATGACAATCTCAGGTAAAGATTAGGAGCTTTTCGTCCAGTGACATCATGTTGATTAAACACTTGTTGGTTATTTGTCAAAAAGATAATCAACATTTTAATTAATACTTTGAAAACAAACTTAATGTAGGGCTGTAAACAATCTGAAACCACCTGTAGAACTTCATAATGTTCCAAGGAAGTTACAACACAATGTGGGTGGTCAAATCACCCTTTTAATTCTTCATTTAATCGCTTCAGTGGACGAAAATAATATGCTATAATTGGTTATCAACATGAAGTTGTACACAGGTATTCAAACGCCATTATTGTCGGAATGCATTGCTCAGGATCTTCCAACCATTTCCCTGCAGTCAGACTGAGCCCAGCACTTCTCATATCAAGTTTTTTAATGGACTGGAGACAAACAGTGCTCCTGTTGTTCAGACAGTTTGCTACATTTGACTAAAACCATATCTCACAGCGTGGAACAGAAGTGTAAAAATTAATTGGGTAACCAGAGGTGCACTTGATTTAATGACTGGACTTTTTTATGTTTGGAAGTAATCTCATATGTACCGTACCTATAACACAATAAGGTGCTCTTCAAACACTCCCGACTCCAGTTTTAAATGAGTCCATCTCTCGTCCAGGTCAGCAGCAAACTGTGGCTCATTAAGGGAAAACAGAGAGACTGGAGAATCTAGGCTGATGGTAATAATGAATAGAGAGAAGGCAGCAGCCGTAGCCCGCAGGCAGGATTACAACATGGAAAAAGCACAACGAGGAAATGAAGATGTTCGTTGTTCCACTGTGGGCAGTCCGCGTATGCGTGCGTGAAATCTGTTCTGTGTGGCGGCCTGTCTACCTGAATGCATGCAGAGGATACAGGAAATCTCTCATGAATACGACAAAGACAGACGGAATTAAAGAAAATCCCAGACTGCCATACTGTTTTTATTTTTAATAACCAAATACCCATGGAACACCTAACATTACTACCTGCCATATTTGCACTTTGTGTTCCGTGCTAATTAACAAATGTTTGCATGCTACTTAACTAAGATAACAATCACTGTAAACATTTAATCTTCAACGTATTAGCATTTTAGCATCACCACTGTTCTGTACGTGGTTGTGATCATGCTGATATTGCTCACGGCACACATTTAGCTCAAAGTGCAGCCTCACAGAGCTGCTAGAAAAGCTGTAGACTTCATTTTTATTCATAATCGTCAATCATTTCATCCCTTAATCATTCTTCTTCTGTTATTCTTAATTCCTTGTATTTAAATCTGCACTCACAAAGATATCCTATGATGTTAAAGGTCCTGTATTGCCCAAAGAAAGGTTGCACTTTGCAGCTTCGCTTTGAATTATTGAAGAATAATTCAACGTTTCCTGTCTTCAAAGGCTGTCCTAATGTTACAGAAAACTTCCATGTTTTTACAAACTGGGTCTGTAGAGTAGCATTATTCCTATAAGTTATGATGAGTCATGCCATTTACCTGATGAACTTCATTATTGTAACGTGGGGACACGTCCTTACATACAAGTTCAAGGGTGCATCTACAGGAGTGATCAGACAGGATTTTAAAAAGCAATATATGGCCAAAACTATATGGACACCCAGCTATCTTACTCATATCTGACTGCTGAACACCTCATTCATAAGGCACGGGCATTCATCTGGTCCTATAACAGCCTCCACTCCTGTGGTTTCAGGCCTGGCTGCAAGGATTTGCATTCACAAGAGCATTAGTGAGGTTGGTCCCGGATATTGCCTCCCAGATACTGTTTATATTCACTGCAAAGCTGTTAGATGTGGTTGAGGTCAGGGCTCAGTGCAGGCTAGTCACGTTTCTCCAACATTGAACTGGGAAAACTCTTTTTTCTTTGTGCATGTAGAGGCTGTCATTCTGAAACAGGAAAGACACTCTCCAAAAACTGTTGCCGAAAAGTTGGAAGCACTGTTTTTCAAAAGAACCACTGGATTGTGTGTTGGACTTTCACAAAGTTTGGAGACACTTTTCACTGACTTTTAGTCAGTACTGGTACTGGTGAAGCTCCAAAAACACTTCCCATAATGCAACACACTGGCATTTTTGTACAACTTTTGGTGGTGATTCCCACAAGGCATATGGCTGCCCACCTATAGTCATGCTCGGCTCAAAGTTTCTGCCTGTTAAAAGACGTTTTTCCTCACCACTCTGAGCTTGCTCATGGTGGCACTGTTAGGTGTAATTAATAATAATGAGTTTGGTCTGTTTGTATAGTGCCCTGAGATGACCTTGGATGTGATTTGGCTCTCCAAATAAAACTGAATTGAATTTTCAAACAGCCTGCAATGACAACAGTTCGTGTTATAATTTGCAATAACCAAGCCCAAGCTGAGATCATTCTAGTAACATCATCAGGGTTATTTTCTTGGACTTAAATGTTCCCTCCAGACCCAAAGCAGTATTAAAATATAGCATAGGCACATTCCCTACAACAGTACAGTACTTTAAGTACATTTCATGTCTGAAACTGGTGAAGTGCATTAAGATTCCCCAAAACTGAAATAAGCAGGAAAAATACAGTATCTAGACATGAATTGAATCACCCAGATTATCCACTGAAAACATTTGTTGCAGAGCTGTTAGCTCTGCATCCCTACTGCTACACCACCCTCCCACTGCTCAGCCTCCTCATGCACCAGCATTTGTAGCATTTGTTTGATTTATGTAAATGCAGGATGTTTGTACATACAACATGGGCTTGTGTTTGTTTAATTGTTGTGTATCCGAGGCTCTGCCAAGGAGCTCATGAAATGCGAATGTGTGTTATTGTCACAACATATGGACAGTATTCTAGTGCAGCTGGTTCTCCAAGTTTTGATGACTGAGGGAATGCCAATTTAGGGAGCCAGTATTTTGGATTTATGATTGGTCCCATAAGCATGCTAAACATTATATTCCTCGAGAGCTCTGAATTAGAATGAATTATCATGCAGATATGATCATTTTAGATTTCCTAAGTTCCCTGGAGCTGAGGGAAAGTTGGGAGTTTTTGCAAAGCTTTGTCAATAAGATCAATGCTGCAACAGGCTTCAGTGAGTTTGCTTTAACTTCCAATGTGTTTGTGTGTCACTGTCTCCAGTGGAGCTGAAAGAGCACCTGCAGAGCTTTGTAGAAGAGACTAATGCTCAACATGGCCCGGGGTTTATCAAGGTGGTCCGCCACGACAAGCAGGAGGGACTGATCAGATCCAGAGTCAGTGGATGGAGGGCCGCCTCCGCACCTGTCGTGGCTCTGTTTGATGCACATGTGGAGTTCAACACTGGATGGTGAGCAGACATTCATATTGTATACTATATATGTGTGTGTGTGTGTGTGTTTGTGTGTGTGTGTCCAAAGCATGACATATCTTTTTTCTCTGTGCTATCCAACACACAGTGTTTCATTTAGATCACATCTCATACACCATTAACTGCTGCTGTACACACTCATGACTGTATTTGACTTGTGTTGATTTCAAAGTGGGAAAACCAGAAAGTACTGACATTGGTTTTGGTCTTTTCATGGGAGTGTTTGACATTTAGAATATTGCAAATACTCCATTACTCCATTTTTCGAGTATTTTGAAGTATTTCAGCATATATTGTTTTTTAGCTGATGACAGTGTTAACATGTTCCTTGAGATGTGCAGCAAAGAACCTTACTGTAACATAATCCACTTTGTCCACAATTTATCTCTTACAACATACCCAAATTCTCCTCGTCTCTGGTGCTTTATTGCCTCTTCTCAGTTCAAAGGCTCAACCAGAAGTACTTTAGTTCACAGTTTAATGCATCAGTTGTTGGGAATGAACTGCACATATCAGTTTGCAGGGTCAGTTGGAGAGTAATGGACTTTATTGGTGAGGGATTTGAGAAATTTCTATGCAGATTTCAAAACGAGTACATGCAACTCAAGGTCTCTACACTTTGGCTTTTTTCTTTCCCATCCTAATGTATCTTCTTCAGTCAGTCCAGAGGTGGTAAAACCAGACACCAAAATGTAACACGTGCCAAGAGGTAAAATGCATCACGTCTCAACTAGTAAGGTATTGGATGTTGTGTCCTAATGCAAGTATCTATTATATTGATTTCCCCTAGTCTCCTGCACCTGTGGCCAGACAATGATAAGGCCTGCTGAAAATACTGAGACAAGGAGGAAGAGAAGAAAAATGAGGAAAGGAGATGCCTAATGTTTGCGTTCATTCAGCAGCCATTTTATTTGCAAGGCTGATGATCAAATCAGCAAAGATGCATAATTTCACTGTGTGGGCATTTGTTTTTCCTTAAGGCACATTGTTTTATCAGGCAGCGCTGTGGTGAAGAATTTAAACTGTGAATGGCTCAAAACATCTATTTATAAACTGCTTCAAAAGGGATTATTCAGTTTTCCCTGTCTTTTTCAGTACTATTGAGGACTGACTTGCTGTAGCTATAACCCATTTTCTTGTAAAATCATCAGTCAAACCTCTACAAACCTTCAGCTCCATAAAGCCACAGAGGGAAGTGTGACATTTATTAGTATTTTGGGTCACAAGTAAGTTGATGACATGGTGGGGCTGGTAATGAGGTGATTTAATTCCAGACTCCCTCGTGTAAGAGAGAAGCAGAGGTGGTTTAGATATCTTGTTAGGTAGTTGTTGAGGTTGTGGTTCAGATTAGTCCAAATTAAACCTGCGGTCATGTGGTTATCCTAGTTGAATGGGGAAAAAACCTGTCTCACATAAACACCTCTAATCCATACTCTGAAACCTAAACTTTGTCAAAGGCAAATTTAGGTTTTTCAAAATGGATCCCCAAATATTTTCACATCAGTGATGTTAAGCCATAGTCTGGTTTTATTTAAGTCTTGATGTCCCTCAACTCTGAAAGTTAGCTTCATGGAATTACCCAGAAATCATAAATCAAAACCAACATTACATCAGCCATACATGAAATAACATAAGCTGATCTTCATTGTCATAGTTACAAACAGAAACATGTATGGAACTTTGTGAAATGTTGCATTTCAGTTTTAGCCAACAAAACTACTTGATTACACCCATTAACCTGCAGACCATCTGTCTACCACAGCCTCCTCCATACCCACACGTTCTCGCTCTTCTCTCTGAAGCATCTGAAGCACGTTGATGACACGCCAAACAGAATATTTGTCTAGCTTGTCACCTGGTAAACAACTGAATCATGGGACTCTTCACTTCTCATTAAAAAACTTGTTTGAACATCTACACATGTTCAACCCATATATGCTCCTGGGAGGTTTCATCTGCAGACCCCTGCAATGTAACACCACATTGTTTTCCTGTGTATCCTCTTGTATCCAAATGAAGATGATGTGCAGTTTAATCTGTGGTAATGCCACTGTTATGCTACTGCCTCTGTGGCTGGTAGGTTGAGCAGATTTGTGCTAATTTCCTAACGTAGTTCTCAGCCAGGGTTGTTATATTAGTAGATTTTGCTAAGGAGTAAATCCATCATTTTGCATATATAGTAACCTAAAAATCTGTTCTCGGGATTCATGAGAAAAATTCCAGACAACAGAGACACAGAATCCCTGTAACCATATTAACTGACTTTCACTCTAGCCTGCTTGTGCATGGGTTGAAAGGAGTGTTACTTTAAGGTAAAGAGAACTGTGGGAACCTTGAAATTTATATTTAGCAGGGGTTAATTTTGCAGTTCTCACATTATAATTGGTTGGTCCTGCCTTTCTTTAATATTGGATCTTTCATACTTAGGCACAATTACAGTTTTGAGTTTCTTGTTGCACTCAGCTGCATGGTAAAGTCCAGATGAAACTCCATTTAAAGAGTATGCATATGCCATTGTTACATATTTTCAATTCAAACATAATATGGAAGCGGGGCATGACATCTGGAGGAATTTGATTTGAATGTTGAAAAATGAGTCCAAACAAATAATTACCCAGAGATCCTTCCGTGCATGTCTGTGTTCCATTCCTGCAGTTTTGTTCCAACCTCCACAGGTCTTCACACCCACTCAGTTCAAGACTGTTGGTGGGAGGCTATGATGATGATGGTTGAAATTGGTCAGTTGAAATAAGCACAAGCCATATTCAGTTTTACAGGAGGAAAACATGATTGGATTCTGATATAAGAATTCAGAAAAATGGACATTGTATTTTGTAATTATGTATGATCAATAGCTGCAGAGTATGACTGAGGAAGTGATCTGAAAGACTGAAAAGCTTTCTCTTATAACTTTTTTAGAGTTCAGTTTAGTGTGTGATGTTATTCAAGCATGTTTTTACACACTAGAAATGTTTTCTAATGATTCCACCATTGGTGTTGTTGGGTCTTGGCGTCGGAGGGTACTGCCTGAATGTTTTATGATTATCTCTCAAGGATGAGGATGATAAATTGGTACACTACTTGGAATGAGAGAGAGACACAGAGCTCAAACTGGCACTTACAGGAGTTATCATCGTTGGAATCTTGTGCTAGAAAATGTACCGCAAAGGTTTTTGAAAAGATGAAGCAGCTGGCAACAAGGTGCAGACGAGGCCAGAGGAGAGGAAGGAGCAAGAGTTTTGTTCCTGCTGCTGGAGAAGAGTCAGGAGGCAGTGGGCGTGCCACTGCCTCATCTATGAGCTTAGGCTGGTGAAGAAAAAAGCTAGCTGGTCCATCCTCATTGGTTCTCAAACATTTTTGATACAACATTTATGAAAACATGTATTTCAATTGCACACCTTAATGATTATATGTATGTAGATCATCACATCAAGACCAACACCTGTGTTCAGTGACACACAGTGTGGCAGACAGTTTCAAGCTATAACCTGTACTCACTGTGAAATTACAGTGGAACATGGACTTCTGACCTCTCCTTGCCTTTGCAGAATCCAATCGATAAATGTTTAATTGCGTTTCTCAGAAGCACATGTATGAATCAAATGCATCCCTGCAACTGAGACGTGTACCGTGTTCCACCCAGGTAGGTAGCAGAGCAAGCTAGTTAGCTAACAGGCTACCTCGTTCAATAGCAAGCAGAAATGTCAAGTTTTATTTTATAATGATGATTGTTAATGCATACACAGTCAATTCCTCCTTCATTGTACGAGAAAAGTGTCTCTACTTTTGTTCTTTTGTAGATGTGAGGTATTGTGTTTCTATGCAATGCTAATACAACTTATTGATAACTATTATAGTTTTACATGGTTATAATGTATACTTTTGATGTAAAGAATGTGCCAGAGTTCATATAAGCACACTATAGCTTGTTTATTAATAACATTATGATCAGACCCGATCAGTCCTGTGCTAAGCCTCCCCCCAGTGTTCCAAATCCCTAGAAATGCCCCTGGATTCCACCAATTACTGTCAGTAAAGAGCAGTACTTAATGACTGACTCATTAGCATAGCTGCTTATTTTTAATTGATCACAGTGACAAGGGTCATAACACATTATCACAACTTTAATTTTTCTGACAGAAATCAAGTGCTGTTTTCTTCTAAACGCGTGTTTAATGTCAGCCTCTCTGAGCCACAGACACTTAATCACTTCTCCTCCTCACTCACACACACACAGCAGCACCACTGTGTACCTGTTAATCATTGTGACAGCCTGAGGAACATCACACACTCACGCTTAAATGGAAGCGCACACAGTTACAATACACTGGCAAGTAACAGTGTGTACTGCCTTGCTTTGCTTACACACACACATACACACACACACGCAAACACACACTTCATTTTGAGTCTAAGTTGGATACTGAATTACATTTGTTGCTGCTGTGTTCCAGATTAGTCACTTACAAGGTTCTTAACCCCGCTACTCCTCCACTAACTCCTATCCATCTCTGGTCTCTCTCTCCTTCACACACATGCATACACACACAAAGAACCCACACAAACCTCCCACATATTGCCATAGAGGGGGTACTGGTCTATGACTAATGAAATCACTCTTGGCAGAGATACAAGAGAGCTTATCTGGAGATAAACACTATTTTTCCTATTTTTGCTCCTCTCTTTAAACGCACATACATTTGCAACAGTTTATTGGTCTGATCTGGTGCTATCACTGCTGTGATAAGCTGATGCTGTGTTTGTTCCAGTGGTATTAGAACTCGCTGGAACACAACTGATTTCACACGTAGTGATAAACAAACTGTGCACATGCCTCTCATTAACCTGTTTTACTTTCTTTCTCCTGCTCTTCCTTTCCAGGGCCCTTTCCTTTGTGGTTCTCTATCAGACGTTCTTCTCGATTCTCCTTCCTCTCTGTGCCTTCCTCTCCTGAAACTCGCCCACCCTCTCATACATTTTAGATGTATTTTCCATAGAAATTGAGAAATTACTGTATAATTACTGTATAATTACCAACGGAGGGGTGACTCCTCGATCTGCATAATTTTCTCTGCCATACTTTGCAATTATGAGCAGCGTTGGCTATTTTGAGTCCAAAACAAGTAATTACAGGGTGTTTAATGCTACAGATAATATCTGACTGTGACCACAATAATTCATCATTTCCACCTATTCCTGATGCGCCATGCTGGTCATCTGCATGTCTGTGGAAAACTCCCAAAATAGCATAATTACATGATGAGAAACACATGTCAGCGTGTAGAGATGGAGGACTCTTGAATAGCTGCTTGTTTCAGCCTCATCTCTGATGACGATCTCCCCTTCAGTTTAGCCAACATAGCAACCGCAATGGACGAAAGCACACAAGCAAACAATACATAAACTGTACTAACACAATCACCTTCTTTATGAAAACACATCTGACATGTTAAGGATCAGCCAGTGTTGGACAGAGGTCAGTGACTAGTATGTTGCAGTAGCACTAACAGCCCTCCTAGTTCAGTAAGGACTGCAGACTTCTCTTAGGGTTTCATGCAATCAAAAAAATATTGGCATTGCCATTTTTTGTGCTTCATTTAATGCAAGATGAAAAAATTATTTTCACACTTGTGCACATGCCTCTCATTAATTAGCTCTATTTAAGAAACACAATTCTAGTTGTATTTTATAATTTTTTATTATGCAATTATTGTCGCTTTTTCAAAAGGAAGACAAATGCCAGTCTATTACGTCTGGCAGAATTAATTTTAAAATAAAATAGTTCTGCGCAATAAAGTGCAATGCAATTAAATATATGTCACCTATTAGCGTGGCGACTCATTTCAGTGTTCAGTTGGTGCATTCGCAGTGCACATTTTAATTTTGAATCAGGCAGAAAAGAAAAATTATAGCCTGATGTGTTTGAGTTGATTTTTAACATTTAGTATTACACTTGCAAAGTGTCCTAAAGTTTCTATTTTGTTTTGAATCCTGTAGACCAATGCATCCATTCATTTAGAACATTGGCATTTTATTTCTATTTAAGTAAAATAACATTTTGTTTGGATCATCCTGGTGGATCATTGTCTGTTTCAGTCAATTTCAGGTAGCGACTGCAGGGTCAGTTAGATGTACCTTTAACTAGAGAGAGTGTGGTGCCCTGTGCTGTCCATTTGTAAGGTTTCCTCAACAGAAGCTCTCTGTGCTTAAGGCAATATACTGTAGATACCATCAGAAAAAGAGACTATATTATTCTTACATTCAGTCAGGGGCCAGAGTCACGACTCCTGATACATGCTAATGTTGGTGCTACGGCTGTTATAACACCGGCGACACTGTTCAGCCTCATACTGATTTGTCAGGGCTGTGTTAACATGCTTGTTGTGCATGACAAAAAGCAAATAATCCAGGTTTAAAGGGAAGAAAAGACAAAAATCTTTCTGCTAAAATGCAGTTTTTCATCTTTGCTATGTGAAATGATCATCAACCTCCCATGTTTTAATCATTTTTTGTTGAATAACTGTAATAGGTGGAAAATGTAGATCAGATCCAGTGAGACGATTTACTGTGTTGTTTATGTAAAATGAAAAATTTGTGCTTTTTTATTTTTATGGCGTTACATTGGTGTCTCTATAGTACTCATCCAGCAGAGTGCACTTCAGTTCAGCTGCATAATAGACGAGTACAGTAGCTTTCATCAAGGTCAACTTTGTCATTTAACACAGAAATCAAAGGCTGGGTATCACCAGTGCTGTTACATTCATCGAGAGTACACTTCTTCACCTCCTTTGTCCTATCAAGTGTTTCAAAGCACCCAACACGTTTTAGCATTAGCATTTTAGCTGTGAGGAAAAAAAAGTCATTAGGTTCATATGAAAAAGTCTTTAAGGGAAACTTCAGTACTTTTTCACCTAAGCCTCTACTTTCCCATGTTATACAGGTTCAGGACCTTGGACAACAGTTTTTAAATCTGAACCAGTAATAAGTGTTACTTTGCAGTAACAGGCTGCAAAGTAACACGTGACAGTGGCGCCCTTTAACAGCCCACTCCTAAACATGCTTGTTTTTAACCTTAATTCACTAATGCAAAATTTTTTGGGCTCTACACACTGTATCTACCCCCCTCCTTTGCCTTAAACTCTACCTAATATTTCTCTGACATGGAGGTCACACTAATTGGGTGGTAATCCTGTAATTTTTCCTCCAATAACTAGATTTCAGGGCCCTGTGCATGGTCTCAGTGTATGTATTTGTGTATTTTAGTGTTTATCTCTCTGTGTGGAAGCGTGCGAAGTGAGCCAGAGGCGAGGTTCACCTCTTAACGAATAATCAGTGTGCAGGATGAAAGAGTCCCTCCTCTCTGATGTTGGGACTTCGTGGTGTTACTATCGTACATCTCTGCAGGGCTGAACCGATAGAACATGAGTGATTGTAAGGTACAACGCATTTGCGTTTTCTATCTCGTGGGACATGCATGGGTATTGTGTTAAATGACAGTGTTCTTCTAAGAATATAAGACAGAGAATGTAAAGGTTTTATCATTTTCTCTCTCCAGTAAAATGAACTAGTCATATCTCCTCAGTATCATAGACAACACTGGAATAACATTGGAATTTGGACATTTCTGTTACATTGGGTCTATCCTGAATCTTCGCCTTACCTTATAGGTCAGGTCTAACAGATGAAGAGGGCAGGGTTCAAGTAGAACAAAGGTGATGTCACGTACACGTGCTTCTCCAACCAACAATGGCAACAATGATATCAGATGCAGTAGAAAGCTGTTGAATTGTTTGCTACATAGATACAAAACATAAATCTGACATCTAATTATGACTTGTCATTTCAGGATGGAACAATATGGCAACCGTTGTACATTGCTCAGGTTTTAAGCTTGTTTCAACACAAAAGCACCAATCCAGTTTTTATTCAAAGTGATTAACATAAGACAGCTGTTCCTGTCTAAAATAAACCAAAAAAAACCAAGAACCATTATTATTATTATAAATATTGATTATTACCACTAATCTATAGAGTAGATTACCATCATTAGCTTTCCCTCTGACATTTCAGACGTTCCTTGTGTTTTGTTGTACTAGTGTTTTGGGACCAACACCAGCATTGGTTTTCTGGACTTCACCTGTTTCTTGGCCTTTTTATTTTTGCTATTCTTACAGATTTGTTCACCGGGTTTGACTGCGTTTTTCTGCTTTTGACCCTCTCCTGTCTCACCATCCTGATGTTTGTACCTGTTTTTTTACAAAACCTCATTTGAACCGCACAACTCCGCCTCTCCAATGTTCCTTGTTACCCTGTGAACACATCTGTGACAATGTTGTTTTCAAAAACTTATTTGAGGAAAAAATGCATTACATGAAAAGGAAACATTCTCTGAAGTATTCTGTCTGTACCAACAATCAGACAGTAAATCAGCATAGTTTCAGCACTCAGTACCCAGAACCAAAGTTCACATGAACAGCACATATGCTTGCAAGTAGCTGTTATCTGTGGTTGAACACCCAGCCACCTGCCACCCTGTGATTACTGCATGGGCTTCTAACAAGACTCTGAGATCTTCATAGCCATCAGACGGGAAAGGTCATCATCGCAGCCACAGCGCTGCAGCTTTTTCTCCAACACCCACTGAATCAGATATTACCTGATCAAAAGTTGTGTGTAGTATGTATTCCGGGCTCTAGTTGTCCCCATTTGGAGTTCCAGGGGGGATATCTGTTGGCCCTCTCAAGTCCTCCAACCTGAACCTTCATTGGCAGTGAATCCAACATAGCAACTACTTCCCATACTTTCTCTCAAACTGACCCTCTCAAAAACCCTAGGAATGGCTTACAAGGCAATGGTGGGGATACTCTCTCAGGACTTTCCAGGACAGTCAGTCAGCATGAGTAGTTCTGCTCTGCCTTCCCTAAGGAACAATGTGCAGCATTACTGTAGACTGTGAGTCATCTCGATCCTGGCGCCTCACTGGTGTATTGACCTTCTCAATACAGTCAGGACTGCAGACTTGCTCCCCTTCAGTAGGACCTTACAGTCACCAACACTTTATTTGTAAATGCTTACCTTTTCCCCCAACATTAGTCGACTTCTGGCTCAAAAACCTCAGAAAGAATGAAGAGATACACTGCTACCACCATAAACCAACCTGACTTATGATGTTCATGCACACACTCTTGGTTTAGAGATGACATGGTGACATGGTTTTAGACATGGAGATGATATGACCAAGGAGAGAAACTTCTCTGACCTTGAAACAAAAAAGGCTCAAATCCAACTGAACAAGTTACTTGCATTTGGCTGAGTGGCTTCAAGAGCTTAAAAAATTCAGATTGGAAGTAAATCACTGCATAGGTTCCATTCATACATCTGTACATTTTTATGTGCACAATTGTAATCTTATATTGCAGTTCTGTACAATTAGGTAAAGGGAAAATGGCCAGCATGTTTTCCCATAGGAAGCTACATAGTTTATGTGACTACTTATGTAATAATCAACTTGCAGTACCTTTCATTACAGGGATGCAGCTCAAAGTGCTTTACTCTTAATGCTTAATTAAAGAAAATAGAATACATTAACATAGGTCATACATGCTCATTACCCATCTTAGTGTATTGTATAATGTCGAAACAATGACTCATTTGCTGTCTCCTCTGAAACACATCCTACCCGCTGTCTGTCATTCCACAGGGCAGAGCCTATCCTGCAGAGAATAAAGGAGGACCGGACTCGGGTGGTGTCTCCCTCTTTTGACAACATCAAGTATGACACCTTTGAGATCGAAGAGTACCCGCTCTCTGCCCAGGGCTTTGACTGGGAGCTATGGTGTCGATACCTCAACCCACCGAAGTCCTGGTGGACACAGCATAATCACACGGCTCCCATCAGGTAAGTAGGAGCTTTGTTTTGTGCTTAACAAAAGGAAAGGGAAAATGCAAAAATCATTAAAAAAGGAAAAAAGGAATTAATCCAACAGCAAATAATTTACTGGCACGGTATTCATTATTGATAAGTTGACTTGAAGCATTCTGAAGTGGGTTTCATGAGATCATTTATTAAGCTCATTATTTTTACACTATAATTCCCTGAACACTAATCCCCATGGATAATTATTATGTATGTAAATTCTCAGTTTAGTGTCAATATTCTAACCCATATGAAACCTGGGGGGTCCAGCAGAACCATGTAAGACTACTGCAGAGAAAACTGGAGTTTGATCAGAAGCAATGGGCACTTGTACAAACTAAAAGGAAAATCTACTTCCCATCACCACTATTATGTCTTTAGCATCTTAAGTACTTTTCTCAGGTGCAATTTGTCAGTGAATTTGCTCAAAATGACACTTTTTGTCACTGTTTAATCACTTCAAGGCAGTTTTGTCGAAGCCATTGCTAATTTCTTGAGTATTTCTTATCAACTCTAATGGGTCCTACTTTATTGGCTATTGTCTGGCTCTGGCTTTTGAATGGCTCAAATCTAGTGTTAAGCCCTTCATTATTTTAATTATAATGAAATGTTGTAAAAAAGACAGTTTTGGAATATACAGTAATTTAGCAGAGGAGTTCTCCGGACTCTTGGAAAATACTGAAGCTGCCATGTTGTCCAACGTGGGCACAGGACTCAAGCAGAACTTGGAGGTGATCCAGCCATCCTTCATCACATTAAGGATTTGTACGCCTCACTCCTCACTGTGGATAATATTGCTCAACTACTTTCACTTCTTTTTCATGCAGTGTAAGCAGAACCCAGGAAGAAGACCAGAATTGAATGGCACGCTAACACACTGTGCAGACGTCTGAATTCAAGTTTCAGCCCGGGCAAACGTTTTATCGCATCAGCAGAAAGTTGTCAAATTTATTTCACAAAAATAACTTTGGAATTGCAGCCTGCTGCCTGGTAGGGATATATATTTCAAGATGATCACTTACTGGGCAAAACAACACTAACTAATACACTGCAGCCTCTTACACAGGTTGATACCACTGTTTTATAGGTAAAAATATGCTGAAAAACCAAATTTAGATGAATTAGAGTGTTGATTTGTACATGAAAGTGTTAAACAATGTGTGTTCTTTCTTGAACCTGAAGATGCATGTGATGCATTTTGTCGCCTCCATAGAGTGTCATTTTCATCAAATCAGTATACAGTACTATAAAAACAATATGGTTAATATTGCATAAAATACACTGATCTCTGATGCAGGATATTAGGGACTTATCCCAGACCTCTGCAGGCGCATCTGCTTGCTGCAAAAAGGAAAAGTGGCCGCATGTTAGCCACCTAGCTAGCTGCCCAATAAAAAATCAGTTGCAAAGATGCATAAGCTTCATACACATGCTAAGTGATTAAGGCTCATGTGCATGTGATCAAAACTCAGTTGGCAAAGGCAGAGATGGTCATCACACTTACTTTCTACACAGCCTATTAGCACATTGACATAACAGTGAGCGCAGGCAGGTTAGACCAAACTGCGTAATGTCACACACTTGGCCAACTGTGTCCTGGCATTAGTCTTATTTGTGATTACATACACAGCTATATTCGTAACGATGTGACTTGAAAATGTCTTCTGACTCTTTCCTTTTTAAAACCCCCCCATAAGTCTGTAGCGCTAGCACCAGATTCCAACAATCACAAGCCCTGTAACTACCAGTGTTCTATCCCTCTGTCTCTCTCTCTCTCTCTCGACATTAATAATTGCGATTTCATCGTGCCATTATGTGGAAGCTGTAGAGGAAAGAATATGTTTAGAGCTGGCAGTGGGAAAGCCTCGTTTCTATTAGCATTTTGGGTTTCAGGGAGTCTGGCTGTTTGCCAATGTGTGTGTCCACGGGGAAGAGGAATCCACCCAATCAAGCTGTTTTTGCAGCAGCGCCATATTTCATATTGATAAGATTAGATGTGTGGGACTGACAGCATGAATACTAATAGCAGTTATTTTTCTCTCCTGTTGATTCAGTTTGCTGTTAATGAAAGATCCGGTTCTTCCCCCAACATTTCCCGCAAAAATTAATGACTTTGTCACATTCGGCAAGGATGTGATTTTGACGGGTGGATCATTTGTAACTGTACAGTAATGCTTTGTATGTGAATAGCGTGAAATGCACAGCAGACTCTAAAAACACAGCAGATCCTCACAGCCTGGATGCCCAGTTTGGGGCTGATGTAGGTTGCAACTATTCCTGTTTGTGCATGTGTTTGTTTGTGTGTGTCTTTAAGAATATTTTGCATCTAAATGCTGTAATTGCGCCGCATTTCTCACAAAACAAACCTCCTGTTTTTACTCCCTTCATGGTCTTTTTTAGGAGCCCTGCGCTGATTGGCTGCTTCGTGGTTGACAGGAAGTACTTTGAGGAGATTGGCCTGCTGGATGAAGGGATGGAAATCTATGGTGGAGAAAACGTGGAGCTCGGCATCAGGGTGAGCCAGCCCGAGAACCTGTATTTCATGAGCCGCTCAGCCATGGTAACCACATGCCAGCACTATACATCTCTGCTCCACAGCATGCTGCACACAACCCTCCATAGAACAGAAATATCTGTAACACAGTGTTATGTGTGCTGTGTATATCGTGGAGGTCTTCCTCTGTTGTCACCTTCCAAATTGAAATATCCAGAGTAGCCGGCATGTCCAGCATACAGAAAAAGAAGAATGACCTTTCCTTTGACAGAATGGGGGCTTTATCAGTCATTCACATTATTCATTCAGTCTGACTCATGGAAACCGAGCGGATTACTAATGATGTAACAACTGTCAGATATCCCTGTGACTTAATGCAATAAAATTACATTAGAAATAATTCCTGAAAACATAAAATGCAGCTATATTACCTGCCGTTTATCACATTATAATGAATGCAGTTTTTCTCTTTTAATAGCTTCATGCTGTATTTAACGATAACAGGTTTTAAATCATTTTCAGCAAGCTCAAAGTTAAGATACTGGAGGGATTTCATCTCTAATCTGGTCCCTGGAGGCTGAGGGGCTCGGCAAAAGCATTGTCCTCTTGAGACTGCAAATCAGTCTCAAAAGGATGAAACTGTTGGAACAGCTCTGAGACTGAAAGGACACAGGAGACGCTTGTGTGAAAGTGTTGATTCAGGCTTAGTGCAGAGTGATTTACAGTGCACTGTCAGTGAAGTGCAGGTTTGATTATTTCCCCAACTGATGCTTATCTGAGCGACCGAGTTAAGAACGCACCACACTCTGAAAAACTCTCTCAGGCTTGACCATCTCAGCTTTACATTTAGTGAACAGCTGTGGACGCTCCTTATGAAAAAGCGTGTACTGCAGGGAAGCCACATGGCCCTTATCTTTCCCCTTATTTCGTCTAGTTGTGAGCTGTTCATAGTTGTTTGCACATGCATTTGTCTCATTAGATGCATAAGCACATGTCTGATTTGGAAATCTCAACCTTTACGGAACATGACACAAGCAGGCAAGTCCCAAGTTTTGCCATATATGGATGTAGCACCTTTAAGCACTGCTTGCAGGTCAATATTTCTGTCTGCCCCACAACTCATTGTATAGTAAGAGGAGTGGCAAAGAAGACTGCAAGATTCTCCAACAGAGCAGATGTTTTCATGTGTGACTGTTTTGCTGTGGCTTTTTATAACATGCATACCGCTAATCTATGATACGTACCCAAAACCAGATTTAGAGATTTCCAAAATACTTTGCAACTCAGGATCAAATGAAGAGATCATCTCCAGGGTTCGCGTGTCAAATGTAAATAAATAATAATGCATCGCTCAACAATAAGTTCAAATTGCATCCAACAAGAAAGTAACATTAGTAATATTTTACAGAAGAATGTAACATTAGTAATATTTTACAGAATGCAGGGTGGACTGTACAGTAATAACTCACAGTTAATGACACTGGCACTATGTGTGAAATATTTATGAGGTCCACGCATTCTCACCACACAGTCTGCTTTTTATGAATACCAGTTTGCGCCAGGGAAAAGGGCCTGTGCGGGTTTTTTTGTGCATATTGTTTCTGGACATGGCCCCACATGCTCAGGAGCCATGAGGTGCAGTGTCAAGTGAGATGGTGTTCGAATGAGCGGCTCTTGAGGAGTCTGCAAGCAGAAATACCAAAGGCCACGAAAGGGGCCCATTCTGAACGGGCGTGATTTTGAAACTGCACTGCAGTAAATTTTGCAACAGGCGTGAAGCTAGTGTTTACAGCCTGACAGCAAGACTTGTCATTCTCAATTACACTTTACCAAGATTGAGACTGCGGAGGCAGCTGAAGTTCTGTCCTCTGCTGTATTAAGATTATCTCAGCCATGCACATTAACCTATAGCTGCACTGTCTTGACTCCACAGTGCGGTCCACCCAGCAGCAATTGTTGTATTTTTGACATGCGCTCGTCCATATAATGAACTGTTCCTGTGCTCTCAAAATGGAAGTCTTGTTCGACTCAGAGAGACACACAAATGATCAAGAAACATTTCTGAACAACCTTATCGACAGACAAAAAGAGACAAAGACACTGACATCAACATGATTTGCATTCTTCTTCGTCAAATACAGTGTGGTTAAGGTTAAGGAGAAATCATGGTTATGGAAACAAAGTAAGATTAGGCAACTCAAACAAATGGTTATGTTGGAGATTGGACAGATTGTGTCTAATGTCAATAAAAATGTGGTTGTTGAAGGGGCACAAACTCTGATCTTATGTATAAAAGGCAGATCAGCTACACACATATAGCCATCTTGACTTCCTCACCCTCACAATCAGCCGTGCTCCACATAAAGCATACCTATTCCTGGCACTCGCTATGAGTCTTTTTGTCTGGTGCACTTAGTAAAGCGAAGCCATTCAAATCAAACAAATCTCCCACTTTCTGTGCACAAATTCATGTGTGAACTTATTAACTACATCTATAATGGTCCTCAGGAGCAGGGCTGCTGGTGACAGCTTGTTCCGAGTGCAGTGACAGCCAAAGGGAGGTCAGATATGGTTTGAAGTGATGACATGGAAGCAGTGTTGACAGCTTAGAGACTTTGTCTCCTGATTTAGGTAATTACATCATGCATATGCACATTATGTAACGTAGAGACATCTGGAACATGACTTCTCGAACACCCTGTAGCAAACCTAGTTCTTTATCTTTAACATATTAATATCTTATGAGATACAAGTAATGGATGGTTTTATTCAGTGTTTTTGTAATAAAGAAATGTCTTCAGTCATCCCTGCAGTCTCTGGGAGGAATGCGAAGAGCAGTGACTGATATGTCTTAAACAGACACAATCTGTATGTACGCATCGACAAAGTTGGCATTTCAGTCTTACCTTTCTTTTTATCTCATGATCTAGCGTCTGTTGAGACACATTACCCATTGATAATTACCATGTGACTATATATTCATAGAGCCTGAACACTCGGCGTCTAGCTATAACAAATGAAGTGATGTCAAACTGAAGCTTATTTGATGCATCCTACTAGGACAGTACATAAGTGACAGGAAATCAGTTTAAGGCTGAAAGCAACAGGCTATACCAACTGTGCCCTAAATTATAAAACACGATGTCCCAGGTCATCAAAATCATTTTAGAAATAAGTCTGTGTCGACTAAAATAAATGGTGAGTCATGCTTTGTTAAAATAATTTGTTCACATAACGAGACAGTTTCTGTTGGTCAGGGTTTATTGAGCCCTGAATCCAAATCGGCGTGCTGTTCAAAACTTCACATCCTGTTTATATAGTTAATGATGAAACATAACATATTAATTAGTGTCAATTACAATTTTGCATTGCATAGCTAGCTTCTCCTTTGTCCTTTGTCTCCTTGTGTGAGTTCTTGATGAAGTCCGGACCACCTTAAGTGGTGTGGCGCATTGGTTTAGTTTGAGGCTGGAATTTATGTAGGTTCTCTGTTATAGATGCAAGAATTCTTCATCATCATCACCTTTATCACACTACCTTTCCATATTCATGCATCAGTTACAAAATAATGTGTCCTAAATGCTGACTGTTACATTATGTACAGGGTAATGGCAGGGGATATAACTAAACAGCTATAGAAGCAGGCCATTTATCAGTATGCTTGGTGGTGGATGATGCTTCCAGCAGTTTCCCCAGTAATATTATGACACCATGCACCTCCCTTACAGGTGCTATATGAAAGGATGTGAAGCAATTTACAAGTATTAATTGCTTAGTGTTGCCAGTGTTTGAACAGGACGGTAAGGTAACTTGCTGACTGATTTCTAAAGGACTCAAGCCGTTTTTCTGAAATAGTACAAATTATATAAGATTCTTACTCCTGTCCCGCTGCCCAACACCTTCAGCCTGCTTAGACATGGAGTCAAGTCTAACATCGGCAACAGACTCCAAAACTAAGTCCAATATGTGGACTTGGTGTTGGAGTGTAAAGCAGGTGAAATACCACCTCTACATCCATCTCTGCAGTACCTCAGCACTGGAGTAAACAAAGAGATACAAGGAGGGAACGCTGGTTTGGATCCAATCCAAGCATCATACTACAGAGCGAGCTAGGCGACCTCTGTGCCCACATCAGTTTCCAGGAGGATAGTGGGAACTGTAATGTCCTTTCACCAAGACTTTCCAGACAGCTCACTCTTTCTCTTATTTTTAATGCACAGATTGAAGAAATATTAACTAATTCATAACTCTCAGGGTTGATTTGGCTGGTAAATTGGGTACTTGCGGTTCACACATTTATCAGCTAACATAACAAAGTTTCAACTGTTGTCTGGCCAACCTTAGTTTGCTCCCTTGCTAACATTATTGCCAGCAGAGTAATGTCGTAGGATTAGTAGGGTTAGTGATTTGATAGCGTTCTGGCTTTGGTTGTTTCCTGGTGTTGGCAGATGGAGGGATTTACAATCATTTAGTCTCTATCATGAAGCCAGTGGTCTAATATATAGAGAAATTACATTTGTAAAAACATTTTCCCATTTTTAGTAATAATTCCAGTCAGTCTTGTTTATGTCACGATGTTGTTGTGGCCAATGCCAAGCATGATGCTTGCTCATGTCTAGTGATCATAAGCAGGAGCAGCAGGATGTGCACTGAAAGCTACACAGCCCTGCACACTTGTGAGTGTGACTTCATACACAGTGGCACTATAGTGAAGGCTTAGTGAGTGGGAATCAGTTAAGGTCAGTAATGGTACAGTGACAGCAGATGCTGACTGGGCTTAGCTTTAGCTCAAACAAGTAAAAGATACTCATAATACGAATGATAGCACTTGAAATATTCCTTTTAAAATGGCTTTGACCTAGTATCATAAACATTTATGATGTCATGAATATAAATTACTAAATCTGCCAAGGGCTTTGAGTGCCCTGTTGTTTCAGCTCATTGTGGGTCATAGGCTGTTATGTGGCTCATAAAAAGCTTTTGTGCGAGGCTCAACCTTGACTTTCTCCATAGGAGGTTTGAATGTCAGACCTCTACAGTCAAGTATTATGAGTCTGATAATGGCTTTCTCCTTAGCTCCTTGCAATGCAGCAGTCATGAGTTCTTTTGCAACATCCAGAGAGATTATTCTCTATTACAGACCTCTTTTGCCATATAATTCAATGTAAGGCCCTGCTGTGGAGACAAATTGCTTGAGCACCTGTTGACATTAGTGCAGAGGACATTTGGATGGCTTATTCAGCATACCATAAGCGGCGAGGCCACAAACAGCTGGTCTCTCTGTGGGAGGAGATCTCGCCATTGCAACTGTGACCCTGGCGGTCTGTGTTTCTCTGACACACATCAGATACTCCCTCCAGCTGCCAGCAGCTCTGCCCACGTTACACTTTAGCCTAGGCACTGAAAGAGAGCCAAGAGTCACTCACGGTGCTGCAAATCAGTTTCTATCTGCAACTATGACAACAGAAACTGAACTGAAATGAACCTGTTTCGATGGAGAGAGACCTCCAAGCTACTGTTGAGCTAGTTGCGTGGTTCATTTGCATAGGGGGCATTGAAAATGAGGTGGGACAATCTTGTGGGAGGTCTTGGGGTCCTCCATTCAAACAGTAGATACAGATGTCATTTCCTGTGTTCTGGTGGCTTTTTACAGTTGGTTTAATCATTTCATCTATTTAAAGGAATTGATTTGATGACTTCTTTTAACAACTTTTGACAATGACCACAACTTTTCATGTAAAGTTAAGAACCTTTTTAATTCAATTTTTCAATTCAATTCAATTCAATTTTATTTATATAGTGCCAATTCACAACAAAAAGTCATCTCAGGGCACTTTACAAACAGAGCAGGTCTAGACCACACTCATTACTGTTAGTTACACCCAACAGTTCCACCATGAGCAAGCACTTGGCAACAGTGGCAAGGAAAAACTTCCTTTTAACAGGCAGAAACCTTGGACAGATCCTGGCTCTAGGTGGACGGCCATCTGTCTTGACCGGTTGGGGGGGGGAGTACAATATAGAATAATGACAGCAAATGACAGCAATAGGCAGCAGAGGACACGGGGCAGGTCGGTGGAGCCACAGGTCAGATGTTCACAGGTCAGATGTTCACAGAGACACAGAGTTAATGGAGTTTAAGGAGAGAGAGGGAAGAGGAGGAGGAGGCCTCGCAGTGAGCTAGCAGTTGGACACTGCTGCAATGTCTTTTAAATTAATTTATTTAATGTTACAAACCAATGATTGAACTGGGGAGAGGTCTGACAAAGTGGATAGAAATCAATCTGTGTGCAACTTATAGGCCAAAAATTAATTTTGATTGATTTGGGTGTTCTCTCAATAAGAACGTGGGATGGATTATATAAGAAATACTGACACTCATAAATAAGTGTAGAATGGAGGAACTGGTCGGTTCAGGGCGGGTTTGAGGTGGACAGATATATCCCAATTTTCTGTCTGTATGTGAGGATTTGAAATGGTTGAAAGGCAGCAAAAGGTTAGCAAGAACATCAGTCAGAGTACTGACATTTCCTTTCCACAGCTAACACTTCCACCGCCACAGGGATATCTGAAGTCAGAGCCTGACATCAAATATAGCCCCAACGAGCCTAGACACAGACAAACACATCATCAGTGTCAGCTATTTCATACCACATATTTCTGACTATAAACACATCAAGAATGACAAGAAAAAAATCAATATTTCCATTTTTCATCAAAGTTGCAGGCAGCGCTGCAAAAGAGCCCCTGTGCAGATCAATGATTATGTAAATCAGCAGTGATATTTTGACAGAATCAGTTCCGCGTACGTGTCTCAAGGGCATTGCTCTTATTCTAACTAATTCATCGTGTGTTGAGTTCAACCCAAGGTTTAGGTCAGAAACCAGCTAGTTTGTTCTATTTCTAACTCCCTCCTGCCAAACACAGGCATATTTTCGTTTCTGTGATGTGATATTTTCTCTCGCAGTCTCTGCAGAAACACTCCGTATCTCCGGCCTGCATGCTTCTATTATGATAAAGATTGCTTTTATGAAGCTTCATCTGCACCATGGCGGAATATTGTGCATATTTGGTACTCATTGTCTCATGCCGTCTCCTTTATCGCAACGGGCGGTTGTCCCCAGCATGATTTATAATTTACAACTCCATTTGTTGTTGCCTTTCGCCTCTCATATTCTCATTAAAACTTTTAAAAACACAAGTAAGCGGGCAAGATTTGTTCCGCGTTAAACCAAGGAAGACGGGCTGAGAGACAATTAGGGATGTAAATGTGTCTGGCTGTGTGTGCGTCACCCAGACAGAGCGTGGCACAAGTTCCAGACACTAGATTGCCAACGCACAAACATGTACCGCTACTCAACAGCAAAACAATGTTCCGCAATGTTTTATGGGTGACAGTTGCCGCTTGACCCCGTTTTACGCGACAGGAGAAGACTTCTTATTTAGAGAGAAGACAAAACATTTAAAAAGTAAAGTATTTTGGAATGGATGACTCAAGAAGACAAGGAGATGCTGTTATTCTCTCTCTAACTCTATTTCACTTTCCTCTTCGCTTGATACTTTTCACTTTATCTCCCTTCACTTTCATCCCTGCACCTTTTTTGTTTTTATGTTCTTCACTCTTTCTGAATCTGTCCCCCCTTCTCCTCACTGTCCTCTTTTTTCTTCTCTTCTCATTCTCTATCTCCCTCTGCACACCCACACGCTCAGACATAGATTGTTATGCTTGAAGAATAGCTCCTTATACTCTAACCCTGTCTTGTAAATCCTTTATAGAGAATGTTGAGGTATTTCTGTGGAAAGCGTGTATTATCTCTGAATTTGGCTGTAGTTTGTGCTCCTGCCTGGGCACCGGGCCAGTGCTACAGTTTCACTGTTGTTCTGCAGCAGCTCTTCGCTTTGGAAGGATACAGTGAAGGAGGCTGGCCGGCAGGAGGGATTATAGCACAAACACGCAAACAAAGTGCAGGACTTGGACAGAGAGAACAGGCATTTCTATTTAAATCGGCATTCTCCAGGACTTGTTTTGTTATAACACGGATGTCCCAAGGTGCCTGCTACAGTATTAGTGCTATTAAGGAAAGAATTCTCAGTACTGGTTTATTTCAAGAAAGTTAGAAACGTGTTGCAAAGGCATCAATTGACTAAACATTGTAATGGCGACAGAGGGGCTACATTCTCTGAGATAAGTTTACATCTGCTTACTACTAAAAGGTTGTATTATAAACATTGACAGTGGTTAAAAATGCAAATGCAATAAGTGAAAAAAGTTTAAATTTAAATGGAAAACAGCAGTTTCACCTCTTCTGATTCACCAGTCAGATGGAAGACTGCTGTTTTACACTGATTGACTTTACACGCAGATAAGCAAACCCTCCCTTACTTCACACGAACAAGTGCCACTGTTTCTCACAGGTGCATGCTTTGTAACTGCACCTGTAATACGAGGTTAGATCAAAAGGTCATCTGATATGCAACTTTCAGTGTCGTCACTTTGCGCAGCAATACACTGCTCCCATTGCACCTGCTGTCATACTTGGATAGCTCGATGGAAGTCCTGTGATCTGCCCTCCCATCTGTGCACTGGACCTTCTCCACTGTGTCAAAGCCATGACCCTTCAGCTTTAATTTAACTTTAGAAAACAGGAGAAGTTGCCAGATCCAGTGATTTGGGGACGTGGAAAGCAACGATTGTTTTGGCGCACTCGATGACAGGGTATGTATTTCCAATGTGCTGTAGAATGTGATGAAGAACAAGAGAGCCCTTTTTGCGTTTGCTTGCATGTGCCGAATTTCCACCCTCAGTTGCCTTAGAACCAAGCTGTAAAGCTTTCCGCTGACAGTCCAAGCTTTGGAGATGAATTGAGGAGTCCGCGAATGCCCTCCTGATCTGAGGCACTGTCAAAATGATCCGCAACATCAAACTTGGGTTTGACCCAGATTTAGATCTTTGCTCTTTTTAGGTCCATGGCGACAATGCATGTGCACACAGGCAGCACCACATACACGCCACTGCAGGTGGGCATGTAACGGCCTGTAATTTTGGTTTAATTACTCACAACATAATAGCTAGTTTGAGCTAGCAGCTACTGCTTACTTACCCCAAACCGTACTGCATTCAGGTACAGCAGACACTGTTTTAAAACATTTCGATCACATATCATGCAGTCAACTAAAACAGACACAAGATTAATATAACAGTCAAAACGTACTAGAGGGCTGTACTGCATTCTGAAGAAACAAGATCTGATATTTATTTCATATTTCATGGGGCTTTTATGGTGCAAGCTAGTCCTGTGTAGAGTAGAGATTGGACAGCTCCCACTGTCAACAAACTGCAACATTATGAACATAGCAGGAACCCATTTGGGCATTCACAACATGCTGTGATACCTCTCTATTCACACTAATTCTATCAGGCAGGCTGAGGTGCAGCAAAGATAATCCCCTCTTTAGAACATAGAGATTTAACTGGCATGTTCCAGGCAGGTGCTGAAAATATCCGTACCTTTATTTTGGACATCACTGATGTTTGTTTGCATATATGTCTGTCTAACAAAGGTGTGGCAGTGTGGTGGCAGCGTTGAGGTCCTGCCCTGTTCCAGGATTGCACATATAGAGCGTGCCCACAAACCCTACACGGAGAACCTAACAGCCCACGTGCGTCGTAACGCTCTGAGGGTAGCCGAGGTCTGGATGGACCAGTACAAGAGTCATGTCTACATGGCCTGGAATGTTCCACTGCAGGTAAACAGATAGTAAACGTGTGAGATGGTAGTCTGATCCCTGTGCCTGTTTTCTGTGTGTGGGTGGTTGTGTGTGGGTGTAATTGTATACGTGCTTGTGCTCAGAAGCTGTGTTACAAATCTCCTAGCAACCAGGACTAGTGCCATTATGGAGGTCCACTGGGGAATCATTTGTGCTTAAGTAAGTTTTGAGCACATCTGTGGAAGATTGTTGTAGAGTGGGTACAAATTAAAATGGGTGCACTAGGTACATTTATTGTAAAATGCAGTTACTAAAGTGGTGTTTCAGACTTGTTAGCCCCTGTTAATGGTCAAAATGGGTGGCCACATCCAGCAAAACTGTCCAGACCGACATCTTTCAAAAACTGCTCTATGCACGTACTATCCTGCACTTGCTAGAGATTAGTTTATTGTGTATACGGTTTTCTTTGAGGTACATCTACAAGTAAAATATTCAGAATACAAACTCAAATGTGCTTGAATGTGTCTGCTTCTCTAGAACTCAGGAATAGACATTGGGGATGTTTCAGAGAGAAAAGCCCTTCGATCCAGACTCAACTGTCGACCATTCAGCTGGTTCCTCGCCAACATCTACCCCGAGCTCCGGTCTTACAGTGATACAGTCGCTTATGGCGTGGTGAGTTCAACTTTCTCCTCAGCTCTCATGATTTTCAGTTCTCAGCCTGGATTTGAGGGAGTCCATTTATCATTCCACTGAAAGACGGTCCAAAACGTCTCAATGCCAGCCCACAGTTTGAGGAAAAACTCAACCATGCACTTCCTCACTCAGTCCCCACTGGATGTTACACATACAGAAACTCCTCAAAGCAGGACATAAATTATTCAGGCATATTTGAATTCATTATGAAATAGGAACAAGGCACTCCTTTAGCTTTATCAAAAATTAATACGCCTTTGTTGTGGCACCTTACCAGTAAGAAGTTTTAAAAATGTGTGAACATATTTTCATTTGTCTTTTCACTTGTCACATTTTTGCCAGGCAACAGTATTTATAAGGATCCTTAGTGAAGTGCTCCTACAGTTTTAATTGAGATAAGGCAATGAAAGTGCAGCACTGTTATGATGTGCTGTCACATTTATATGTGTTTTGATTATCCCAATGTTTACAGATGGCACTGTATTTCTATTTCTGTTTGAATTTAATTTAAAATTAATTTGAGAGTAAGTCACTAGCACTAACTGCACTTACATATTTAAGCCACTCTGGAGACAGTGGAACACTACATTTAACACATCCAGTAGACATGATGAATTATTGTTCAGTAGGTATTAAAAGTAAGCTGGGAGTATAGACTAGGTTTAAAATTGGAACTCAGGGATAACAGGCAACAGAAAAAGGGGTTGGGAGGAGTAAGACAAATAGATTGATAGCAAATCACATATTTCACACAGATAAATGATGCATTTTAATCCACTGATATCATTGGAAATAGAACAGAAAAGAAAGTATTTCGTCACATTTTAACCCTCAATTGAAATTTCTTTCAGTTGTTATTTGGTTCCTCATTTCTCTTTGGGTTCATTGAGTTCATTTTATTTTAGTTAATGTTTACTACATTTAGTTTAGAATTTACATTAACACACCACATATGCATCACCAATGTGGCACAAAGTAAAGTAAAGTAAAGTAAAGTAAGATAAAACAGAATGTACAATTAGGATGCGGCTGACGCACTGACGTAGTTCCGAAATAGCACAAACACCTCCTCATGAGTAAACATTTCCACTAAACTCAGCTTTTCCAAGTATTTTAAGCCATAAAACTTTTCCATTAACGTTGGGCCTAATTGTACAACACAGGATATTTACTCCTCTGCTGTTTCTGCTCACTTTAAATCACAGCAGCGGGGTATTGGCAGGGTGAACCTTTTTACGCCACTTAATTTCTGCATGGCTATTCCTCTCTTCAGTTAACGGCTGTGGGAGGATTTTACATAATTGAAAAATGACAGTAATCTGTTGAAAGCTGAGCAGAATTATCCCAGCACCCTGACTGCTCCTGCCGATAGAAGAAGAAAAATGAGCTGAGTCCAACTGCGCGCGATAGTAATTTATTAATTAAGTTTTGATTGTGACTTTTGATCGCAACTTTACTTTTAACCTTTTAAACTTGAGAGCAGGCATTGTTTGAGTTATCAGTCATTTCCGAGATTGAATGCAGTCTGAATATTACCATCAGGCTAATCGTTGTCTCTTTCAGCTTTATTGATTCTGCATGACTTTAAATCTGCCGCTGAAAATAAAAACAAAATGAATTGATGGAGGGGAAAAAAGCCCGTATGGTTCCTCTCTGTAGCAGCAGCAACTGAGTCACGGGCTCTGACAGCAGCCTCGATACCACTTCTTGTGTTTGCTGTTCGATAAACACTTCAATCACAGCACGAGCTGGATGGAGTTATTTGTTGACATGACTGAGCATGTGCGGGGGCTCAGCTTTGAGCATGAGAGATGAAAGTGTTGCCACAGCGACATCTGAGAGATGTAGATATGAAGTTTACATATTTGACAAAAACAAAGTCTCACAGAGAAAAAGCAGTTGAGGAGAGTACAAGAAGTCTTCTGGTGTGAATCCATCTGTGGATGCTGTTCATACACTAATCTCCTCACTCATTTATTGATTTTAGCTCATATTTTGAAGATACAATGATAAAACATATCCTCCCAGAAAGGCCTCTGGATCTAGGAGTGAATGGTGGCCTACTTTTGTCTGAATCAGAAGAATCAGAGCTTTTCTGTTTGATAGTTCTCACATGTAGTCTAGGGGCAGCGTGTCAGAATTGGCTGTTTTAAACACTGGCATGTCCCCAGGTACCGTTCTGTCACCTCTGTTATTTCAGTATACACACATTCTGAATCCAAGACTCCACTTTTAGCTTACTTAAATATGCTGACGACATGTCTGTTGTCAGTCCTTTACAGGAGGGGGACACTGCGGGGGAAAGTCAGGATTTAAATCAGGTAAAGTCCCTCCAGTAGAAGAGGGACTTTAGAAATGGTAACATTCATTAAGCACTACATTCTAAATACTACTACTAATGATAAAGCAAAGGGCTGAAAAGCTTGTTTTTTTTATTTAGGAAGTTATATTGAAAGACAGCTTAATTTTTATTGATTACACAGGTTGTAACTTTAAAAAGCTATGCAGAGGTCATACCTACTCAGGTGGCTCACTGACTTGAGAATAAGCTACAATATTCCTGAAACAGTGGCCAAGAATCTGATGGAAAGCATCCCATCTATTAATGTGGTTGTTAAGTGGCCCATGTGATTCCATGTCACCACAGTTTGAATTGCTTCCCTCAGAGAAGCACTTCAGATGGCATCAGACAAATATCATATTTTCCAAGCACAGTCAATATATTATTATATTTATTTAATGATTATTAAATAAATATAATAATATTAAATTCATATTAAAGACATTAAAGACATTGCCACTCAATAACCTGTCCTCTTGGTTAAAGACATTCATCTGTATTATGTTTGCAGAGTTTGGCATTTTGAATTTTTTGTAATTATTCTGCATTTGCATTCACTCAAAGCACTGCTCTACCCAAGCAACAGTAGCATGGCTGTTTACTATATCTTGTTAATCTATGTATCCGCAAATTGGTTGTGCTGTACACATCTGAAAAACATTAAATAACAAATTATTGAATTTGTTTTCATTCGATACCCAGTCATGTTATACCGCATCTGAATGAATGCTTAATGACCCTCAAGGCTTTGGTAAAGCATTAGTGAAAATTTGTCTCGTTTAAATACTGAAATGATTTTTGGAATCACAGACACAACATTTTTAGTTTATTAGTATGGAAGCAAAACCACAACCTGCAATGGGATCACACCAGGCTGCGAAGCCCATTAACACGCTGATGATCTGATTTAGAGGTAATCTTCTCAGTAGTCATATCTATATTAGCTAGCTGAATACTCAGTACTCATCAGTTGTACCATAAATTGTACTCAAGACTTAATCGCACTCAAGAGTTGAGAGTAAAGTTGTGTGTGGGTTTGGGTATTACTGTCTGTGGGGTGATTATAAGCCAAATTTACATTTATCTCTGTTTTTGGTCTCCACCAGCTCCTGAAGGACATAGCTAGCTAGCTCTTACCTGCTATGTGCTTCATGTTCACCAGCTAGTGGCTAATTGTGGCTAGCCACTAGTGGCTAACTGTCCCATGGTGAGCAGGTAGCATACACTGACTTTTCACTTTTTCACTTAAAACTGTGTATTATTACACTTTTAATGTTGAAATATTGATAATGGTTTCTATAAAGACATTAATTTGCAGATTAGCTTGTTCTTAGTCCCTAGTTCTTACTTATTTCCTCGCAACCTTCTAAATGCCAGAGACAAGCTGTTGCTCTACTCTCATTCACTCTTACTATTCCTCTACTACAATACAGAACCAAAGCAAATATGAACTCTTAACAAGTTTCATAACAATAATTGCAATAATTTGTAGCAGCTGAGACTGACCAGGTAATACCATTTTGAAAACAGTGATGTTTCATCAGTCATTTATATACTATTTGGACCAACTTTCACAGTTGTTCCAAAGAAGTGATTGACTATGAATGTCAGCCTAAGCCTACCATTGTGTCTAGAGCAAAACTGAAGTGATTTACAAAACTGTAACCAATTGTAACTCATGCATGCAGTGCATGATCATCTTTACGCATCACATTTTTGGGGATGTAAAGGTGTTTGGAATTAGATAGCTTTGTGAGATGACATAAACCACCAAACCACCAAAATAGAACTGACACAAAAGCTGAAATGAACCAGAATTTTCCTCGTAAGGTATTTGAACATCACCCTTTCTCTTATGGGTTTAAAAGGTCAAGGCTGAACTGAGGTAAATCGATTTTCCCGTGTTAATTAACACATATTGTCTATAATTGTTTGTGGAATATAGCCAAATTATAGCAGTGACCTCTGATCCAAAAAGCACTGATGCTTTTCTTTTTTGAAATATTACTCTGCATTTGCCAAAAAGGGTGAAGGGTAGTCTTAAGTGATTCTGTGACTTTCTGCTTGTGAGCAGTAATTAGCCCACAGTTGTTCCATTCATCTCCACTTACGTTACACAACTACAGCTGTATAGCGCACCACCATACCAGTCATAATGGAGGAATTAAAAATGTTGAGACACATGGAGGAAGCAGATAGAAGGATGAGAGAGGGATGCAAGGAAAATGAGCTGGCTTGTTTCTTCCACAAAGTGTGGAAGAAGATTCTGAAATCACACATGAATGAATAGATATGGATGCCATTGACTTAAAAGAATCTTTCAACACTTTTGAAATATGCCTCTACCTACCTATTCTATCATCCATCTTTCTTTTAAGCTAGTTTTTAGCAAACGTATTAGAAGCAGGAAAACAGTTAGCCTGGCTGTATCCCTGACTACCCCCAAAATTGTTATCCTCCTCCTCTTTTTGGGGCTTTCAGTTAAAGCCCATTAACTTACAGTTCTGTTATAATTGGAGATGCATTAGATTGCTTTTTTTTCATTTTCACTGCCTGTCTGAGTCTCTCCATTTATTTTCCCAGTTGAAAAACAGCCTCAGAGCAGACCTGTGTTTGGACCAGGGACCTGACACCGACAACGTTCCCATCATGTACCTGTGTCATGGTATGACACCGCAGGTCAGTGGGCTCTCGTTCTATTATGCTATGGTCTTTTGTTGCTCTTCTACTCTGCCTGTTCAAACACATGATCCCCCAGCCTTCAAAACTGATCACACAAACTGATCTTAGGAGAGGCTGTCAGCAGTAGTTAACTGGACCCATTCGCAGTCTTTGTCATTTTAAATCTATCTAACTATAAAATATTATGAACATTATGATCAAATCCCTATGAATGGAGTCTAGCTTTTGTGGCCACACAGCAGTAGCAGAACAAGCTGGGAATGCCATATCCACATTAACAGATTTTGTGAGTTCTGTTTGTGTTAACTTGATGAATAAAGGTCCAATAGTCACTCAGCTCTTGGCTCTGGTTCCATCTCCATAAATGGGGAACAATGTGGGTCTTTGGTGTTAGATGCACCACTATGTTCACCTAGTGCCTTACTTTGTTTGTTATAATTGCAGTAACTCTCTGTTATTTCATCACAATAAGCAACTACTTTCACATTAATTAGCCATTGGGCCGCTGTTGATGTAAAATACCGGTAACTTTGGTTTTAAACATTCTTAGGTCTAAATCAAATTGCACTTTTTGTAGCTGGAGTTAATAAAGTAGAGCAGTTTTGAGAAATTACACACTCTGTGTATAGAGGCATCTGTAAAGTTGAGCTGTGCGGGGCTGTAATTTACATAAATGACAAATTCATATGTCCATAATGAGTAAACTGAGATCTAGGAGGGAATGCAACAAAGAGCTAATATATCACCCTGCTATAATGCTGCTGCTGTGTCATGTGCTGTTTTGCTCGTAGAGTGCGACATACCAGCCTGTGCAGCTCAAATATCTGAACAGTAATCCCAGAGTCACCGAGGCCAATCAACAACTCTATCAGCCTTCTGCAGATTTAAGCCCATTTAATTCTAAGGGGCAGTAAAGGCTGCACTTACTGCCCCTTAAATGGAGGCACTGGAAAACGCTTTAAGCACCAAGGAAGTGTGAGTGTGTATATCCGCTTTTCACTGCATTGAAATGCTCCGTGGCTTGACGGAATTAAAAATTCATATTTTACTGTCTGCATTATATCCCAGCTGCCATAATCAGAGCTAGACTCTGGTACATACCCAGCCCAGGATCTGGAGGAGCTTTCTGAGGACACTCCAAGCCTCGCCTCCATTGTCAGTAAAGTTAATAGCTTTGACTGCCGCCTTGACGTCGGAAACATCCAACTTTCTATCTGGGTCATACTCACGCAGCACAGCATCAGCTGCTGAAACAGCTGTGTTGGCATTTCTTTATGTCTCTCCTGCCCTCCACGTTTCCTCTCTCCAGGAGACAGCATAATCAGCAGGTGCTGATAAAGGAATTGATTTGTATTAGTGCATTTTTATCTCCATCACCGACTTTATTTATTTATTTAAGCATATAAAAAAACGGGCAATGCTGCAATAAGGGGTCTTGAGCTTATTCTGGTCACATTAAAGAGCTTAATCCTGAGTGGGCTAGTTTTGGTTAGAGTGGGTGCAAAGCTTGAGGAAAAATTTATAAATGAAAAGTGAAGACTATTTACAACATGAATGTGGCGGCTAGAGTAGGACAGAAAGATAGAAGGTGAATGTATTCAGCCTGTGGCAAAGCAGACTGCCCCAGGCCCCAGCCAACACTGCCCTAGGTGAGGCCCTTGGGCCAATTTAAGTCGTCTTTTGGGATGCAGCATCATGCAGCGTTATTAGTCAGTCCCTTCATCTTGCTAATGTGCTAACCTCTGCAGGGTTGTGTCTCAAAGCTCACATTTGTCGGCGTGGCCGGATTAAAACCGAGCGTATGTTTCTTTCTCCGGTTAGTGAACAGATATTTAGCTGCCATGGAGTTATTTTGAGATATTAAAGGCAGAGCAAATGAACAGATAATTTATTCACCAAGACTGGTGGAGGAATTTAAGCTTACCGAAAGAAAAAAAAAATTACATTACTTCTAGCGAGCTATAATTTACCCACTCTGCTGTAACATGTTTGCAGATAACAGAGGTATTTGGGGGCTTTACTAGGATAAGTCAAGATAGCAGCAGAATATAATTACACAGTGCAGGATCAGCAATGGGAACTAATCACTTTATAGGTTGGAGATATTTGGGCTTTCAGAATTCGTGCTGCGTGTATGTACATTACAGCACACATAAAATGAAATGGAAGTTAATATCCATCATGTACCTGCTGCTGCAATCACTGACAGATTAGAGAATGTTAGTATATAATGGGTAAATCCATAATGTTGTTAATGGATATTCTCACACACATTCACGCATAAACAACCTTGCCTCACATTAGCCTAATGGAATTTCAGGCCAAATGTGACCAACCCTGCTCGTAGCGACGCGCAGTCAAACAGCACTGAACAATGAATCTTCTGCCAGCGCCGCTGTGTTGATTTTGAAATCAGCGGTGAACCCCAAAAAGATGCCGTGTTTAGGAGTTCTGAGACGTCGGCAATGAGAGGCCTGAGGATGGAGGGCAGAAAGCAGCAGGAACTGTCTCATAGCCAACATCAAAGACTCAAATATTCCTCTGGTCTTCTATCATGCCTTTACTTTTCATTCTTTATTCTTTATTCATGTGAAGTATCTTTTGTAACGTTGCTCCCTCCAGTGCTTCTTATTCCCCATTCAGATCCTTTTATTCCAATTCGTCCAATCCTTTAGATTACCTCTGAGTCCTTTTCTCTCTGAACAGAATCACTCTGTTCCTCTGTGTGTGTGTGTGTGTGTGTGTGTGTGTGTGTGTGTGTGTTTGTCCAACTAGATTGATGGTTATAGCTTTGAATACCTAATCTGTTGAATGACAGTGCATAAGGTTTCTCAGTTTCCTTTTCAACAGATTAGTTGGGGAAGCCTGGAAGGATATGCAGAGGAGGAAGAGAAAGAAACAAAGAGAGAGACAGAGGAACATTTTATCAAGCAGATAGTTAAGAGGGAAGTTTGCGCTGCACAGATCTGTTAGTTTTACACAGTGAAACTGATAAATACACTAGTTAACACACTAAATCACTGGTCAGTAACTACACATTTCTGGCAATGGACGACCTTGCACATCCCATTAGAATGCCAACTGTCGCATTTTGCCGCACCACAACAAACATTAATGGCAGCGAGCAGCTTAATTTTCATATGAGCATAATTTGCGCCGCTAAAAAAAGCGACAGGTCTTCAGCTCAGTGTCACACATATATAGAGGCATTTGTTCTCTCGGCACTGTTCGATCAGTTTTTCCCAGATTCAGTTGTCAATTACTCTCTCACACCACAAACCTTTCTCCTTGTCCAGCGTTCATTGAGAAACAGTCATTACATTTCAGTCAGAATGCTTTCACTCCCTTCAACCAGTGAGGCTAATTACAGATTTTGGTATTTGAAAACGAGGTGACAAGATCAAGTTTAAGAATTCATTATTTAGGATATACTTCTGAATTTTACGATTAAAATCAAAATAATGCTGAAACAAGTGGTGAGATAGTATGCTCAACCGACTACAGTGCTTAAGAGATCATACACACATGTATTTATTCCAAAATGAATCACTAAGGGATCTAGAAACTGCAATGCATGTCATGTTCAAAGGTAGCATTAAGCTTTTCTGATAGAGACAAGTGACAAGTGAATGCAAACAGCATTATTACACTCTGATTATCTAAATCTGTTTAAATAAAGAACTTCCTGGCTGTACTCGTTAAAGAGGAAACACATGACACAGGTCCGAGATTCAATATGGTCTATAAATAGGACAATATATGACAAAGCATTGTAGTTGACAAGTTTACTTTTCCAAAACCAGCTACAATGACATTTGTTAAACCCTAAATGGTTCACACACATTTCATCACAGTTTATTATCAAAGATCTTTTTGTAGCTTGCAAGCATCTTTCCTAAGTTATAGTTTTAAAAAACAAATTTAGCTGGGTTCATAAAGTCGAGTTAGAGCTAACTTTAGCCACCTGTGATTGCTATTGGATTCTTTACAACAGTGCATCGTATTTGTAGTTGGTTGCATGTAATTTTTTATCTGCAAGGTAATAAGTCACTCTTGTTTACAAATAAACATAGTGAGAACTGATATGTTTCCATTTGTATAGTAATGGATTAGAAATATAAAGTAGCAGAAAATGAAAATTTTTATAAAGATTTTTATAAAGGCATTTCCTGTGCATCCAAACAGTCCCCACACCTTTATGAGATCACACCTTTGAAATGTAAATAAAAATAAAACAACATTGCAGCCCTACTCAGTCTCTAGTGAGATATTAAAACAATCCAAAATTGAGTGAACAATAGTCAGTCATGTAGTTAAACGTCCATCAACGGAAGTTATTCACATTTAAAATGGATTAAAGTTAGCCGTTGCTGGAGGATGTGCTTGAATGATTGTAGTTGGACCCAACTGGGAGAGCCATGGGCCACAAAGAGAAACTGTGAGATGCCACTCAGGACGGATAGAAAAGAATATAAGTGGGGAAAATGTCAGAGATGTTGCACAGGTCAGGACAACCCTCCCATACTGATGACTGGATGAGGAGAGGCTACCAAGGGACCAACAGCAACACTGAAAGAACTACAGGAGTTTCTGGTCAGTGCTTAATGTGACAACCATCTCCTGTGTTCTGCCTGCCTGGGCCATGGGGTACAGTCGTAAACAAGCTGTAGAAAAGCAAACCCTCCATAGAACTGTATCTCTCAAAAAGTATTTTCATTATTTTCCAGCAAAATGTGTTTTTTTTTTCTAAATGCTGACTGTTGATTCGTGGTGGGGGGGAATGCATTTCAGGCCGGTGCAGGAGGTGCGGATGACAATATTTATTCAGCAAAACAGCGACACATTGCAGTGGAAACTAAGCAGGTAATAGAAATCTGATCTGTGCCTCAATATTGGTGCAGCCTTGCAAGAAGATTGGTTTGCGGCTGGATCAATAAAGCCTGAAAATTAGACCATTGAGGCTATTTACCGGGGCAGCATTCATGTGTGTAGGTGTGCATTTCGTGCATTTGTGGCCGTGTGAGGGCCTATTTGACTCCTGTAAAGCGAGGACACACACCAGTCCTCAACTCACTTTGAGGCTGTTTTAGGAGTGCGAGGTTAAGGCATGCTTAACATGACATGCTGTAAAAGATTAGAACTATTGATTGAATGCGTTGAAGAAGAGCTCTTTCTAGTAAAGTAATAAAAATGTGTGTGTGTGTGTGTGCATGTGTGTGTGTGTGTGCGCACAGGCGTTCCTGTGTGGGTGGGCACGCAGGCGTTGGTGCAGCAGAAATGACCAGGATGTTGAGCTTGTGAGTTTGGGCAGGAACGAGCAGGCTGCAGGGGATCTTGTCGCAGAATTTGATGTTTGTAAGAGGCTGGAAAAACAGACAAGCCTCGATAAAGAGAAACCAAGTAGCAGAACAAGTTTAATCAAAGATTAAACTTTGAAACAACCCTGCCGCTTGGGAAAGAAAGAAAAGGGCTTTTCTCTAACAGTGACATATTCTTACTTTAAAGAGACTTAAGGAGACATTGATTTATCATTCTGGGGAAAGTTGGTAGTGGATTAATGATTTAAAATAGAGTTATTTCACCAGGGACTGGGTTTAGTACAAAGAAAATGCAGAAAATTACCAGACTTTAAAAACTTGACAAATAGCGCCTGTGTTTGTGTGTGTCAGGGAAACCCAATTACTGGGTTCTGAAACTTTAACCTTTGCCAAAATTGAACTGTGGGAACATGTTTGTTGGTGTCTATTCATCAGCGGGCAGGAAAAACATTCCTGTGCTCCCCTGTGGGATCGAATGCCGTCTCACTCCTGTACAGAATCTCCTACCGAGGTCTGAATTTCTGACCAGCTTTTACTTTTCACAGCAACACAAGGGGTGGCGCCAAGTCTGCCGACTGCCGAGGAGCCTGCCGGTTAATTTCTCGGGTCATTAAAAGGCAGTGGTAATAAGATGGAGATACTGAAACGGTTGTCACTGCGCTGAAGTAATCCATTTTCAGAATGACTGTCTCTGTAAGCCTATTAAAACTGGCACCAGTCTGATCAGTATACAGCACCACAATCAGTGTCTTCATCTGCGTGTATGTGGATGTGAAGTTCTGTAGTTGTGAGAAAGTGTGTTTTTTTTTAGTCAGGTTGTTGTCTGTATCTATAAATAACGGCCTTTCTGGAATCTCATCATCTGCTCTCTCTTCAACTCTCCACCTCGACCTCTCTCTGCTCCACTTGTCTGGATGAACCTCTTAGGGACTGGAACACCTTTGCAGCTGTTTGGTGCCGTTTGTGTGTGTGCGTGTGTGTCGCCACCAGAGCAGATGGCTGAGGGAAACACCAGTGATTAGCCTGTCTAACACCATCTCTACCTGCCAGTAACAAGCTCATCAGATAGCATGGCCGTCTTCATGCTGACAGGAAGAAGTAAAAGTAGGAAACGAGTGGGTGTGCCTGTTGTAGCGCAGCACCATCAGGGGTTGGAGGTCAACTTAGAGGGTCAGCTAAGGACAGGACAGAAAACGTCTTGAGTTTAGGCTTTGTAACTGTGTGTTGACTTTCATTTCCAAACTTAAGTGTTCTCACAGTTGTATCTTTTGCTATGTATCTCATTATATAAGTCAAAATCTAACCAAAAGCATCAATAAATAATAGAGTTGTTTAAATATTTAAAACGCAGTGGAAAAAGAAATATAAAGCTTTTCCTGTAAGCTCCAGTCAATTGTTCTGAAAAAGAAAAAAAGCTTTGTATTTTTTAAAGAAATTTTTTAATTCCCTTTTCCCCATTCTCCCACATTTCCTATTGCCAGCTAAATTTCATTAATATGACAGTATGATAGATCATAGATATGTCCCTCTGTGTCCAGAGCAGCCGTTGATCCAGGGTTTCCTTCATAATTACTGGGAAATACAGAGCAGAACAAGAATGTGGCTAGCTTAACTGAGGGAGCTGAAACACACGCTTAGCACCAGTGTTTGTTACCGAACTGAGGCTAAGTTTTGTTAGCATAAAATGCTAATCAGTGATTGGAAGTAAAGGGTAAAGTATGAAACTTCTGTGAATCAACAGGGCAACAGCAACATTTCAAAATTGAAGCCATGTCTGTTTTACAGTGTTGTGCTCCAGGTTGTCTTGGGTCCAAAGCACAGGGTGATATTATGGTTTACATTCAAATATCTACTTCATGTCTGTTTGTGGAATCTCCATCATTACAATTGGTTCATCACAATTATGAAGACTTGAATGTGTAAGGGCTCAAAGGATCCAACGTAGACTATCGGTTGGGGTGGTCTCCCATGTTAAAGTCCATGTTTTGCTGACCCCTCCAACCATCCGAGTGCTCACACAACAACCAGTAACTCTGGCCCCACTGGTGACCATGCAACCTAAGTTGGTCTGCTTAATCGCAGCAGTTGCGGCTAGCAGCTCCTGCATGCTTGTTACTGGGCCATATTGTGTTTAGGAGTGTTAAAGGTCCACTCTCAATAAGTTACACACGCAGGCTTTTTTGTATTTATACCTACAATATGTCAAACAGCGCTTGAAATGATTTGATCACTAAACACATTTTTTAACTTCGCTGTGACTTTTCTCAGATCAAATTGCCATGTGCTGAGGGTAGACATTAAATAGCGCAAAATCAACCTAGCTTACGGGCTTTCTTCTGTCCACACTTGTTAATATGTACATCTGTCAGGAGAGATTGCTATCTGTCTAACACAGCACTGTACTAATCGTTCTGTTAGAGGCTTTAAGAAGCCGTGACTGGAGAGGAGATAGCATTAAGCCCCCCTGTTGGCAGCTGAGCATTAATCTATTGACAGATGCAAGTTTAATCACTCTTATTAGCGCGGACGCACATACAGAGAGAAGCCTGTCGTGAGTTGGAGGCACGTTCTCGAAACACTCCTGCACTTGCGCCCGCACATTAATCTGTGCCGTTGCCTATCTTGGGGTGTTTTTTAAACAGCAGCTTAAAAGCTTTGTGGCTGGTTCACAGTGTGATAATGGCTCCTGTCCAGAAATGCCCTGTTCCTGCAAGACGGTCATTATTCTCATCAATTACCCTCCGCAGAGCTTTCACGCACGTCCCTGCAAACACCCGCACTTGCCGAGCCTCAATACACAGCTGCTGTTTCTGTTCAGCTCTGCCGCCACGCTCCCTCTTTTGTCGCTTTTTCAACTTTTCCCGCTTGTTTGAATCTCACGTCAACCTTTCTCCTTCTCGTTTGCTTTACCCATGTCAGATTCTATGCGATTCTTTGTCTCATCTTCTGCTCTGTTCTGTCAGACTCGGGCAAATGCATGTCTCACTTTATGGTTTGAATTTTTAAATGACATAAAGTGCATTTGATCGGGAGACATCTTGCAAAACTGGGTCAGCATTTGCATTCATCACCATATCCTTGTGTTTTGTGTGTTTTGGGTTTTTTTGTTGTTTTTTCAGGTATGCAAAGTTTCCCCGGCTCATTTTAAGCCGGGATCTTCTTGTCCATCGCTGACCTCTCCTCCCCCGCCCTCATCACTTGCCAATGAATTCTGTCTTTCTTCCTTTCTGTTTTTCTCCTTAATTAGATCAGTTTTCAGGTGGCCTGTTTATTTTCCCGCTACATTAAAAGTGAGAGTGTTGCTTAGAGACCTGGCAAATTTTGCAGGTGAAGTTAAAAAAAAATACACTTAACATTCAAAAATTAGCCTACTTACACTATTCCCTGGTGCTAATTACTAAACTCACTGAAAATAAGGGCTACAGCTTGGCATTTTCAAAGGTGCATTGCTTTAACGACTGTATTTTTGGAATTCCCGCTTTATTTAGACCGCGTTAGCTGAGAAGAGACAGGAAAGGCAGGTGAGGGCTGCTGTATTTAGGAGTTACAGGCTTGAGACATGGCATGCACTCTTAAAGCTGCAGGGGCCTATAATGCACTGGGGAGTTATTTTAAAATATTATTTTTAAAAATCTCTTTTGGTCATTAAACATGGTCATAAGTTTCCTTTTCTAGCGTCTTTCTGCTCATGTTAAACTTGTAAGGACTGTGCAGGACACAATAATGCTAAATGCATTAATGGTGCTCCTGTGTCACTGTTGTACAAATGGCGCCAATTACAACCACGGAAATACAGAATCTGAATGGAAAAAGAAAAAAAAAACGACTGCATCAACTTTATGAAAACATTTCCAACGAGTGAGTGGAAACTGGGATGAAACAGATCGAGGCATGCATGAAGTTTTAGCATCCGTGCTGAATCTAAGCTGCAAAACTGTGTGTGCACAGTTCAAAGAAACAAGTTCTGCCATAGATTGTTTGATGTTGCTGAAATTCATTTGCATAAAAATAAGATCTAAGGATTGATTGGAGATCCTCTGTTAAAGAAATTCTCACAAAAACACACCTTTATTTCCAGAGCAGACCAACTGTTACTGCATCATTAGTGGAAGGAGCTCTACTTTTAGCGTCTGAAGTTGAACGGGGGCTCTTGAAGGCCCCAGCCGAACACGTTTGGAAAGTCCTCCCTCCTCAGTCCTTGTTTCTGTCTCCCAGCAGAACATCTACTACACCAGCTCCCAGCAGCTTCACCTGGGAGTGCTAAGTCCGACGATCGACGATGACGACAACAAATGTCTGGTGGACGTGAACAGCAGGCCCAGGCTGCTGGAGTGCAGCTACGCAGCAACCAAACACATGAAGCTCACCTGGACGTTCACTCAGGTAAAACTGCCACAGTTAAAACAGAGCAGCACAATCATCTGTGCACAAGAAATACACAAAACTCCAGCATGTTGAACCCATCTCAGCTTCTCTACTCATGCTCCTTTGACCTTATTAGTTAGCTAAATGGTGCATGTGGCTGTAACTTTCTGCTTTTATTGTCTGTTTTGCCACATGGTTCCATGTTTAAAGAGTGCATTTTCACAATTCAACTGGGTGGGAGTTCTTCTCCTTCCTCTCCAATTTGTTTCCTCTTCTGGGTTTTGTCAGAGCATGTATCCCTCTGCCGCTATTTTACACGATAGGCATTTTAAAAGCCCATCATCCTCAGTCAGATAATGAGTTTTCACACATCCACAGTTTCTGACTTTTAACAACCCTCTGTCTTATTTTTAATCTTCACACTTTTAATGTTGTCTTGAAATGTGACAGATAAGTAGAAGGAGCCGGATAATTAGTATAAAGAAGGCACTACTGTATTCATGCCCTAGGCGTCTCTAGACTGTGTGTGCACGCCTTTGTACATTTCTGCGTGTGTCTCTGTGTGCACATATATGTGTGTGTACTGTTTTTGTCCCAGACATCAGGGCTTACTTAACTATGATTCAGATCCTTCCTCTCTCTCCCTCTCTCGCTCTCTCTCTATCGTCCAGTGTCCTCAGAGAACAATACCTCACCATCTTTGAGCTCTCCAGCTTTCTCACTGTCTGTAGCTACTGGGCACACTGGCAGGGGATTCTTCTTCTGCCTCTAATTAGCATCGGCCAGAATCAGAAATCTCCCTTCTAACTTATGTCAGAAGTCAAAGAGATGAAACTCATCAAGCGTATCCCCTAGGGCTTTTTGAAAAGAGAAACCCATTTTCTTTCTTTAAAAGTTTGGGGTAGAAGTCAAATAAGACCTGAGATTGAACTCTGTTTTTTGAACAGAGCAGGAGAAGTGTTAGATGAATGAAAGATTACAAAAAGATTCAAAAAGGGAGGGAGAAAAGAGAAATGAAATATGGTAAGCTCAAGTTTTCATGACATTCCTCGGGTCAAACTTGCAATAGGGTTGTGTTTGTCTTTCTTGTCTGTGCACATTAGTCAAGTGATGTGCCAAATTAGTCTCTGCACCTCATTAAGAGCAAGGTAGATGGGAACGACCACTAACAAATGGCAGTTAAATACATTACATTTATTTAGCTGATGCTTTAATCCAAAGCGACATACAGTACGGCTTCCAGCCATTAGGACACAGTCTGGGCACAATACCACTTTACCTGTTAGTGAATTGGTATCTAGAGTATCTGTACTGATAATATAGCAGCTAAGTTAAAAAGGTTAAACTGTAACTGCGGCTCAGGAAAAACAAGCCTCTCAGCAAATCAAAGTTTGCTGAGACTGACATACATCTGGATTCCATTTTCACTGTCCATCTGATGGAAAAAACCCGGTCCTCACTCTCCTTTTAGCTATTAAGCTCCTAACTGCTAGGCTACTTTACAACCTTGTCGCTAACATGCTAACAACACAGCTGTTTTTATAGCATTTTACCAAAATTAGCTGCCTGCCACAGACTGCAATTAGATTAATGATACCTTTAAAACCAGTACACTGAGCTTAAACTGCAGGGTTGGAGCAGAAGCAGGGCATTTCATTTTACACAGTAATGTGACCAATTGTTAGTATATACACATTGTATTAGTGCAGCTTTAACTACAGCTTGACATTTGTAGATGTTGGGATGTCCTCTATCTATTTGCGCTGGCGCATTAAGAGGAAACAGTTTAACCCAGCTCTCTGGCACCTCCACTGATTTATTATACCCAATGTAGAGGTGTCGCATGCATCGTAATTGATGCTAATCAGGGTGCTGGCTGCCTCACATCCAACAACACACACCACTGCCACCTATCTGCATCGCTGCCACGTGCTTCACTACTTGAGCATCAGTATTAGAACTAGCAAGAACAGTCATTTTTACCTTAACTCTAACTATCAACTCTGTTCTCACACCCTGTCAACCCTGTGAACTTGTTACTGGCCTAACCCTAGCAGCTTTGGACAGTGATGCAGGTTAATCTTTGCAATGACCCGACAGTAATGGTAATCTTTGAGCACCGCAAGGACAGTTTTTAAATAAAATAAACACCAAGGAAGTAGTTATTATTTCAATCATAGCAGCATGAATACAGAGAGTGTGCCCAGAGGTCTGCTGACGCTCTTAGCTAACAGCGGGACAGTGGCAGTTGCTGCTGACAAGCCAACCAACCGAAATTATCCAGGAGTCCTTATAAACTTAAGGAAAAGATCGTGGTTTGAGTTAAAGCAGATGATTTCACAACGTGTCTGTTTGAAAGCCTTCTGCAGAAAAGCCTTCTGCCAGAAAGGGCACACTGATTACCAAACCCCCGAGGGCAAACATAAGTGCACCCTCATAAATCTGTGATAATGTTACAATAAGTCCTGAGGTCACAACCTCAGGGTAAAGGCAAGATCCAAAAACTGAAAAGATGACCCATCTCTATTTATGATCCCCGGCATTTAAGATGTTAGCATGAGAACACTGTGAAGAGTGTCGGATGCTGCGCTGACACGCAAATGGGAGCAGATGAGAAGACGAGACCGGAAAGGAGGCAGAAAGAATAAACACACGGGTGGAGGCAGACTAAGAGCAAAAGGTGTGGGTATACAGGCAGAGTGAAGAAAGAGATGGGTGCTCAGGAAAGGCAGGGGTGACGGAGTAAAAGGGAAAACAGGAGTGGAAAGAAAGGGTGTGAGGAGTGAAGCAAATAAGAGGAGAGATGAGGTGGGAGGATGGGGGGGCAGCGTTTCATGTGAAGCAGTCAGTCAGTATTTGTGAATTATTGATAAGCAGATCTGTTACAATATTAAACTGAGCTTGACCCTGAGGGAGCAGCCATCAATAGAGCAAGAGAGAGGCAGACTGGGAAAGGGAAAGAGAGTAAGCAAGGAATGGCCTCACAAACCTGCTCCAAAGCAGGTAGCTTTTGCTTTTATAGCAGGCGGGTGGAGTTTTCCTGACATCAGTCAATTTTCAGACATTGTTTTTTATTCCGTTGGACTCCTTCTCGCCCTCGACGGACACCGCTTATCTCAAGGTAGTCCAACAAAATGTTTAATGTCACAAAAGCGCGCGCGTCTGCGCCACTCGCCCTCGTCCTCACGAAGCTTGCGGGCCGAGAGCAGTTTATTTGCAGGCGCGATCAAAGTTACAACATGAAGTGAAACAGCGCATCTTAGTATTGATCACAATTCACTGTATGAATCCAATCTGAGTCGTGAATGGCAGCACTGAATGTAGCTGTCACTGTTTGATGAAGCTGATGTACATGTCATTCAGTAAATCATATCTCCAGAGCACAGGGTAAATTCCATTTTAATCACACTACCTGTGAGGAATTCCAGAGCAGTTTGACTGATGTTGGATCATGTTCAATTCATTATAATCTCAGACAAGCAGCTACTTTCTTAGAAATCAGCTTTTTATGTTTAGAGGGTACGTGACTGTCAAATTGTTATAGCTGAGAACTGCATTCGCTACAACACAAACGTGAACACTAAATGTACGTCATGCAATGGGCACAGTGGGTGAAGAAGCAGGCTCGGGTCAATACCAAAGAAGCAGTCCAAAGAGAGGAAAACAACAAAGCAGGATCAAAGTCCGTTAATCCGAGCAAAGTCAAAGAAAACCATGAAATCCAGAACACAGGGAAACTCACAAAGGGAACGATGCAATATATGCAACGGGGAGTGAAGGCCAAATGAGCCACAGGTAACACTGATCAATAAATTAGACACAGGTGACAATAAAAACAGGCAGGAAAAGGACAGGAAGTAAGTAAACAGGAAAACACACTCCAGAATAAAACAGGACAACTAGATAACACTGGCTCAGGTACCTCATTGTAAGAGTTTAAAATACCCACGCTGACATTTTCTCCGTAAGGACAGAACTTTGTGTGGAGTTGAGTTCAGGAGCTGTGTTATGCCTCATGGTTGTGTCATTAGCGGTAGATGGAGAACCACGTACATTAGTCATTCAGGATTGAATTATGGTAAATAGAGGAAATCTGTGATGCATCAGTTATGGAGGGAGCAGAGGTGCTCCACCGTTGTCGCCCCACTTGTGTAAAGATGAAGTGGGTGTATTTCAGCATGAGGATATCAAAGAGAAAATGCATTTGCACAAGGAATTCATGCTCGGCGCTCCGCTTTTCTGCATCCTTTGTCTCAGATGCAGTGCGTCTACTCACCGCATCCTCTGAGGCAAATGGCTCGGTGATTGACTGTCTGGCTGACAGATTGCCAGACTTGCAGGCCAATCTGCTGACTGGCTGTCTGATGGCTTTCTGGCTGACTGGCTGTCTGACCGACTGATTAACTAGTGTTCCCGCCTTAATAGCGGGGAATCAATAGTGTGGTTCAACTCTGCACTCTGTAGAATGACAGACGAGCTCACCATTGATTTGAGGACAAGGTGCTGGACAAATGCCAAATATTTGTATGTGTGTGTGCATGCATTAGTGTGTTGGGGCATGCGTAAAAGGTTGCAGGAAAGAGAATGTGTGTGTACCTGTTTCTGTTCCCAGCTTCTGTACACTTAGACTTTTAAGTACATTTGCCGGAAGTCACTCAGGAGCGCCTGCATTATGAGAAAGCTGTTTGACTGGTTTTTAGTAAAGGACGTAGGAGAGATGATTGTGATTACTTTAATGGATCTTATGCTTCTCTACTGTACTACATACAGTAAGAGCAATCAGGGAAGTCCATTATGATGGGTCCCTCCTGCTATAGGGTCCCATTAGCAGCCCAGTGCAGCATCCAGTGCTGAAAATGTCAAACCCAATTCTGCAGAGCCCATGCTGCTCCTTACCGCAGTGCATTTTGGCCAGTGTAGTAAAATAAGGCTGTGAAGCCAATGGCCTTAAGATGATATGCGTGGAATGCTTGGAACCGTGTCTCCTATCACAGCTTTTCGAAACAGATGTGACGCCTGGTCGGCGCTTCACACCCGCATCGATTGAATTTGGCCACTTGTGGTTTGCTGTCAACGCAGCATAGGCAAAACATCACCTTATAAAGTTGCTAAGGCAAATGTGTTAGCAAACAGCTGCTTGTGTGCACATAACCAGGAGGCAGTATTAAGGCAGTTAAGCCAAGTTGCAGGTGGTAAACCAAATAAAGAGTTAAAAGACTATAAAAGGATTTAGTGTGTGTGTGTGTGTGTGTGTGTGTGTGTGTGTGTGTGTGTGTGTGAGAAAGAGAGAGCGACATCACGTACATGTGCTCCATGCGTGACTCCAGAGAGTGGACAGTTTGTTCTATCAAGTGATCACACCTACTCATGCCGGCTAGCTGATACGTGGGCAAACTGCTCAGAGGCAGCTGTGCACACAGACGAGCAAGCTGAGAGGATCGATATGTTTTCAGTGAGCTGAGAGCCTCAAGGAGGCCACGTCTATGTTACTGCTGCGCACAGGTTTCAGTCTTTCATCGTATCTGTGGCGTAATCAACCACTCTCACACAAGAAGTAGAGTTAAGATCCAGCACGCTTAGAAACACTAAAACACTTTTGCACACTACTCGTCCTCTCAGGCCTCTGATGGTGTTTCCTCCTCCGTGCATGTGTGCATTAGTGCATGTATGCAATGCGTCTGTGTTACTGCAGGGGATGTAAAGCATATTGATTTTAAAGCAGAGCATCCTTCCTACAACACACAGCAAGTTTGACACAAGTGGGTTCAGTCTCCGCTCTACTGGGTCTCCGGCTCATTAAAACGTATTACTGTTCTTGCCATATAACAAAGGACCTACTTTGGGTGTCAGTGTATTGTTCAAGAAAGTAAAATACACAAACACACACACACACACAGACACACACACACACACACACATACACACACACACTGAAGTGAAAAGGTAGGAGATCATTAAATAACAGTATGGCCAGGGTCAAGTGACATTGGTTGGAAGAAATACGTTGTGCTCACACACAGATACTTTGCACAACGCACAAGGACACACACATATTCTGCACTTCGACATCTAAATATCATAAATGAATGAACAAATGAAAAATGTCATGTCTGAGGCAGAACAGATTTAAAGAACAGACATATTACCTTACTCGTAAATGTACAAAAATACAATGTTAGTTTGGTCCAGTTAAACACATTAAATCACATAGTGACAACAAAAATGAAACAATAATGTCCACTACTTATTTCCATTGTAGTTCATGATAGACGCAAGAGTCTAAGTGGCCAAGCCAGAACAACAAACCAACACAACCCGGGTGACTTCTAAAACATATCTGCACATTCATGTCCTCAGTTAACGAATTATTCATGGTTTATGAATTGTCAGAAAATGCAGAATTATGCACATTATGGTTATATTTGACCAGTTTACAGTAACATAAAAACAGAAAAGCAGCAAATCCTCACACTGGTGAAACTGCGAGTTTGACTTGCTGGTAAATTCTGATTTGGTAACAAGATAAGATTAGAAGACTATTAATTAAAATGGCAAGTAAAATGCATTATAAATTCCATATAAAGTGAACTAGAGTGATGCACTTATAGCTTTAAGCTCCATGGTTGATCATTATTTTACCTTCTTTTTCAAATTGGAGGGTCAACGTTCCAATACCTGCCGCCACAGAACCGTAATGCTGTAGTGGAGGACTTCTGTCTCCCCTGTCTGGCAGTGAGAGTAATTACATGAACAGTGCAGACATGGTAATGGTGCCATGGGTTCTGTCATGGTGGAACAATGGTTGGTGCTTCGCCTCAGCAAGAAAGTCTCGAGTTCAGTTCCAAAATGGGTCCTGTTTGTGTCTCCCACCACCCAAAACATGCATGATAGGTAAACTAGGAACTCTAAATTGGCTGTAGGAGTGAATGTGAGCATGAATGAGTTTGTCTATCTATGTGTGTCAGACTGGCAACCTGTCCTGGGTGTACCACGCCTCCCGCCTAGTAACCGCTGGGATATGCTCCAGCACCCCTGTGACCCCCAAAAGGAATACATAAGACGGATAGATAGATGTATGGATGGATATATGGATGGATGGATGTATGAATGGATGGATGGATGGGCTCCATCATGCTTCTAAATGCAATAACCTTCGCTGCAGCTACAGTTGTTCATCCACTCAGCTCTGGCACACCAGTGGGCGTCCTAAACGCATCACCATTTCATTGTGGAGTGCCACACCAGACGGAGATGTATCTGCTGGTGGACTACTCTGCAGTTCCCTTCAGCTTGACACAGCATAGTAGTTTCTTTCTGCTCAACCTGCGTGATCCTAACAGCTCACATCAACCTTGTTTTCAGCAGCGGCAGCAGGCTGCTGCTCTCTGGTGAACATATTGCAGCACTTAGATGCTGAAGAATCAGATATTCTCCTCAGAAGTCGGTGGAGTGCATAACAGATCAAAAACAGAAAGTGAACTTCAGACTAACATTCATCAGCTGGACAGGGACACAACTCCAAATGAATGCTGATGTTGCTCTGCGTCTGTTTGATGTGTGAATAAGCAATTGAAACCTCATAAGGTGATATGAGAGGACTGTGGTGACAATGCGTCTTGTTTCTGCTGAAGCAGAGAAAGAAAAATCAGAATCATGAGGAATTTCACTGTTTTCTTCATCGCTGCACGTGTGCTTGAACAAAAACACACATAGTAGCTAAGACACTGGACAACAAAGCTGTGCAAATAAAGGTAGAAATGACTTTTATACGCAAGCATGTGAAAAAAAATCTATATTTGTAATTGATTTTCAACCAGTTTGAAAGTATCCATGACATCAGTGGCAAGAATACTATTTTGTTTTTCACTCATTGCACTCTTTGTTATTATGCCGGATGAACGAGGCGCTTATTCCGAGCTGAAAGGTCTTCCTTTGCTGCAGTGTGGACTCTTGCTCCCTGTCCACTGTATCAGCCTAGTTGGAAATTCTGTCTGCGGGCTGTGAAATTCAAAACACAAGGTCACATACACACTGACAGACGACATGCCTATGCTGCTTTCCTGTAAACTGGCTCATGAATTTTACAGCGTACCTACAGCAGCTGGAAGGATGCACTGACTGAAACCTGACTTACAGGGGAACTTTGGCATCTTTCAACCTGGAGCCTCTTTTTTCCACGTTTTGGAGTCTGAATCAGTACTGGGGAAAACTGTTTTTTAAACTGGTCCAGTATTGATCAAGCCGTTGGCCAGGGAACAGGCTATAATGTACAATATGAGGCCATTGCACCCCGTCAGTGTTCCTTCACTAAAATTGTTTGTTTTCGCCACTGACAGATTGGTGTTAAAATTGTTCGGCAACATCATGAAACCTGCTTTCTGTGTACTGACTGCGACACAACCCAGCCACTTGAGCCTGTAACATCAGCTGCAGCCTTTCTGCAGCAGCTCACTGGATCGTAGACAGCATTTCTCCTTAGGAAGCTGGGCTTTGGTTTAGGTTTCTTCTCTTCTCTGGTGGGCAGTGGTCAGACCCGATGGTCAGCAGTGACAGTGTATGGACCGGGGTGTTAGCATCCATTTGTAGCAACAACTAGCCACAACTTCAGCATGTTCTTATCTGACAGAGGCAACCTGTTAACACCAAAGCGTTCCAAGACGTTTCATTGCCACAGTTCAGCAATGTTCAGCTGCCTGATCTTTGAAATAACAATAAGCTGTTATTTCTGTACTTTTACACAACAAACTCTTCACAGCACTCTTCTTTCCAGCTCTCTCTGTCGTCCTCTAGCCACGATATTTCAGGGCAAGACTTGTCCGCTGTTTCATAACGTTTCAGGACAATTTTATACACAATAATCTGCGTTTGTCTGTGGCGGAAACAAGCACTTCTGGTGGACGTTCACTGACAGGGTGCAATTGTCCAATATTGGACATCGTAGCCCATTTTCCCGCTAACGGCTCGCTTAATGCAGTTTCCAAAACTGTTTCCATGCAGTCATTCACACAACAAAGCATGGGAAAATAAGGTCTAAAGAGGTTATTGGCTGTTAAACACACACAGTGAATACTTACCTGATGGTACAGGACAAAGATTTTGAATTTTGTTCTGCTTCAGTTCAGTTTTGGTCACATCTTTTCATATTTATAAGCTCTGATGACAAAGCATATCCTAATATTTGGGTATCCATGACAAACCTTTTGATGGTCATTTACGAGGTGCCCTCATGTTGAATCAGTTTGCAGAATCCTGCTCTGTCGCTGGTCACAAACTGAGCCGCTCAAATATAAAAATATTTCAATATAAGTTTTGTCTCCCCCTGTAATAAGTCGGTTCCACCTCTGGTCACACCCTGAGCAGGAACTTCAACCACTGGAGCTCATTAAAAACAAGTGTATCGGTAAGAGTTGCTCCAACTTTAAACCACTTTTTATAAGTGACCACAGAAGGATGAGAATAAATGGCCAAAGAAGGTGAAAAGATGAGAATCTAATCCTCATCAAAGATGTATGACATGGTCATATTCAAACAGCCTGCCCTGAGTAATATAGAGAGAAGCAAAAGTACTTTTGATGGTTTTACTGCCCACTCACTAAAAGCTAAATCTATCATCCATCAGTTGCTGGTGTGAACACAAACTTGGATGGGAAACTTGGAAGGTATAGTCCTGCTCATACCTCATGGCCACTTGTCCACAAAAAGCAATAAGCAACGATATTAAAAAGATTAATCATGCATTTCCTCATATAGCCAGTTTCAGATTCGCCTTCCTGTTTTAGATATAAAATATATATATTCCTTGGTTGCCTCTCTCAGATACAAGCCCCCAGCTTCCCCATGACTGATGTTACTGAGGTCTCCGTTCTTCCTGCCCTTCTTCAATTTAAAGAGACAGGGAGACGGAGAGATCAAACACTCACTAAGACTCTGCAATTTTCAGTATTTTCAGGTGTTGTTGTAACCAGAGCTCCAAGATCGGAGTTCAGAGTTGATGTCTTCATGTACCGTTCAATGTGGTACATTAATGTAGAACCTAATTTTCAATGTTTAGTAGTACACTTAAATATCTATAAAAGCCTCACCCTGTTGTGTGTCACTCACCGCCTTTCTCTCTTTCCTCTCAGGGTGGCTCCATCCAGAACATCGAGTCTCAGCGTTGTCTCGAGCTGGTGGAGAACAGACAGTCCGAGTTCACTTACCAGCTAGCCATTCAGGACTGCACCGATCAGAAATGGACCATCACGAACGTACTGACTGTCCTGCCACAGTGAACGCACTCACACTGGGCAACAGCTGGTACACAGCTTCGATCGGACTAGTCTAGGAAATGAGGAAGTTCAGGTGAAGTACTACCCTGCTTCAAACCGAAAACCTGCACTGGCCCCTGGGAGTGAGATCGACCGCCACAGGAAAAAGGTGGTCGAGCTAGAAATGGGAACATGCTGATCCAAGCAGCAAACTAAGTGTCCAAAAAATGAGCTTCAATACCAGACCTATTTTTAACGAGAATCTGCACAGGAAAAGATGGGCTTCAATCAAACTCGGACCATCAGTAACCTAATAACCATTTTATACCGATGACCTGAGAGGGGAGACGCTCACAGATGGTGCCGGGGCTCTTAAAACTTCCCACTCTGCAATAGAAATGAGAAATATAGTGGCTTGTTCCAGGGGACAGGCTCATCAAATCATCTAAGCGCTCTGGTTATTGCAGGAGCAGGCCTGAGATGTATTTTGGGTCCCCATCCGCAGCTTAAGATAGGGCCTCCGCTCCCTCAGTCTCATCGCGCAATCACCATCTCAAATTGAGTGAGCGTGGTTTCAATATGTTTGCGTGCCGAGAGAGAGAGAGAGATGCAAGGTGAGAGAATGCACTCAGTCCAGAGGAATTCAGCAATTGTGCAGCACGAACTAGCTGATTTGTGACACGAATGATGTGGAGAAGGCAGGTTCTGATTTATTACCATGACACACTACGTGACTCAGAGAGTAGGCAGGACAGATGCTGCAGATTCCCCCGGTGTCGCAAATAAAAGTGAGAGAGTGCGAATGAGAATGATTTAACCTGGTATTTTGATAGAAACTCTCTTCCCCTCAGAAGTTTCAGAAGAGTGTGCTTTGGAATTAATTTCATCAGAGGCAGAGCTGTTGATCATGCTGGCGGGCATCACATCCACAGGTTCAGAGACGGAGCAGAAAAGGAGATTTTCGACTTCCTCACTCGTGTGACACCAGCACCCATCGTGACTCATGCAGCATAAGTGGAGGTGAAAATGTCGGGGGTTGGAGAAAATGAAGGACACGCCAAGAACCGCGTCCTGGGTCTGATTCCCATCTAATATTAATTCTAATAAATGCAGGCGAAGAGAGCGGAGGGTGAGTGATGCGAAAGCTGACATGACAAGTATGAAAACTCAATTCACACTGGTGTTTTCCGTTATTTTGTCCAATTTGAAGATTCCACATTAAATGGTTTCTGTTGAGTTCATAGAACATTCGAAATGAAAAGATGTCCTGTCATAAAAAGTATAATCAAAACTGACGCAGGAGGATGTCAGTTTAACGCAGCCTGCTGCCACCCACGCAGTCCTGAGAAGACATCTGATCAGGCAAAATAATTGAAAAAGCCTGCGTGGGTGTCAGGTGGAAGTGCAGGAGCTGTAACAGAGTGAAAACTCAAGGCCAGATATTCACTGTCCTGTTTCCAGAGTCTCAAAGTCCTTTTCAGTTTCAACACCCAAGGTTAACTCCATCTGCAACCTCAGGCAAGATGAAGTCTCTGCTACTTTGACGAACCATGATCCTTGTTGGATTAATGATCGGGTAACTGAGTCTCGTTTACCAAGAAGTGAAGCTATGAAAAGGCCATTCCAAAGTCTGACAGTGAACACCAGGTGTCTGTCCTTGAACATGTCGTCCTTCACTGCAGGATGCTCCAATCAACTTCACACCATAATGTAGAAATTGTAGCTGTATGGCTACAGAAGCCGAGATATTGCTTGCAAGTACATAATTTAAAAAATAACATATCAGGTAATATTTACGTTGTGCAGTCAAGGTTAACTGGTCCCACTTAATGAAGAATAAATACTGACTTATTGTAGGCTCACTTTCAGTTTTACCCACAAATGAGGTGGTTTCAATAATATGGCTACTAGTGTGCTGATTGGATGAGAGTCTGGTCTGACAAGGATGAATAGATTGCGCATGGCTAAGGTCGTAACGTACTGTTTATGACCTTACTCATCATCAGGCCCCCTCATATTTCTCACCCTGTCAGGTTTCTTTTTGGCGATGTTGCACAAACAGTTTGGGGGGTTGCTCTCCCTTTGTCACTTTGATGAATCCTCCGTTATCTGATTTCAGGAGGAGGTGCAGGTACGGCCTGCTAACCTTCAGTCTGAAACTGCACCCGGCCTATCCTTACTCTCTCCACCTACACGGGTGTTGGTCAGGTCAGTGTAAGACATCAGTACTGAGTTGTGCAGAATTATGATCAGATGGTGGGTTGAACATAATAGATTGATGTTATATCATGCATAACAGATGGATTGCAGTGGATGAGATTCTGTTGCTGCATCCTTGAACCAGGAAGTGTGTGTATGTGTGCCCTGTTATTTGCATTGCTCTCTAAATGCTTTGTTCCCTGAAAGTACCGAATCATGGTACTATCATGGCTAGGTAATTCAAAGAGGTAACCAGGAATCTCTCTATCTACATGTCTATCTACATGCAGCCATCCCAAGAAATTAGGCACCAAAAGGCATTTAGTTAGGCGATATTAGAGGTGCATGTGAATCTAACTTGTGGAGTTTAATTTCCAGGGGCAATTTGAGTACATACAGACGCACAGATTTGGCCTTTGAAACTGAGCCTTTGGAGTGTCTGGGTGTATGTTTTATGTATGAGTCAATTTTGCATTTGCTGATTTGACACTTTCATATACCACTGCTAAATAACTTGCTTTCCATTTACACATCTCCAAAAGTTACACACTGTCATGAAGCTTTTAATTAAATATCAGCGCTTTGCAATCGATCTCCCAGTTATTCAAAACCCCAGCGTTCAACACTGTTTATCAATAATTCAACACAAAAACAGGATGGACTTATTTATTATTAATTGGTCTATTATGCATTCAAACGTTTTCTTTTATAATTTCAGCCCAGTGAGGTACCAATAACGCGGGGCTAAAGCTGTGGTAGCTTGTGGAGGACTGGAACTGTCTGACTTCTATCGGCTACTGTGTAGCATCTAAACCTTCGGTCGACCTTCTGTTCTTTTTTGTGACTCAGGTTTGTAGATCCTGAAATCTTAAAAGTATCTCAATTTTTGGGAAGCTGTTAATATATCAAGTCATGAAAATGTCCAAGCTATTTTATTAATGTATTTAAACTGGATATTTATAAGTACCAAGAGTAAAAAATGATCGCAAAACCTGTGTGAGTGTCTGTTTTCAACTCTGCTAACAATGATATTCGGTCACTGGTGACACGTCAAGTGTCGGATCAGCATGCCAAAACATGTTTTCTGTCCTGGATTAGCAACTGCCGTGCTGATATAATGTATTATACTGCACATTAAAGGCCTGCAATGAAATGATTAATAATGTTTTTAACTACAAATATCAATATCTTTAAAAGTACTCATTACAGATTAATCTCCTTTATTTAATATCCAAAGGTGCTCATTAACAGCCAGATGTAAGCCGTACTTGGGAGCAGAACAGTCAACACAGTACCGACAAACCGAAATTGGTATGCGTTAGCCCGATTACACATCCAGCTAACAGAGCGGCGGTGTAGAGAGTGAGATGGAGTGTAGATCTGGATGAGGGGGTTCAGGGAGCCAGGATTAGTTTTAGTTATACCTTTGTAAGCGAGCGTCAGTGATTGTACAAGAGCAGCAGATAACTGATAACAGTCACTGTGTCCTATTGATAAAAGGAGGAGGACACGTCATTCAGTAAAACCGATGAAACTTCAGTCACCTTGTTGTCCCACGGTCTCCCCATTTTACAGGTAAGTGAGTGGCTGTTTCACTCACTTGTATTGAGAAAACATTGTACAGTCTCATTCAACCTGTGTCCTTACAGAGGTTTTTGCCTGTGTCTATTAAATTTTATATCAGCTTCAAAGATGCTGGTCGCTAAATAGGAGCAGAGGCGCTTTGCTCGGTGTCTGCCTTGCTGCTCAACTTGGAGTTTGGCATCATGCAACATGTATGAGACGGCAGTCTGTGACATCAATCCCAGTAATGCTGCCGTTTGCGCTGCCGCCATCTCATAAAAGTCGTGGTTTGCATGGACACGCACACACGCAGAAACGCACAAATTTCACGCATTCTGTCTCCACTTCACATGAAGGCAGTAAATCAGAGGTGGATTCTGAGTGTGATTCATGATTTCTGAGGCTGTGGCAGCACTGGGGGCAAAGCATTCTTTGTTATGGATTTACAGTAATCTCATCATAAAAACGTGGATGTGTTCCATGACACAGATTAAACTGCATAGAGGGGTTTTAATAACAGTTGCTTTGTCAGTTTAATGCTATTTCTATATGTTTGGGCACAGCTGCAACAGCCAATGCCCACTGACTGTAGCAGTTTGCAGGTATATCAGCAGGAATTTGTGGCTTTTATCAAACATGTTTTTAAAAAGCCGTAATATGCCTTGGCTAATACTGTGTCACTTATTAAGGAGCTGCCAAACCTTTGACTAGAGTTGAGACCTAGTTTTAAATTGACTTGAGACCTGCTACAACAAAACTTGGGTCTCGACCAGGACTTATCTCAATTAACACCACAGTTAGGATTTGCTCCACAGAACATGAACATCTTTGTTTTAAGGTCTCTTTTACCAATGAAATACCCATGTACATGACTCAGTACTCAACTCAGTGGCAGGATTTTTAACATCTTGTGATGATCCTCAGAAGATTTTCTGCTCTGACACATATAAAACACTGGGGGCCACGCTGCAGCCCAGAGAAGAAAATAGCAAACTCTCATTGGTGCAATCTGTCCAGTGTAGTGTGGCTGAACTTGGGTCAGTTGTGTGCATCTCTCCATCCCTGCAGCCTCTGAGGATATACTAATTATCACCTCCTGGCAGTATGCTACTCTCTCACTGTGAAGAGCTGGATGGACCCTCTCTCAGTCCTACTCACACCCTCTGTTATTATGCTCTCTGCTACCCCTCCCTCTCCCTCTGACTTTTCCTCACTCAGACCTCTTCATTCCCTCTCTTTAATTCACTTTCTGCCTGCTGCCTGGCGCTCTTTTAATAGATACCATTATAGAGAGGATGCATCTTCACTAAAGAGGACTCCATCCTTTAATGCAGTGTCTTCATGAAGGATTAAAGTGATGCATGAGTGTGCCCGGGCATCAAAATAGCTTTACTCTCTATAAGCAATAAAGCATTTCCATGGATGACTTGCCATAAAAGCTGAAACTCGGCACCTATATTGTTCGGAGGAGTTGCTGTGAACACCTCATAAACAAGTCTCATACCCTCTCATAACATCACTAAACCAATGGGCGGTGAGCATGCACAATAACAAAGATGCGCTAGCGTTGCAATAACGCAGCACTAAGCGGTGACTGAGCGATTAGAGCCAGCTCTGAGGCCTCGGAGGAAGCCATAATGATGCAGCGTCAACCTCTCCTTGCGCCTCATTGGCCAGCGCTTCTGCTGAGCAACAGCTGAGACTTAATTGAGGGGTACACTTTGTTAACACTGTTGCCAGGTGACCACGGGGGCCTAATTGAAACGCTTCGTTGGATCTGCGCCTGTCTATCAATCAGGGGCATTAGCAGGAGCTTAGCGTTTTATCTTTGCTGGCAGTGGAATGCGTTGAAGGAGGGAAGAAGTGTGGGCGGAAAAGAAGGGAGAGGATATGGGGAGGAAATAGGAGGGGTGGTGGCGGGGAATATAAGCAGAAAGAGAGAAGATAAGGGGTGGGGAAAGAGGAGGGAAGGGCATGAGAGAGGAGGATTAAGGGTCCATGGGAGACAAGAAAGGCAAGAGGAGAGGGAAGTCCTTGGGGATCTGATTATCTGATTAAGCAAAGAATGCTACGTCAGCAATATTTCAGCATGGAAATGAAAGCTCTCCTGGCAGGAAAAAAACCTATCTCCTATTCCTAATTGGATAAAACGTACGCTCAGCATGGAGAGCATCAGAGCTCAAACTCAGAAAGGAATGACACTGAATTCTCACACTATTCAGTTTCACAAAAAGATCCCCATTTGTGGGGTGAAATTCCCGCCGGCCACGTGGAAAGGAAACTCAAAGATACATTATATTAACATGTTTTATTCAAGTTGTGTGTGGAGAGCAGAGATAACATTCAATGTATTAGTTATGATTGCAGTAAGGCAAACATAACTTCCTGCCTCAGAGTCTCCAGGCAGGTATGAAATGGACTTTAAAGTGGGTTCCTGCAAACAAGATGAGATAATAAAACTGGAAATCAAGGCTTTTACTTTGTTAATGGAATGAACCTGGCGAGGGCTAATTTTCTGCATTAGCACAGACTCTGTATATGGGTCAGTGGTAATAGGACATTCTATAATGCAGTGAAAGCCCATGTAAAGGTGTGTAGCCTTAATGGATTCAATCTATCGTTGTAAAACATACAGCATCCAGTACGCTCACCGTGACAGGCACCTAGAGAGGATATAGAAAAAATGAAGGAAGCATCAAATATCAACCACCAGGATGTGAAAGTTCTGTCAAACCCGTCACTGTTCCTGAGTCTTGGAGACATCTCTTCAATATAAACCAGGAGAGCAAACCTGAGCACAGGTTGAAGGGGTCAGAAGAAGTTATCACCCAGAACTTTTATATAGTATGTATGCACGGACGGGCGGCTTTGAGAAGGTCAGCAGAGGTGTGGGATTGATGGATGGTCTGTCAGATATCACTAGAAGGAGTGGGCTTGATGAAGAATCTATCAGAGGACACCATGCAGGCTGAGAAACAGCTGCTCACTCTGCTGCTGCTGCAAGTACGGTGCCCGCGCTGTTGCCTTCTAAGCACAGCACTTTCTCCCACTTGCAAGGAACTACTGAGAAGCGTGATAAGAGGCTGCTGTGGACTGCGCACTGCTTCGCCGTCTCCGAGGATCTCCTGCGTGCAGAAAACACAGCATGGGTGGAAAATATAACACATAAACAATCTCCCAAACTGGGACATGGGGCCTCCTGCGCACATCCATGAAGGTTCTGATGCACTGAGCCAGTTTAAGGCAACATTGCCAGTGAAGTGCAGAGCAGCATGGGTGTTGATGGCAGCAAGATTATGAGAGATCCAGTTCCCTGCCCAGAAAGCTTAGGAGTTATTAGTGTTGTAACAGCCCTTGCAGGGACCCACTACCTTCCCTGCCAAGTCTGAGCCACTGTAGCCACTGAAGAGGGGCACAGCTTTTTTGGATCACACTCCCAGTTATGTTTTTTTTTAATATCTTTTGAGATATTAGTCAGGACAGTGTGACCAATGGCTCGAAACCATAGCTGCCCTCAGTTACTGTACTGTGGTATGCATCATTGACGTCAACCCATCAGACCAAAGCAGTGACTCACATAGTCATACTCGAGTCAGCAGCCACCCAACATGTGCAGCAAAATGACTCTGGCAGCATCACGCTGCGTGCTGCATGGACCTCATTTCCATCTCACCTCATCATTATATAAGAACAAAAATGACGACGATAGCCGCTCAAACAAAGTTACACAACAATTTGTTTGTCAGCATACAAAAAATATTGCCGCCATGTGGAAACTCACTCCCTTAGGCTGCATTAACTTGATTTTGACGTGAAGCATTGTCCTGATTTGAGAGTTCATGGCTCTAAGATTGTAAGTCTTGTCCTCACACTGTTTAAATATCTTAATCTAGCTACTTTTGTTGAGTTAAATATGTGTAGTGGTTTGTTTTCAAGTGAATAAAGATAGTAAAAATAATGTATAATTCCATTTTACTGGGCTTAATTGGTTTTAAAACTGATAATACTGGATTTTATTTAAATGAAGCTTTGCAACTTAATTATGTTTTTACAGATATTATTTTAAATGAGTGTTATCTTATTTTTGCAACAAAACACTGAAGTTCCTGTTTCTCTTTGACTCGTTTTATAAAATGAATAAACTGAGGGATACCCAGTCTGAGCTCTCTTTGCCAGAGATGATGTTCCTTCCTAAAATCTCTCTCATTGCCAGTGTGAAACTTCATCAGCACTTCAAGAGCAGTGTTGTGTTAAATTAGATCAGAGCATCAGGACTTTCAGGGGCTGGCTGGTCACGTCCAGATGTTCCTCAGGATGTATGAGGCGGCTGTTTTTGCCAGCGATCAGCTCTGGTGTGATCCAAGTTGTGTGTTGAAATTAATGCGTGATGTTTGTCTGTAAGTGCAAATATGTCTTGTGCGTGAGTCTTTGTGATTTTCTGTTAAACAGACAACTCCGGTTTACACTTAAACACCGACAACAGCTGCCAGCCAGTCACTAAAACATTCGGGCCTTTCTCCTTGAAAACATGCCGTCACCTCACAGTATTCAGTGGAATATGTCAGAGATGAATGGATAGCTCTCAAGAGTAAACAGACCTAACAAAAAAAAAAGGTACCTGGATACAGAGCTATACGAGTGCACTCGAGGCCTGCAGCCAGGAAAAAAGAAAAACAAACTATATTAGCACGTCTGTCATGTACCAAGCAGTGGGATATATTACAGCCAGGAGCGGTTTTAAAACAAGTTGGGCCCCTGCCAGAAAAGTCTCAGAGCAATATCTTCTGCCATATGGATGGGGGAATGTATTCTGCGCAGGCTGGCACAGCTCTCTGACAGTATTTAATACTGTATATAACCTGCTGGGAAATCAGGCTCAGGACGTCTGCTGGGCCTAAATGAAACTGCAGTTCAAACACTGACGGGTGCATTAATTTCACATTTGAAAAATATGAATCGTCACTAATTTCTTCCATCTAGCACAATTGATATGTCATCTTTGATTTTTTTTCAATTTCTATGTTACTCACTGAGGTTCAGTTTAGCCATAAAGGCAAACGGTCACAGTAATGTTGTCTTTATGGTAGCCTTTCTGGCCATATTAATGCGATTTATACTTTTTTCATACATTCCATACTGTGGTCAAACCACACATAAATGTAGCTTTACTGAGCTGATGGTGCAACACTGTCACCATGCGGACAAATATAGAAATAAATACCTAATATCTTTTTGTGATTACAAAAACAGTTATATGTAGGTTCATGTTAATTAAAGACTTAATATTTTGTTAGATGAGCAATTAAAACGGTCTCAAATTGTTTTTTAAAACGGCGTCGTGAAAGAAGTCAACAAGTGGAACTAATGACAACCGTTAGCCGCTCACAGGAAGGGCACTAATATCAGTTACACCGTTTCTGTCCAGGCGCTTCCGGTCGCTGACTTTTCGCCTGTCGAGCAGCTTCGGTCATGTTTCGGAATGTTTTGGGCAGACTGGTGACAGGATCAGCTAGTACTCGCGGTAATGTGAATGTAGCCGCCTTCATCCAGAGGATAGGCCCCGCTGCGGTGTCGGTCAGGAGCTGCTCGCAGGCGAAGGACGAAACGCAGCAGCCGTTTGACACCTCTGTTCTCCAGTTCCTGGTGTGTCCGCTGTCCAAGAAGCCGCTGAGGTAAAGCACGTCCACCGGCTACGATAAAGATGTTTGGCTAGTGAGAGTAATGAAATCAGATGACGCCTGGATGCTTTATTTCTGTTTGTACTGTGTAAGAGATTCAGATACGAACCCCTTGTGTGCTGGATTGTTATGATGCAGTAGACTATAGCGTCCCCGGTTCACTTAATTAACTTCCCACAAGTTATGAAGCGTTTTTAGCTCACACAAAGTAAAACTGCACGAACATAAGTTTCTGTTATGATGTGGTTTTCTATTTATTTTTAATTGTTTTATGCTCCAGACAAAGCTGAACGGCCAAATCACTGTTATGGCCGGTCAGCTTTGGCCCGCGGGCCTTAATTTGACCAGCCCTGATATGGATGTTACTTTGGAATGTGAGACACTGAAGGAATAAATGAATATGAATGTGCCTTATCGGTGCTGTCCTGTGGACCAATGTGCTTTATCTGTGTGTGTGTGTGTGTGTGTGTGTGTGTGTGTGTGTGTGTGTGTGTATGTACACACATATATATACACATATATACATATATATATATATATATATATATATATATATATATATATATATATAATAACCATAAGAGTATCTGTAGCACATCAAACGAGTCAAAGTGTGATGTAAATGGAGAACGGTAACTAATTCATTAATTACTAATTATGCTCATTGATTGCTTTCATTAAATAATTACATGGTATCAACGTTTCTCAAATATTCTCCTCTCCTTAGTTTTGATGATGTCAAATTTAATATTACTCTCCGTCGGACCAATGACGTTGGAAGCTTCTAACGTCATCATTCACGTGGTATTGATTCTTTGGACACGAGCTCCAACATAATGTATTAAAACAGTTAGAGTGATGGGAATGAAACGAGCTTTACAAGATCTGTAAATGAGCAACAGCGTGACTGATTGCATCACACGTATTTATTCACTATTGTTTACAGTGTTTTTATTTACTTTCCTGCCTTAAATCCATATTTTTGCCCCGTGCACAGCAAATCATCATCAGACTTTGTGCCGTTTACAATTCTATAGTAGTTTATGACACTCTCTGCTACGACGCATGGGAATATGTACATCGAAATTAATTTCATGTACCGAGTGGTCACACGTTTAGGTAGCAAATATTAAATCGTGCTACCTTATCAACAGTGAAGCCACTTGTGGAGAACGTAATCAAATATATCCTGTGACGTCAAGTAAAGTTTGCTGCATTCAGGTGCTGTCGGTGTTTGCAAAGATTTTGACCTCCGCTTCCAGCTGCAGTGCTGCTGAGCGTGTTTTGTCTGAGCTTTCATGAAGTGAGCGTCACGCACTGATTCTGAAGCCACCACATTACTGACAACAGTGTGTATTATAATGGAATCACGCTGCTCCCGCCCCCCTGCAGGTACGAGGCTAAAACCAATGAGCTGATCAACGAGGAGCTCGGCATCGCGTATCCCATCGTTTGTGGTATCCCCAACATGATCCCCCAGGAGGCCAGGCTGATACAAAAAGACGCCGACACCTCAGACACACCAGCACAACGGTAGACGCTCCATCCCAACACCTCCAGCTGACAAACAGGACTGTGTTTAAAGGCTGTTGGACAGTACCTCTGGGACAAAGTAACTCCTGCTCTGCTCACATGCAACATTGACTAACTGCTCTGTGACAACTTATGCTGTATTAGAGCCACCTGGCTACAGTACATGTAATCAGATAGTACTTTAGTGCTGTATCTGAACCACCCGCTGTTATGTTCTCCCTGTCCATGATGGTGGGGCTGGTCCCGATAGTGTCTCTCTTTGGTTTGTTCTACTCTGCTGCAGTGGATGAGAACTTCCCTCAGGGCTGCACCAGCAGCAACAGCCTGTGCTTCTACAGCCTGCTGCTGCCTGTCACCATCCCTGTCTACGTCTTCTTCCACCTGTGGAGCTGGATGGGGATCAAGCTCTTTAGGCACAACTAGGATGTTCTGGCTCTGCTCTGTTAAAGGAAAAATCCCCATGAAAACACGGTAATATTAAAATATCTGTTGGTGACGTTTGTCCTATCATGTTTCTCGGCTAACAAAAGGTAAAAATGGTCAAATAGCACATCACAAGCACAGGCACAGTGAGGTTTAACAGCGTAAATGTTCTTTTCCCCACACCAGTGAAATACCGCTATCATTCATAATTTTTTTTCTTTAATGGACATACTGATTTAGTTTGTTTTTGTTTTCCAGGTAGAAGGCTGCTGTGTGTACCAAAATTAAATAAAGTTTAGTTTGTTTTAAAAAAGACATAATGGTAATACCCTTCAGTGTTACACTGAATTCAGAGCATTTGCATTTGCATGTTCTTCAAATGTGTTAATGCAGAACTTAAACGTAGTTCAGAGCAGAGTTGGACATTTAATATTTGTGTTTGTCATGTGACGAATGACATCTGTATGCAGCTGTGCAGGTGAAATTAAATAAAGGTGAGCAGCTTCATGGAAGCTTTACTGTGTTATTTGGACAAACAGTTTAAACTCAAAGACAGCACACCTTACAGACTGTACACTAGGAAAACCATTATTCCTTCACAATAAATAAATTTTATTAGATAAAAAATTGCTGCCATACAGAACAGACAACGAACAGTGCTGTGAACCGCAACTCAATGTGACAGTTTCCTGAAAACATTCAATGAGCTGTTACTGAAGCAGATATTTGGAAGACTGACACACACACACAAGCAGCGCATGCTTAAAGCGTACACTAACAACATCATAGGAAAGCTCAACTTGGAAATTAAAACTGACAAATGCATAAAATGCATTGTATTTTATTTTACTGTTAAACAAGTAGCACATGGCTCTTAAAGACACAGCATTAGGAGAAAAGGTAAGACTGTAAACTACAGACTGTAGGCGTCCTTCCATGTGACCTCATTGACCTTTTCTGCTTTTCACGTCCCTGCCTTGAGCGAGTTTCATCAGTGGAGACTCTGGCCTTGGTGACTGTCCCTCTCCTTTTGTCTTGAAGAAAAAGGACTCGTTGAGTCTCGTCTGGACTGCTCTGACCTGAAGTCAGACCAAATATGTTACTGAACAGCGGCAGGTGCTTTTGAACACACAACCTAAACCTGCTAGGCAAGCACAACAGTTTAAAGGATAAGATCCTTGGTTATGAATATCAATTTTAATAATAATAATACATTAAATGTATATAATGCTTTACAGGACACTCAGAGGTGCTTTTACAAAGAACAGAAACAATTTTTAAAGCTCACTTCGCTGTGATGAATCTCTGCTTTTAAAAAGATATATTTATACGGCAGCATTCACAAAGTAGCCTCTGATGTTTCACATGCACTGCTTTTTACTTTTACTTTTTTTTACTTACAACTTAAGCAGTCATCACAAATTTGTTTGCAAATCATTACTTTGACTGTTATGTGAATGTGTCATTCACACTCAAGTTCCACACATAATGTGAGCATGTTTCGTATAAGCACATCAAAGTAGTTGCTGATGAAAGGCTCAGTTTTAATGTTTATTCTCAGCTGTCAGTTTTTGTCTTTTCCTGGGATTTGTTGACAATGTGAAAACTGAAATGATTCTGACCTTATTCTTCAAGTAGAGAGACATTCTTTTGCACTTAGTGGCTTCTAAAAGGAGTTTAAATTACATAAAATAAAGCACAGCAGCTGAATTTAGATTTGTTTTCTCCGTGTTTAATAGTATACGACAAAAAGGTCTAATTGAATTCTGAGAAAACTGGTAAAAGGTGAATACTGTTGCTCATAGACACTAAGTTACTAGATATCTGGTGACAGCATTGTGAATGTCAACCTGCAGTCAACAGTGGGGAGAGTATCATGTGGCATCACCTGGGTCAGGTCCAGCTTGCCTGTGCGACAGGGCAGCTCGTTGTCCTCGCTGGAGGTTGTTGTGTCTGCTGATTCCGATTGGCTCAGAGTAGTTTTGCCTTTCCCACGTGTGCTCTCAGAGCAAGGATGTTGAAGGGAGGGCTCTTGCTTTATCTCTACGTGTTTCATGCCTGAAGAACAAGATGAATGCCGGATAGAGTAGCCTTCAATCATGAGGTCTTTTCTGGCCCTCTGAGGAAGGCTCAAGTCCAGAGGTTTCAAGTCCTCACGGGGGGAAGTCACTCTGCATTTCTGGTGGAACTGAAGGTAGGAGGAGAGTTCAGTGGTGAACATGTTGTCTGTCTGTGTGGAAGTGCTGATCATGAACTGCTGGGACCAGGACTGTTCTTTTAGCTTTTCAGCATCCAGGGAGGGGTTCGCATCAGCCGGCTCAGGATTCACGGCTCCAGGGTTTATATGTGTCTTCACTGTGTGCTTGTTTGCCTTTCTGTGATGTTGATGGACATGTGAGTCTCGCGGACGCGTGTGCAGCTTCTCCTCCTGTGTGAACGTTTGAGGAGATGCATAAACAGCTTCGTCACTAGCTTCACCACTGGAGGGTTCTAGAGGCGACGCCCTGAACGTCTTCTGGGTGATAAACAGGTCCTGGCTGTTTATATCCTCGCTGGTGCATTGAGATTCATCAACATGTGTTTCCCCCCGGCTGTGCCCTGTCACCGTGACCTGTGAACAGCTCTCTCTGGGGCTCACAGCTTCATGCTCCAAGAGGGTGCTGTGTTTGGGACATTGCGGGGATGGAGATACAAATTTAGGACGTTTGACACAGATGTAGCCCAGTGATAAATCAAACACCACCTTCTTTTCTCGTTTGCTTTTCTTCTTGGAGTCTTGAGTCAAGTGATCAGGCTTCACCTTGTCATCGCTGAGTGTGCTCAGTATTTCAGGTTGTCCAGCAGGTTTTGTTTTGTTATTACTGCTTTGTGTTAATATAAAACTGTCACCTTGTTCCAACCCCAATCTGTTTTTCTTTTTCTTCTTTTCCTTTTTCTTTGCTTTTCTTCCCACCATTGCTTCTTTGAATTTGTTTTTCTTTTTCTTCTTTTTCTGGGTGTTCTCGTCTGTCTTCACTGTACTGTTGTTTTTGCGTTTTTGGCATTTTGTGCCATTTTTGGACTCCCTTTTCCTTTTTCGTTTCCCAGGTGAAGCCCAGGACCCATAAAGGTTGTCTGCCTCCTCACACTCACGCATGGGACTGTTCAAAAACAAAAAAAGAGCGCTGAGTTATTTAAAAGCTAGATACACTGCTTTGAATACATAGTTACATGACACTATCCGATCACGTCCAACACTGGCATTCTCAGTCACCTAAGAGTTGTTCCTGTTTTGTTCTAACATGTCCTACTAATGCACCAGCAGACAGTCATTGAACGTGCACTATTTCCAACCATATTAACCAATGTCTTCCACACTGATCTCAATGCAAATGTCACTTTTAGTCACTCTTACTATTGAAACACTAGCTAACACTAACCAAACTCCTGCGACCTGCGCCTTAAACCCCTCTTTCTGAGTCCTAAGCATTTTTACACCTGCCACAGAGCACATCTGGCTGTTAATGTGTCAACTGTACCATGCAGTCCACCTGGTTTTCATATAATTTTTCACCCCCAACGTATTGATGATTAACAATTTATATTTTTTTTCTAAGCAAAAATACCATCCAGAGGTATGAGAGATGATCAGCACTCTTCCTAAACATATGCCATCATGTGATGTTTTGAAGATGATGTCAAAGAGAATTATCTAACGTGCCTTTAATGGGTTACATCCTGTTGACTGTGAAGGTCATAGCATATGTTCACTTCATTTTTATGCTCATCTTCACTCTTCTATTTGTGTATTTCCTTTAAATTGTCACCTCTCTATATATACAAGTGCATTAGCTTCAGTCTTGCCCTAGGATCTGCTTCTGTGTATTTAACTGCTTTGACTGTAAGCCATAGTTGCATGCAAGTTCGTTGCGAGAGTGTTTGAATCAGCAAATCTTTCACACATAACTAAGATGTGCTGCAGGTCTGTGTTGATGTCTTGCTCCCTAATGGTGTTTCAGACACAGGACTCTTTTGTAAATCACTTTTATAGTTTAACATGAAACCTTGGTACACAGCAGCAGACAAGATGAATGTCCACTGCTCGTGTAAAGATAAACTCTGCAAAGTAAAGACTATACTCTATATATCAATAGGAAGACAGGTCTCCATGTGGCGTTTCCCAGAGGACATAACTGATGGCATTACACCCTGTACAGCCCTACTGGCTTTAAATAGATTATACAACTCTGATGATGCATTTGGTTTCACTAATTTAGCTTGCATTAGCCTTCTTAAACAATGTGCCATTATTATAGCTGCCTGGTCACGTGACACTTTATACAGCGCGAGAACTTTCTCTGCTAGCATTGGAGCCTGATAGCATTTCAACTCTGAAGGTAGTCAGCTACAATGTAGCTGTACCAAGCGTTAGAAATTATACTTCTTGGGGAAATGACAGCATGAATTGACAGTTTATACACATTTTTGCTACATTAATCAATTTTTTCCCAGTTTTTTTTCCTGCTTAATATCCTAGCTGAAAACTACAAGCGGGCCTATTCGTAGAAAAGTCAAACCTGTCTGATGTCCTGACAGCTTTACAATGGCTTTCTGTGTTTTTGAGCGCATATTTTAGGACAGTAACTAATTTGTACGGAGTAAGTTTGTTCTCTATTATAAAATATAATTACACACAAATAAGTTCACAATAACTCCATAATTACCTCAGGGCGCAGATTCAACTCCACCCGGCAATCACAACTTCAAAGGGACCGACTCTGCCGCCTAGAGTTCATGCTGCATTCAGGTGCGTTTTGTAAGGCCCAAATTCTGAGAAATGAAGAGAACTCTGACATCTCCTAGATATGAAAAATGTATAACAGTTAACCAGCTTTAAAACTGACACAGCTAACAAAGATGCTTCAGTATTAGTAATAAATTAAATGTAAACGTTTTTATCCATGTACACACAGTACATGAGTATTTTCGATGGCAGATAAAGGGAACACTGGGCTCTCTCATAAAACCTTTCTCGCGACACTGAAGGCACCACGTCTAATGTTAATGCTAAGGTCGCTGGCCTGGGTGAAACAGCAGAGTGCTTCTGTCAGGCTGACAGGTTTAAACGTTTAGATAGTGTTCCTAATAAAACCACGAGATGTCGCAGTTTACCATTAGGTACAACCACTGTGACTTACATTTGAGAGTGTGAATGAACAAAACAGAAATACAGACATTTAGAAGAGCTCATCAGTACATGAATGTATCAAGATCAGAGACAGATTAAATATATTAGTTCAATTATTTAAAAAAGAAATACCCAAAAACAAATACAAATATGTGAATTAAAACTTTTGAACTGTTTAAATCCTTCCTTCATTATAGTCCAGTTGTCTACGCCAGCTCTCTTTTGCTCACTCAGTTGGTTGTAACTGTAACTGTAATACTCTTTAGTTTTGGACAGCAGACCAAAAAATTGTTTTGTCACCCACACATTTACTCTAAAACATCTGAAATGCTTCAATAGCTTTTCCCAAATTTTGACAAATCATGTTCATCTCATCGTAGCTAAGATATATCTTTATATCTTCTGTTCAGAGTACAGTAAATGGCAACGTCTCAGTCCACAGATTAGCAAACCAGAGAGCAGCTTCTGCAGTCTGGGCAGTAATACAAAGCCAAAGTGTGGTTGCTACAAAGTCAGAGTGCAGACTTTGTGTCAGCACTGTGGAGAGCAGGATGTATCGATGTCAGCCAGTCCAGGCACATAACCGAGGTGATGAATAACATTATGTGAATTGCAGATTGGCTCCACCCTCGCCTGTTTCCCCCTTCCTTTCATGCTACATTAATCCAGACTGCTACGTTAGCTCTGCCTGCTAACATATGCTTCTTCTAGGAATATACTGAGTGGAAAGACTCACATTTAAGTTTTACATTTATTTCATTTTTAATGTTAAACAACTTAAGCCTGGATCTACTGAGCCATTTCAAATGTCAATAACAACACTAAATAAAAAGGCAACTATAATCCTCTATTACAGCCCTCAGAATTACATTTTGACTGGAGATCATCAGTAATTAATAGGCAAATTAACACATATGAGTCAGGATTTTTTTTTTTTATTATTATTTTTTGTAAATGGCATGTATAATACTTTACCTCTTGTAGAGGTTTACCTATCTGTACTATTTGTTGAGTGCTCGTATGTTGGCTGCTGCAACAGCAAAATTTCCCAGCTTGGGATTCTGTTCTATTTTATTCTATTCTATTTTATTCTACTCACAGGGGGAGGAGACAGGAGGGAGAGAGATTAAGTTACATTTCACTGAGATACATAGACACCAAACATAGACATACATAAATGAATAGAACTACACATTTTTCATTAGTTTGACTTTAAAGCAAGACTGTTACCTTAGCTCAACACTAGCCACAGTCACCGTATTACAGGTAACAGCCGAACTATTTGGGACTGGTCATTAAATTAGTAAACCGACCAACCCAAGAGTGTATGCATCTGGTCAAGTTCTGAAATATTGCGCTGTGTAATTGTTTGGTTTCAGCGCTGGTGCATTAGATGAAAAGTCAGGGATTACACAGTTCATAACAAATGATCCTTAAGGAACCTTGAATGTCTGAACGTAATTAGCAACCCAGACAGATAGTGTGGGCCAATGTCGCTCAAAAACCAGCTACTAGAGAGGATCGATAGCCAGTTGCATCCCTCCTCTGGTCACCATAAATGTCTGTACAAAGTACAAAGAATCCACCAAAAGTCTTAATGGATTCATCTCATTTTAATCATACTCAAATTATATGCTCAAAGGTTTCAGACTCAAAATGTCTGATCGCACTGCCTGCATACAAAGTTAACCTCATGCGCATAAAAACAGACTCAACCACACGCACGCATATGTAATTTTACACACAGACATAGGCCTAAATAAGCACACTCTTGTCCAGTCATATACCCATACACACAAAGAGTGTGTGAATGAATGTGCAGTGAAAGTTTGATTCACTGTTCCCAGTGTGTCTCAGAGGTATCTACAACAAGAAGCACATTCTCAGTTCTCCTGAGACAATGGACTATTGGACAAAGTAAAACCCTCTTTCCTCCAGTTAATACTTATTGGTTACCCTTGTAGCAATGCAATTAAACTTGTTTGGCCCACTGCAAAAGTGGCCACTTGTCCTTTTCATTTTCAGACCTAAGTGGACCTAATCATTTTACCTTTATCTTGTGTGCCAACAATTCGCAATGTACAGCTAACTCGGCAAGAGCACTGCGCGAAGCTCTGAGGCGTTATCTGTTATTAGATATTAGATATTCTTGTCTTCAAGTTTATGGCTGTAATTTTTCACACACTACCCTCTCTCTCTCTCTCTCTCTCTCTCTCTCTCTCTCTCTCTCTCCCCCTCTCCCCCTCCCTCCCTTATATTTTTCAATATCCAGTAAAATCCAATAAGAACACTTTAGCGTGGGCGAGCATCAAACATTCACTCTTCTGTCTTATGAATGTTTTTCAGCTGATGCATGTGATCATTCCATTTCAATCTCCTCCCCTTCCTTTGAGTCTCCCCCTGCCTTTCCTTAAGATGTTGGAGTGTTCTGATTATTAGTTTGATGGATCCCACATATCTAGCGTGTGTATTATGATTATAATGACAAATGCCACTGTAATGTCAGGTCACATATCCTGACACTCTATTAAAATGATTATCTGGAATGTCCAAGGCTAGTGAAATAGTGAAATGCATGTAATTAAAATACTATATAAGCAGTTTAATTACATTTTAAAGTGGTTTTGTTGTAGTTCAACTCCTTTCAGGGTGAAGTGATTGCTAACTTGCAGCTGCTGTGCTTTCAATGGCTTCCCCAACACTGCTTGGGCCAGGCTGGAGAAACTGTTTCCTGGATAAGGAACACACAGAAACACACACACAAAGCTGGAAGCCTCCTGGACATCTTTTTCTGACACGCTTTAGTTCTCGACACTCCCCTGACCCCTGTGCCCCTTAATTTCTATTTTTGGTGTCTCTCCTTTTGAAGGTAGGTTTACCAAACACTGAGCCAATCTTGTCATGTTCTCTAACCTCGTTTTGTGCCCCCAAAGACACGTGGGAGGGTGGATTCAGAGCGATGTCTGTGTTTGTTTGTTTTCCATTTCAATGTTTCTCGGCTGAGACAACTAAACTTATTTAAAAAAAACTGTCTGACTTCTTCTGAGTTAGCATCTGTACCGATTGGAGCATTTGTTTAGTCAAGATATAGACAAAAATCTCTTGACACAGATGAATGTTTGGCTCATAGCAGAATCGTTGCTTGAAAGCTGGCTATGTGAAGCTAAGAAAGAGTGTTTGATGGTTTCTAATAACCCACAGGCTGGTTCAAATTGCCGTACGAATGCTGCTGATAAAAGCAATCATTCCAGCTGAGTGAAAGAAATCCAGGCTGTAGTAAATGGCCTGTTGTGGTGGTGTCCAGCGGCAGCAAGATGACGGCGCATTGCCTTAGGAGGTAAGCCAGACTTCAGCTCAGGGGTCAGGCTGGAATACTGTAAAGAACTGCCTGTAGTGCACATGAGCTCACTCACTGCTAAAGTCGACCCCTCTCCTGACACCCCTGACATCATAAATCAAGCCAACTACTCACTACTTATTGTCTAGTTTAAGCATTATCAAGATTTTGTCTGTTGTGTGATAAATTTAGATATGTAACTGTCTTTTTACATTAAATTTCCCACAATGCCACGGTAATTCTTTTAGATCCCACCTGTCCCCATCAACGGCTCTTGATACAGATTATGATCCAACATTTTAACCCTAACAGACTTAAACCAAACGGATAATCAGTCAAGAGTAATGTGAAGTATTGCTCCTAGTGATGAACACACAGAGATTTAGCATGCAACTCTGCAGTTCCCCACAGCTCCACTGTGCCTTTTAGCCTCTTTTGGCTGAATGTTTTGGTGTTGAGACCCACAGCAGTTTTACTCTACTTTCCCAGCACCAAACAACAAAGAGACAGAGCCAACAGCAATGATAAACACATTTAGTTTAGATTATCAAGTTTTGGGGAATCTAATGATAGGTTAATGACCAGTTATTAAAGAACAGATTTGGTAACAAATCAAGAATTTCTTGGTAATTGTTGACTTCTTAAGAGGTACTTGCTTAATAATTGATTATAATAATAATTCATTTTCCTACTCCTAAATCCTTTCATTCATCAGCTTTTCCACAAAATCCACTCAGTAAAACCATAGTACATCTGTAATAAGCCATATTCCTGTTTTGTCCAAACGCTCCTCAGAGTAACTTGAGTTGCACAGCATCTGGGTGATGTTATTTTTCTTCTCTGTGACCCTTCTCAGGACATGCCGTCACCCTCTATGAAAGTATGAGTCTAACCTGAAATAGCAGGCCCCTTCTCCTTATTTACTCCCCTGTAACTATTCTTAGGGCACGAGGACCAGCTTGCTTTGAATGTTAGAGTTTTGCACCAGCTGTGATTGTCAGGTTAATGGCCACGTCCAGGAAATAAGCAACTCCTTTGTTTACAGCTCCACCTAGCCCAGCAGCTCTAGGCATAGAGACTAATGTGCTAAAAATGATAAATCCCAGTATGTGTCACTGTTGTTTTGGGATTGCTGACTCTGTCTTGAGGTCTCCCGCCTTGTTGTATTCCCACACACCTTGTTGCCTCCGCATGCCATAGCCAACATGCTTTGCATTAAGGCAGGATGAGGTAATGAGGACGACAAGGTTCGGGACATGAGCTGAGGTCAGAGGTCGATGTGTTCAGCAGGTGTCATGTAAACAGGCCGTGGGCACCGTGGTCTGTTATAGTATCACAGAAAAGCGAGTGGAGGTCGGTGTCTCTGACAGGCCCCGCTGATCACTGTTAATCTTATAAAGCTGGTATGTAAACAGCGTTAATCACTGAACACTTGAGCTACGCTTGAGTATCCACGGTGCGATGGCTGACTTCAGAGGATCAGTACGGTGGTGGGTCACTTCATTATGCATTAATGGATACATTTACTTCCCGATCTCTGGGCTGTTTAGGACTCTTCCCACTCTACTGCCACAGTCATCGTTCTTTCACTCATGGGAATGGAGAGGGGAGATCTAACCAGGACACAAGGGCAGTGATCAATATTGGCAGCATCCCCACCAGAGCTTTAAAGCTCTGGAGTTCTGCAACTTGTTTCGATAAAATGGCTTTTCTACTTTATTTGCCATGAGACACGCCACTTTACACAACCGCAGTCTCATTTCCACTTTGCATAGCTCTGAAATCGGTTTCACCCCAGACTAACATGCTTGGTGTGAACGGGGGCCTTTGCATCATGACATAGCCATTCCTAGCTCCTGCTACATTTAGAAAACTCATACCCTAGTGGTTACCTAATGTGCAGTGTGTGTCCGTGTGTGTGTGTGTGTGTGTGTGTGTGTGTGTGTGAGACCATAATAAGTAGTAGAGTGCTTCTTTCTTACATGAGCTGTTTGGTCTAAGGAACTGCTCTTCCATGGGACACCTGTGGCTGAAAGCTGAGGGGGGAGATTTTGGCCCTGATGTCTGAATGAGAGGCAGAGGGAGGTTGGAGGGATTTGAAATTTAAGAAAAGAGCAACATTATTGTTTGCTTTTTGTGTAAATTACGTGGTTTGTGTAATTACATGGTGGCTTAGGCCAACATATGGACTTTTAGTTGAAATGTGACTTGACGGCATCTGCATATTATCCTCTTCCTGAAGAGATACACAGTAAGAAGCCTACAAAACAAGAAATGTACAAAACAACAAACTCATGTGTTTCGCATTAAGCTGAAGAACTTTTAAAAATGTTTGTGTTATTGACTACAAAGTAACCGGCGGAAGAAACCACTTTCTCTCTTCACGTCTTGTTTTATTTAATGTGAATTAATATCATGTTAATTCAACTGGAAATGTTCCTTAAATCTTAAAGAATTATTTGACTCAAAACACACAAAAACAGATTTTTCTTCCCAGGTTCAGTGATATCTTACGTGGCAGTGATTGCATTTAAGATGGCTTCTATTTATCCAGAATCACACAATAGTCCTTTTTCATGGATGATATTTTAGAATATCATTTATAAATGGCTTATTTTCAATGAATCGTCTTAGACGTAGTGGAGAAAAGTCATCGTTTTCCTTTTTTTTATTGAGGTCACTGACTTTAGAATAGAAATAAAAACGCAGCATCCAGTGTTGTTTTGGGTGAAAATACTGGTTTTCAAGAGGAAACTGATATAACGAAAACTATATGACAAACTACATACCCAGTGTAACTACAACCAATAAACCAGCTGGGGCTGATACATTAACCCAGGTCAGTTTATTGCAGTTAGTGTGTGGCATGTTGGCAGGTACTTAGTTTGGCCACTTGGGGGCACATGTTTATTTTTTTAATTGCTCTGTTCAGGCTGAGTTTTCATGTTTGTGCATGCATTTATGTAAAAGCTTGCCTTCAGTAATGTATCCCTGCAACTTTAAAATATTGATGAATGAATGAAATATTGAACATCAGTCTCAAAACGTCCTGCATTGCTCAGAGCGGAGCAAAACAGATGCAAGGCAGGTACGCTTTTGCAGGACCCTTTGCTTATCCTCATTTCAATATGCACTGCAAATGAATCTAGACATATATCTGAATGAGTCATGATTCTCCACATCTTCACAGATTCTAAAGCTGACACACACACACACACACATACACACACACACGTATGCACACACACACCCTCATGACCAAGACGGTGACGGCAATAGCAACACCCACTGACACACCTCCTGAACTCCCACTAACTCTTTGATTCAGGATGTTTTCTCTGACGTCAGGCCAGTGTAAGAGCTCTTTTTAGGAGGTGAACTCATTAAAACAATGTTAATTCTTGCGTAAAATGCCTATGTAACCAGGGAGACCCCCTAATGGTCAATGAGAGTCATAAATCCATCCAAACGTTGACGCTATTGTTGTGCAGCAGCCTGGGAGTCAGACAAAGAAAGGTCACTTCAGATGTGGACTAACAGATCTGACCAAGGTTTGTTATGGGAAACCCCTTTTTTACTAAAAGAGTGGCGTGATCAGCCATCACTTTTACTGAAATAGCTAATGTTTAAAATGTGTAAAGGAGAAATATTATGTCACCAAATGGCACCAAATTCCTGTAAAAACACCAATAAATCGATAGATTATATCAGGGAAATACAGAAATTCCTTTAAATTTTGGGAATTCTGTTTTGTGTGTGAGTGCATGTGCATGTGAAGTGGGCATGAAGGTATTTGGGTTCAACATGCAAAGCCATTAGTTTGCTCTGGTATGACGGTGGTGCAAGCCTGTCCAGCCCCCTCCAGGAGCTGAAGGTGTGACATCAACAGCAATAATGAAGGCAGCTCATCAATGGCTGGGCCTCTGGGCTATAAAAGGGAGCTGAAGGGTTGAGTGCTTATCATAACTGCTAGGAGCTAACCACAAAACCAGACTGACTTCATTTTATACCACTGGTGCAACTCTTTTACTTATATCAGACTGAGGAGAGGCCACCACCAAGGGTATGTTCAGCCTGTTCTTCCTTGTAGTCAGTGACACTGGCAGGACACACCTCAGCTCAGCTTTATTTCTTTATTTGTTTTAGTAAAATATGCTAAAATTGTGATATATATTGTTGTGTTTAATATATTAATATGGGGATTTCAAGGTAAAACAGTGCCAACCTTAAATCACATCAGGTAGATTACTTACTTATTTAAATATTATGCCAAAGTTCAGACATTTAAATTCAGTCATTTATTTCATTTTTCCAAAAACGTTTCTTTGGAAGCTTTGCAAAGTTTTTTGGTTTATATGAGTTTTTCTATGTTAACAGGTCGTCAAAGTCAACATGCCACATCCGGGTCTGAAAGTCATGATCATCTCACTGTGTGTTTTGCACCTCTTCAGTCTCTATGAAGGACGCCCACTAAGGTAACTTTACACTTCTTCCATGTCTATGTCTAAGACTATATCTCTGTGAAATCAACCCACATCGTCTGCATATGCTGACTTTGTAACGGTAAACTTAACGTGGGTTATATCTCGCGATTCCGCGTGCAGAAAAAGGACGGTGAGTGAGGTCCAGCTCATGCACAACCTCGGGGAGCACAAGCAGGTGCAAGAGCGGCGGGAGTGGCTGCAGATGAGGCTCCGGGGCATCCACACAGCACCGGGCCCGGGCGGCAGTGGTGAGGCGGGGCGGACGAGAAGGAGGCTGAGTCTAGAGGAGCTGCCCGACCTGAGCGACCTGACGCCAGAGGAGATCCAGTACGCTTTAAATTTCTTGGAAAAGCTACTCAAGTCACAGCATCGTGATTCTGATTGATTTTACTGGACCTTCCGGAGCTACAGCAACATTCCCAACATCTCTTTTACAGAATATATGTCACTTTTAATTTTTCTATTTTGTTTAACGTGTTTTAAGATGTCTTTAATGTGTCCCCCTGTTTTTAGAATGTCCTTTTATTTGATTTATTTTACATTTTTGACTTATTTATTATTTATTTATGAAACTGATAAAGGGGAACTTTGCCTTCAGGCAAAGCCTCCCTGCTGAATATGCACTTTGATTTAACAAGTGGTGTTATATACCACTCATTAAGCTGCATAGGCCTACTTCAACAAATTGAAGGAGATAACGAGCTGGACCAACAGTGTTATTTATGATTTGACAATGTCCTGTCCTGTCTTTTAGTTCATGTTTGAGAGACATTTCACATTTGCAGTATGATTACATAGTAAATCTATTGTTTCTTGTTTTTGGTTGTCATTTTGAAACGTCAAAATGAACATTTAAGTTTGGACCTAATGTTGAGGCTATGCACTTCAACAACTTATAAAAATAAACTGTATATATTAAGCTGTATATATTTTTTTATTATTCTAACATAGGGGTCTTATGCGTGTATTATATGAATAAAATATTAATAATTCAAGTAATTGATTGAAAACTGTTGTTCTAGTTGGTTAATTATGCATTCAGAAATACAGACGAATGCCAATATTGTATATATTATTATATTATTCTTATTATAGTATGGGGGGGGGGGGCTCCCTATATGTAGTCTCGCGATACGTCCGATATGTTTCACGCGAACTCCGCTCTCCCAAACCAAAACAAAGAATCCACAGCCAAGTGGAGTTCACGTACACTGGTTGGTTCCTCTAAAAACTCCTGCCTTTTATGTCTCCTGCGGTTTTGGTCGACTGTTCAGGCACCCGGACACAGCTAATAATTGGAATGTAACGCTAGGAGGTAAGGAACATTAGTTTGAAACTCCTAATGACAGAGGCAACTAGCTAACGTTAACCTCCTAACGGCCGGCGGACAGTTTAGCATTAGCGGTTAACGCTAATTTAACAGCCTGACCGAAATGACTGTAGTCCTCCTAACCACCCGTTATGTCTGCGTAAAGCACGTTGTTAACTGGCCTGATAACGTTCACTGACAACTGGGTAAGAGTCAGTTTAACAGCACACATACGGATCTGCATTTGTACGAATAGGGATTTCTATGAATACAGCTTAACATTCACACAGGAAAGTGTAACAGTCAGACTATGCAAACATCCGTACGTAAACTGAGTAGAAGCTGGATCACACAGATCTGTAGCTTATAGTTGTGTTTCGAACTTAATGTCCTGCAGGTGACACACATATTGTACGACCCTTTGCTTATCCTTATACATTAGGTCACAGCCTACTGATGCTGAGTTGTAGGAATACACGAACGTAATGTAACATTTTACGTTTGTTATAGTTATCTTCTTGAATGGGACGTTTAATGTGAGAGATGAGGTCAGCAGTGTCCATGCTGTGTGTGTGATTTACATACACTTTGATGGTTGATAGACGTATAACTTGGATTTATAACCAAAATTCACCCAGTCCGTCCAGTGGTTGCATGAATCATCCCGGGGTTTATTGGCTAACACGTCGTTTTATCACAAACTAACGCTACAGGATGTATTGCCTGGTAGGGTGATGGTAGCCAGAAGGTCGGTGATGGAGTCGACAGATGTCCCTATGGTTAATCCCACACGCTGTGCATAAACCGAGTTCCTAGTGACCACTATTCTGACAGATAACACTACGGTAAAGCCGGTAGTGACCTATAGATGGCTCCATCTGGATCATTGAATTCAGGAGTTAGGGGGTGACCCGTGCACTGTATCTATGCCCGTTAATAACTGCATGCACTGATAAAATAAAAACATTTTCAGCAATATGCCTCTTTGAGAAATCAGTGATATTCCTCCAGACCTGCATTGTTGGGAACTCTCAGTGCATCAGTGATTTTCAGTTAGACAGCTTAACTTTTTTATTATCAGCAGCTTAAACAGACTTTGGAACATTTGATTTCTTACTCCTGCATGATATTCTTAATTTGGAGTTTTTACATATTTGTATTTCCATGGATTCTTTTTTCGACAAGAAGGAAAATCGCCCCGGACAGTCACGAAGTGCTTTTTTTGATGCTGCCTTCAGATGCTGTTGGAAATATTGCGTTAATGTCGTCAGTTTGAGCCTATTTGAGAGAACAGTTAATTAGATCTTTGAAATAATCTGAGTTTTTGAGCAGTGTCTCGAGGCATCTGCTAATCATACAAACATACTGGAAAATCCATCTGGAAAGACTATTAGCTAAAATATAAATTTCACCTATATAACTTACGGTCTAACATACAGTCATGACAATAATTTATGTCTACAAGACACAGAGACAATCATCATTTTCTTCCCCAAAACACTATTTGAACACACTCGTATAGAATATTTACAACTACATTTGTTACAACCATATTGTCAGTTTCCAATTGCCGAAATTCCGATATCGTGCACGATTTCCACAACATGTTTTAAATTATGTAACGTGGATAGAAATAACAATTAAGAAACCTGCAGCTGATGAAGTATGACCTCATGGTTTAATGGACTAACGTCGATGAAATGATCTAATAGGATACATAGCACTAAAGGGGGAATTTACGAGGAGCCCGTGAAGGCAGCATCGCTCTGATTCAGTCAAGCACGCGGCCATTCACAGTTTAAGGTCCCTCCGGTGACTCTGAATGACTCGCCGGTGCACGTCTCCCTCGCTTTAGAGACACATTAAGCTTTCGGTCGAAACGGTGGATTTTCCCAGCGAACTAAAGTCCAGCTCGAGTGTTTGAAACGATGCCGATGAAGTTGGAAAGTAATGAGCGAGGATGCTGAAGCTGCCGGCAAGCCCGCTTTGTTCGGAGGAGCGCAAGGCTTTTGTGCCGCTGTCATCCCGCAGCTCATCCCCTGCTGCTTTGTCTTCACTTGGCCCTCTGATAGCGACTGGTAGGTGCACGTACGCTCTCAAAGCACCGGGCTTTAAGCGAGGTCATCGTGTTTTATGGGCACACTGTTAGTGCCCTTGCTCATGGTGTGTTTTACTGTAAATCAGAGATTTCTAATAGTACCCCAGAAAGAAAACCACTGACTGTATCACGCTTGATAAGACTCAGTCTCACTATCTGCCTCTCAATAGAGAGGAAATAGTGATCTTATGGTATTTAATAGTAATATTTAATGTTATGTTATGTGAAAAAAAATAACATTTTGAAATGTGTATATTAAAAAGATGGATGATATTTATATTATTTTTATAGTTATGGGGTATTTCCCTGTTTTATATCCTACAGCCAGCATCCTTTTGCTGCACAGACTGCTGCAAAGAGCGCATTCCCCGTCTTTGCCTGTTAATGTGTCGGTGTCAGCAGCACCTAAATAATAGATGGGACCCTCACCCCTCAGGGCTCTCACCTCGTGCTTTTAATAGACTGCCAGGACGCCTTGAGTTATTGTGTCTTAGGCGGGCTGGTGAACCCGACTTGTATTAAACACGTTACACCTGCACGCAGAGCTTTTGGAAGGACTGTAGACCACTGACCTGTTCAGCAAAAGACAAGGGAGACTGTGATATCAGGGGGTGGTGCCCAGGAACAGGACACCGGACAAGTGAAATGTTAGCCCCCCTCTCGTCTGTAGTTCTTCCTGGCTGTGTGAAATCTTGGCCACTGTAGATTTGCATTGCCGTGTGAAAGATGAGAGGAGCTGGCTGTCCCTGATTGAGATATTGCCTCCTCAGTTCCTTTGTTCCCCAGTAACCTGCTGGTCTGTCCGTTTGGCTGGCTGCCCGTTTGGCTGGAGGACCCGCTTTTGTTTTTTATTATCCCATTTCTGCCAAGCATTAAAACCCCAGCGGAGATAAAACCTGCATTTATGCTCTGCCATGCATTAGTGTCAATAACACACAACATGCTGCAATCGCCCATAGCTCGCTGCATCATTTAATTGTGAAATTTCTGAAGAGGAGACCTATTTGTGTATCATTCTCCTCCAGTATAATGTAGAACCACTGTTTTCTTTCTATAAATAGCCTTGGTTGCTGTTGGTTTCACATTTTCAGTCATGGGGAGTGTGTGTTAAACAGGCTGGAGGAAGTTGTCCCCTGTGCGTGTCAGACACCTCACCTGAACACACCTAACAAGAAGCAGATGTGTGTGCCTGTGTGCACATTTCTTCCTTTCCTCAGCTGCTATGGTGACCCTTGTCTTCAAGGACACAGCCAGAGTCTGCAGCTATACTGTGAAGCAGGGTTCCTCTGTCATATCTGGAATGTTAACCAGCACTACACATTGTTCTGCTTTATTATGTCAGACATTAATCAGTCTTCTGTAAATATGTTTTCACGTCATTTTGTAATTATGTGTTGCTTTCCAGATTTAATGCATCCAAAGATTGATGAGGCGTCATCTAACAAAAATGAGTCTTTGACCTTGACTGGGTGTAGCTCAGGCGTGAGTGGGAATCCAAGGTGATGTCACCACACAGCATTGTTCATCACTTTGTGTCACCAGTTGACTTGTCTCGCTTCTCCGGCTCTGTCTGGGTCGACCCACCCGGACACTTAGCCAATTAGCCAGTCAATCAGTCTGTTAGTCAACTGGCCACCAATCCGGGCCAGCGAGCACGTGTGGATGTCAGCCAGTATCCAGGGTAGGCTTCTCTCATTACCAGCCTTTGATGCTCTGCCAAAACATGGACATGGTGCATGGCAACAAAAGAAGCTTCTGATTTCTTATTCAGCCTTGATCTGCCCAGCCTCAGGGTTAAACGCTGACACCTGGCTCTGTTTGTTTTAGTAAAAGTGCATAAATCCCCACGTTGGATCTGCCTCAGTCAGCTGTTTTGGGGCTTTACATCTAAGTGTGTCAGTTTGACAATCCTTATGTAATCTGTAACTGCAGAGGAACTTTTAAGAAATCATTTGTAAACTCACAAAGATAGTTTGCTGATAACAGATCTGCTGTTTAGAAAACCTATAATTTAAAAAAAAAACCTGTATATAATATAAAAAAGAATGATGGAGACATCTTCCATCCATTTCCTCTTTTTAGTCAGTATTTCATGGTGCTAATGTGACAGTGAGTGCGTCAGTTGTTCCGTGTGTATTCACTAGGACGCACATTCGTATACGTTTCAGTTTGTGTATGAAAGACACGAGGTTGCTTGTGTGCGACTTCAAAGACGTGGGCTTTCTTCAGCTGGCAGGTGTGCAGGCTGAGGGCGAGCCGACTCATCCTGCACAGTTATCATTCATTCTTTTAAGTTGTAAAACTGACAACACACTTCACATCCTACGAATGTGCTTGTTATAGACCTGCACCATATGTAGTTAGGTTAGGGGGATCATGTTAACTGTTGTGAGAGATTTTGTGCATTTGGTGTTTTATATTGACACATTATACATTTGCACACCGACTATCAGGCTATTGACACAAAAAAACATTGAGAGAAACCTGTTCCCATAGTCTGGTCATGTGCTGTGCAGAGCAGAAGGCCCTACTCTGCCTCTTTGTACGCCAACTTCATGTTTCTTAAATAATAAAAAGGACCCCCCCCGCTGCTGCTCCCATTTTCCGTCTCCCTGATTCTGTAAGTCCACAGTAGACGGTCATCATCATATTTCATAGGAGCTCCTCTCCAGAGAGCAAAGCTGTCTTCATTACTGAGCCGCGGATGTATTTCTGCTTTATAGGTTCAGTGCTATTGATCAGATCGCCATCTGCACTGTCGCAGTGGAAGTGAAAGCGCACATTTATCACTGCAGCTGCAGGAATGTGATTTATCCTAATAGAGCTAAATAATAATGTAATTATGAAAGATGTGGCACCGTATCACCCTTTCTTATATCAATACAAGATCCTTAATGCTGACACGGTATAATCAAGTTCAAGACTCCCACATTATTTTTGTTAGTATGCAGCTATACTGAAAGTGTGAATACCAACGTTGAGTTAATACTTGCAATTCAGTATTGCTGGCCAGCGTTAGACCTGTACACACTGGGCTTTCAGTCAATTTGCATGATCGCTGGAATCAAATGCTTCATCAGAGGAAGTAACAGAGTGGAAGGAACTATTCTGTTATGTTATGAAAATCAGCAACCTATAAACAACAGTGTCAAAAGAGTTAAAGCATCATTATTACTGTTATTTTTGTATGCATGAGATGGTGTGTTTAAGTCCTTTCTGAAATGGAGGGCAGATATTGTAACGGTTCTCTCAGGGCTGCCTCCCTGTCTCCGGAAAAGCACCGAATCACAGTGACCCGCAGCGGGAAGCCCTGCTCAGTCCAGAGACACGGTGGAGTGGTTGTCGCCCATCAGTCAGGAGCGTCACAACCTGTGGAGTGATTGAACGGTTATGGCCATTTCTGTTTGCTGTGCTGTACCTGCCAGTTCCGCTGACTCAGATTGTCTCACATGGATACACTCTCTAATGGACAGTGTGTGCGTGCGTGTAGCTGCAGGCTGAGTTTGATGGTTTGGTGCCTGCCCTGTTCCTGCAGCACTCAGGGCCTTTAAGGGTTCACACGAGTCGACTGCAGAGTTTCTACAGGCTCTCTCCTCGTTCCACTGCTCAGCACAAACACACCCCTCACCCCCCTGAGCCACTTCTGCGTGACTGTGCGTGCCACCGTGCCCCGAGTTGGTCTAATCTGAGCACCAAGTGATCTGCCCCGTTCCTGCGTGAAATGATGCTTCAGTGCTTTGGTTTCTGTGTGATTAGTAGCGTCACTCCACTTGGATCTGAAGTGATATCAAACTTTTATGACAACGTGGAGCTCGCTGTTCCTCAGTGCTAAAGTATTTTTATCATTTTGTCTGTTATTCACTCTGTGCTCTATCGTTTCTGTCTGTGCATGCTTTCTCCACAGCGAGCGACAGTGTGGCCTGTCAGTGTTGGACTGCGACCGCCAGAAGCAGCAGCAGCAGGTCAGCACCATGAGCCTGTACGGGGCTGGGGCCACTGGCGGCGCCATCGGGGAGACGAGAGAGAGAGGAGGGGCAGAACATTACCAGGAGCAGCGGCGGCGTTCCAGCGACCGGTCTCGTGAATCCTCCCACGAGAGAGGGGAGGGTCAGTTGACACCCTGCATCAGGAATGTCACCTCTCCCACTCGGCAGCACGGTGAGGACAAAAGAGAGAAGGAACCATTTTTAGATTTATTGCTTACATTGCAAAAAAGTTTGACTGAAACGTTTCTGGTGTTCACTTGTTCTTCTCTCCCACAGACCGAGAACGTGGCGACGGTGGCTCATCCTCCAGATCCTCCAGCCCACGTCCTCCCAGGGTTTCCCTCCCCTATTCCCACGCCGGAGGGTCCATGATCGGGGGGCACATACCTCGGTCCCTGGGTCCACCTGGAGCAGACCACCACTCAAAGACTCTGGGCCAAGGGCTGTGCGACATGATCTACGTGTACGACCTCGGCAGCAAAGACGGACATCGCAGCGGAATGAGACTGGGAGAGAGAGTAACGCTTATTGTGGACAACACGAGATTTGTGGTGGATCCCGCCATCTTCACCGCTCAGCCTAACACCATGCTGGGCAGGTAATGACCCACTGATGCAGCGTTGGTAAAGGCACCGGTTGTGGCATCTGGTCAAAGGAGAATTTCCAATTATCAGAAATAATCCATTTCAGCCATTAACATCATGACATCCATCCATCCACTCAGAGCTAAGGTTAGCTATTTAGCTAGAAACAGCACGCGTCGGTGTATCTGCAGGATGTTCCTACCTCAAACCTTGCTAATGGTTGTGGTGTTCGCTACCTTGAGCTGGGTTTCAGACCATCATCCAACTGTGACTCCTCGTGTTTGGTAGGACCACCACCACCATTCAAACCAAATTCCTCCGAATCATCTCACTATGTCCCACCTGCCCACCCCGTTTCACCTAAGAACATGTCACAATAAGGAAGCTCCATACTCCTCCAAATGCTGTTTCACCACACATTACATTGTAAAAGCTCAAAGGAAGCATAAAACTGTAAGAAAAATAAAACATGTAAGTAAATTTGCCATTTTACATGTTTAAATTTTAGATTAGATTTTAAATTCACCTTTGGAAACGTGTTTAATACTTCTTTTATGCCCTGGAAGAAAAGCAAGGCGACACACTTTTAGGTATTGTTCCAGTATCGTTCCCTTTGTGACTTTACTGAAGAGTTTTTTTCTGTTCCTTTCACTCCGTCCAGCGTCTGGCTCCATTACCAGAGGCTAAAAGCTTTAACTGTGTTGGTGCTGAAGGAGCAGCTCCCTCCTCCTTTGTGTTCTTGCAGGTCCTAAAGCTTTCTAGCAGACTTCTACCTAAATGTCGTTCACCCTGAAAAACGCAGCGTGGAACCTGCCAGTTCCTAAAGAATAATCATGTTTTGAATATGAATGAATACAGCATAAAGGAGTTATTAATTTTTCAGGATTTTTTCTTTTATTTTCATTTGATCACATTCATTTAGAAAAACACTCTTTTCCATTGTGATTGCAGTATAGCAGCCACAACTTCATTATATAACACGTTCAGTGTGCTGCTCCAGCTTGAAGCTGTTCAGAAGACCATACAGAAAGCACCAGTGTTCTCACCCGCTGTCTGTTTTCAGGATGTTTGGTTCTGGACGGGACAACAACTTCACGCGACCCAATGAAAAAGGAGAGTTCGAAGTGGCTGACGGCATCAGCTGCACTGTCTTCCGAGCCATACTGGTGAGAACACAGAGTTTGGATTTTCATCTGTGGCTTTTTCTCATCCCACCCTCTCCTCCCGCCCGTATCCCATCATCCTTCCATTCATATTATATGGGAGATATTTCTCAGTGCACAGCCACCACCACCTGTCTTTGTCTGTTGCTGTTCCCTTTCTTCTGAGCTTCTATTCCACTTCACTCCCTCGAGTACCATCGGTCCAGCATCATTTCCCGTAATGACACAGTTGTTCAGCTCAGTCTTGTAATGAAGTCCTCCTTCTGTTTGGATTCTTCAGGTCACCCATGTAGTCTGCCTCTGCATTTCATGCACCCTGAGTGATTGTGGGTAATCATTTTTCATTCATTTAATCACAGTTTAACACAGTTCACACTCTCCAAACTTCTCAACAAAATGACAAATTTTACAATCAGTTGTGTTTTTAGTGTTGGAAATTAGTTTTTTTTCTCAGAATAGAATTGACAATGATGGCGGAGGATCCCAGAAAAAAATGTATTCACTTCCTAATTTGCTTTCTACAAAGTACAGGAGCTTCTCAAAAGAGCCGACACCGTGATCCATTACAGTTTAATCGCTCCATGATACTCCAGTATGATAATATGCCACTGAGCAGCAGATGGCTAAACACTGACTGACATATAAATGGAATATCTCTATGTACAAAACACCCAGATGGAGCTGTGGATACAACACTGTTCTGTCGGGATTCAGTAGTGAGAGACTTGCACACGATCAAAGTGCTTCAACCCTGAAACACAACCTCAATGCTAAGAGCACAGGTGTTCAGACTGAGGAAGCCTACCTGTGACTCCAAACTGATTGCCTTAACTACCAAAGTCTATTTGAATTTAAATGATTTTAAATAATTCTCAATGCAAATATTGATTAATTGCAAAGTGTGTAATGAATTAGATTAATAATTTGAATTATGTAGGATAGACCATATCCCATCTAAATCATACAATAACAGAATAATAGAAACAGACTCAGATGTAGGAGCATTAACTGAAGCTTGGTTGAGAAGACTGGGCATAAACAATTGAGAATATTGTCTGGTCCCACACCGACTCTCACCGGACTATGAGGTACACCATGTGCCCCCAGAGGGTTGTTCATCTCATTGAGTGCGTTAAACAAGAAACAAAGCTTTTCCTAGGTCCTGTTACAATTAGGTGGCCCGTCTGTCTGTTTAAGCCTGAGACAGCACAGGATCATGAAGGGCATCTTGTGTCCTTGATTGCCTGGGAAACGTCACACCTCCAGACATCAGCCCCTCATAGCACACAAAGAGCTGACGGAGCATGAGCTATTACTCTAGGTTTGCAGTTGACTCCAGTAGTGACCTCTGCATCTGTCATGTCTACCTGTCACTGGGAGCATTTCTTCACAAAACCTCACTTTTGAATCAGGAGATCAACAAAAGCTACCCAAATGTTAGTACTGTCAGTGGGACATCACCTTCTTCTCCCCATACATCATCACCATTGCTTATATTATTAAATAATATCATGCATCTGAATCAAACACACTGCAAAACTTTGATACAAGCCTAAAAAACTAAAATGCAAATAAAGTCAGAGGACTTGGACTGATCCATTTTAAGAAACTGTCCTGTTTTAATCTTTTAAATGAAATTCTAAAGGACTATAATATTTATCAAAATCACACTAACACTCTCACACCTCACGCATTAATCTAAGATGAATTATAGAGACTAAAACATTGCCTGCTGATAGAAACTGGCGTATGTTTCATTCAGTATTGATATACATTTGAACTTCCAATCTGGCTGTGTTGTCAAACACACTCATCCATATATGAAACACCTTCACCTTCAGGCATTTTTCTAGCAGACTACAAATCTGCTGGAATCCATTCTTTAGACCTCTGGAATTCACAATACCTTATTTCCACACCAATACCTTCGGCCAAACACTTCACTTGCAGGTGCTTCAGTAGTAACCTTCGTGGTTTGACAAATAAATAAATAAATCTGGTTACCAAACATGTACTCAAGAAAGTAACAAAGCCAGATCCACATGGCCTATACATACCTGAAAAACAGACTCAACGTAGACTCAACCCTCCAAATCAAAAGGAGTAGCGATTTGCCAAATAGCACTTATCTTAAAGCACATGACTAGATTTCACAAGCTCTCTCAGGTAACAGGGACTGGTTCAGAGTGACCTGCTACACAGGTCTCAGTCTTCATGCTGTCCTTTTCAGCTCAGTTTAAATGGGGGCAAGTAGACTGAGCAGTTATGTGGACGCTGTATAAATGCCCCTACAGCAGAGGCAGGACCGGTGGAGGCTGCATGTCCATCATTCCAGTAGTTTGTAAAACTGCCCTATTGGCCAAGCAGCTCATTACCCTCCCCCTTTATTCCTGCATCATTGTCCCATCACTGTGATGAACTGATGGATGAACTCAAGCAGGGACCATTTCTCTTCCTGTATACAGTGAATAGCTCCTGAAACTTAACGTGGCTCATCCCATTCATGTCTCCATCTCTCCCCACCCCCCCTCTCTTTTTGCCTCAGGTTCTATTTTCACATTCATTTTCTGTACTTCTATTCCAGTCAGTCACACACTGTCACAAGACGACAGCCAAATACAGTTTAGCTGAAAAATCTTGGATTGAAAGCAGTCGATGCGCAGAGAGACTGCTTGTCAGCATGCTTATTAGTGCTGACAGGAAATTGCCGCAGCGTTTTGTGCTAATGGGAAAACAAAAAGAGACCAGGCATGAGTAGAAATGCTTCTACAGGAATCCAACAACTAAAGTAAACCCAGGTTCTTCCTAAAGCACGTAGACTAGAAATGTCAGCAGTCATACAGCGCAAATATAGTAACTAAGTTAGCTGTGTCTTGTCTTATACACACAGTAAAATAAGCATGTGTTTGGGTGGGTTTAATATCTGAATGTTTCGTTTAATCTCAGTTTTTCCCTTTAATTGAAATGAACGTGGTCTATTCCATGTCGGACCACTTGCCTGATTGGGTAACCTGATGTCAGTTGTGTCTTGGATGCACTGGCATCATCAGAGCTTCTCAATCTATTTATAATATTATCAAGTTTAAGCAGGCTGGTGTCTGCTGTTCCTAAACGCAGAACAGCTTGGAAACAAGCATGCAGGAACTAATGCCACAACTGTATACAGAGTTACTCTGTTGGTACCAGAGTTGGAGGGCCATCATGTGACCACTTCTATGTGTGTCTGTGAAGTTGCCTGCGCACATTAGTGCATTGGTACCATGGAGCTCGGACTTCAACTGAGAGCAATAATTAAAATCTAGGCTGAACCCGGGCCTCACGTCGCTGACATCACCTGGTGTGACACCGAGACCAAACAGCAGTCTGAGCAGTGGAAACGCTGCAGGGTCAAAGAGTGAAGTTGGTGCATCAGGTCAGAGGAGCGTGCTGGTTGTCCTGCATGCCTGCACGGCCGTACTGTGTCTAGGAACAGCAGACGCGGCCCCACAACAATGATGTATTTTTAATGAAACCGCTACTGTATGACAAATCAGTAATTAGAGCTGCTGTTCATTAGAGAGTTGGGCCATCGTGAAGAAGAGGAAGGAGAAAGAGGATTGAGACAAATAAAAAAGTGATAGCCGTGCAAGACAGGTCATGAGGAAACGCTTGTACAGGATCCCAACATCAACTGTAAACCTATTTTAGTTTAGAGGCAAGAAGACAAGGAAGTCGCCGTTCAGTCAAAAGTGTCCCTGAACGTTCCTGAAATGTGGCTTCCAAAATCTTTCTGGCAAGTGCAAGACAACCTCCCTTGGCCTTGGCCCTTTAGTGACGCACTCGCAAAGAGCAAATAATTGCATGACTGTGGTTATGGCATAATGGATTCTGGCATGAGCGAGTACATCCGAAGGCATTAAACGAAAGCCAAGGAGACGGGAATATAGCTGAGTAGCGCCTGCGTGCCCGGGCATCATGTTTCAGTTGCACCCTGTGGTGTGTTCAGTTGAAACTCTCCTGGGAAACGGCCCCTGAGCGTCTCATCTGACACAGGCTGCACAGAGACGGAGAGAAGGGAAAGTGGAGCAGTGAGGGAACGTGACGTTGTTAGCATCACCCGTAACTCTCCACCCCCCCACCCCCACCCCCCTCCACTTAGTCTCTCTCTCACTCTCTCTCTCTCTCTCGGTCTCCAGCTTGTGACGTCTGCTGTATTTTTGCTTTTATCACCACTCACTCTCCTCCCCTCTTCCATCCCTCTCTCCCTCTCCGTCTCCATCTCTCCACCGGCTGTGTGGGTGAACCAGCATCAATAATGGCGTCCTGTTTTCTCTCCCATGTTTGTGCGTGAACGCCTGCCATTCTGCCCATTCCTCCGTTTGTGTGTGTGTGCGCGTGTGTTTGTGTGTGCGTGCGTGTGCGCTGCTGAAAATGGCAGGATTACTACAAGTCGGGGATAATCCGCTGCCCCGACGGCGTTTCCATTCCTGAGCTGAGGGAGGCATGTGACTACCTCTGTATCTCCTTCAACTACAGCACCATCAAGTGCAGAGACCTCAGTGAGTACACGGCAGCCTGCGCGCTGCTTGTTTTGCTCGTACTCTCACTATTTACTCTCTCAAGTGGGCTGAGCTGCAGACTGATGTAGTGGCCGGACTCTGGTGAGTGGGGAGCTCAGATCATTTTACTGTGTTCCTGCATTAGAAAAGGACACAAATAGACATTGCTTGTTTTATTTATACAACACATCTGTCACATCACCACATATTTGATGGGCTTCGACAGCCACTAACTTTGTTTTCACGTTAGCGGTGGTAGGATAGTTAAATGCTGCAGATATAGGACATTGCTGTTGCTGTTTTTGTAGATGTCACCCTCCAGTCAGAGCTAAAAGTAGGCACAGACACTACATGGTTACGTGGATCTGTGCAGGGAAGAGGCTGATGTAGCCCGCATCAGTGACATTAATCCCGTTCCACTGACACGCCGATCTGACAATATTCAACATGGGTTCTGTTATTGTGCGTATTCCTGCATCTTGTTTGTACCTTTGAGTGTGTGTGTGGGAGGAGCAGCTCCAGCTCACAGGCTGCTGCCGTGCGGGTCTGTGTGTGATGGGCTGTTAGTAGGTCATGATTAGCTGGGAGATTTAATGCTTCTTATGCAAGCGATGCAAGCCAGCAAGGCAGGCAAGTGTCTGGCTTGTTACAAAAGGATGCGTTTTTAATATTCCACACACGAATTTATTATGTTTGTGCAGCGCTACACGGGAGTTATGTGGGTCATAACTGGTGCAGTACCGAATATCATCAGCCGTGGAGCCAGAACTTTCCATGACGAGTCAGCCTCTCTCACAGGAAGACCAGCACCAACATGTCAAATGCATTTTTAGCCTCATAAATCATGCTTAAAGGCAGTTTCACTTAGAAGTAACATTGCTCATGTTCACGTTCCTCTTTATGGCAACATTGCTGTGTCTCCTTTTTGTATTAATGCCACTTGTCCAGCATCAGTAGAATAATCTGTATCACATGACCCTTTTTTTTTCTTTTTTTTGCAGTAACATAGAAACCACAGAGGGACCTGCAAGTAGCAAAAATGCCTGCGTAGCAAGCTGTGATGTTTTTCCTCTGTCTTTGAGGCCTTGTAGTTTTGCACATTTTGAGGTGGATGAGGCAGGAATGTGCCTAGCTCTGCTCTGACAGCCTCTAAAACAAACAAAAAAAATTACCTGAATTCAGTTTGGCCAACTTTCCCTTAAAATCGTCCCCTTGTGCGACAGGTGCTTCTCTCACACTTCGATCACTCCAGGGGACTCTGGATATGTCACCTTATAAACCACTGTCAGTGTATCCTGGGTGTCGAAGCAGCAATCTTTCAACTTGGATAGAATTTTGGAGAATATAGACAAGTTGCCATCACCAAACCCAGAGTGTCGGGCAGACAGGGTGCAGCCATTGTGTTAATGCAGCCAAATAAACTGCATTTTCAGTGTGATGAACGCCTGAGCTGGGTGCCAACGAAAGAGCCTTTTGGTTTAGTCGTTTGCGCCAGACTTCCTCCTTCAGACACCTCAGAGGTGCAGTGGAGCTCTCAGTTTATGGGTCACAAACGATAACTGTGCAGCACTAAGTGGGTGCTGGGCATTTTGAGGAAGAAGAAGAAGATGGAGTAAGAGGGCGTAGACAAATGAGAACTACAGGAACTTTCGGCAGAACAGTCCGGACTAAAATTATCTCTAAGCCTTCAAGTCATGTGTCACTAACACAGCACAATGAGTATTAGATGCTTATGTAAGAGGTTCAGTCTGCACCCTGGGCCTGAACTCACATCCACAGACACCAGGAGCCCCTGACGATCTCTGAACTACCTGCAGAGTGACAGGCCAGTTTAAGTAAGATTGGCTTGTGAAGACATAATTCCATGTATTTTATTGAGATAACATAAGAGATGTCTAAAAATAAATTTTTTAAAGAATAATTCTTCCATGAGAATCAGGTGTTTAAAGGTGATCTATATCTAGTTACTGCAACAGTTTACATGAGTTTAAGATTGAAAATACTGCTGATTCTGAAATGCACCGACATCTAGCAGAACATCTAAATCATGAATCACAAACATCTCATAACTTGGATTATCCTTGTTGGTGGATTGAGGAAATGATCCAGCACTGTGTCCTACATCCTCTCCTCCGGCTTCCTCTCCAGGCGCCCTGATGCACGAGCTGTCTAACGACGGGGCCCGGCGTCAGTTCGAGTGTTACCTGGAGGAGATGGTGCTGCCGCTCATGGTGGCCAGCGCTCAGAGTGGAGAGAGGGAGTGTCATGTGGTGGTGCTGACCGATGACGACGTGGTGGACTGGGATGAAGAATACCCTCCACAGATGGGAGAGGAGTACTCGCAGAGTAAGATACCATTTAGGATCCTGGATGTGTTCATGCAGTATTGATATAACGTATACCCAAAGAGGCCAGCTGCTCCTGTGAGCAGTTTGTCACTTCCTACAGCCATTAGTGACTTTTTCAAAAGTTGCTGAACTTCAAATGTTGTGTTTGCCGCAGACAGGTCTACATGACGCCTGAGTCCTCCAACTGCAGATAAAGCAGAAACTTTATATACATTATACATTATATACATAAAACCTCTGTTAGTTACTGCAACAGTCTCCACCAGAAATGGAACAGAAGTACTCAACTGATACATATTACTGTTCACAGATCGCAACCATATTCATGACTAAATCATAAATAGAACAAGTGTTCACGACAAAAACAAATTAGCTCAATTTAAAGTGAATAAATGTGATGTATTGTGTTGCTGATAACACTTATAACCTCCACGTACTCCGTGCTGTTCCTGCATCTGACTTGATCCCTGGTTCGCCTGCTCTGTGCAGATTGATGTGGCTTCCGTCAAAAATAGACCAGGACCTATTTTTCCATGAAGCAACCGTGAACCGTGCTGCAGCACACCTTGAATTAGTCGTCTAGACTACTTCAAGTATGTGCTTGCCTCTCGGTGGAATTTTTCAGACAGAATACAGAAAAATCAATAACAATATCTTAAAACTGTTTGAAACTGTTGTTTTCTAAAGCACTGACTAAAATTAGACTGAAGAGGAACTTGGCCCGGAGCCAGAGATGGGGTTGGGATGTTGAACAGCTCTAGGAGATGCTGAGAAGACTGGTCTTTTGGTGGGAGTCATCAACAATGACTAAAACCTTCATGACAGTTTAAACTAAAGAGCTGAGATGAGCTGGAAGTTGCAGCTACTTACAGCGAGAGCCTGCAACATTCTGGAAACCCGCCAGTTAACAATGGTGTGACTAGACCAGACAGTGATTGGCTGTTGTGCTAGCAAGCAGAGACGGTTTCGTCTTGAGGCTGACTTCAGATCAGCTGTTGAATGGCTCGCAGTGGCTTCACATGTTGATTGTCCCTCTTTTCCTCAACAGTCATCTACAGCACCAAGCTGTACCGCTTCTTCAAGTACATAGAGAACAGAGACGTGGCCAAGTCAGTGCTGAAGGACAGAGGGCTGAAGAAGATCCGGCTCGGAATAGAAGGTAACTGCGTCAACGTGCTCTTTCTGTGTGTTCTCAAAATGAACAATGCATTACTGCAAGGCTTTCTGGGAGCCTTCAGGAGAGAGTCGTCTGTTTCTGCTGCAGATAAGTGTTCTGGCGCCGCCAATGGAATAGCAAGTCAGGACATTGGATAAATTACCTGAGGCAATTATAATTTTTCAAAAAGGTCATTTTATATTCACAATTTGACGCTTTCCATAGACGTTTGTCTTCAACTGTTTGTCCACAGCAGTCCCACTGAACTGAGCCTTTCCTTGGGTCATAGAAACAGAAGAATGCTAGAACTTAAACTCCAGTGGCTGAAGCTGAGGAGAGAGTTTTCACAACACCATCAATACAATCCAAGTGTTAGCTTAATCCTAAAATACTTACAGATACAGTTTGCAGCTGATATGTGACCGCCGTGTGATAGGGCATCTGTGAAGTCGCCGTTGCACATTTGCGCATCATCATCATTGACATCAGCAAGGCACAAATGTCATAATCTGGGTCAAACCAAAACATCATTTTGTGGATCATCACAGGGCCTGACTCAGAGACCAAACAGCAGTGGACAAGTCGGTGCATCAGATCAGAAGGGCATGATGGTTGTTTTCTCCCAGCGCCACTGTGCAAAATTTCAGTCATTTGTGCTGAATTTCCTCCTCAGAACGGTGTGGTACAGTCCCACTGACGGTCTGACCCTGAGGGACTGATTCGTGGTGCACAGTCCTGCAAGTGCTGGGGATAATAATCAGCATCATTTTCCCTTTACACAGCGGCTGTTTGCTCTGCTGAGACCTGTTGTCTCTGGTTCTAGTCAGTGGTGATCCAGAGAGAGATTAGATGTTTCCTCTCTGTGAAGTTTGAAGCCCAGTGGACGATTTGCAAATGTGCAGCACAGGCAAAACCGTGCAAGCTGTCACATAACGGCCTGTAACTCCAGTCCTACAGGTGATCATATGACTTAACCCTGTATGCTTACTCACAAATGTTGTAACTTGCAGCTCCTGCATTTTTGTTAGAGCACCGTGCTGTGTTTAAAAAAAGAAGACACAATGCCCACAACACTGTGATAGAACCTTGTAGTCCGACCACCCTTAAAGCTAACAGTTGGGTCAGACTTCTGGTCTTAAGCTATGCTAACCTGTATCAATTATCAATTGTCACACTGACCCCTGAAAGAAAGAGCATCAAACAGTCCTTAAACTCAACACCAAAACTGTCATGTTATCTTAAATGTTCTCTGATAAGTTCCTGTTCTTTTGTGTCCTCCAGGCTACCCAACCTATAAAGAGAAGGTGAAGCGGCGCCCTGGAGGTCGCCCGGAGGTCATCTACAACTACGTCCAGCGTCCTTTCATCCGCATGTCCTGGGAGAAGGAGGAGGGGAAGAGCCGCCACGTGGACTTCCAGTGTGTCAAATCCAAGTCCATCACCAACCTGGCCGCGGCAGCTGCAGACATTCCCCAGGACCAGCTGGTGGTCATGCAACCCCCCGGGCCTCAGGTAGACGAGCTAGACACTCTGCCACCGCCGCCGCCAAGCAGCAATGATCCCTACCAGCCGCCACTGGGGCAAGGACTGGAGAACAACGCAGGCCCCACACTAGCACAAGGCTACGAGGGCCCGAACCAGCAGGCTCAGGACAGTCCTAGCCAGGCTGCACACGGCAACCAGCAGCAGCATGGCGGCAGCCACACTCAGGCCACTTACCACTACGAGCCAGACCCAGACACACCGTCACCCTCTGCATGAGACTGGCTGCACACCGAACCCTTCCCCCACCGCTGTGTTTACACTAACAGCAACAAGTGCTTTTATTTACACATAGATTAGCTCAGAGCAAACAAATGCCAGTACAGTAAAGGACGAACAACCCTCACCCAGTTCTTCTCTGAGCACTGATCCCTGAACTCCCTCCCTTCCAAATAAATGTATCAAATTCAACATGTTGCAGTTGGTGAGGAAGAGACAAAGCACAGGAACCTGATTGGCCCCCAACAGCCAGTAAGCACACAAAGCCGAACCTCTCCACAGATGTTAAAGCACCTCTGGCCACTTCTTGCTCTCAGTGTGAACACAGACCTTGTTTCCCCACACAGCCCCCCACCACCCCCATGTCCTCCACCCGAGCGGCAAAACACCACTTTGCCTTCTGTCGTGCCCCCGCTGCAGCCTCGCTCACTCCACGCGGCGTCTGAACGAACAAGGATGGGTGGATGGTGCCCATCGGTGGGCCTCCTCGGTTCACTCCGTTTGTATTTACCTGACCAAAGGAGAGTTAAGTTGCATTCTGTACGCATGTGAGAAGACAGAGTGCTGTATTACATTATAGTTAAGCGTCTGTGTGTGCGTGAGTGTGTGTGTGTTGCTGCTGAGATACTGTACCTCACTGGTAAAGTGGATTTCAGTGCCTCTTCGTGGTTAATATGGATGCTGGTTATTAAGTTGGCTGTGGAGATTCACTTTTTACAGCACATGACGGTGTTTCTGTTTTACACAACATGTATAAACATAAGTTTTTAAGAAACGTTCCACTCCTGTTGTTGGATTTGGTTCCTAGTTTACGGCGCGTCCTCCTTTTTCACTTGTTTGCTCCTGTTGGTGTCCCCGGTTCATCACCGCCGCTATGAGCACATGGGATGTTCGGGGGATAGTTTGAACACTGTTTTCTAATAAATGGTATTCACAACACTCTTTGCGCATGACTCTCCCTTATTCCAGTCAACTTTAAATGGTGACAGCTGATCTGTCAGTGCTGTGTTATGCCCTCTGACTGCGACTTAATATGAATTTGTCACTTTAAACTGTACTGTGTTGAGCTTGCCGAAAACAGCACTTTGCTGCTTAATGAGGCTGATTTATAGAAAAATATAAAGGTAGCCAAGCATTATGTTTCCAGGAGAAGAGCATCGTTTTCTACAGGGAAAACATTTTTATGGAAAAATAATAATGCAGCTTTCAACTTAGAGCAGTTATTTTATCCGTGTTGCTTCAGGCAGATGCACAGGTTCAAAGCTTCCTCCTGCTTCTTTTGTATCTGTCATCTTTTATTCATTACTCTCATGTATCAGACGCCGCTTTGATGTGATGTACAGTGTTGACCAGCTGAATGTTGACGAGGTGCTCGATAGATGGTGAAGGTCTGGACACGGCGCAGACCAGCGCAAATGTGGTTGTTACTGCGTGGCACCTGATTGGTCTAATAAACAGGGAGGCTGGAAGCCCTTTCCCCATCAGACCACAACAGTTCTAATAAACAGAAGTGAACTCCTCCCAACTTCACCATCCCCTACCAAGTCACAGACCAGCTGAGTTGCTGCCAATTGCACATGCTCAGCAGCACTGATCTGTTAGCTTCTTTACACTTTTCATGTTAGCAAACATTAATATTTAGTAAACGATATGTTACTTAGTAAAGAAAGCAAAGAACTACAGATTTAATGGCAAACGTTATGAATATTACCTGAACACTGACTGAAGAAGCTCATTCCATGCCAATCAAAAATAAGCATGTGTGCTGAAAACACTAGTGTGATTTTCCACAGCTCCCACTGAGAGGAGAGTTAAAATGATTTTAACAGTAATTTTAGATCTGGTTTATCCTCGGAGGAGGGGCCGGCCTCCTCTGAACTAGAATATATCAGAGCAGTAGCACAAAAGGCAGGTATGCACGCACGCACGCACACACACACACACACACACACACACACACACACACACACACACACACACACACACACACACACACACACAAACACACACACACACATACAGTGTGTAGTGCAGAGTGTATTATGCACTGACCTCCATACCGCAGCCTGCAGCCTTGTTAATAAAGAGGCTCGTGAGAGCAGTGGAGCCATTCAGACTTTTGCTCAGCCCTTCGAGGAGCTGGATGGCAACATCATATAAAAATACCAGCGGGCTGCGCTGATTGGCTGACAAAGGAGATCAGTGTCATGAATGAACACAGAGACCCCCCCCCCCCAAGAAAGTGTTATGTGGATCGGACTGCGAACCAGTAAAAGAGGCGGCAGAAGTCCGTGATGACGGAAACAAATAATTTTATTTTAAAAATATTTCACTGCTGATACATACAATACACTCATCATACTCATATATATTTGCATAAAGTATACTCTTAACATGATAATATTTAAAGATTTGATACATTATTGTCAGGTGGGGAGGGGTATATCAACAAGGGGGGACACTTTATTGTAGTGTGTACTGTAAAAACATTGAAACAAAAAACCACTAAAACAGATACAGAGGGGACCTCACCAGCTGCCGAGTGATTGGAGGAGGACAAGATGAGGGGGGCGGAGCCTGAGCTCTACAGGTATTATGTCCTTTAAACATCCCTGTTTTGACCCAACTGTACACTGAGCGACAGGTCTACACAGGCGGCTGACGCAGGGGCTGCCGTAGCTCTTCAGCCTGCAACATTTTGCATCCCCCAATTGGGTGGATTCAGGTTAAATGGATGCAAGATGTTCAACCGGTTAATGTCAAAGAACGTGTTTGCCCAGTTTGAGTTTATGTCGCCTGTCAAATCACACAGCCAAGCACATGTTTCCTTACCCATCAGAGTCCTCCAGCCATCAGAATGACTCAGTCTCAGTTTGTTGGTTAGAGGAGTTCAGAGAAAATCCCTCCAGATCACGCTAATTGTTTTACTGTGAACCGCTTTGCTCTGTGACTTGGATGTGATGGATGTGAAGGACACAAATGGTGGGGGCGGGCTTATACACGTGATGCAGCGCGTTTCAGAAAGCATTGCAAAACGCACGCTAGCACATAAAAGCCGCATTTCAGATATGAAATGGAATGGAATGGAAATAGATTCATTTACATTTCCTTTTCTTGACACAAAATACGAACATTTCAGGTGAAGTAAATGCCGCTCAGTTGGGGTCTTTCCAACTTGGTTGAAATGATTGTTTTCTGAATATCAAATTCTGGGCCAAATTCAATCTTTCTTTCCACGGATGCAAGCAGAAGGACCGTGTCCACCTCTAATCACACCCTGACAACAACAGGTGTGTGTGCAGCATGGAGCTGGCGAGGTTCAGAGGTTGTGTTGAGGATATCATGGAGGAAAAATGGACACTGAAACGAAGAATTCCATTCCGATGTTCCTCGCAGTCCCTCCTGGTCCTGGTTTTAGACCCAGGATGCGATCAGAGAATGTCCTGTTTTCCCCCTCTCCAAAGTCTCTACTCTGCTGGATCACCGCCACCTCCATCTCTACCACATTCTTCTGTTTCTATACTCGCCCCCTGTCTACGTTATAGCCCTCTCTGCTAATAAGGTAGTTTGCATTGATATTTATGTGTAACCTCTGTACATCTGTGTGTCATCGTGCCTGTCAACAGTCCAAATTCAGGAGTAACTGCAGGATTTTTAGAAACCTGCACACTTTAACTCAAAGATGTTTTGACTTTCATTTCCTCATCAGGTACTGATGAAGACATGTTAGGTCCATTTTACATATTCAGATCCAAATGGTAAAGACAGAACCTCTCAGGGTGCCGCCTCAGTGTTCTGATCCTGATCTGCTGACAGGATGGTGACTGACACTGACTGTGTGTTAAGTGCTTCATGTGGGTGTTGGTGTTAAGGGCAGAGGAGCAGGCAGAGACCCTGTGACCCAGACCACCAGGTTTGAAAGTTAGCAGCTTGGTGCTAACGTGTGTGAGGAGCACGCCTCAGTAAAATGGCAGTGAAGAGCGTTTCCTCCACGAGGAACACTTGAATTGTCTTGAGCTGTGCCTCGAGTGCTCTCTTTAGAGACTGGCATACGTCTGCAGAGGCATCGAACGCACCGGCACGTTGAGCTGCTGCTCCCACAACATCCAACAACCTGTTCTCCCAGGAACTCAGATTATTAGTTGTAACAGCCGTCAGAGGACCTGCAGGACCCTGCAGCTCTGAAATGTGCAGGAGAAGCAGTAGAAGTCTTCACGGGTCCACATGGGTTCTAATAACAGAGCTGAGTCCACATTAGACTCAGTCTGACTGTGTTGTGGGGGCCTAAATGGATCTAAGCAGACTTGCTATGAGTTTGAACACATGATGCGTCCCACTTGTCATCAAAATGTGTTTTTTGCTTTGACCTGCAACATCCATCCGTCTGCTGCATGCTGAATCCTATCCCAGCATGCACTGGGTAGAAGATGTGGTGCTCTGGACAGGTTATCGATCTATTTGACCACTTGTCCAGTGTGAACACAGCACTTACTAATGACCTGCTTAGAGTCCCCAGACCTGCAGGATAAAGCTGTGGGGGGTAAGAGAAATGTGTCTGATTTTTGCCCGTCTCTGATTACCACTACTGAGGTGCTCTTGAGCAAAGCCCGTAACCCCAGCTGCTGGAGTGAAGCTGCTCAGTGGTGTGTGTGTGTGTGTGTGTGTGTGTGTGTGTGTGTGTGTGTGTGTGAGAGAGAGAGAATGGGATCAGGATGTTTCTGCAGAAGAGAGCCTTCCTCTAACTGAAACTTCACTAAATAAATAAAGGCTAAAATAAAGAAGTAAGGGATTTGGGACTCAGCTGGATCACGTCATGTGACAGAACAGACTTAAAAAGGCTTTTTTACATCAAAGTAATAGTTAGTACATTCCGAGACGGTCCAGTTTAAATTGGAAATTCTTAAAGAGCCGATCAGTCAAATCAGAATTTGGATCACTTATCATCAAACGTACCTCTGACGGTAGCACAGGCTGGCGTTAGAGAAGTTTACATTTTAAACTGGATTTCAAACTCAAGACAAATACAGAATCTGCTCTATCTTCTGGGAAAACACAGTTTAGTTAGGACGAGCTTCAGAGTAGCTGGAGAAGAGCGTGTTAATGGTTCTGTTGGTTAAGGAAACAGCAGCTCGGCGGCTTTATCAGAAACCATTTCGCCACGTTTTCAATAAGAAGCTTGGCAAAGGAGAACCTTCACGGATTTTTCCCAGTGAATCTCCAGATGATGTCACCGTTGTAAATCAGTCAATCAGCAGCAGACTTGAACATACAGCTAGCGATGATGAGAGGGCTGCGACAGGAGGCACCCGACACCACTCCACCCTGCATCGCACTTTAACCGCTGTCTGCCAACGTCTCATGAGTCCTGTGTTGGTTCAGGGTTTGGCTGTAGACCTTGCAATGACCGGGCCCAGAGCCACTGTTAGACAGAGTTCAGTCCGTTAGCGAACACGTTAGCACCGCAGTCCTGTAAAATGAGACCCCACCTGGCGGACTGTTGTTAAAGCGATGGTCTCTCGTCGTGGCAATGTTATGAAACGTCCCGTCTGCAGCCAACCAACACTGCAAAAAGGCTCATCTTAGAGCTTCATTCAGAGCAGGACCTCAGGCTCGCTTGTCCTGGGAATGATATTCGAAAAGTCGGAGTGTCATTCAAACAGCAGGGAGAGCCTTCAGTCCTCGATCGTTCGTTAAGATGGGCGTTTTTGCAGCGTGGCTGTGCATGACGGGCAGGAAACATGGCAGCCGGAACTCGACCCGACTGAACTCTTTCCATCAGTGGCTCTGGTGCTGAGGAGGAGTCTCCCTCTCTCCCTCTGCTTCTTCCAGCTTCCTCACAAAGGCCAGGGCAGGTCGCTGAAGTCGACGGGGCCGCCCAGGCCAGCGTCCGCCTCCAGCAGGGACATGATGACTGCCATGGCAGCCTCGTCGTTGCTGGGGCTGCTGGAACCAGGGTCGTCCATGATGTCTATGCTCAGGTGCGAGTTGTCACCTGCAGGGAGGGGGTTGTCATTTAGAAACAATGTCAGGAGAGGTCGAAACACCCAAAGTGTGTTTTTAACATGTGGGTGTGTTTGACTCACTCATGATGGACTGGTTGGAGTACGGGTAGCCTACAGAGTCAGGTCCAGGAATGATCCCTGTACTCGGCAGCTCGGGTGTCCCTCCGTTCTGAATCTGTGGACGTGACACACATATGAGCAGCATCAGTTCACCGCACACACCCATCAGTTTCAACTCGAGATGGAAACGTTTCCACTGTGTCCCCACCAAGAAAACACACATCAGCGTGGCATTCTCACAGAACTCAGGCAAAGTGTCAAACTTTGACTAAAAGTAATTAAAGATTTGGTAAAACTCTACTAACTTCATGTGTTTATAGTGAGTGTGTTTGTGTGTGTGTGTTACCTTCTTGCCCCCGGGGGAGCAGGTGTCAGGTGGAGGGGTGCTGGTGATGTTCAGAGGACTCGAGCCGCAGCTGGAGGGGGAAGAGCCTCGGATCCTAACAGAGGGACACAGACTGGTTGCAATGACACGTGACCCGGCAGCCAATTAATGCTGAACACTTGTTTTGGAATCTGACAGGGTTGCCATGATGATAAGAAGATGTAACATCAGGGGCGGCACCAGAGTGGCTGCCTGACTCAGAAACGAGCTGTCTTATCTTCCAATGTTAACAACGTCTGCTACTTCCTCCTTCTCCTCCTCCTATTGGCTCATGTTTTTCAAATAATCACCACTACATCTCTTCGTGTTTCCTCTACCTCAAAACTAGACCACTAGGCATTTTCTAGTCAAGGACACACAGACTGCTTCATTTCCACTGGTTGTGGCGCTGACGTGCACAGACTCCTCGTGGTCTCACCTCTGGATCTCCATCACTTCCTCTGCAATCATGCGTCCGATCTTGCCGGCTCCCGCTCTCGTGCCACCGGGAATGCCAGGCACCGTCTGCAGCGCCCGCCTTCCTCCCCCTGCCATGGCGGGGGATAAATTCACAGTTGTGATTTGAGGTTTTTTGATGTTTGTTTTTTTTAACTTTTTCTTTTCTTTTACAAACTGTGCGTTAAACAAAGTGCTATGTTACCCTCTGAGGTGAGAACACTGTCCATGCTCTGTGGTGAGGCAGCAGATTGAGGGTAGTCTGATCCTTCCATCATGGGACACCTGGACAGATTACACATTTACAGATTACACACAGACACACACACATTTGAAAATACTGTTCTGCAGCTACACACACCCTCGGATCGGGAGGCGCGAGCGTCCCCGGGTACTTACGAAACAACGGTGTTGGTGGAAACGATGTACTCCACCTCCTTGGTCCAGGGGTTCATGAAGCTGAACCATCGGCTCCTCAGCGTGATGAAGGAGCCGTCTTTGATCTTGAACTTGTAACAGTTGGTGTTGATCTTCTCTCTCATCTGCAGCACTACGGACAGACACGTTGGCGTGGTCAGTCAGACACTCAGTCCATACAGACTGTCAAAAGCTTCTGCCTTCAGCATTTACCTTGTCTGTGGCACTCTGCCAGGTGGCCAATGTCGTCCTGGTGGAAATACTCATAGAAGGAGGTTCCCAGCAGCTCCTGGGGCAGGTAGGCTAGGATGGCTGTAGCTCTGATGGAAGGATGACAGAAAGGTCATTTAGCCACAGCTGCTGGTCTGTGGCAATAATAACCACGAAACAACTCATTATGTTCATTTAAGACATCAAATCTAACTGCTGGCAGTTCCGCAGTGACACTGAACTGACATCGAAGAACTAGCACCGTTAAATGCCAAATGTGTTTGAACTTGAACACACCACAAAGACAGCCACTGGCCAAACAACACAAACGTTCTGCACCGGCAGGAGGACATAACTCCCCCATACCAGCAGGTGGCGGCAGCCTGTATTTGTCTTTCACATCACTCTATAGCAGCATATTTTCAGGATGTAGCTACTTCTACTTGGGGATGTGACCAATAAGAAGCTGCAGACAGCACTGTTGTCACTGGCCTTTGGTCTTTTGGTTGTGAAAGAGGAAAAGAGGAAGCGGAGGCCAAGTGTAAGGAGAAAGGGACTGGAGAAGAATTTGGGTCAAATAGAGGCAGTGAGATCAGATGCCAAATCAGATTTTAAGATGTAAAACCTGCTAAATGCTAGCAGCCTTTAAAAGCAGACATCTTATTAAGAACAATAAGTGACGTGTCACATTGTCACACTTTGGAGTCTGCTCAGTTCTGTGTTCTGCATGTATCAAATGCCTGGAGGAACAAATGGATTCCCTGTATTAACACTGAACCGTCAGAGGCTCGACTGCTGCAGACTGTTGTCTTAACAAACACCCGTCATGAAATTGTACTGCAGTCTAATGTCTACTGGCGTGTTTTGACGATCTGCTTCAACAGAACACTCCTTCAGGGTTTTATTGATTTGATTAAATAGACTCTCGCCGCACCTTGAGCTCGATATTGCCATCATTAAGAGAAATCAAAGTTCAGTAGGTCAGGTGAGTGGTAGATAAACCCTGCCGGATGCTTCGTGTCTCACCTCTGGTCAACGAAGACAAATTTGCCATCGATGGCGTGCCGGGAGACGTACTCTGTGGGCTTCACCCTGATGTCTGCCAGGCTGGGTTGGGGGACGATGTGGGGGTGCAGGCGGCCAATAGCAACCAGGCAGCTCAGGTTGCAGCCCTCATTGTCGGGCTCGTTGTCCTCGTCGAGGCCCATCTTGGTGGGCGGCCAGCTCTTCAGGTAGCCCGTGCTGTGGATGGTGCAGAAGCTCTTGCGATCCGCTGCAAAGGTGGGGAGAGGCGGAGCGGGGGAGAGATGCAGCATTACAGGTTGTAATTAGGAACTGACAGGGATCATCTGAGTGGAACAGCACCCCCACCTGCTGCAAGGATGATGGGAGATTCTTATAGTTCGTTGGACTAAATCTGAGTGAGTGAGTAATGATTACAAAACCAGCTCTGATTGGCTGATCACATTAGGAGCCGTTACAAAACAGGATTCAGGAGGCCACGTCTCAGAAGGTTTCATTCGCAAACAGCACATGAAAAAAATAACACAGTGTCTGAAACTACAGGGTAAACATCAGTCACTTTCAGTTTCATTTCACCCATATAAATCCTTTCACAGATACTGCTTCGATCACAACGCTCATGTGAATTGTTTTGAGATGACTCAACTAAATTAGAAAGTCCTCCACAACCAGGTTTATCTGTTTAACTGCTGTTCTATTTTCTTCTTTATGTGAGCATCTGTTATAATTGGTACCCACTGATCACACAAGAATGATCTCCACCCAGCACCATGCTGGATGTGCACAATAATAGATGGGCTGAGGCTGCTGCTGCTCTGTGTAGACCTGGCTAACTTTTGCCTTAAATCTAGTTCAAGATATCCTGAACACTGAACTAAACGTAGTGGGGTGCTTTATCTCGTTTATGCAGGGTCTGTGTAGAAGTATCAGCTTCTTTGGACACAGCAGTGGGTGATGAGAATCACAACGATTAGTTAGTTTGGTATATTCTTGATAAATATGTGTGAGGCGCAGGCTGCTGCAGGTCAAAAGCATCAGTGGAGGAGGGCATCTGAGGAACTATGAACAGATGAGAACTCCTCATGAACAGCATTTGACCATCTCTGGATGGTTATCCATGGAGGCTAATCAAGCTCGGGCCTTCAACACACCCATCTTACAACCATTTTGGTCTAATTGTCTAAATTTGATAGACATATTCTCCTTCTGTGCATGTTTTTTGGATTACCTACAGATAAATGGATGTTGGCCTTCTTTAATGTTCGTGTTGTGATAAATCTCTGAGGATGGTTGAAAGACTCCACACTAAAATGAAAGCTATCCCTTTCCCCCTGGGAAACACAAAGCATGACATCAGAGGGAGGACGAACTTTGCCTCCACAAAATATTCAGCCAAACACTGAAACTTCATTCAACATGAAGGCTGACACGGCCAATCCGGGCTGCATGACTGAGCTGAAATGGCCTGAAAATGTTCTTCTGACTATAAAGACTCTTAGTTCACACTCCAGTTCACCCCATCAGCGGCGGAGCAGGGTGACACGCAGCCAGCCATATGTCCCGCATGCTCTCAGGCCACAGCAGCACGGATGATGCAACGAGCTGGACGGAAAGCGAGGGCGCTCCAGAAAAAAAGGCGGCTTTAAGCATGGCCAGATGGAGACGTACCGAGAGCCTGAGTGATATTTGCAGATAATAAACTTACGGTCGTCTGAATAATGCAGGATGTCACTAAATGCATTATGGCAGTTATGTATAAAGGGACTACAGAGGGTTATTTTTGAAACGTTGCTTCTAGATGTTGCTGGTTTCATCGGTTCTCCCTGTCCTTGTGTTTCTGCCACAGACAAGGAGGCTTCGTGGGCAAACTGTTTCTGTTTAGTGTCTTAACACTCCAGAGTCTATACGGGGTGTGTTAGTTTGAAAATGAGCAGTTACCCCATGCTGCTCCTGCTTCCGACTTCCTCCCCAACTCATCCGCTCTGTGCAGACGCGTATTCTTCATAAAGCAGAGCAGAGCAGACAGCTGCTTTAAGACGCTTCTGAATCTGTGACCAGTCTGTGCTTCTGTGACCAGCTCAGACAGTGAGAACCAGTGGGCACCTCAGCCCGTAAGACAGACTGAAGCCCCGCTTTGATGTAGAACTTCAGATTTAAATCTCCTTGAGCAGCGTCAACCCTCCCCCAAATGTGAAACTGCACCGTTGTGGTTCTGCTACAGTCATCACTGCTAAATAACACTGTATGCAACGCTGACTCGGGCGTTCTCTCCACCTAACTTCACTACATGCTGGTGTAAAAGGATCCCCGGTGCCGTTTGCTGTAGCTCTCGTAAGCCTGGGAACAGCAATTTGAAGTCCAAAGCGAACAGAGGCTGCTCAGTGAGCTGAGCCTTGGTTCCACCCGCCAGCTGCTCCGCTCTGGAGCATCCTGTTTGTGGCTGACGGGAGTGTTTTCTGACAGAAGACAGCGCAAATACAAGAGCTGAACTCATAAATCCTCTGATGGTGAACTGGCAGGGAAGTGGTTTTAGGTGCAATCTGTATAAGTCGAGCAAATATTCATGCAGGAATGACTTAATAACCATAGTAATGTGTGTGCAGCCTGGTTAATCACGTGTCCTCATTTGGGCTTTTACAAGTTCCTTCTTAAAGAACAGTGAGCGAAGTCCGACAACCACAGCAGTGACCGCCTCCCGCTGTAATATCGCAGCATCACATCTCTCATTTTATTCATAGCATAATTAAAAACATTATACTGCTTTGAATCTATAATTGCAAAGCTTTTTGAGGAAGGCGATATATCATTTTTCCCAATGCAACAACCGGCACGAAATATGCCAGCAATTACCAGCGGCTGCGAGTTTTACTCACATGAAGCAGACACACTGATCGTCTGTGCCATCTGACATCGCCATGGGAAGGATATAATTACCTTTAAAATGACTGCTCTGACATTACCGTCTGACTGCGGTCATCCGGCAGACGGTCACTGTTTTTGACAGGTTGAATGAGGGTTAAGTAAAAACATTAATAGATAGGTGCACTTAAAGGGGCCAACTTCCTTTGGTTGTGTAATGCCCTGATGATAAATGAGGTGTGATTCCTGGTTCTAAAAAGGATGTGCCTCTATAAGCAGAACAGGGTCTGCTGGGGGAGGCAACCCTACACTCGGCCCACACTGCCTAACAGTGTGTGTGTGTGTGTGTGTGTGTGTGTGTGTGTGTGTGTGTGTGAATCATCTGTTTAAATGATGTGTGTACAGTAATCAGGAAGCAGCAGACACCTCTAGTGTTTTTTTCGGGTCTTTTCACGTATCACAACGTGTTAAAAGAAAGGAAATAGTAGGACCAGTGGAGACCTTCATATCATCCCTGGCGGAGACTGAACACAGTCTGCATTTGCTGGTCTGCTGTATGTGGGTTACATCAATGTCACTTTGCAAAAAAAACCCCAAAACAAAACAAAAAAACTGATTTAAGTTTGAGACAAACAGATGAAATCTGTGAAATCAGTGATAACGAAGATGTGATGCTGCTGAGCATTTCACTGTCTACTCCTGGTTGCAGCTGCATGCGGCTCACAGGAAAAGACAGGTGACATTAATCCAAAGTAAAGACCAGTCTGATTCATGTTTGGCGCAGTACCTTTTTTCTTAGAGCACGTGGAGGGAAAGTCTTTGTCTTCTACTTTGACGGAGGGCCTGTTGCATTTCATCCTGCAGAAGAACGACCTTCTGGCTCCGGAGCAGAGCCTGGAAGGACCAGGGGTGATGTCTGTCTTCACTGGAAGGCCAGCTGCAAATACACACACGCGCTAACAGTTAATATGAAGCAACAGGGCTCGAAAACTACGTTTATTTATTCCTTCATGTAATTCTTGTCTAGCCGGAAGCTTTCAGAACACAATTACTGTCTGCAGCGTTTCCTTTTTACCATCCTTCCTAAAAATAGATCCTAACAACGCTCCCATTAGTCGGACAATTTCTGTTTCCAAATACAATTGTTCATTTTTCTTCCAGTGACTGAATATTTTAAGCCTTGAATGGCGCCTGTTCCCATGACTTATCTCCAGCTGTGTCTGCGCTTTCAGAAAACTGCTGTGTTTTCCATTAAGAACATGTGTTCAGCCGCGTGCGGCTGCTGTCCTCTGCGCTTTCAGGTTTCTCGTCAAGACGTTTTACTGGCTTTTATCAATATGTCAGACTTCCATCTCCTTTGTTAAAGAACTCCTATTGTTCGTGATGCACAATCTACTGCAGCAGATGTTGACAAGGACGTTACAACTAGGTGCTGAAATCCACTATAAACGCTTAAAATGACGTCAGGAGGCAGCCTTGACACTGATGTAACGGCTAATGTTTTCCTCTGTGTTGTTAGGGAGCAACAGATTAAGACGTCAGCTTGGTGTGTGTGTGTGTGTGTGTGTGTGTGTGTGTGGGTGGGTGGGGGGGGTGGGGGGTTACACGAGATCAGCAGAAACCAGATTCCTGACTGTACACGGCACATGATGCATATTTGGACTTACTCTTGGCGTCAATGAGCCTCTCCCGTGGTGCCGTGTCGGAAGAGGACAGCTGCTCCTTGACCTTGGCAATGTCCTTGGGGTGAAGGTAGTCAAACAGGCTCTGACCTATCAGATCATTCTGGAAGTGGGGGGAGTGGGAGAAAGAGAGAACTTTAGGTGTTTGATGGTGCGGCTTCTCTTGGAAAGTGCAAAGAAACTTCAGTGTTTGATTTCAGACTGAAGCGCCGAGGCAGACAGAATTCCCAGCTCGAGTGAGAAAGCTGGGAGGATCTGCTGCGCGAGTTAAAATATTCATGGTGACGAAATTCCGCTGATTTGTGAGAATCCTTGTTATCGTCTGCTCAAAGAAACACAAGGTCACAGCTATGTAATATGCAGAGTCACTGACGAAAGTTTCAGTGAAACATTCAGTAAGTTCTGAAACTGAAGCTCCAAACTAAACTACAGGATAACTTTAAAAGCTAAGCAATAGCGCAGTGAATGCACGTGACTTCCTTTTTCTCTCTGGCGTACAAACACTGTCAGCTGTCAGCGTACCTGGCTGTAGTTGAGAATCTTGTACACGGATTCAGAAACGAAGAGGATCTTTCCACGGTCGCACCCAACCACAAATAGGAAACCATCAGCAGCCTGCATCATCCAGCAAACAACATAGGAATAAATATTAAATAATAAATGGTGATTTCACACCTACAGCGTAGACAGACAGAGTCGTGTGCTAATGATCTGGGCTGCCCTCACCCTTAGTATCAAGTGCTTCAGTTCATCGTCTGAAAGGAAGGAGGGCTTGTAGTTGGCCTCTGTGTATGGGTTGGCTGCACCTGCACACAAGGTAACATGCATGCTACTGTATGACTGCAGATGGTTCACAGGCTTGTTGATCAGTACTGATGTAGTCTGGACAAAACTGTCAAAGGTTGTGAACAGTTGAACATCTCATATTTGAAAATGGTTGTTGCTTTAAACTGACGGACTGATTCACAGGCTAATTGTTGCAGTTCTATCTCTGACAACACAGTATGTTCACAGCATGGTTATCATCCAGTCACTTTCAGATCCAACCTCAGCTTCCCATTCCCCTCATACACCGAGCCCATTCCCCAGCATTCAGTGATTTGACTAGTCCCTCCTCACCTCTGAGCGTCTTCATGTGCTGGACAGCCATGCGCAGCACCGTCAGCTTGTCCAGCTTGCGGGACATGGCATTACAGGTGGGCACCAGTGACGCAAGCTCGTCGATGAAGCTGTTCATCTTGTCCCTTCGGCGCTTCTCGATCTGGCTGTGAGCCTCTCTGTGAAGTGAAAGAGCAGCAAACATTGACGGATGGCAATCCTGCGCTGACTGACCTCCTCTTTTTCCATCTTGCTGGCGTGAATCCAAATAAAAGCATGAACAAAGCCGAATTCTACAACTGTGCTGCATCCATAATCAGAGGGGCTGTTTTCCAGCAGACTTCACTGAGGATCATCACAGTCTTATCTAACGTGATATAAGTCAGCTAGTTCAGTGCTAAGCACGCTCTCTAAAGATGAAGGATGAAATGCCATCTTTGGTGAAGTCAGGACTTGAACAACACATCCGAGGGTCTGCCCTCCCTCCTCTCGCTACTCCTCAGCAAGAATGCATTGCACAAATGAGAAACAGAGCTTGTCCTTAGCCATTAAGCATGCTCTTACAGTCTAGGATCTATACACTTCAATGTATAAAGTTTCTTATTACCATCGTGCACAAAGGTCTCTCTGTCTTTAATCAGACAGAGGCGGACTGACATTTAATTCATGGGCAGATTGGGAGGCGGGGGGAGAGAGGGAGAACAGAGAGGTAGTCTTTATACCTGGCATTCTTTATCCGGCCCTGTTGGTCACTGCAAAGACAAACAAAGTTATATTTCAGAGTGGGAACTGCCAATAAGAAGGGGATAAACTTGAAGGTTTGAGGCTGATATTCACAGCTCAGGAAGTATTATGAACTGTGAGTTAGGGACAGCTGGAGAATGAGGCCACGGCTAACCTCACAGGTTCTGTAACCAACCTCAATTGCTGGTTTAAACGGCATCAAAGCTTATGCAACACGCGCCCCGCTCCGGGGTGAGATCTGACTGTGTAATCTGTTGACCGGTGTAATACAAATACAAGGTACACATTTCCACCGCTTATGACGGAAACACGCTCTGAGATCTGTTAGTTATCCTGATCTGATCATGGGAGTAGATTAAAAACAGACGAGTGGCACTCGGGATTCTTTATGGCAAAAAGTGGAAATCACAGGTTTCACAAGTCTTTTTCTCTTGTGGACTTGAACGCATCTTGTATGCCTGGCCTGGGTCAGGATACGGATACATTTGTTTATGTTCTTTTTAATCGCTCCGACAGATCTGTTGCTTCTTGCACGGGGACACAAGAAGCAGCGGAAAGTGTGATTGGTGAGGTCCGACAATTCTTCAGAGCAAGAAAACGATGCCGCAGCTGAAAGGTTTAAATTTAATTTTCCAACCACGCAAAATAAATTACATTCAACTTTACTGTACATGCGTCAGACATCGCAATAAACGAATCTTGGATGAATATAACCAAGTTGATCTGCTTTCATAGATGCACATGAAGTGAGAAAAATGTGTTTCTTATGATTTGGGCAAGCCTTTAAATTGGGTTTAACTGATTTGAAAGGGAGACTGGATCATCCAGGGAGCAGGGAATGGGATGAAACTGCAGCAAACACAGCAACACTGAAGATTAGAGTGGCTGCTTTATCACCATGGAGATTACAGCGTCTTACCTGCCCAGTTTATCTTTGTCTGGGTCCATGTCACTGTGGAGAAAAGGACAGGGGACATCAGAGAGCGTTCAGACAAATGGAAAGGAGAGCTAACAAAAATCATATTAGAGTCACTGATATTTCAGATATGTCAGACTTTAATAAGTGAAACTAAATCTATTAATACTGAGTCATGGTTGAACTTGGTTATTATGAAGGGAAAGGAAGGAGATAGTCTAGTTCTGGGACCATGGCAAGCTCACACGGGCCTTCTCCCTGCAGAGATGCACCACAGCTGAGGCCAGCCTGCCATGAAATGTTTGTTTAAGCTCTTAGTTTTAAGCTAAACTGGCAGGGTTAGTCATTTGCTTTAAACTAAAACTGTGAACTGTTTCTGGTAAAGTTTCCTTTTTATAGTTATGCGTCTCTTTCTTTTAGTTTTGAGGACACAAACACTGTTTTCCCCTGACTTATTAGACGTTGTGGAGCTTTGGAAGAACTTTGTAAATAATTGTTTTCCTTGTTTGTGCATTGTTGTCCAAGATTGTTTACTTCCTGTGCTTGTTCATTTATCATTGCTTTCACTTATTTATTAACTGTGCATTGACGTATCCCTTTTTTATTACCGTCTGCATTTAGGTCTTTAGCTGAACCTCCTGCGCTGCCACCTAGTAGCATGGAGAAGTTTCTTTTTTCCATGCACTGACAATAGAATCTACATTTCCATATACAAGTTTCTTGATCTGCTTTGTTCGGTGTCTTGTGTATTGTGTGTTGTGTATGCCCAGGTCACACTTACTCAAATGAGAAGCCATCAATTCTGCAAAGAAACACAAATTGAATGATCATTTTATGTCATGAAGGTACTGAGAAATGTGATTTACAATGTATAAACTCAGTGCTTCAATGAAAGGCATAGCAACAGGGAAGCATATCGGCCCTGTTGCTAAGAAGAGGGATGGCCCCTCCCGGCCCACTTACTGGCCACTGAACACACAGATCTGCACTGACTGTGTATTGACCAGTATTTGAATTGACTTTTCATTACACTCCTCTCTCTTCCTCGTCTTCCCTCCTTCCCTGTGATCTTACTGATAGTCGGTGGTGCTGCCCTTCCTCTTGCGGGTGTAGTCCATGCCGGGTGTGCTGATGGAGCTGGAAATGAGGTCGGTGGAGCCGGGGGACATGAAGTCAGTCATCGTAGACGAGATGTCCATCCTTTGGTCTGCCATCAGGTCATCTGCAGAGCAAACACAGAAAACAACAACCCACGATCACTTAGCAGAACTGTTCCTGAGCGACTGTTCTGAATGGAGTAGATAAGACACGGGTGGGGTTTTGCAGGTGTTTTGTTAAAATGGACGATTGCTTTCTTACTGGGGGCAGGTGAAAACCTTTAGGGGCACTGAAAAGTTTGGAAAACACACTTATTCTTTCGTTTGCATGAAGTTCTCAGCTTTACTTCAAAACAAAGTGCAGGACAGGGTATTAGTTTAACACAATCCCAAAAGAATACTAATTAAAATGCATGTAAGCAGAAGAAAATGTAAATAACAGAACTTACTCTAAACACAGCATGCATGAGGGAGCATGATCTGAAAGCACTCGGGTATTTATCACGAGGGGCTGTCGATTATGATTTTTAATAAGTAACAAAGGCATGTGCATGTGTTAGCTTCACTGACTGCGGGACGCGGTCACAAGGATTCCCTGTAATAAAGTGTAGAGGTTAAGATGAAAGCCATCTCTGGGGAAACATCTGTCGTCAGGTATGTTTTGGGGTGAGCGCACTCATGTTTTAGAGGCAAACGTGAAGCAAAATAAAACCCACAAACCACTACGAGCCAATTCACAACGGGAAATCAAAACCAAATCTATCTCGCCTCACGTCCGGTGCAATCGGGCACGTCTGCTGATTTCAATGTTGAACGTCAACATCGCACTCACCACAGATGTTCATCACAGCCTCTGTGTTAAAGTCATCTCCTTCCATCCACTCTTGAGCCCTCGACTGTGAACACACAAAAACGCCATTATTGGAAATACGCTCCCAGCAGGAGTTGTACTGAAGCTGTGCAAAGACTAAAAAAAAAAAAAAAAAAAAAAAAAAAAAAAATGAACACAGAAACAAACAGACACATGGTTACAGTTGCACGGACACACGCAGCAAACAGCGCGCCATCTAGGTCAAATGTAGAGGCAGAACAAACAGGAAGACTCTATTGTCTCAGTAATGCACATATAGACGTACTGTATGCAGCAGTCATTATTTTCCAAGGAGATTTAGGTCATAGTGGATGAGTTACATGAAAGACATACATCTAAGCCATAGGGATGCGTCACGTGTATTCCAATTCCCCGATTTCAACCCAGAGAATAATCTAAATCAATGTCACCTTTCAGTGTTTGTGTTAAATAGCCTGATGACAGCTGTGCACAGGTTAAAGCACTATGGCGGTGAAGTGGTTTTAGCAGAAGATCCATAAAGGAAAAAAGACATTAAAGGTAGAAATCTGGACAGCTGATGACTTAAAACTGTAAAAAAGACATTTGAATGGAGATGGAAATGTACTCATAAAGACCCTGCAAACCTACACTCAAGATGATCACTTGTGGACAGGAAGCCACTGGGTATTTACACACACGCTTGGCTGATCCTTCCACTCTGGGAGGTGAATGAACACAAACAAATGCTCACCTGCTTAACACAGCTACCATTAAGCTTTCACATCAGTTCCTCAGTCAGACCATAATATAATGGTGGCAGAGGACTTAATTAATTTACAGGAGACGCTATCATATAACAGGATGGATGAATAATGACCAAAAATCTCTTTATTTTCTGTTAATAGGTTCGACCCTCTGGCAGTTCACACATCAGTCAGAGCTGTGTGTGAGAGCAGTGGGCGGCCTTCCTTGGTTCAAATTCAGCTCATCGGGAGCGGCTTCAGCTACCTGGATAGGACACTGGGACAGGTCTCCTGCACGGGCCTGGTGTTTTCTGGATCAGTCTGGTCTGCTCTGTTCTGATCTGGTCCGAGCCTGGTCTGATTCAGCCTGACCTATTTTCATCCAGTTTGATGGGGTCAGTCTGTCCTGATATGATCTGATCCTTACACGGCTGGTGCGATCCGTCTGCACCTGGGGAGAGACGAGGAGGGAAGTCAGTCAGGTGCAAGTCTCATCTTTCACCGGCGGACATGTAATCGAAATTAAATAGATCAGTAAATATAAACCCCAGGGACATCGTAAAATGTCATTTAAAGCCACCTGGTTGGCGTGGCACCCCGGTAGTGCATCGCAACCCGTGAACCAAGGCCCAGTCCTTACCGCAGGGGTCTGGATTCCAACCCATGCCCCTTTGCTGGATGTAACCCCCCTTTCTTTACCCCTTTAGTCTCTCTTTATATATGTATTCCAGTCTGTAATATGTTCATTTCTGAACTGAATCGAATCATTTCTTGAAGCATTAATTAACAACTGAAAACCAAAAGCAACACTTCAAAATCTCCAAATTAGCAGAATATTAAAAAGGTCACTCTAAGTGCTTTTAATAAGTTGTTTTATGGCAAAAGTACCCCGATCTTGAAAATGTGTGAACATCTTCCTTTAAAACCTTCCTCTCATTTCTAAAGGTCGCTGAGAAGTCCAGAGTGGGATCCGACAGTACCTTGTGCACTGCTGCTGACACCTCAGCTGGTTCTGACATCACAGACGGCTATGACATGGCTGTGACAGGGCCGTCAAGCTTTCAGTTGTCACGCAGCACGACCACGTTTTTCAAAACTCGTAGCAGCGTATCTGGTTGTCATTTACATCTGAATGACAGCTGCAGCTAACTCATATTAGCCCAGTGAGCAGGTTTGATAACTTTCCATCTGATTCATTTTAAAGCCTGTTAAGTGCATTCTAATGGCGTATTTGGTTCCTGGGTGTATAATGCGACGCAAAGAGGCAGAGGTTTAAAATGCATGTCCCAGGCAGGCCCTCAGCTACAGCACCACTTGATGATTCCTCTAGAATACATGGACGGGGCAGCATTGTTCATATACTGCAGTGTACAGCTAATTAGTTTTCACATTGTACGTATAATGTGGGAAAATATTAGATCAGACTGTTGCATTGGCTAGTCCAACAAAGAAGAGGTTACCTAATCAGTAAAAACAAGCTTTCATTAATTCTTCAATTTTAATAATTCTCAATTCTGATGAAAGGTAGTCATTCTGAAACTGTGACTGATTCCTGTGTTGTGAAAAAAAAACATTCACCTTGGTGCATCAACTAAATGTTTAATGTTCAGTGACAACGAAATGCGAAGCTCAAGTAGCACTGTGTAAGTAGCAGGCAGAGTACTGGGTCAGGGGAGGCCCAGTGAACTCTTTTAGTGGGACAAAGCTCTGCGCTGGAAGGGGAAAACCACTATGTCATGATTGAACACTGAAAAGAACTGGTGCTGGAGTGGAAACTGGGTCAGTCAGTCTCTATGGTCTCAAAACCAGCCAGCCTCAATTTCCATCCACCACCTACTTCTACTTCATCAGTGAGTCAGCAAGCCATTCAGCTCTGTTTCCTTGTTCTACACTCTACACCCACTCTTCACTCAGGAAGCAACCAGCAGGCCTGTTCATGAACCAAGGAAACATCCAAGCAATAAGGCAACCGCCCAGACTCACACATCACAAAGCTCATGCACTGAGCAGTGACAGAAACCATTTTGGAGACGTTGCTGATTGTTGATATCAGGGCGGATATCAGCACTGATCAATAACTGCTGCAGACACTAACTAAAAGCAACATTTCTATTTTTGGACATAAAACAACAAACCTGATCTACTGAGCCCTGCATGGTGAGAAAGGCATTGCCGCTGGACGGTGGTGCGGCCCAAGTGGCGGCCTCCAGGGATGAAAACTGAGGCCAAAGTGGAAGTGTCATAAATTGTACTTCCTCAAACAATGAAAATCCCCATAGACCCCCGTGTTAAAAGGCACAACTTTAGAGCAGAGATAAACATTTTACAGCCTCGAAGAAAAAAAAGTCAACTCTTGCTCTCTGCAGCCAGTTTCCGTGTTCACAACAACTGTACTGGTAACAACTCACTAGTCTGAATTATTTCAAAAGATCTGCAAAAATTCTAGGCGTGGCTTATTTGAGTGACAGCTATCTGCCAAGCTGTAAGGTGTGTTTCAGCAACTGTGCATCATTTGGACCACCTCGGCACCGCCCGGGTGCCACGTTCTTGCCCATTTCTGGATAAACCAGGAGTTAGGTGACATCACGGAGTACCAACATGGCAACAGTAAAGTCTAACAAGTTTTGGGAAAAGCCATTGCTGGAAAGTTCATGTTTTCTCACTCTGATGTAACCCTGTCCATGTTGAGTGTAGACTTGATGCTACATTGTTGCCAAGCCGATGAGATACAATGCTGGAAAGTACAATGTAGCCGATATTTTACTTCCTTGTGGTGAAACATTATGTCACTCATTCTTATCATACCTGTTAAGAACATTAGCTTTCTAGCTAACCACATAGCCACTTTTGTACCACATCAGTTGAGTGGAAGCTAACATGTGAACATCGTAGCCAGTCAGCAATTAAAAACTGACTGATGTTCGATATAAGTGTGTGTGTGTGTGTGTGTGTGTGTGTGTGTGTGTGTGTGTGTGTGTGTGTGGATGGAGGGTGGTTTTGAGGGTAACCTGTGTGTTTGTGTGTGTGACGGTCTTGTGGATTTGTTGTCAGTTTTACCTGATGTGTGAGAGATTGTGTGTATGACCCATTAACTGATAGTGCTAAATAATTAATATTCCACTGTTAAAGTGACCTCTCATAAATAAAATATAATGCAAATAATTACATGATCAATATCAGGCCTATTATTTAATTTAACATTGGAGGCTAGAGGTAAATAAGTGACGCCATGAACAAAGGACTGTTGCTCTGCACCAATCATCTGCACAGCTAGCTCCACCGTTAGCATGCTCAGCACACCAGCTTAAACACTAGTGATACCTCAAATAGTCAAGACAGCTCCTCATCACATTCAGGACAGTTAAAGCTATTGATGATTTTAGTCTTTTTTAGCCTGTGGTGTCTGCCATGTATGAAACACCATGGTCCAAGTATTCCGATACTATTAACAGGTCAGTAATAGAGCGTTATTGACATTTCTTTTCTTTATTTCCTTCCAGGAAACCAGCAAATATGACACTGTTTAAGTGCCTTAACTGTCACGTTATGACTTATAGCCATTGTCTCAATGTTTCAACACTGACTCATTTCAGTTTATTCTAAGCAACACATCTCTGTAAGGTGTGTTTGTGTGTGGGGCCTCAGGATGCGTTTGATCTGTCCAACCTTAGCACAAGGCCAACAACTAGAGGATTTAGCCAGCTCTTATCAGGTATGAGATATCATGCCAATATCCGGCCCTATTTCACTTGGCAGGGCTCATTGGTTATGATTATACATTACTACCAATGCCTTTCACCTCTCCTAGATAGCATGTTAAACTCAATGAACTCCTGGATACACAACTTTTATGATGCTGTGTTTTTCCTGCTTTGTGTTTACAGCTCCCCAACGACCTGTTTATTACAGGGAAGCAAGCCAAGCAAATACAACAGAGGACTACAAGTGCAGCAGAGATGATTTGGATTTGGAGTTGCATCTTCTGGTGTGACAATGATGAACGGCTTCTATGAGCGCAGATGATTCATACAGAGATCCAGCATTACCAGTTTCATAAAGTAAAAATATATGAAATGATTGCCAAAGTTGGCACAAATTTATCATTTGCATCCAAATTTCCAAACAGCTACACTCTGAATAACTGGGCAGAAGCAGCCATGGTGAGAGCCCGTGGTGCAGGCAAGAGAAGCAGAGGTCGAAACACCCAGGTGGAACCCATTTTCCATCTTAGACCATGAAGCTAAACGGTTATTGCCAAGTTCACTGTGAAACTTTTGCAGCCTTTCACTACAGAGGCGTCTAGCCGGTTTAGGTAAGCTCAGTGGCCAATATCTAGCAAACCATAAATCACCTTAAACCAAGTTTCAACTTTACTTCCAGAGGCACATCACCAAACAGTGTCATATCTTAAGCAAAACACCAACCGTGGGTGTTGCCAATGTGTCAAAAGTACACAACACCACTGATGAATAGACAGTTATTACACAGGATCACCATATGACAATCAAACTCCACTATGTAAATAAAGGCCAACTGAGACACAAAGAATATCCAGGCAATGTAGTCTCAGAGTGGCTGTTGTGGCTGAGTCCTGCAGAGTTTGGTGGAAGAGAGATGGTTGCGACCATCAGAGCAGACAATGCTGCAGATTTGGATGTGGTTTTGTCATGGCTCCGTATGATAAAGCTTGAACATGCACATGCTATCAACCCTCCAACACAAAAGTTCTATAGCGTTCAAACAACCTCAAAGCGGACAGCAGGGATCCCATCTGTCATGTTGTGATCAAAAAATCATCCTGAAGACCACGATAAAGGAGAAGCAGTGTTTCTTGGCTAAACCTTAATGTTTCAGTATCATTCAGTTAGAGCCAAACTGATTTCTGTTGGTGTTATAGGCCATGTATCAGGACATGTAAGCAGCCTTCTGAGACCCACATGCCAAAAGGTTCATGATGGGAGAGAGGTAGTCCACTAGGGTTTATAATCACTCATAGAGAATTAGTAAATATAATATAAAATGAACATTCTCGACAAAACTGCCCTGTTTGTGTGAACCAACACGCACAATGATGCCTGCATCAAAAGGTGAAAGATGATGATATCTATGACAGGCTGAAGTGGCAGCAGTAAGGGGAAGTAAGTATATATAATAATGTACATTAGGACATAAATAATTTTGCTCTCAGCTGTGAAGAAGCACAAGGTGGGAGTGCAGGCTTTGGATGGGGACAGAGAAGCAGGAGGAACTTGCTTCATGCTAGGGGTTCTTCAAAAAGCAGTAAGCCCGACTACAATATGGTAGGTTTTGTATTTCAGTTTCCAGTTTTCAAGGAACCCAGACTCTCCATGTGAGAAGAACTCATGATGAGGAAGACTGTGAGCTGAGGAGGAGCCTCGGTCGACAGCAAAAAACTGCACTACCCATCCATGAAACATTGTGGATGAAGTGTCAGTCTCCAGTGCCCCCCCCATCCCTATTCCAAAAGAGCCCACCACAGGGGGTGGTGAGAAGGACACCCTTTCCCTTCTCACAGCTCTCCACCACCTTTTCTGCACCAAGTCCTCAACAGCATCTGAAAGAGTTCGCTCTACATCTGAGGACACAGTCAGTGGGGAGAGGTGTTTGTCTATTTCTGTTGGCCTCTGAGAACCTTGAGTACTATAGGTCTTTCATCATCAGCCGTACTATTTTAGTTTAACTTCTGATAGCATCTGAGATAGCACCTCATATATCATGTCTCTATTTTTGGCACCAATTTATGGAAAGCAGTATTAATAACAGTTTTGAATTGGATCAGTTTTGATAGTAGTATTAATTATGATAGCTTCATGGATAAAGTCACAATGATACCCATCCCTTGGCCTGTGACCATATCTATGTTATGTTCTTAAATAAAAGTCTGCAGGAGTTAATGAAACGGTCAGATCTTTTGGGAAATTCGGAAACATGGCTGATACCATCAGCAGCCAGCTTAGCACAAAGAATGGGGGGGGGGCTGACTCCAACCAAAGGCAACAAAATCCAACTAACAGCACCTCTGAAACTCACCAATTACCTTGCATCTTGATTGTTTCATTTATACAAAAACAGTAAGGGAAATCATTTGCTGCGTTATCGGTGGTTTCACCAAACCATTTCTACACCCGGACCAGGTGCCCGGCCTTTGGAGCCCTAAGTTCCAATGGCCTGTGTCTGGTCCCATGGATGTTTAGAACTTCTCACTGACTTAATCTTGCTAACTGTCGGTAAAGACTCTTGTCAATGCATGAATCCATGAACTGTCCCCTTTAAAAAAAACAAAACAAACACTTTGTCCTGTTCAGTCAACCTACTCCTTCAGTTTGGGATGCCCTGTTTTGAACTATTTTACCCTTGGTTTGCAGTTCACAAATGCACACTTCAGGGAAACTGTTCAACTGTTCAAATCAAGCAACATGAGCAGGATGCAGTCAGTCTCTGTATGTTTTCAGTTAATTGTTGAGCCCTACGCTGGACCTTTAAGTGACACGTCTCAGACTCTCCTGGTAGGACAAGACATATTACATTGCATTATTATTAAAGGTGCAGTCACACTAGAATAACCCGCCTTGCTTGCGCCGTGCAAGGTAAATCTGACTGAACCTGTAAGTAGCAGCCACTGAGCTGACTGATACAGTCAGCAGGCGTCAGATCAGTATCAATAAAACTCCAAACTAGTTGTAATAAAAGTTGGATAGGATGAGAAGAGATATTAGTTACTTATAACAACAGGACAGAAAACAAACTCATTCATTTCACTGCACTGAAATTAATGAAATTTAAAAAAAAATATCATATGAGTCATGATTAGAGGGGAAAGTAATTAAGTTATTAAAACTGATTAACACTCACAAGTGAACTTCCATTTTATCTAATGCTTTGCCTCAATTTTCCGCATCTCATTAACCTTTGAAATTGTTTTTTTCATAATCATTTGGTTTCCATAAAGAAATGGCTGGCTTGTCATTTGGTCTTCACGATCAATAGGCTGATTAAGTGCGGTCCTGCTGAGTCATCACAACAAACTTCTATTATTAAAATGCCTTCGTGGCAACAAGGATTGACGGCGATAAACACTAATGTGGGTTGCTACCTGTCTGAGTAAAAATAACAACACTTGAAAGTCCAAGTCTGAAGTTCACAGCAGAAGTATTTCCTGTCATGACAAGGTTAATACATAAACTACTGATAACACTTCGGTTGAGGCAGAATAACGTGAAAGACATTTACGGGAACGACAAAACACAAGTTTCAAGACACAACCTGCACATTTAACAATCCAGCCAATGGAAAACATATTTCAGGAGAATAAAAGCCACTAGTATCGTTCACATCAATGCTCTCAACGTGGATCCACAACAGACAACAAACCCCCACTGGAAAATAGTGTGTCCTAAAAAAAAACCAATCTGAGGATTCTTGCTGGAGAGTGTGACTCAGAAGATTAAATAACAATGAAAAGCAACTAACGCTATTGTTCATCCTGTTGGAGACCTCCAGGAACCCCTCCTCATGAGAACCCAGTGCTCCGTGAACCCATGTTTGGGATTCCCTGCTAAAAATTAAACAAAACGCACTGATCGGACCTGTGCACAATGTAATCAAAGCTCAAACCTCAGTATCACCATGACCATCTTATAGCAACCACTGCGGACACTGCAGAAACCGAGCGGTCGCCACATTATCCGCTGCCAAGACTGTGTCACGATATTTCATAACCAAATATTAGCCTGCTGTTTCGAAATAGCTAGGTCTCTGAATGCCTTGCAACCACACGTTGCAGTGTGATCCGAGTAGATGTGCGATGGGGAGCTTTGAAGTTAACACAGCGGGATGGATGCTGTCGAAGAAACTGTGTGCCAGATCCCCACCAAGGCCTGTTTACATCGCTAGCGTGCTAGCACAGGATAGCATTGTTCACTTAGTCGCTCGCGCTTGGGTCACGTTTAGTTAACACTTAATGAGCACACGAACCGGCACTTACCTACGCATGACTTTTCCTTAAAAGCCCCGGTACCACACTGACAATAGTAAAAGCTAGCCTGGTACACCGGGGGCGTTTTCTCCGCTTTCTGACGGTAACAGCATTTAGTCCCGTTGACTAATATTAGCATACAGCTGCTAGCTAAGAAACGCTAACTGTCAAGACTTGGCCAGCGAGCTAACGTCCCTCCTCCTGCTCTAGAAAACCACACTGACATGACCACAGCGCTGGGAAAACATCGACGATATCCATCATGAATTAAAATCAAACAGCGTCACCGAGATGCCATATCGATAATCCGCAGGCTTGTTTTCATTGTATACTTACAATAGGACCAATGAGATTTGTCTATCCATTGAAACCCGCTGGTAATATGTAATAGCAGCCCACAGAACTGTGACATAAACGATTTTCGATCGGTGACCCAGTTTCTCTTCACCGTCATGCCTGTCGGACCACTAACCTAGTTTCTTAACCAATGGCGTTAGCGCTACCGCCGTAGGTGGCCCTCTAGCCAATCAAACACAAGTTCAGGTTGGGAAAATATGACGGGCGTGTTAGTGGACCAATCACACCCCGGGTAGAATGGAATGCAGAGGCTACTTGTGTGAGAGTGTGTATGGAGAGCACTGCGTCACGAGTAGGCGTACAGCACGAGCTGGCCCCGAGCCTAATTGCCTTACTGTATTTTGATACTTTAAATGTGATATCCCTGCTATCTTCACTTTCTTATCTGTCCACGCACCGCAGGTGGAAAACAGAATCTTTGCTATCCCCGGTGCATTTACAGCACTATTTATCAACGTGCACTGCCCGGGATAGATAAATCAACAAACCAACAAATATAAATACACAAAAAGTATAGGTATATCTATAATATAATAAATGTATAAGTTATGCATCTATAAATGGATACACCCATGCCAAATACACATAACTCCTCCATTGTTGGGTCAATTTCTGTAGTTGCCCGCACTCTGCACATCGATGCCACCTCCTGGCCATTTTACTGTTTTACTGTTTAAACATGAAAACAGACTGAAATCTGTCAGTGTAACTTAAAAGTTCAAAGGTGCATGCCAGTGCTCGATCTGGTGTTTTTGACTTTTTAATATTTTTTTTGTATTTGTGTATTTTTGTCTTTTTTCTTTACAAACAACCAGGGGGCCTTCAAGGAAATATAACCCTATTTGATATCGAGTCTCACATCACAATATCAATTTCATATAACATAACAATATCAATTTAATTTTATTGGTCCACTGCCCAGCCATATCATGTATATTAAGGTAATTTTAGCAGTGAGCTTGTTACCTGTACAAACTGCACACCGTTCCTGTCTAGCCCCTGTTCTCTCTTCTGTAATTAACTGTAACAAACAGTGACAAACAGTGTACACTAGTTGAGTTGCCAAAAAACTCCATATAATATTTGGGTACATGTCATACAGTATAAATATTTATGTCAAAAGATTAAAATGGTAGCAACAGATATTTTGACAAGCCAGCGTATAACAGGAAGAGACAGAGGAGTGATCCTGCCAGTAACCTTAAATGAACAGCTGGATTTCAGAACACGAAAGTGTGTAGGTGTTGTACTGTTAAAAATAATGCCGTGACACATTAACAAACATTTTGGGTACAAAATCTTGAGTGAATAGGTTTTAGTGCATTGTATTACTTTAGCCTGTGCATCAGACCACATTCCTCTTCCTGAAAACAATGCTAGTTTTGTTTTGTTACTTCCATAGATATGTCATGAATAGAATGTGACATAAAGTGTTTGTTTGGTTAAAAAAACATAAATCACGCCACTAGATGGAAGTGTTGAGTCATGTAAACGCACACACCTGGAGGTGCCACTTGTGTGATGTTCTTAAAGTTCACCCTCTCTTTCCTGAGGTGCAGTCAAAACATCGTAGGCTGCAAGGTGGGCAAGCGGCGGAACAATTTATGGTGTATGGAGTTTTAAAAAAAATTAAAATTAGCCAGCAAATTATTTGGGCTACCGCCTACACGTTGCTGCCTTCACGAACCGTCGGATATAGCCCAATTACTTTGTTAGGTCTACTATGAGGTCTGTGTTGACAACATGTGGTGTGTAAGACTAAGTAAGAAAATAAGAACACAGATCATTAAAAAAAACAATTGATGATTGATAAATAATTAAGGGATTCATTTACTTCCATGGCGACATATTATTAACATATATTTATTACATAAATAATAATACAATTATCTAAAGGTCATATATTAATGTAATCGCAGGCACTTGAGATAGTGGTGATATAACGAGGGGCTCGTGAAGGCATCGCGCCTATCACATGGCAGGTGATTGTTAAGGAAGCTTGCGCTCCGGAGCGGCGCAGCTTACGGACGAGTGACAGCCGGACAGTTGAGCAGGGACAGTTCGGAGGGACTGTTCAGCGCACCTTACATGTCCGATGTCCGATCACATGTGTTTCATGCGCGCGTGAGGGGCATGTCTGTGTATGTGCGCGTGCATGCGTTTGCGTGCTCACTTTATCTTCAAGTGTCTCGGGCTACAAAACTATGAGGATTTAGTTCGACAAAGCCTCAGAGGAGACGCATCTGGTAAGTAGGCTAATATATTTGCATGAAGCTAACGTTAATGAGTGTAGTACTCTGCTTCTGTAACACATTGTAGGCTGTGATCAGCTTGTTGTTGAGTGTCATCAAGTTCATTTCCTCAGGGATTCCACATGAATGTTACAGTGAAACTGTAGGAGACGTAAACTTGGCATTTGAGATTAATCAAACAACACTCACGTGCTTAGATCTGGATTTATAGGGCTGTTATGGATCATTTCCGGCTGTGTGTTGTCCGGTTTCAACATGAAACGGCTGTTTTAGCCTTATTTAAAAACAAACATCACTCTTTTTAAAGCATTAAAGGTGATCCCATGATTCACGGACAACTGCCTCTCAGTAAAAACGGCCATAATATATCTCCATCATTTACATCTGAACTTAAGTGTGTGCTCCAGTGAGTCTGAAGTAGTTAGTATACCTTAGTATACCTGTCAGTATACCTTTATAAATGTTGCAAGGATGTGGTGATGAGTACCAGTGTTAATGTTTTATTTCTGTAACAGTGCTGAAGTATATATATAATAAGTCATAAGGGCACGTAATACTGTGGAATATTTAATCTGCACTTTTATTTTAAGGGGCGGACCTTTAACAGCTAACTTGCTGCATGCTCCATTGACATGCTCTGAGAAAAAAAACATTTTACTTGCGTTGTGACACTGGTGCTTCTCTGCCTGCTCAACCATGTACTGTCAGCTTGGAGCTATTAAATGATGTTTAGTTGCACTGACACATGCTGTGTAATTGCAGATCATCAATTTCCAACAGCGTAAGTAAAGGAGGGAGGGAGGAAAACAGGGGATGCTGATATGCTAATGGAATAATATCAAGGCTCATGTGTGGCTCCCCTCTGCTGAAGCATCTGCTGCATCTAACACTTGTCAGCTCTGCACCAGAGCAGGGCAGTAATCTCTATATCAGCACCTTTTAAGTACACCAAGTGTTGCAGTGGAAAGCTCAGTAATGAAAACCCTACAATTTCCTTACTTTCACACACTTTTTCTTTCTCAAACACACACACACACACACACACACACACGGAGGAATGCACGTGCACACGCGCAGACATCACAGACAGGCGACTTGAGAGAGCTGAAGGAGCCTCCTGACACTGAATACAGCAGGCCGGTGCCTCTTTTCTATTGCAAATCTGATTTAAAGGGAGACAGTTGAAAGGCATCGTTGCCATTGTTGACAGTGAATTGATTAAAGCTGCTTTGGTTAACACTTGGGTGGCACTGGCACTTAGGAACAACAGAGGAAATAAAAACAGGAGCTGAAGTGAAGTGGGGATAGAAAAATGCCCCAAATGTATAACTTCATTACTGCAGCAGTCATAAAACAGCCTTTTTGACAGTGTTAATGAACGCAGATGTGCTAATCTGCATGCATGCTTATGTGCGCAGACATAGCTGAATACTGGATCAGTGGATGATGGCGCTCATCCTCATGATCAAAGCTGCCTGTGCAATACCAAGAGTGGTTGTTTTCTCTGCAGCCATGTAGGTTCAGATGATTACTCTGTCATTGTAACCATGGCTCCTAATCACACCACACTGTAGTTCACTGGAGGTAATCTGCTGTTCCCCTGATGGCAAGGAGAGAGGGAGGGACGGAAGATACAGGCTAGATTAAGGCAAATGACTAGAAAGGGGAGAAGAAAAGGGTAGGGAGCAGGAAGGCAAAGTCACGCTGTTAATCTACAAGGAATAATCCTCTGCTTGCTGAGGTGGTAGGAGAAAAGATAGTGGCAGAGAGGGAAAGAAAAGATTCCAGTTTGTGAGAGGTTATCTTTGGTTTGCTGTCATGAGAGGGAAAGGAGGGGGAAAGGAAATGAGAGAAATGATAGAGAAGAGCAGGGGCTAGGTGCTACACAGGCTCTCATCACATTCCTGTCAGAGAGAGAGGGGAACGGGAAAGCTTCTTGGTTCTCCTCTGATTTCTGGGAAAAAGACAAGAACACGGACAAAGTAAAGGAAGGTGTTAGACTGTGGTCTGGTGTTAAGACAGCTAAAACTAAACTCATTATAAAGGCATGAAGGGGGCAGTTAACCTTTAACCCAGAGAGTGCCCACATTCAGGTATGTTGTCATTTCTAAGACCCAAGTGTAGGGTTGTTTGGAAGTGAGGAGAACACATTGAGTCAGAAGGTCTGGAACAAAAAACCTGTTAAATATGTGAACACTGTTTCCTGTTTCTATACTATGTATTTATGTCAGTCTAGCTAATTATATATTACAACAGAATTGGGTAATCTAATTTTAAAAAGCAATACAATATAATTACAGCTTTTTAAGTAATAGTGACCTGTAACCTGTTATCATTTAGCATTTTTTTGATTTTTACTACAAAGAGCTGTCCTTGCCTTGTCTTTGATTAATGTCCTGTAATTATTTTTCAATTCTGACTAGAGATAGTGACATACATCATTTGTTTAACGTGGGACACTGTGCAGAGAAGTTAGCCGTCCATTCACAGCGGCAGGCCCCACAGGCTGCAGGTGCAACCGGCCAAACCAGGGCTGTCGCCCCTGCTTGTAAAGCCCAATTGCTGTGAATGCATGGTAATACTGAGAGTGAGCATACCAACATTTTAACAACTCCTCTCCCCTCTCCTCCTTAAAATCCTGAGTTGTGAGGGGGAAATAGTAGGATTTTGAAAAGAGAGGGTGGGTGATCATCTCTTCTATCCCATTCCATTAGCCATAAAGTCCCTGATCGGAACACACTGATAAATGTTTAGCATGTTGGTTAGGGTTAAACAACAGCTTTATGGAACTCTTGATAGCAGTTTTTGCTGACGATGTGATACTTTATGGTAACAATATGGTCGTTTTTGATTTGATTTGATTTAAAATCAGTATGAGCTATACAAATGCGTGTGGGTTGGATGGTGTGGGTGGGTGTAGTTTTATGCATTAAATATCTGCACATTGCTCAAAATGATTTGTTTACAATTGTAATGTTTTGCTTACCTGCTGTGTTTGTAGTGTCAAACCTGCCAATTCCATATTGGGCCTACAAAGCATTAAATTTAATGATGTAGTCCTTCTGTTCAGAAGGCTGCATGAAGGCTGTGTTGGTGCAGGTGGTGTATGAAGGCAAAGAACCGAGGTTGAAGGTTTTGAGAAGAGATGTTGGGCTCTTGGCATGTGTTCGTGTGTGCGATCCCCATCTCCTCCGGGCTGCATGCCAAAGAGTCCTTGGGCAGGACACTGAAGCCCAAATTGCTCCCAATGCTGCTTCATCAGTGCGTGAATGCATTAGATTCCTAAGTTTCCTAAGTTTTAAGTCCAAAGCGCTTTGAGTGGTCAGATGACTAGAAAAGCGCTATATGAGTACAGGTCATTTACCATTTACCATTTACCATTACTGACCTGACCTACAGCAGCTCCTTTTACTCACCTATCTGCTTTTTTTTCCTGGTTTTCATACTCTTCAACATATTTTCGGAATAAAGTTAAAGTTCAGATGAAACACCATTTTGAGGGGCATTCTGTTATGACAGAGACAGGATACACGCAGGCAGGCGGGACGTAACCTTTGGTGAATATTTATGTGAAGTGACACAACCGTGAAAACTTTGAAACAAACAAAAAAGTGACGTTCTTCTCACTGATGTTGAAAGGGTTGGCAGGCGTGAGGACAGGAAGTGTTCTCTTGAAAAAAGGGCAATAAGGATGGAAAGACAGGAAATTAGCTGCGTTGTTAATGAACGACTGGAGGGTAAAAGCTTGGATTATTTGATTTTGTTTCCATCAGCATCGCTCTGCTGTCTGAGGGGAAGCAGGAAGGGGATTGTGAGACCAATAAGATGATGTAGCACTTTAGGAGTAGAGCCAACTTTATTGATATGAATCTCAGTTGATAAATAATGCTGCCTTTACAGCATGAACCAAACATTATAACTGTGCTTTGAAAGGTCAGGACCAGCACTGGGATACTAATACGCAAGTCAGCTCTTCCACATTCTCATGCTTTGAGTGCATTTCACACAACGCAGGACCGTTCTCCACACCAAAGTGGGGCATGTGAGCACCACTGTAGTCAACCCCACCTCTGTGTGACTTGTCAGAAATGATATCAAGCACACCTGCTGATGAACAGAGCAGAGAGGGGGTGAGGGAGGAAGCAAGAGGCAGGACAGGAAGGTTTGAGAAGAAGAGGGATGGGAGCAGAGAGGGAGAGGTCAGTTACTGATGGCAACAGGAGTTGGGCAGAGGTGATGGAAATGAGGTCAGAGGGCTGTTTTAACAGCAGGTAGGTTTGACTGAAGTGAAAATGATTATGCTGAATGATGACATCAAGAGAAATATTGAAAAAGGTGTTTTTGCTCTTGAGATGCTGTTTTTTGTTCTATACTGAAAATGTTACTGTAAATGTGCTGAAAATGAATGGATCCTGACCCATATATTGGTTTGCCAATATCATTGGCTGATATTGGCCTATTACCAATGTTCCCAATAGGTGCCTATATGTTAAAAAAAAAAAAAAGTATGCTTATGTAAGTGCGTCATACTTTGTTTTGAAGGAGGAGTATGTGCTCAGGTATTGAAATTAGCTTACAAAGACATGTATTTTTTGTATTTGGCATACATTGTTAAATAGATACACAATATGGCCGAGGATGTTATCTCAAAGAGATAAAAGGTCATTTTTATTTTATCTCGACTTTTATGCTTTACACTTTTCCTTGTGTTTTCTGTTGGTAACTTTCCCGTTGTTTCACCCAACAGATTACAATGTAGTTGACTGTTATAAAACACGTGTAGCTATGATTTGCTAATATTTGACCTGGATTGGATTTTGCTGTATGTGGATCAGTGGTTAGCACCTTTACTCCTGGGTTCGATTCCCGACCAGGTCCTTTTTGTGTTGAGTTTGCATGTTCTCTCCGTGTCTGTGTGGGTTCCCTCCGGGTACTCCTGGCCTCCTCCCACCAGCCAAAAGCATGCCTCATAGGTAAACTGGGAACTCTAAATTGACCATAGGAGTGAATGTGAGTGCAGATAAGTTTGTCTGTCTCTATGTGTCAGCAACAGACTGGTGACCTGTCCTGGGTGTACCCCACCTCCTGCCCAATGACTGCTGGGATAGGCTCGAGCATCCACGTGACCCCGAAAGGGATAAAGTGGTTGGACTGATTATTTTGTAATTTTTAACACACACACAGGTCAGAAATAGGATTCCAGGAGCCTAATTGAGTATATTACCAATAATTTTCTAAAAGAATATATATCTAATTTTAAAATGCTTTAATATCCTTAAGCCAGAAGATTTCAGTCAACAGATAAAATGTGTAAACTAGGAGGAAGAGAAGATGCAAATGGCATCAGAGCTTTAAATATTCATCCAGGTCACTTGCTTTTCTGGTTTAGCTACAGCCTATGCATCTGAGGAGACGTTAATTCACATTCTCCTTCCTCAAATCAAAATGGAAACTGAAGCTTTCATTTATTTAATTATTGGCCCTTCCAAAAACAGACAGAGCTGTGTCTTTTTAGCCCTGATGCTACACAAGCACAGCAACAGTTCCTCTCTGCTGCTGACCAGCAGAATGCCGATGAAGCATTTTCTTTAAAGCTTCACATTTGGATTGGTTAAGCTGAAATGAAGTGTGTTTGTGTGTTAGAGTGTGTATATCCATGCACCTGCTTCCTGATGACATTTACTGTACCTGAGACCCCGTAAAAAACCAGCACATCCAGCCTATTCCTGTGTGACGGTAATATTATCCTGTAATGTGATCTGTCTCTGTTCTGGTCTAGATAGCTTGTTAACAGGTCATGACTCTGTGCAACTCGACTCTCCTGGAGCCTCTGAGGTGCAGCAAACTCCTGTCCCATCCCGCTCTCCATGCTTGGCTGTAATTCAGTTTTTTGGGACATTTATCAACCTGCTAGCTCGTGTTTAGCTTTCCTTCAGAAGGTGGAAAGCGACTCTCTTTAGACAGAGTCTGGATGGATTCTAATGAGGATGCCGGACTGCTGCGCTCAGAAGGCTGGCGGCCAAACTCTTTGAGCTCCGTCTGAAGCAGCTGCCAGAGCACAAACGGTCCTTGGTCTCAGTTGGTTAACACCACTGGGGCTTCAGCAGGAGGTTGCTCTGGCATTCACCATTATTGTCACTGTTGCACGCAGGCTGTGGTCTTATTCCTTTTGTTTGCGTGCTCTTATGCCAATCACCTACCCAAGAAATTTGGCTTAGCATCTCGCACTTTTGGGTAAAATTTGGGAAGGGGAGATTGGCAAATTTGAGGATATTGGCGTGATGGTGAGAAAGTTAGACTTTGTTCAGAAAAAAGAATGCAGCTGGAAAGTCGGCAGAGTTCCAGCCTAAAGCAGTATTCCACCCACTGTGAAGCAGTAACTCGTAGCCTGTGAAAACAGTTGGTAATGTTTAATGTTGTGAGGCCCCCCAAATCAGTGGAAGTCCGATACTCTTTAAATGTCTTTGAGCACTTGCCTAAAAGATCCCACCCCTGCATATAATGCAGCGGCAGGATCAGAGCTTGGCTTTACTCAGCATTGCAAAGGTCAGAAATGACTGATTATTTGATTATTGATTATTACTTGATTACTTGATTATTTGACCAGATCTGGTGTTCTTACACTGTCTAGTCATACATTATGTTGATAAGGTTCACATTATATACGTGGATCTCGTAGCTCCTGCAGCTTTAGAGGACAAAGAAGCACTCGAACCCTTTTTAATGAAATAGAAATGCATACAATTACACATGAAGTATTACCAGCAAAATATATAAGTAGAACATGTTCTCATGATGCAGAAGGTACTATTTCACACTGTTAAATATTAATACTGTTATGACTAGAGCTGAGTGGTGTGGGATTTTGAGGTTGATGCTGATTGTAGTGGGGAAAGAATGTACTGATTATGATATGACAGAAAATATAGTTAATATTTGAGTTGAATTGAAAATAGACGTGAGAAGGTTGCTGCTTATTGTGATTATTATATACATTTATTTAAGAATAAACTTCTGTTTTGTTACCAAACTTTGTAGTGACATTAATATTTTACCACAAGCATTATGTACTGAACAAAACAGTTCAGACATCAGTTCATATCAGAAACATGAGACATGAGCGGACTGGTTTATCAGTGTCATTGGTTTCCTAAGTAAACGTAAAGCGACATGTTAGTGCACATTCTCTCCTGAACTGCCTCGTGCCCCTTTTCCTCCCATGATGCCTTGCTTTGTCATCTCATCAGCTTCAACACACGGCAGAATGAGTCCAGCCCTCAGTCCAGTTCATTACTCTTGCTGGCTCCCATTGGCTTTTTCCATTCATGCTAAGCGCTCATTGGTTAGTGCCAGCTGTAACACGAGGTGGTGACTGTCTTTAATGTGTATGTATTAAACAGTGTTGACATGTTGTTTTTATAGCACTGGCTTGCTGACGCTGGGTTTTGAGCTCTCTGCTGGTTTTTCCCCCCCGGGCCAGGCATGTACGCTTCCAAATGAACTGAAGAATAAAATCTGCATCTGCTTTGGAAAAACAACCCTCTGTGACCTCTGCACAGCTGTACCTCCTATTCCAGGTGTTGCTCAGAATGAACCGTGTTTCTTTTTTTGGCTAACGTTGGAGAAGGTACAGACAGACATGGTGCACACATAAGAGATTAAGCTAAGTTAAGTTTAGTTATGAGGCTAATAAAATATTGTTAAATTTTCTCTTCAGGCAAGGAACTTAACGATTAGGATTACTGTCCTGCAGTTGTAAAAACAAAAAGAAACTTTAACACTACACTCTGGAAAATCTCTGGGGCTTTATCTTAACATTTCAAGGTGAAGACGAGATGGTTTTACAGCAGCTTGTTATGTTTGTGTGTTCCTTAAGCGTTACTTGGAGACCCTTTCTGGATCAAATTATATATATGTGTTACATTGTTTGTAACACTCAGAAGACCTGTATTATTAGTTGGGGGGGGGGGGGGGGGTGTCAGCAACAAAATGTTCAGTCTCAGTTTAGGTGTGTGATAGACTTCCCTTTACCTTGCGGTCAGACGCTGCTTTCCAATAAGAAGCAGAAGGTGTTGTATTGCTCTCTCCAAAGCCAACACACCTTTGCCAAAAACGCTAATATTAGCCTGCAGAACCCATATCAGAATCCAGTGTAATCATTTTGCACAGCTACGGGAGGACTACGGGATTACGTTCAAACATCTCCCTGGTGTTATCACAATTTTGAAATCTGACACCTAGAACGCAGCTAGAGACATCACATCATTAATGGAAATGCTGAAATAATTGATAAATAAAGTGAATACTGGGTCGTTCTACTTGAGGTGTTTGCCATTAGCAGAAACTGGTTTGTTAGTGGTTTAAGAGCTTAGAAGGAAGGGACATTGAGTCATGAGCCTGAGTGCACTGGGCGTGGAAATTATTGATGTTCTGTCTAACAAACTGAACAGTGCAAACACCCTGTTGCAGCATTTACAACAGTGACGTTCCATATAATGTGACATGAAAATGAATTTATTCTCTGATATAGAATAGGTTTTGACATAAATTAGCTGTCATATGTTTCGGTGCATGAGGTTTCTTTACCATCCCCCTCTCTCCTTCCAAGTATGTCATCTAGCTGAAGTGAATACAGGCCAGGCAAGTGTAAATCCATTGTTTCATGACTTTCCAATGACTGACTAACAAAAAGAGCTTCGGTGTTAGGAGTACATCAGAGCACTGATGCTACATGTAGACACAGCACGTTAAATGTATACCACTACACACTGCTTGTGCAACTTGAGCCATTGAGATAGTAAAAGTCACCAATACAATAACAAAAAAAAACCCCAATATGTCATTGCTGGCTGGTGTTTACCGATGAGCTCACCAGCTGCAGTAGTTATTCACATGTAAAGCTTACATCATCCAGCTTTACACACAAGGAAGAACCTCGCCGTGACACTTTCAGGTGTGACTGAACCTTAATCACCTGGCATACCTGGTATGTATTTACAGTTCTTTCCACTTGCCCTTTCCTTTAGCTGCTCCTCATAATGCTTTCAACACGAGACTAAACCAGGCCAAATGCATTTAATACAGGGTTAAAGAACAGACCAGAACTCATCGTACGTATGTGAGGCTACGATTGTGTTCTACCTGACAAACTGCCGCTGAACTGTTCTCTGCATCTACGTGCGAATGTGTGTGACAAAGCAATGCAGCCTCTCACGTCAAAGTAATTTCACTCTGGTCATCACACACACACACACACACACACAGACACACACTTCTAGGTTCATAACTAACGATCATTTGTTAGCGAAGTAGCGTGGTGAGGTGGAAGACCTAAATATAGCCTGGAAGATGTTTGTGTTATTGTGAGGATCATACAGTTGCTGCCTATTGATTTTACTTGGCTGCAGGTTGATTTTGTTCATCTGAGACAATTTCTTGTTCTAAGTTTTCATACAATTGCCTGTGTTTGAATAAAATTTCAATATGAAGAGACCCTCTTTAGGATGTTGTCAGTGTATTGCCACAGTGTAGGCACAGACAATACCCAGTGGTAGCCAGTGTCTCTTTGGAGACAATTCCACTGAATCGAACTGTGCTGTATCAAATTCAAAGTGAGTAACAATCACTGCACCATGTGTGCTTCTCTATAAAAATCCCGAACCAGCCAAATACAGAAGAATCTTTGTTGAGGGCTGATGTAAACAAGACACCATTACTTCCATGGCTCCTCATTTGTAATCTTGCATGTGAAAATGTGGCTGAATGTTTGTAAAGGATTTAAATTTTCAAGAGATTTAACAAACATGCAGGAGATCCCATAGAAGCTGTTAATGTAGAACATATAGTCATTAAAGGCAAGTCACAGCATGGGTGGTACTTAATGTGCTGAATGGAGCTCATAGCAACACAACAAGTGTAGTTGTCATCAACGCAAATAAAACTTAATCTTCAGTTCACGTTGGTGAGGCTATGCTGTGGAGCTCGCGAGTTAACAGCCCAACGATATTGCTGCGGCAACGGATTACTTGGAATGAAACAGGAAGTTGTTGTTAATTTCATGTTTCCCAGCATGCTACTTCTCCATCAAAACTCCTATGCATCTTCATTCCAATTAGAAGTCCTACTCATTGCACCACTAACTGGCACCAGGAAGTAAAACTGGTGTTACAGTTATAATTTGATTTGGATTTTTTTTATGACGCAGCCTAAACTTGTTGTACTTGAACCTCATTTTTGATGACAGTGACCTTCAAGCAGTGTCCATGCTCGACATCCATGGCTGTGTCAGCAGGATGTGCAGTAACAAGGTGGTGGTTGGGGCACATCCCAAACAGTGTGGGACTGTGAGGGCTTGTTCTTCACTGTTTGCGGCTGTAGTTTTAAGTTTTAAGTGATGCTTGAGAGTGCAGTGCTGCTGATGCATTTGTCTGTATTGGTAAACCAATATGTTAGACCATCTCATGTTTTATTGTTAGAAAGAGGGAGAGAGAGAGGCAGAGAGAGCGAGGTAGACTTTCATACTGAACTTAAGGACAGAACAGGGAACATCCTCATCTTAAATGTCAGTGGTTCCGTCGCATTGATGTTAATTGGTGAAGAATCTGGTGTTTCTTGTTGGCTTGGCTCCATACCACACAAACACACACAGAGTTTGTATTTACCCTGTGTGACAGGAGGGCCCGGGGGGCTTAGGTCTGGCCTCTAGCTGGTGACACTAATCCAAACAGGCTAAACCAAATGAGGAGGAACGGTAACCTCTCGCTCACACACACCTCTGTGTGTGTGTGTATTTCTCTTTTTCTCTCTTGTCTTTCCCTTTGTTAATGTTTAACCCTTCTTCTCAAACCCACACGTTCACATGCATTCTGGCATTTCCTGTTTTCATAGGCCTGTCGCAGTTATACCTTGTGAAGGTTTCAGTGATGTTGGAATTTCAATTTTCAGGGTTTCCAAATGTTTAAAAAAACAACAACAAAACAACAGCTTCCTGTAGAAATTTCTAGGATTACTTAATATTTACTGCAACATGATGAAACTCTACCTCTGCGCTGTTGATTCACTCTGAAGACATGTTGGTGAGTTAAAGGCTACCTTTGGTCACTGGAGGTTAGTGTTTTTGCTTTTGCATGATACTCTTACGTAACCGTGAATACATTTTTAAAGAGATTTCATCATTTGCATGTGTAATGTATGCACATCCAAATGTCCCAGCCAGATTCTGTATGTATGTGAACACGCTGGAATAATGTTCTCAACCTTCTGCTCCTGTCATCCAAGGTAGAAAACAAAGTGTAGATGGAACATTTGCTTCCCGTGGATCTTTATTGTTAGCGGTTCACTGCCTCACTCCCCTGAAACCTCTCTCTGAGTTAAAATCAGGGATGCATGAGGGTGAGCCCACCTCTGCATTTGCAAGAACGAAAAGAAAAAAATAAACATGCAATTCATACTGTGTCATACCAGATATCTCGTAAAATAATTGAATTCTTTCCTACACACTGACCTCTGTTTTCTGCATTTGAGAAAACATGCAGATAGCTTTTTTTTGATTTTGAGGACATTTATTCCAAGCTAACTATGTTGGACTGGATGTTGCTGCGTTGTTCCCAGATGTTTCTTGAACCCCCGATGGAACTATCTCCACAGTCAGGAGCAGAGCTGAAGAATCATTGTAAACGTCAGGATGATTCATTCCACTGTGCTATCAAACTGAAATAGTTGATTTGGTTCAATTAATAGAGCCAGACATCATTCATTCAAGAATACATGCTCGTGGTCATTTGGGGAAGTGACAGTATAAGGCTTTAGGATATACATTACATTATTTTATGTAGATGATATGCTGCATTTTCAATGAAACTATAAAACCTTGGACATAAAGTTAGAGCCAAAACTGTCATCTGAATAGTGTCTGATAACTTTGGGCTTTACATAAGGACTTAAAGGGAAATGATAGAGGTTAAGAGTTTCTCATGCCATTCATTTTTACTTATTACCTATTTTACACGATCAGGTGTTGGTTTGTAGGAACAAGACTCATCTTTTGGTTGAGTAATTGGCAGTTTTGGAAACAGATTAAGTCATTTATCAAATGAAAATGTTAAACTTTTGCGGTTCAGCTTGGGCTCTGGGAACCTTTGATGCACAGTTTTTACTGTTTTCTGACATTTTATAGATGAAACCAATTTTAGGAATAATCCAAAAGTCTGGAGAAATGGATTGTGAAAATATGAGAGCCTTTCAAAAACTGCTTCTGCTGTTAAGTGCAGCAAAGCCCAGTAGCACGCTAGCAGGAGCTGTTGCTGTCCACTGTTAACAGAGAGCCATACTGCACAGATCTGAGGCATCTGAGGGAGGAAATTCAGCACAAATGACTTGAGTTGTGCTTGATGGTGCTTTGGCTCTCCAGCATGGCACAGCACCGCCGCAAAACTGCTTTAATCGCTTAGTTTCTTCCTCTTCTCTACAATGAAATGCAAGCTGAGATGTTGCAGCTTTGACATGGTGGAGGAGATCCAGACCTCATCCAGCACACATCTCGGATAGTGCTTTGAGAGGTAACGTAACAGGACCTCCGGGTAGCGATACTAGCACAGCAGGAGAGCTAGGAGCAGTGTGTTGCTCCATGAGGTGACATCTTTGAGAGGACTGCTGAACAAATATAAATCAGGGACATTTATCAGTTACAGAAGTCGTCAGAGAATTGTGTGATGTCACCTGTACCTGCTGTAATCAGTATGCTGCCCTTTGTCCAGCATGTAATGTCTATTTATCTGTCTATCCATCTGGTAACTAGCACTCACAGATATGTAATATAAAGATTTTGGCAATGTTGTGTTTGCAGTGAGGATTGTTGGTCTACCAGTGAAATCACACATAAGGTGTGCATTGTCAGGTGTTGATTTTGTTCCTGAATGTGAAACACTGCAAACCAATTAGATTAGCAGCGTCACAAATTAAACTTAGCCAAAACGCGACGTTGCTACTGTCAGAAGAAACGCAATGTTTAAATGCAGTTAGTCTAGTTTGCGTTCCAAGTTGGCACTAGCTAAACAAGGCTAGTTAGTCTGCCAGTGAAATGATTATTGCATTCATTGCAAATGCATGAGAGAAGTCTTTACCAGCTGGAGTATGTCAGCAAGTTCCCTTTGGCCTTGGACCAAAGTTTCCCAGTTCAATAGGCTGTAGCCTATAGTAGCCTGTATAGTTAGTATTTCTATAAATTCATTATTTTATGTTTGGCCCCAGTTCAGTTCTGCCTTTCATAAATGTTTGTAGAGCAAGAAGTGCAATCTCTTATGAATTAGCTGCCACAACATTATCACTGATAGGGATTCCTTTGGGCTTCTCCGCTAACTGAATGAACAGCAGGTCATGTGAAAATGAGCGTGTTTCGCCGACACACAGCCCCGTTGTTTATGCACCGTCCTCCTCTGATTACACCGAATCACTTTGATAAGTAATAAGCTGCGATTGTGACACTAGTTCAGAGGCTAAGTGTTGCACATCAATCCGCTCAGTGTCGACTTGTGTCAGCTCATATCAGCCCTGCCGTTCGCCTTTGTTGTTGGAGCCTCCACTGCCTCTTTATAGTTTATCGTCTCCTCACCGTGACTCTTTATCATCCTGTTTTGGTCGCCGCGTAGCCGTTTCTTTCTCACAGTACATTTACTTGCATTCTCTGCAATATCTGGCTGTCGTTAATCATTACATCCCAGACCCGGGGTTGCCAACAAGTATTGATACAACACAGAAGTCATTCATTACACTGGCTTTTGTTATTTCAAGCGGTCAGTGCAAATGTACACACAAAGCTCTTTTACAGGTGTAATCTATTGATTGTAGCTGTTGGTGCCCCTCGGCAGGTTGTGACACTGACAACTGAAGAATGTGGCAGTACTGGATACACGCCAGGTGTGAATGTGTGTACACTGTAACAACAACAGCCCTGGAGACTCTCCTTCAGGCCGCTGCTGCAGAATAAAAGGCGCGCAGTCGACGTCTGTGTTTATACGCGAAGGTGGTAGTTTACCTCAGAAGTCTGCGCTTCCTCTGCCATAATTAATAACCACGCAAAGTGACGAATGACACATTTCCCTTTTGAAATGAGAAATGAAATCCTGTGGAATCATCGCGGGGGATTACAGGAAAGGTTTCACCCTCCGTTATTATCTCCTCACGCACAGCGTTGAGACTTCCCCTTCGCACGACTAAATCTGCAACAGCAAACTCTTCTTGTAATGCATTTGAAGGGGGGAGCATCACATTGTAACGGTTTGAAAGCAGTGTGATTCAGTTGCTCTGACTTGTTTGTGCTTTCCCTACCCTTCCCGCAACTCTTGTCAACGGCACGCTGGCTCACCCATGGAAAGAACAACTGACCGTGTGCTCAGCATGCAGCAGCCCTGTCTGCACTGTTGCGGATTGTTGCCCTCAGTGGTATCCACCCTCCTGACCTCTGTTTTTCCCAACTTTTGTTTCTAGACTTGTTTAGATTTCTAGACTCAGACTCTAATGTGTATTTTATGACTTTAATTCATTGCACGCATTTTGGCCAATTACACCAAGCATTTGGGGTTTTCTAAAGGAGAAAGGTCTGAAAGTGATGTTCCAATGTTCACGTCGCTCTCTGGCAGCCTCGTGATGATCATTGACTGGAAGTCATGTGTTGTTTTGAGTTATGGCTCATTACCCTCGCTCCGAGGGCAAAATAGATTACAGCAGAAATGAGAGCAGAAGTCAGTCGGACCGAACGGAGCGTGGCAAGAGAGCACAGTCAAGGAGAAAAGAATCAGATAATACACGGAGGGAGCAGGAAGCAGTGCCGTACTTCCTTGAGAGAACTGGGCAGAGCAGAACATGGTGGCATCAAATGCACTTTAGCGGGACTAAACAGGACAATAAAGAGCAGAGCAGTTCGGCAGAACAGCGCAGACGAGTGCAGCGCTGGGAGTCACATGAAACTGTATATTCCTGCTTCCCCCAGCAGCCACGCATCAGTCACGGTTCACAGATCACACACTACCCACGGTCATACACTAGAAAAGATAATCTAACCAGTGTCGGAGCCCACGGACTTAGCTCTGAGATGATACTTTTTATAGCTTCTCCCTCTCTCCTGCGCCTGTAGCCCACTTAGAGAGAAATAATCTGGCTAAATAAAAAGAAGTTCTGCTTCTTACTGTCCTCACGGAGCAGATAGCGCACTGTGTAGTCGTGCCAGTGGAAGCGGAGGCATTCGGGAGCAGATTAAAGCTGCCTCCGCGGTAAGAATAGGTGCGACACAATATCATTGTAACTGTTCATAGATCAGCATTTTGTCCAAAGCACTTTGTTCTGCTATGAGTGCAGAATTACTCAATTAATTTAATTCTCAATTGCCACCTCTTGCTTCCACACTGATTATATGTTTCCTATGGTTTCCTATCTCCATTCATCTGTGTCACTGAAACTAAATAGTATTTTAGTAGTTTAGCAGCATGACTTCATTGATCAGCTGATGCAAAAGGAGCTGAACGCTTCAAACAAACTTTGTTAAAATGTTTTGACGATCACAAGTGTAGACCTTGGGTGTAGTTACCAGTCCTTCAGTTTTAACAATAATATCAACACCACAGATGCGGCAGGCAGCTGTTTTCAACCCGGACAACTAAGTTATTGACGTGCTGGTGAACACGGTGGAGCACTAAGCAGCAAATACTGTTCTCAGGAGTTGGTGGAGACTAAACCAGAGCTAAAAGAGGAGAGCTTATAGCAGAGAGACAGTCATACATTACAGCAGACCTTTAACATCAATATGTCGCTGCAGGAAAATCACAGGCGCAGTTAATAACATTATCAACGGCTGCATTCCATTTAGGTGAGCAAGTGGCAGAAATGGACTATATACAGAATATATACTAAATACAGAAATGCCATAGCATAGCTTTTCTTGTCTGCTTTAAGCTGAGCTTCCTCATACTATTTGAGTTTTCCGCATTGAGTTGGGCCTTGCTCCTCTGTCTGCTGCCCTTGCAGGCGTTGCAGTCAGTTTGGTTTGAAATGAATCAACTTTGCTAATATTGCTTTAATTAGACGCTCTAGCTGATGCAGCTCCATGCAGCAGAGATAGCAAGTGTGGAGTCGATAAGGACGACAGCGTGCTACAGAAGTGTGTGCGGAAAACAGGAGCTGTCTGCAGAAGTTCTCATGCACGCTGCTTTAAATGCATGAATGCTGAAATTTTAGCAACATGAAAACAAATGAAAAATGAATAACGTGTGTGCAGCAGCAGCATCAGGGATTCACTCCATACTGAGTTTTGTCTATTGAACCTGTTTGGCGACATGCTGTCAGTTGCACGTTACACACACATACACAGCTGTTACTCTGGAGGTGATACGTGTTGCACAAGGTTTTTAGACTGACACCAGTGCGTAAAGATCATCTGTGCATTGCATTCTCTCCTAACTTAAGTCCTCTGTGTGTGTGTGCGCACACTATGTAGACACTTTCCTGTCCAACAGCTGCATTGGTTTTAACTCTCTTGTTGTTGAAGCCTCTCTCTCTGTCTTCTTGGCTCGAGCTGCACCAAACGTGCCACAGCCCGACCGAGAGTGAGTTTCGGTTTTCTGTGTTTTTACTGCAAAACAACCGTTGGGAGCCAAAAATCATACAGGAAGATAAAAATTTGCCCTCACAGCAACAGAGGGTGCTCGCCGTCAGCTGTGGGGGGTGAGCATACACAGACACAATCGCCGAACTGTCTCTCTCTCCCTCTCTCTCTCTCTTTGTTTTCTCACACACAGGTGCATGGTACATGGGAAAGATATCCTGATATGATTGTTTGCAGTCCAGGCACCTGGCAAATGTTTGACACCTTCATGGACAGTAGGGCTTATACTGGGACATCTGCTGGCAGAGTGAACCATTCTAACACATGCTTTGCAGTCCAGCATTGGCTCTGCATTAAGGAGCTGGTCGTTCTGTATCGTTGTCAGTACATTGCGATGCCTTGCTGGTTTGGATGATTGGTTGTAATGATCAGGCCCTGTTCATTTCAGCCTGATTGCATTTTTCATTGATTCAGATGGAACCGTTTGACTTGCTCAACCTTCAGCATTGTGCAAAAGCACGTATTGTGTTCTTCCTTTGTTGCGTGCAAAGCTGATTGACAGATTTGTATTTGCACGCCAGTACTAAAAACTAACACCTCCACGGGATTTCATGCGTCCTATTGGCGCTGCTTCTGATTTCACTGTCAGTGAAGCCGGACGGAGGGCCAGCTTTCTTTTTGGATCAGGAGAGACGGCCATCTGCAGTGAGACGGGCGTAGCTGGGAGAAACAAGTCGCATATTGTCGTGTCTGACAAACTGGTTTTTCTGGATTGTATCACTCATCCTGGGAAAAGGCCTGTCTGTTTGTGACAGGAGTGAGAAGTCAAGAGGCTCAGACTGTGATTTCACCTCAGGACACGATCCTGCTATTCAGCTCAGTGACACCAGTTCCTCATAAATACCTTTCTGCGTATGTATGAGTACTTATTACTTTAAGAGTAATCCATAACTGCTGACACGGGTATCAGACACGGGTATCAGAACTGTTCTCCAGCCCTTTGACTTTGATATAATGGCTGTTTTCAACATCTTCAATGAATTTATATCTATTAATTTAACCTTATTATTGTGTCAAACAGGTATGAAACATGTAAAATCTACGTTTTGTAAACAGTCTGGAGCCTCACAAAAGCGCGACGCACTGCAGCTGATGAACAAGTGTGCAACTAGACAAAGTGAGAAAACACAAAGCCCACAACACTGCAAAAACAAAAAACAGACCAGCCTCTGTAGCTTCGGGTGTATTTTCTGTGTTCGCTTCTGTTTTAGCTGCAGTTGTGATGTCATCGCTCTTCATCCCCTCGCGTTTCGTTCGTTGTGATTTCTGTTTTAACCGTAACTCGTTATAATTTCATGCAAAGCATCTAATGGCTGCGGCATAATGACACTGTCAGCGCTCAGGTTGTTTTCCATCAATGCCGCATTCTGCCTCCTCCTCCTGCTCTCGTGTTTCCATGCAAACTCATGCAAAGATATTCAGTAATAGTGAAACTATGCTACAGTTTCAGGTTTTTCACTTTGCCTCTTCAGTAAACCTGCCTCTCTTTCTGTCTTAATTCAGAAACAAAATGCAGAGTTTCCTGACTCGCTGCTAGTTTCTGGGCCCTGGTGCAAACTGAAGAGGGTGATGCAGCGGCAACAGTAATACCGGGTGGAAACTCTAGGGGGCGGTGAAAAATTTAAAACAATGCCACTTTATGTCACAGTGAGCCAATGCACCGTGACTTTAAAACTGCCTCTGGGACAGTTCAGTTCATCAGGAACGACTCCCATCACGAGGAGATCCAGGGAGCAGCACTCACCCACACCCACAAGTCCTACATCAGCACCTTTACATACAGAGCACTGAAAACCCTCCCTGTGTGCACACACCCTGCACACACACACACGCACAGAGACAAAGGCCCTGTTGTCTTATTAAGGTCCACTGTTGTCTCAGCGCTGTGGAACAGAGTCACAGTCTGTCACAGTGTGTAAATTGCGCCATCACCCTCTGTCTCAGCAAGACGCATACACATCCATTTATCATTTCAAACAACAAAATTACCACACACATCTGCATGCGTACACGCTGATGCTTCATGGGTGCAGGGATACGCTCTGAGTGAAAAATGGGAGAATGGTGATGACAGCACGCCACTGTAAGCCCACTCACTGTGTCTCCCAGATTGTCGGTGTTAGCTGTCACGATGAGTTGTGGCTGTGAAAGTTGTAGATGAGCATAAAGCTGCTCTGTCGGGGAGGGGGGTTAATGTTCCCGGGGCGTCAGGAGATTACGTCACCGTCCTTCAACAAGACAAGAAGTCAATCTTCCTTCGAGAATTTGCGTGTGTGTGAGTGCATTCTGTGTATGGAACTGCTCTTGGCTGCATGTATGCTTTAATCTCGCCTGCAGCGATACATGCACCAGAGTGCATGTGTGGGGGGGTGTTGCTCAAAACGGCAACAAGGTCAGTCCACTTGAACCCCTCCTCATTTTTTAAAGTCGTCACTGAGCTGTTGGTATGGATCAGTAACCAATCAGCCAATCAATATCCTCACTCTGCCAGTACTTTGGGGTCATTGTATTAAACTGACAAACAATATACAGTGAAGGGAGAGGAGGTGAATGAGACAGGGGGAACAGGAAACGGACACACAGGAGGAAAACTCTCCAAAATAAAACAGGAAATGATCAAAAAAAGTCAAACTCAAACTGTGACAGTTGCCCTTATAATCAGGATATCAGATTATTATTTGGCAAGATAAACACAATCCACAAACATTTATGTTCTTATCTAACCGTCCTCTTGGGCCTTTTTTTTCGCTGCAGAACAAAAATACAATTTGCAGTTCATTAAATGTTCTCGTGGAATGAATGTCTCACTCCCCCGGAGCAAGTATCCACTTGTTGCAGAGAGCGGAAGTGTTAATAGCTGTCTCCTGGACTTTGAAGCATATCACTGCATGCTGGAATTGAACCACAGAGCAATGCAGAGATGACATTCAGCATGAAAATGCACGTATTTGTCTTCAGACTTCATCTGCAGTAAGATTTGGTTGTAAATCAGTCGATTTATGTGATTAGAATGGAACTTTTGGCAATTTTTGTAATAAAACCATTATATTGTGCACATTTGTTTCATTGTCTGACAACGAGTCAGCGTCTTTTCAAAGCTCAGGTGCAGCAAGTGCATCCACCTGCAGTGTTTGGTTGCTTCGTGCTTGCGGGGCTTTGACAACGTTCAGTGAAGACAGACTTGGTAAACTGATGCACAGTGAAACTAAAGGGACCCTCCTGCTGAATTGCATCTGAGTACAGTAGGGAGGTGCTGAGGAGTCAAGAGTCAGACTCAGCATTTTTTAATTAAATGAAATTAGAAAATTTTGCAACAGAAGTATATATGCAAAAACATATTTACTTTATAGTTTTCACATGATATTTAAATGGCTACTTAAATACATATTTTATCTATCTGTTGATGTGTTACGTTACTCTTACTCTGGTAAGTTTCATTCAAACTGTTAATGTTGCACATTTACTGACTGACTGTATTTTGCACAACCCCTGCACAATATGTACAGCCCACGTCTCTGCTAAAATTCAGACACCTTAAGCATTCTTTCATATTTTATTATTATGCACCAAATGCAAAGACACATTCCTCGTAAGTGTGAGCACATGTGGCGATAAACCTAGTTTTGATTCTGAACATGCTGTCTATCCGGTTGGACGTATGAGAAACTCCATGAGAAATGCATTTAAAAAAAAAAAAAGTTTTTCTGTTCATTAAAGAGGAATGAAAACACTTGGCTGGTCAGACTGCTTCACGCATGAAAGCGAAGGAGACTTGTCTGTGTCTCTGTGTCTTTGTGTCCGTCTGCATGTCAAAGCTTCAGGAAGTTGCCAAGCAAATGAGTCACATTGTCTTTACTGGATTAGAGTTGTTGAGAGCATCCGCAACCCCACACCTGATTTATTGTCTCCATGTTGGTCGGAGTGTGTGTCACCACCATAGTCTGTACATTTTTAATAAAAGACATTCTCATAGTTACAGATATTTGTAGGCGCTATAGTGAAAGTTCTGCTATGTCCATGTCTTTACTGTACTATAAAGAGACAATGTCCTGAAAGTTACTAATAAACTTTATTCGATTTTTTCTCTTTCCAAGGAACATCAGAGCACCTGCTATCTGATGCTTCCCGCTATCACCATGGATTCGGAGGCCAGTCACATGCTGGAGGCGGCGCTGGAGCAGATGGATGACATCATTGCGGGTAAGGGCTGTGATGTGGCGCCGTCGTCTCTGTGACACGGGGGTTACAGGAGACGCACGGTTTTCATTTTGGCAAAGTGCGAGACACTGCGAGGGAGTGGAAGTCACAGGCTCAGCTCCAACAGCCAGTCCTGTTCTCTGCAGTGATACTGAGCTAACCCAACCAATATGTGAACACAAGCTGCCTTTCCCTCTCCATGAGGATAACCGTGTCATTTCATTGGACAGTCGGTCAGTGGTTTGCTACGAAGAGCAGTAAAGCCTCAAGGTGTCTCCAGTGAGATCTTCCATCTACCTCTCTATTTACTGATGATACATACAGCATATTAGTCAATGTTATGGTTCAGGATAATGGTTCAGCTGGTGTCCTTCTACCTCATTGGTAGGGATGCGCCAGCATGTGCATGGTGTTGACAGTATGGTTGAGATAATGTGAGTATTACACTTCAGGCAACTTAGATCATATAGCAACTTAGATCATGGGCTTTTGATGTTCCCACCTGCCACCTGCCACGATGCCAACAACTGGAATCTATATGGCACTTTGCTTTGTTTGTATACATTATTAAAAACAAGACATTAGACAAACTCGATGGATGTGACATAAATTAGAAAAAACATTAGAATAATATCTGAAATTTCACATTTGAGCATAATGTCATTTCCCTAGTATTATTATTATTATTATTAGTCTTAGATACTGTAGTTAAAGGGCTCTCCTTCAGTTCCATCGTTCAGTATGCTGCATTGCGAGGCCAGTTGACGTGAAGTGTAAAAAGGTCAGAGTTTTTACAAAAAAGGGGTTTACAGGTTGTTTCCAAGCTCATCAAGTGGACACCGTTTGCCCAAAACATGCTGACCTCATCGAGCACTCAGAGTTTGCTGCTCTGGCTCTCACAGACCACAAATAGAGATGCATTAAAAAAAAATCCCATTAGCGATAACATCAGCCAGTCAAAACGAGGAAATTAGACATACTTATCAACAGAACTCCATCCGTACGCATCTTGCGGGGACACCTGTGAAAGAGCTCACCGAAACAATACACGTTTGCAGCTGTCTGGCCCAAACACGCTGAAGTCTGCATGGATGGATGAAGAGATGAATTGAAGGACAGGTTCATGTTCTGGTTGTCTCTGTGTTTTGTTTCATATTGTAAAAGCTCATGCTCACTTTTCGATAACCAGACCGGAGTTACTTGTTCATGCAGCGTGCAGTAAATGCAGCAGCGAGCTAGTGCATGATGTTCCACTGTCACTGTTCATTCTCCATCAATAGCTATTTAATGTTTCTTTGGACTTATTCAAGCTGCAAAGTCATGGAATTGAGCCTTTGTCGTCTTCTCTTCATGCAGACTTCACTTCTTCCCTTGCTTCACACTGTTTTCATTATGTGTCGTTTGTTAATGTTGGATTCCACATACTGTACGGAGATGCTGCAATGTGTGGCTGTTTTTTTTCAGAGTCACAATTATTTAAGTGCATCCAGATGTTTGTGCGTTTTTGTATGTGTGTGTGTGTGAGTCCACCCCTTACACTGTGTGTGCATGTGTGTATACGTGTGGGTGCCGGGGAAGTGATCCAGGTGACACATGGACATCTTGGAAGCATTGAGGAGGATGTATGGCTCTGATTAAATCCTGTTCTCCTAGTATTCAAAGACCCATTCTAGGTCTCCTTGCAAAGTGGTAATACACACTATAGATTAGTTATGAATGCGGTCATAATTAAGTTTTGATTAACGATATAATAAGCTTTCTGTGTCTTATCGTCTCACCTCTCTACTCTTCCACATTTTCCAGGTACAAAAGCAGCCACAGTGGAGTTTTCCAGTAGCATGTATGACCTGGGTTCTCCTGTCAGTGCCGGTCCACTGCAGGTCGTTCAGTTAGCAGAGGACCTCAGACTTGCCTTGGAGCTCCAGCCCAACCAGGAGGAGAGGGACAGCCTCAGAGCGCAGCTACCTACAGAGACAGCACAGGCTCTCAGAGACTGGCTGCAGACTGGAGCTGTGAGTACACTGCCTGCTATGCTTTAATTCAACTTCAGTCTTAATGTGACAGTTTTGTCTTGTTTGTAATCCAAAGACAGTGCTGGCTTTCTGCTGTGTCAAATTTAAAAATGCACTTGCGGCCACATCAGCTGGAGACATCAAACTTTTAATTAGCAATCAAAAAGAATTTGGCTCCAGTTTGTGTAATGTTATTTTGGCATGGTGGATTGTCTGCATGGAGTTTTTGTTTATTAAAACGCATGAAGAAATGGCTGAGGATGAGCATCAGGGTGTTGATTCCGCTCTGTTGTACATGTCTTTTCAAGGATGAGGAACTGATTGTCTTGTTCCCATAAAGAACTGTGTTTTGTTGTCGCTTTCACTAGTTGTTGCAGACTACGATCTCAGTCAAATGAACTCCTAGCTCAGTCATACTTTTACTTTTACAATATTCAGGCACTTGGTCCTGTTCAGCCAGTGCCTTTGAAGTTTGAGAGCTTTTGTTTCACGTGGAAGTCCTGACGCATCTAATCTCTCTCCAGGAGACTCCAAATTAAAAAGTTGTTTTAAAATTAAAATGTAATTACCTCTGATCTTAGCAGATGTTGTCTTAATTTCATACTTGGCATATTACTGGTCCTTTTCAAATCTGTGTGGGAATCCTTGAAGTCATACCATCAAACATGAAGGTATGGGTATGCCCTAATGAATGTCCACCTCCCATACCCAAGAGATGATGAGAGGTGAAACGTCTTCAAAGACATATAACCAAGTCCAGTTGCATTCGATTCAATTTCCTTGCGATAACTATGACCTGGATGAATGAGAATATCCACAGATTTGAATATACAGCTAAAAAGCAGATGGCTTGGAAGCTGAGTGTACACTTTCACAATGACCAAGACAAAGAAAGAATAATAGACCATTCCTAAAAGTCCTAAAACTATCTGGGCGGTGTCCGTGTTGACTCAGTTGATTCAGTGGCAGCAAGTCACAAGTGTACACAGGAGGCACAGCATGAACAGTACAATAGCACAACAGCAGCAGCGGCAGCATCAGTGTTACATCTTAATCTGCACAATTCTTTCAGGTAGTGTAATGACTGAACTGAACTCATCTGAATTTTGACTTCATCCAATATATAATATTATGGTTAATTATGAAAAACAGGAGACAGTAGATGAACAATTCATAGGGCACTTATTGGTATTATAATCCATCCTTTGAGGCCAGTCACACAGAGATGTGTTGCTATAAAGATTTTGCTTTTCTTTAGCACAACCTGCCTCTCTTACACCGCTCATCACATCTTTTTTAGCAGATGCATTTAGAAGGTCAAACATTGTTGTAAGACATGGAGTTGCAGTTCTTGCCAGTGTCAAACTTAGGTAGCCAATCAGATCAAGCAAGAGGTGGGCCTTTGACTATTTTACAGCCATCCTATGTGATGCCAGAAGATGTGAGTTGGAAATGTTGGACATGAATCATATTTGATCACCCATATTCACACAAAGCATTGCATCACACGTGATGTCTGAAGCACTGTAAGGGCTGCTAAGAAACAGTAGTGGGTGACTGGGTGACTGTGGCAGTTCTGCAAGATGGGCTGCTGGCTGAGAACAAGGAGCCTGTGTCGGCCAGGGTATTCACTGGGAAGTAAAAGCAGGTTTTGTCTGGGTAGCCGGTTGGTAACGGGGAGCAGGGATCATTTAGGATGCCAACTGGGACCTGGGAGAAGAAAATGGCGGGTCTGGCGTCAGCTCTCTGGTGCTGGGCAGTGGAGGCTCTGTAGCGCTGGGCAGCTGTAGTAAAGGCTAGAGATCAGACGTGGTGCTAGCAGAGTGGATAGCTAACCTAAAGCTAGCTGGCTGGTTGCTAAGTTAAGGCTGGCTGCTGGCAGACTGGGAAACTAGCTGGGAATGTGGGGTGCTTATGAAGTTCTTATCCTGCTCAGATAAAACAATCTTCAACTAAGGCCTTTGGGACACAGCAGGGTATGAGACAACTCATGCAGTTCAGCTTAATAACATCAGCCTGCAGGGTCCACGATTGGCTAGTTCATACCATCAGACAAATGCAGTGGGGAAACAAGAAAACAAGAGGCAAGACCCAAAAAACAGACAATAGAGGTGGACCTGGTGGAGCTTCAGTGTTTTTCCATCTGAAAATCAAAGTACAGAGAGTTTGCTGCAACGACAAGGTCATGGGCTAATGAGAAGAAAAGCTGTGATGTTTAGGACAAGATTCAAAGATGAAGTTGCGGTACATCGCTACCGGTGATCTCTTTTCCCGGTAGGGGCACAGTAGCCGCTGGGTCACCCGAAGAGTGGAGGGAGGGGAGAGGAATTTAGCCGCTGTGCTACAGAGCAGCTATTCTTTGCTGCAGGAGGTTGGCACGTCCCTGTGAGGATGAACTCAGAGCTTGTCTGGTCTTTGTCCCACTCTCACACCAGCTTCATCATCTGCTTGCTCGTTTCATTGTGTAAACAGCTATTTTATCATATATAGTTTTACATTCACTAGTCTTATACACGTAAAGACAGAAATAACAGCAGTGTCAGCCCCTGACCCGGCTGAGGAGCAGCAGCCCCAAAGCCTGATACTGCCACCATGCCACCATGCTTCCTTGTCAGCATGATGTTCGTTGAACATTAAATACAATGAAATACGAATAACCATAATGTCCATAAAACAGTGTAACCATGTTCCCTGTTGGCTGTAGCTTCAGTGGCTGATGCAAAGTGTCTTATTCTAAGCTCTAATGTAGAGCTGGCACTAATGTAAAGCTGCACTTTTACATTGTATTACTATCAAATAGGGACAGAGCTCATGATTCGCAGTAGTACACAAATATGAGTTGATTCTGATGTTTATATTAGCATCCTGATGATTACCCTGACATCGTCTCATTAGCAACCAGAGAAGTAGTGTTTTCATAGCAAGAGAGGAGGAGAAGGGAGCATGGAGAGCGGTTTGGGACGGGTTCCATTAAGTTTTCCACAGAGGCACTATTATAACTCAGCTATTATCAACTATCTGCTTCCTCCCTCATATCCTCTGTCTGTCCTTGGTGGCCTCTGAGCCGCTCTGACTTCTCTGTTTCCAGCAGCCCTCAATATTTTACCTCCTTCTCTCCCTTCTCCCTCACTCCCTTCCTCTTTCATACTGCTGCTCTCCCCTCTTCCCCTCTCACTGCTATTCTGCATGTTTGGACGCCCTCCTTCTACTTTCTGACGTGAGTCTGTTTGTAAATGAGGCACTTAGTGTAGTTCTCAGGCACTCAGGGCTCTAACAAGAGAATTGGATTGCTCAAGACTCTCAAGGTACGTTCAAACTCCCCAAACTAGCTGTTTTACAGCATTGTGCTCGAATGTGATGCTATATATTACAGAGCAAATGACACGTGATGTTTTCTGCTGACTTCACTGACATGTAGCTGTTGCTGGACTCTTAATCTTTGCTGCTGGGTGTTGTCCTGCAGAGGCTGCTGTTTTCTGCTCAGACAACAGCGTCGACTTGTACACATTGATTGAGTCGGCCGAGGGCGAAAAGCGAAAGTCAATGATCCACTTTTTTTTTTTTTGTAGCTCCCGCATTGTTTGAACAGCAGATGTCTCACATCACATGTTGCTCGCAGTCACTGGTCAGCCCTCCCTCCCCGCCTTTCTTTCTTTCTTTGTTTCTTACTTTAATACCCCCACCTCTCTCTCTCTCTCTCTCTCTCTTTTCACCCCCTCGCTTATTCACTCCTCCATCTCTTCACCATGCCTGCCCAATTTGACTCTCCATGTTTTCTGTACTGTTGTTACATACAGGTATTGCAAAGTGATGGGTGTTTATACGTTTACTTTATTTGTTCTGTCCATATATTATAAAAGGAGATTCAGTTGATGAAAGAGATTGAAGATATTTGATGGAGAGAGATGTTACTGCGATTATCTTAACTAATCTGTAACAAAGGCTGGATTGTCTTCATTTTACCGATTTGTAATTATGAAAAATAGGTGTTGGTTTACAGTAAAGGTTCACCCTGATGTTACACCCTCACGAAACGCGACGTTGTCGCGTTCCCTGCAGCACTGCAAATCACTGTTAACAGTGACCAAAGTGCACCGATGGTGTGCACACCTCAGAGTGTGCCTTCAAACATTGTGGCTTTGTTGCAGATTGCATTTTTATTATCGTAGTAACAGTTGTACTGTTAAAGACAGTACAGAGATGGGGAGTGCAAACCAGGTCCCCGGAGTCAAACTGCAGATGTGGATGTGGATTTAGGGTCGCTGCAACGCTGAGGCAGTGAGCAGGGCAGTGCGAGGTGAGTGGGAAGGACTGCCACACCCACCCCACAGAAACCAAGGGACAAACAGAAGCACAGGAGAGGGGAAAACACATGGGTAAACTGGGCAACGGTCGTGGCTGCACCAACCACAGTATGGGTAGGTAACAGAAACACCCACAATCCTCTGCGTCAGCCAACTTCAAAGGGACTATGTCTTCATTTGAAAGCAGATCCAGGGCAACTGATCAAGTGGCCTTTGAATCTCAACAGCAGATAAACAAACGCTTGGCAGGTTATCAAGCAGCTCATATGCGAGGTTGGCTGCTCATTCTTGTCTTCACCCGGCCCACCCCTCCACTCCTTCCTCCTGGTTGCCCCCAACCCAGAGGAACACGATCAAAGACGCTGGTGCTCTGCGATTCATTTGCACCCACTGGGCTTCCCTCCAGGGACAAAACACACGCATACACACTCACAGATACACACACGTAAACACAGGAAGCAACATAAGTGTATTACTGGCAGGAAGTTGTGATGCCCTGTGACTGGCGCTCATTACTGCTGAGCCAGTGCATGTCTGAAGATGGTGCTCTGCTGTTTCCAACTGAGTCGATGATAGTCAAGGAAGAGTTTTCCCAAACCCAGCCAAACAGACTGTTGTTGGTGTCCCTGTTTATTGGAGAGCTTCAGCAGGTCAGGGCATTGATCAGTCCCCGCTGTCACAGCGTTTGACCATAATTTGTGTCACATGGCATCAAATACACAAAGGCAAGTTGTGTTAATCTTGAAAAATACCTGTTGATGGCTAAGTCACGTGCCCTCAGAGGGAATGCCAGTATGCCAATCGCACCCATACTTCACGCTGATGACAAAAGCCAGATGTTAGTGGGTAGAAGTGAGGTTAGGCTTTACAGTCCATTAAACAGCATATCCAACATACAGAGCTGTACACAGCGCTGTCTACATTAGATATCTTCTCATATGAATTCTGTGCATGTGCCATAGATGTACGTGTAGGCATGTGCATTCATAAATACATTTGTTTACATCAGTAAACATCAGTTCGGGCTGCATAGATGCGCCTCAGATTTAATTTAAGCCCGTGAGCATGGAGAAGCATGCTCATCTCCCATTGAAACACACACACAGACGGGCTCGTTCTTATTTAGTGCCAGTATTTGTCATTAAGGCTGTGTGTGTCTGTGTGTGTGCGTGCGCATGTGCGTGTAAGTGAGCCCGTCATTCAGATAAATGGTCGGCACATCGTTTTTTGGGGTTTTTTTGTCAAACACAAAGGAAATGGAAACCCTGAGCTAATGGATGTAAACATGAAGATGATAAGCCACAAAAAGTCAGACAGATTGTGTGTACGTGTATGTGCGTGTGTGTATGCAGACATTGTTTTGAAGTCTCGCGATCATCTGATGGTAACTTAATTAAAAGAGAGCATGAGAGAGTCTGGGAGAGAGCTCCAACACAGTTTGTGTTTACTCTGACTTTATAGCCTGTCGCTGCTTTGTTCGTATGTCTGACATCAGGTGCTGCTGGTTTAGGGTGTGTGCATCTGTGTGTGTGAGTGTGTGTGTGTGTGAGTTAGAGAGAGAGAGAGAGAGAGGACTAAGACACAAACAGATGACAGAGAGAGAAGAAAAACGGCCAACCCACCACTCCCCTTCTTCCTGGGCACGGCCATTTGGCTGTCAGACGGACCTCGGCATGAGGAGAGAAGAAAAGAGGGGGAGCGACTGAGAAGTAAAGAAAGGAAGGAAAGAGAAAGAGGGAGTTGTGAAAAGAGATAAAAAAAATGTAAAAACTCCGACCGGAGCAGGGAAACAGGGAGTGTCCAGTGAAAAGAGAGATAAGTGGGAAGGGGAAGGAACGTAGAGAAGAGAACAAGAGAGAAAGTAGTGGAAAGGAAAGAGACAAGTACTGTAGGAGGAGGGGGACAAAATGGGGGGAGTCATCCTTCTCAGAAGCCAGAGATTGTAAAACACCCTCCTCCACAGCTGTGAACACTGCAGTCACACACACTCACACACACTCAGACACACTTACATGACAGTGCTCACATGCTGCAGCAGTCCGCTAACTCAAGAATCTTACTTTGTCCGGTCTGTGGGCTGTGCTTACACACGCACACACACGCACACACACAAGCAGACGCGCACACACGCCTGACAGAGTCAGACTTAAACACAGTGGGACCAGGCTTGGCAGCGATGGGCTGGGATCATGGAGACTCCCATTAACTTCTACAGGCACTTCTCCTGGCTCAAAAAGGTGAGCGCTGAGGTTTCACTTCGCTTTTTTCCCTTTTCATGCTTTTCTCACCGTCCTTCCACTGATTTGATGCCTTGGAGGAGTTTCCACTATTTTCCTTGGAGTGGAGAGCAGAGCCCCGTTAGTAGGGAAAAAGGAAAGCCGCTCTCCGCCTGCCAGATAATCATCGCTCCGGCTCAGATGCGTGTTATTGTCCCGTTCTTATTGTGTTATTTCCCGACTACAGACTGTTTTCTGATGTAATTTCCTTTAGCTCCAGAGCCGGGATGCATCTCAACTTGTTGCGCCGTTCTTAGGGCGTGTGTGTGTGTTTATGTGTGTGTGGAGGCATGCATCACAAGGGCTGTGTTATCAGATTAGGAGCATTATCCATCAGCTGATTGCTGTTGACAAAGCAGCATCTGATAACGCTGGATTTAATCAGGGGATACCCCTGCCATGGGAGATCTGTGCTGCTGTTAAGACTTGAAGTTTGGGCGAGAAGAAGGTTGAGCTTGGGCTGTGTTTTTGGGCTGTTTTGGAGTCGTGTAAGCAGATTATTGGAGATACACATCAGGGCCATGCCAAGTCTGCGTCAGTGTGTTGGATCACTTTACCTCTAAGGTCAAAAAACATAACTTCAAGATCAAAGTACGGGCCTGGAATGAAATCATTTTGAGCGAAAGCCTGTTTGGCCTCTCAGTACAATACAGCAATAATATGTGTTAGTTACATTATATAAGCAAGGAAAAAACTGTATACATTGAACAATAAGCTTACTGAAAAACCATGTCTCCAAACTTCCCACATGCGGAGTATTGGTAGATGCTACAGTTTACCAGTGTTCTGCAAACGCCTCATTTGTGGGCTGCTGCTGCTGCCGATAGCGTCTTGCAGCTCATGACCCAGCAAATTTAGCAATTTTCCTCATCACAGTGGCTAATTACCTGCTAATCATTTAAATATACACAAGTTTTGCTAATGCACCCAAAGCCCACCATTGGTTTACAGTCCTTTCTTGCTGGTTACCAGTTAGCGATACCTTAGCGGTTAACAATGGCCTCTCGCTCATTCATTCATGTCGCCTCACGAGTAGTTTAAAATAAGAATATACACAAGTTTCTTCTAAGAGCAACAAGCATCGCAGCCTATTAGCTCATCTGGCATTTCAATGTCAAGTTGAATCCTTGTGATTCTGTAGATGAATGTGAAATAAAGTGAGTCTGGCTGCACTAACTCCTACAAAAGGCTTAAAAAGATCCTTTCATGGGGCTTCTTCACGGACTTGAATTTATTTAATCATAAAGAAAAATTGAATTGTATGCACACTGGTGGTGATGAGCATAAAAAACTCCCTCATTGTCCGAGAAGACAAAAATAAAACAAAGCCTCCTGAGCTCACGTCAGGACTGGCCTGCCAACAGGAAGTTGGGCAGCTGCTTTTGTATCTTTGCCAAAACGGGCCGAGTTTGGCGCTGAAGACAACATAGCGTGGAGCCGACATGCATGAGGGACCATTTGTGCCAAACCTATTATTTATTTAGTGGAATGTCCTACCTCAAACTGGCTACTCGTATCTCCTGAAGTTCAATTTAATGACCACGCAGCTGTGATTAAAGACCCAAATCGGCCTCTTGGTTACATAAACATTCTCCTCACAGCTTAACTGTTAAAGCACAAATGTAACACCACAAATAACTAGCATAAAATCACAAACTCTCTGCAGGATCACATGATACAGTGTAACAGCTAATAATAGCGGCACCCATTACAATTGCAATGCAGCAGTTGCAGTGGTTAGAGATCAGCAACAGTTCAATACATGGCTGTGTTGTCACATGGTAAACCGAGTATTAAAGTTACAAATTGATTCCTAGCTCAGTCGAATTTGCACAAACCCAGGAGTTGGATTAAGCTTCAACAGAGCCTTTGCTGAGTAATGTTATCAGGGTTACTGATTAGATCAGAGAGCTTCTGTACCTTAATACAGCTGTGGATGAAGATAGAGGACAGAGTTGTTGGTTGGGATTAGAATTTCAGGTGTGATCACAGTGAGAGGTGAAGAAAGGGATAGCCAGGTGATGTCATTACTTTGTTGTCTACACAAGACATGCTTTTCCTACAGGAGGAGGTTTCAGCTGCTGACAAGTGTTTAATTTGACACCGGGTACCAAATCTAAATCTCAGCAAGGGTAATGATACATACTCACCCCAAGACTGTCGGCGCACAGAGAAATGTGTCAAATTCTGATTCATCACTTTGGGGTTTTGTTTAAAAAATCTTATTTTTACTCAAAATGTGTTGAAGCAGATGGTAAATGGACTGTACTGTAGCGCTGTTCTTGTCATCTTACCACTCAAAGCGCTTTCACACTGCTCATCAGAAAGGAAAGTTACATTCACACTGGTGGCACAGCATCGGGAGCAATATGGGGTTCAGTGTCTTGCTCAAGGACACTTTGACGCTGAGGCCAGAGGAGCTGGGGATCAAACCACCAACCGCCATCATCCAATAGGTGGACTACCCGCTCTATCTCTGAGCCACAGCCACCCGCAACTTTAAGTTTCTGAGTTTGACTTTGTCCAAAAACTGTTATTGTGTCAACATTTCACAGTAACTGCAGGCGGTGCTCCTTGTCTCCTTAAGTGACCTTTTCGGTTTTCAACAAAACGTACATCCACGTTATGGACCCTTCACAGTTTGCCTCAGTCGCGTTGTGCTGCACTCAGGATACTTTTCATTCTGCTGATCTCACTTCCTTTGATCGGTCCAGGCTGCAAAGCAGATATCTCTCTCCAGCATGTTCTACTCCTCTCTTTCCAATTCAATACACTGACACAGCAGATGAATGGATAGTGAAGTTGATTAAGGCGTCTGAAGTCTTTCCAGGAACCGATCTGCCTTCAGTGAGCAGACAGAACTTTCTTTGATTTAAAATGCGTTTTTGAAAGAGACCGAAAGCCAGGTTGTGGACCGTTTCTTCACATTGCCACAGTTACACAGTGTCAGTCCAGATAACATGTCGACACAGATGCACACAACACAGCAAAAAAATACAACATCACCCAAGATAATTGATGTTCTTTGCAGTTTTTTTTTTTCTTTAATACTTCATGTTTGTCCAAAGAATGCACCAAACTGTGTTAAAGTAACTAGTCCCGAGCTGTACTGTGGTAATGGATGTATAAATTACATCAGATTCCAATCTGCAACAAATCAAAACAAAAACACACCAAACCTGTTCTTGACCTCTTCGGGGAACTGCTGTAGTTACAGCTACTTAGCTGCAAAAACAGTGTGCGAGTGCAATAATGCCACCTTCATTTCCTGTTGAGGCAAAGGCTGAGTTATTGTAATAACATTCCATGCCACCCACGACCCACAGCACCTAACTACTATGTTTCGAGACCTGCAAAGGCAGTGAGTGAATTCTTTCTGCGCTCGAGTGTCAAGCTGTGCAGACATAAAATTGAATTGAAGCGGCTTTTAAATTGGATTCAGGGACGTAGTGTGTGTGACTAGAGCGACTGTCTTAGCTAAAGTGTCACACGCACTCCAGGAGCAAATCAAATCAGCACCCAGCACTGAATTTAAGAGCAATCATGAATTCGTTAACAGTGTTGTTTCCTTCCACACAATCAGCTTGACCATTGTTCTTACTCGAAATAGGAATACTTGTGTTTTTAATAAGGAGAAATGTGTGATTATGCAGGGAAAAAAACAAATATCACACTTTTTATTAAATGCCTAGATATAGAAATTGCAACAATATTGTGAGGTTGACTGTTGGCGCTCTTACAAAATCAGTAATCATCCATAAAGTGAACTCAGTGAGGTAAAGGGAAACAAAGGAAACGCTATTACAGTTCGGTGAGTTCAGAAAACCCAAACTTTACTGTCCTGCAGCTGTTAATGTCAGGAAGAGACATGACTTGTGCATAACTAAATGACAATATCTAGTATGCTGTCCTAGCAGAGTGCCTGCACTTGAATGAGTCAGTGAGTTAAAGTGGAGTAAGGACAGGCTTTAAAGCAGCTCCAGTTGCAGACACATGACTGTTATATAGGCCTTTTTTCACGAGTCATTAAAAGTGGGTGGTATCTTTCGTGTTGTCATGCATTCATAGACTGCGGGATCATATACGACGCTGTACGTCACCAGGAGTCCCACCCACTTGTACGTACAGCCTTTGTACAACTTTCACTAACTGAGTCATCAAAATATATTAATGGAAGTGATAATATGAGGAACTCTGTCTGCAGTCCCCTAGGCGATGACATAGATGGAACCAGACCGACCCGCTCGCCTTTGTCCACCCCATGCACTGTGTCACCTCCCTGAGACGACCCTGCTTCCGTGCAGTCTGATGGGAGTATCTGTGATTACAGCGTATTTCACATACTTCCTGCCTTCTCCCACTGGAGAAACAAACCAAAAGTCATCAAAAGAAACCTAAATACACACAAGTTACCTTTGCTAACAAGTAGAATCTTATGATCTAACACTTCCCGTCTCTTCTCCCCCCTCTGGCTCCATCCTCTGTTTAGTTTACAGCATGTAAACAGGTTTTATGTGCCCATATGGTCAGTGTCAGGTTGCCCAGTGTGTATACATCCTCTGAGGCCACTGACCTCAGCTGCAGACAGATCATTAAGGATTACATGCTGATTTTAGTGTCTGTTGTCTGTGTTTTTAGACAGTTTGAGGCAACATATGTTGAACAATGCAAGCCAACAAACTGGAGTTGTATCTTCTTACCTGTGCTCTTTGTCTTTTAAAAGCAATATGGCTGTGTAAATGTTACCAAGGTGCTAACCACTGCACTTCTTATGTTTGCGCTGTTGTTCCTGTGCTTATATGCTCGCCACGTTCCCCCAAACGTCATGTGACGTCATGTCCGGCCTGCCTGTCCTGTCTCACTCGAAAATAAATGATACGAAAACGGCATGCTCTCGATATTTAAGGACCAGCATGTAGAATGTGGTGGCATCTAGTGGTGGGGTGGCAGATTGCAGCCAACTGAATACCCCACCGCCAACCCTCCCTTTCCAAGCATGCGGAAGAAAACATGGAGGCCTCAAAACTTGCAAAACACCCTCTCTACGGCCCAGTGTTTGGACTCCATAGACAAAGACCGGCTACTTTGCGTAGTGGGTCTCGTTGGGCTTGTTTTCAGCCAACAAAAACACAAAAATGATTATTTTCAGGTGATTACGCTCGAATGAAAACATAATATGACTAAAATGTGAATATTTCTGCCAGACCCCCCCCCCCCCTTTACCACATAAATGTAGTTGATAAATGTAGTTCTAAGAAAGCTGGAGATATGATAGACTGTTGAGCTTTCCCTCTGCCCTGAAGCTGAGAGCAGCAGAAACTATCATCTCATCACGTCCGGGGTTCAAAGCTGGATAATAATGTTTTCCTCCTCCTCAGTTTCCCCGTTTTAATGGCAGCAGTGGGCTGAGGAGTCGAGGAGTCAGCAGCCCTGGATACGGACACTCAAAGACAGGATAATCTGACTCTTTAGAGAGGAATGGAAACTGCACAGACTACATCATTTCAGCCTAACATCATTTAAAATAGTTCTGCCTGATTTTCATTTTTAACTTCCTGAGCCGCGGAACACATAATTCTGCCATAACCTTAATAGCTAGGGACCAAAGAGCCTCTGACCGAAGGCAAGATGTCCTTCACAGCGTCTGCTTAAATACATATGATGAAGCACTTCTATTTCTAGCCGCAGCCTGACACAGCGACTTCAGCCAGCTAAAAAATAAAAATAAAAAATAACCACGTCTGTTTATTTCAGACATGTTTTGTTCGCCTCGCAGAGCTCTGCGAAGGGAACGGTGGCGTTCCTGTGAAAATCACAGCAACGTTGTGCGCTCCGTGAGAAATCCGCATTCGAACAGCGACAGCTCTGTCAGCTCTTTGCGCTGGAGTCGGTCAGCAGTTTAGCTCGGCCTTGTACATGAAGCAGCCATCGGTGGATCGACCTACCACTAATGCACTGGATACATCTCAAACACCCTCGCAACCTTCTCCCACAGCCACGGGCCAGAATAGGAAGAGATCAAGACATAAATCAGTCCTCTGACGCAGTTTTGCATATTTTAGCTAAAGACCTGTTGCTCTGATAATAGTTTACATGAGTGAGAACTGAAATCAAGCCAACTGTCATTGATTCTCAGTCGTTTTTACCTCCTTTGTCTTTGTCTTCATCCAGGTGAACCTGTGTTCTCCAGCCAACAATGAAACCTACCAAGAGCGACTGCTGCGCCTAGAGGGAGACAAGGAGTCTCTGGTGCTCCAGGTCAGAGTTGTGTGTGTGCGTGGGGAATGAAAAGTGTCTGTGTGTGTCCTCGCGGTACTACACGTGCAAGGGGAAGTCTCCTTTAAAAGTCAAGCCTAGAGATCCAGACTCTGGCCCCAAATTATATCACCAGCGCAACATGCCAGCACCGGCGTCCGGGATAGTTCGGCCTTGTTGTCACAGTTGGAAGAAGCGAAGACGCGTTGTCCATCTTTCTCTACATTCCGTGGTACACCACAGATTACAGGAGAAACTGGCCACACACTCAGCATGCAAATATTTAAGTGTAAACCAAAGGCGCCCTTCCTTAACTGAGCTGTGAAAGCACTTAAGTCGTTCATGAAGGCCTAGTCTGTGCAGGATTACTTTGGCAAAACTCGGTTCTGATCGCGTGTCCGCGGATTCATACACACCACACGCCGTTTTCATGTTGCCATGGTGTTTTGTCTTGTTGCAGGGAGAACTGAGGAGGGCTGAGCCAGAATTTTAAAAATGATCGGCCCACTCTGACTGTTTTCTTTTGTTTTTCTTAAAAATATAAGGTTTTATTGACAAATCATCAGTTTGATCGTGAAATCACAAACGTCTGATTCGATTCCAGCAAGACGTTCACGTTCAAGTTTCTGCATCTGTTTTCGATTTATTCAGACTTTTCTAATTGTACTTTTGGTTTGGTTTGGTTCATTTTGACATAATTATTTGGATCCTCTGTGCAAACGAGCTGGGGATTTGAAGGATCCGTGCCACGCTGGAAAAACAGCTCAGCTTCTCATCTGTAATCCCAGCGCTTTAGATATTTCATGTCGTCTCACAACAAAACATGCCCGGACACTTCCAGACCGTCTGAGCATGTGTTTACCGACGACTTTACAGAGACTATCAACATCAAGGCGATAGTGATGAAGCAGAAGATTATACACTGTACCTCTGCAGCCTGTGATGTCAACAGGCTCTAGATCACTGGTTCATAGAGCCGGGATCTTCACAGTCTGCCTGCACATTCCTCTCATGATTTACAAAATTCTGCCCTGACGCTCTTCATGAGTGTGTCTCTGTGTGTGTTTTGTACTGTAGTTAAAGGGCACCACCCGCCCCGGACAACTCCGGTCAATGAAGTTGTCATTAAGTCCATTTCAGTCTCATTTTCAACCACACACACAAACAAGCACACCTACTTGTTACACATTCCTCCTCTGAGCCTCGCTGTGATTGGTCGACACACAAGGTGACCGGGGCGTATTATACCTGACGGGGGATTTAACTGGCTGTTGACAGGTCGCCCGCTCCCAGGTTCCTCGCTTCACTTTCTCTTCACCTGCCTGTCCTTCAGGTGTCGTCTTGCTTCAGCGTGTCAGTGTGTGTGTGTGTGTGTGTTGGTATGTACGCACTGTTTGTTTAGTGGCTGACTTCCCTGAAGCCCAGTAGGGAACTTTCACATGCACTTATGTGTGTGTGTGTGTTAAGCTCAGCAGCGGCGCACAGAAAAGGTAAGAGTCTATCAAGTCTTTTAGTTGCTTTGTGGAACCGCACCCTTAAATAATGGTTTGCAGTAGACAGCTACGTGACGTTTGTCAGGAATTAGTCATTTATGTGTTGCTGAACCCAAAACGGATCTTGGATGTGACTAATTCACATTCTTGTTCTTTCATTTCCTCAGTTGTTCCTGGTTTTATCTTGTCGTTTAGAAGCACAGGCTATTAGATCGCTCGCTCGTCTCCTCTTCTTGTTTCCTATATCCTTCATAGCTTTGTAATCTGCACTTTGATACATGTTGAGCCAGAGACTTTGCAGGATGTTCTGTATTTCCAGACTGCGATTAGACAGGACGTGGCTGCAGGGGTAAAAAAATCAGGGAAGCTGAAGTGACAGAGAATCAGCTGCTGTCAGAGGGATTTGGCACGGTGAACGGGAGAAATGTAGTCTGTGAGGTGTGTGTCTGTGCGTGGTGTTTGGCAGGAGGTGAACGTGCTGTCAGGGAAATTATTGCCAAACGCACGATGCATTCCTGACTGACGAGCCGCTGAGTAAACGTGGTGTTGTTTGGGAGTTGAGGTACGCCAGGATGAATGTGTGTACTTGTCTGTGGAGTGAAGGAAGAGACGGAGACATGGTGTGAATATAAACATGTGTTTGTGTGTGTGTGTGAGCAGGAAATGTAGCGTTGGACAATAAAATTCACAAGATGATGACATGTATAATGTCACCCATAGGTGAGCGTTCTGACCGACCAGGTGGAGGCCCAGGGTGAGAAGATCAGAGATCTCGAGAGTTCTCTGGAGGAGCACAGACAGAAGCTGGCCTCCACAGAGGAGATGCTGCAGCAGGTAATGTGTACACACACACACACACACACAAAGAAAGCTGTTAGCTAACGATCCGGTTCCTGTGTTGTGTGTTATGTTCTGTGTGTTTCCATCATGGCTCACTGGGTTAATGTAGACTAGGTTTAAATTAGGGAGTTTAGAAGAGTCTTGTGGCGAGACGCTGATGATGTCATTAAAAGCAGCGTGTGCCGTCCTGAAATTTAGGATGAAAACCGTTTCTCTGAAGCCATTCATGCCACAATCCCACCGTCCACCACCCGCTTTATGTTTCTATTAATCTTGTATGTTGCGTTAACCTACACTACGTTTTTTTACAATGCAACGCTAAATCGAAGATGTCTACACGATTGCTAGTGTTGCAAACGAGAGAAAGGCCACGTTACTTTGTGCAGTTGTACCATCAGTGCATGGTAAAAAAGAGCCACAGGTGGTTTGAAGATGCGGACAACGTGGTCTGTTTTGAAGATTAGTTTAATATGAGAGCACAGTCTCACTCATAATACGGCTAGCCATTAAAACAAGCTCACTATAGTTTAGAATCTTTAACAGCAGAATATTTGTCAATTGGACCGCAGTGCTGCTGAAACTGAAAGACAGCTGATCGAACCTGCAGGTGAAATGCAAACAGATCAAATCCTTATGTTGTCACACGAATAAGTGTCGAGCCGCTGACCAGGACTAATGGCACTAGCATGGTTATTTTGGCCAGCTGTCAACCAGGATGTGGACACAGAGGAGTGGCGGAGTGCTAGAAGAAGCAAAGTGGGGCTGTGAATGAATAAATAAAGGAGTGGCACCGCGTTTCATTCAGAGACTTTATAGTGTTGACTTCGTGTGACTCATCACCTGCTTGGTTATGTGGTGGGTGCAACACGAAGAACGACAGTGGATTATACAGGTCAGAGCTCCCCAGTACATGATTGCTTCAGCTGTCACGGGGTTAGACAGATTTGTACTCAGTTTCAGATCAGTTTGAGGTTGACCTTTTGGATAAAGGACTGTGGACATTGCTGTTTGAACTGCACTATGAAACGAAAGAAGTGTGGTCACGAGATAAGCGAGGAATGCTTTGAACATCCCGTCCCATTGCACGGAAAACGTCTGAGTCAGCTAAGAATGACACCACCGAACCAATGGCCGTACTGTGTCCGCCTTCAGAGGGTTGTTGCATCACTGAACCTTCACACCTTTAATCCTCGTGATCACCACCCCTTAGTCTAGACTGAAGCTTCTCTATTGCGTGAAGCGGGGCGCTACTGAATATGTGTCATACATTCCTCTCGTGCCTATCTGCAAAACTAATGATATTTCAGTCAACGTCAGCTGGACTCTATGCTTGTTAAGAGCTAATATGACAAAGATCATAGCATTTCTGACCAAACACCACCAGGGATGTTGACTTAATGTTGTAAAGATGACTTATTGATACCTTCATATTAAAAAAAGTGAGAACTTGAGAAATCGCATCCATTCACTATAGTTCAGCCTTTTAAAAACACTAAACAATGACTCAACGATTGTCTGAAGGGGCCTGTCGTTTTGTCAGTAGCAGGACAACACCACTCTAGAGCCGAGGTCAACTCTGCTCTGGACCACAGGTCACACTTTAGCTCAGTTGTGTGCAACACCGAATGCCTTCATGTTGTTCCAGTATTTTCTCTTGACGTCATCAATGCTGCAGACTCCGCCAGGCCGCCGCACAACACCGCAGCCCTGTGTATCACAGAATCAAGCCTCTGTTTGGACTTCTCAGCAGGCTCTTTGTCCTCTCCGCCGTCAAGACGGAGGATAAAAAAGGCCACAGCCTCAAAATAAACACCCCAGCAGGGCTGTGACGTTATCATCTTCATCCAGCTTGCTCTTACAAGCCACTGGTTTATGCCTCTGCGCCGAATAAGAGCAGTTCTAGGAAAACGCTGGAGGAGTCGAACCCTACCGTTCTGCGAAGGTGCAGGGAGAAACCCAAACGTGTGCGATGCTTTTACAGAGAGATGGAAGCACTTTGCTTTGTAGCAAACGTTCCCATCAGGTGTTCAAACCAGTTTCACACTCATCTCAAACTGACCGTAGAGCTCCACCTGCTACTACACCTTATCTTCTTTGCAATCCCTCATAGTTGGCATGTCTGTAGGTTTAATTTGGATTTAGATCTGCAGCTGTTGCCCCAGCTTTTGTGTGCATGTGTGCATGCGTGTGTGCCACTGGCCCATTTGACTCTGATTTGACTGCTGGTCAAATAGCTAATGTAATATGAGATGTTCACTGAGAGAGATGAAGATGGAGCGTGGAGAAAGATAACGGTTTTCCAACCTCTGGGTTTGTGCGTCCCTCTGTGTTGTTTTCTCTTGTGTTTGTCCATAATATACAGAAAGCTTGGCAGCGAGGTTGAAGGCTATAAAAGGTGACAGCATGTCTGCAGCAGAGCGTCCCCTCCACCTGTATCATTGTCTCGTTGGAGTGAGAGAGAGGAGGAGCAGAACGACAGCCATGAAACATTATGTGTCAGTGCTGCGGGGCTGCTACTTGCTGTGGGAACCACAACTAATCTAATAAGAAGTAGTCCTTCGTCAGAGGCATGCACACACACACACACACACACACACACACACACCCAGTACAGTGTTCTCATGCTAGAGGGGATCCACCCACACATGTCTGTGACTACATGTCCTACTGTGCCTTTATTTAGACACAGAAATTACAGTATTGAGACATTTCTGTGTACTGGGTTTACAGTGTTATGGTTACAAATGCACACACACACACACACATCAAGCTTCTGTCATGGGTCATTATCTTTTTGAGTATTCATACATCAAATTAACTGACTCATCATCAGTCCCTAAAATTTGTTAATGTCATTCTCATCAGCATTAAGTGTCTCTGGAATTGAGTCATATCAGTTTTTGAATTTTGCTTAAATATCGCATATTTTATCTTACTCTGCATTGCCAGCAACCATCTTTAGTTTCCATTCACCTGTCTATTGTATGAAAAAGCTATTGTTTGTCTGCTGGGTGTATATGGGGCTTTTCCAGGGCTTTTCCAGGACTCTAGAGCGTGACTTATTGATCTTAAAAACCCTGCCCTTACACGCTAGTGGCCACCGTTTACGCTTAGATTAGCTCTGCCTCTGCTCAGACTGTGGGTTTGTCACTCAGAGACACGGCTGCTCGCACAGACTTCCTGCGCTCCGGCGTTAGCCCTTTCTTGTCTCACTCAATCTGCTCCTGTTGCGCTTAGGCAACGTCTGCTCTCAGATTCCCTCTTTTAGCCGGAAAAAGATCAAGCTCTGCAATTTAATCTCATACATATATACATACAGATATGATTCCTGCAAGTGAGGACGTGTTTACAATACACAAAACCTTTCTGATTGAGCACACTTTCACAAAGCTTATAATTCACAAACCATCAGTTACATTTTTCATATACAGTACCTCTTTTTGTCATTACCTACCAGGCAACAGTACTCCAAATTTGTTAAAGCCAGTGATTTCATCAGGGATGCACGGTGCTGCAAATCTGACTTTATCAGTTCTGTTTGAAGGATGTCTAGACAAACCTGAGAGCAGATGCACCTGTCCTGCACTGCAACTGCAGCGGCATACAACAACAATGTGTTTGCATTACTGTGTACTTTCATTTTCACTGCTGTTGGAATTCAGCAGGTGGCCAGTAGCAGGACTCCAAGCGAGTGGTAATGTTGCTCTTGAGGTGTGTGCAGTCGACTGTTTGGTGACATGCTTTGATGCTGTGTTCACAGCTTGTTGGCCTTGTCAGTAGATCTGAAGAATCTCAGGTAAAGTCAGCATTAAATCACTTTTGTGATCACAGACTTGCTAGTTGGTGCTTCGCCTGTAGCTTTTGGCTTTCTGCGGCTTACTGAAGCTACCAGGAAGAAGAAGAGTTAGGTGATCTTTAAACGTGGTGGGTGCATTGTTTGAATGTGGTCACTTGTTGTAGCGATTGCATTTACACTTGATCCAATCAATGCCAGTCTGACCACCTCTAACATTAGCATTTACACTTTGCATTAACACGCATCATTCTTCAGAGAGCATGTAAATCCTCACGCAGTTATCACACACTTTCACATTTTGGATATTTCTCTTTGAAATGACATTCTGAGTCCAGCTCTGAGTTCTGCTGTGTAACTGTGCCATGTGTGACACAGGTCAGGTTTGGAGATGAGCGCAGCCCCTTTAAAGAGATCTATAAAAGCTGAGAGGACGATAATTAGCCACACGCTGCTCCTCACAAGAGAAGAAACGACAGCCGAGCTGCGAGCCACGACCACGGAGTTCTGATAAATTACTTCTAAAGACTGCGGCTTATCCCGCTGTGACACTGGTGTTAGATTGCAAACTGACAGTCAGCTGCCATAACTAAGCAGATTTTCAGTGTGCGTGCGTGCGTGTGTGTGTGCGTGTGTGTGTGTGTGGCTGCTGAGCTGGAGTGATTATGGGGTTTTAACTGTCTGTCTGTGGCGGTGGCGTTGACACAATTTGTTTACCATGTGATCTCTCCATTTGGACAATATGGTATCCCTCTGCGGTCAAAGCCTGTTGTCTCTAATGTTTTAAAATGGCATCAGCGTGTCCTAAAGTGTACATGCACAAGGACCACAAAAAAATATTTATCAGCATGAGTTAGAATAATGTTAGTGTGTATATTAAGTTATATTTTTACGGGCAGCGACACAGGTCAGTTCTGCACTGATCCACAAAACAGTCAAATTGTCATTAACTGTATTAAAACTGAAATAATCAAATACAAGACGTGTGAAAAATATCTGAGCAGCCTGAGGTTTAACAACAATCCAAGCCAGCAAGTCAAGTTTAGAGAAGAGGAAGTGGGATTAGAAGACGTTTAGGAGGATCTGAAAGCAACAGACACACTGCGGGTTAGCAAGAAGATGTGTGTGATTTGTGTGAGTCATAGAAAAAATGCACAACAGTGGGCAGCTCAGCCTGTGTCCCTGTTTCCTCTGTCCCCGCACGTCTCCCCCAGACGCACTTTCTTTTTCTCTGTCCCATACCAAAGAAGCACAGAGATGTATTAATAGAGTCCAGAGCTCGTGCGTGTGTGTATATTTAGCTTCGTGGGGTCTGGGCCCCCAGCCTAGCCTGCTCTGTTAGTGTGGGAAGAACATTGTACCGAGTGGAGTTAGCATGCTGGCTCCTCACTGCACTGATCGCTGATATCTGTGCGTGTGCGCAACGTTTTCTGTAGGTGAAAGCCGTTCACACGCGTTTAACTCACAGCGTGTGTGTGACTGTTTCTCCCAGGAGCTGATGAGCAGGACCTCTCTGGAGACTCAGAAGCTGGATCTGATGGACGAGGTGTCGTACCTCAAACTGAAGCTTGTCAGCATGGAAGAGACGCACACCAGCACACAGCCGCGAGATCCTGCGGAGACGGAGCAGAACAAAGCTGAGGTATGGAAAGTCATAGAAAGGGTCAACAGCTTAAATGCTGCTTGTTCTTAAGCTCCTACAGGCAGAGAGCCCTGCTTCATTGGCCTAGATGAAAGCTTTCCACCCATATATGCATAAATACCACGGCATTAAATACAAAAGACTACATTTCACTGAGTATCATGATGTTCTTCTGGTTTCCCTACAATACCTCAGTATTGTATCACACACATCAGTTTGATGCTGCGCTGAGTTGGACAAAATGACCGTATCCGGCATGAGATGATGGAACTTTATCACCTATCTGGGATTTTTGGCTCTGTTTATAATAAATGGTTTTAATATCGCTCTCTGTTTAGTATCTCAGGACTGTATTTGGCTTCTGTCGACAGTGGGGAAGTGATTTTTAAACTGCTGTAGTTTCATTGTATGAGTTTTACATGTATGCGATTAAATACCACAGTATTTAATTCAGTAAGCAGCTGTAGGTCCGGTATTGACCAGACCATGGTCCAAGTATTAGTGTCCTAGAGGATGAAGCAGAGGGATGGCAGGTCACAGAGGGGGACACGTTTTAATCGATTTGCTGCCACATTAGTTGTTTACATTGAGGTATAACAGCGCCGGTCTGTCGGTCAGTCCACCTCTTTGGTCCAGACTGAGGTATCTCAACAGCTGCCAGATGGATTCTTATGAAGGTTGATGGTGTTGTGATCCTTGCTCTGGTTTCATCAGGTCCAATTTTTAATTTGTCCAACTTTTAAGGATGCTTCGTGCAGAATAAAGGAGAATTCAGTGCTGTTAACATGCCGAGTGTTTAGCTGAGAGTATGTGCTTGTTTTTGCCAAGAGTCAAACAATCAAGCACAGTCTAGTCTTTGTTCCTGTGTTCCTGGATGACTCTAGCAACGGCACCAACATTGTTAGGGCCAGTGGTTAAATCTCCACCAAGACCGCACGTGGCTTCTAGATTAGAAGATGATGCACATGTTTATCCATTGTCGATATACCAGGGCAGAGAAACAGAGACTATTGGCCACATTTCTCTTGTCTCTCGTCTTCATGAGCATGAGAAAGACAACAGTCACATTCCATTATGGTTTTTTCAGGGACATACGGGGCTGCCTTTGTCACATTTAGACCTGCAGCGTGAGGGTTTATGTCAGTTGGTGTCTCTTTTCAACGTTTTCACAGTCTGTCAGAGTAGTTATGACATTCCCCGTTGGCCGCTGTGGTCACAGTAATCCACCAAAATAAATGGTTTCCTAGACACAGAAGCAACCCGATAAAGACATCTGGGAAGATGATGCAGGATGATGTTTTTAAAAACACAACGTGAATTTGTGAGCTGCTAATTAAAATTAGCACAATTACATTTTTAAACTTTTCTGACTTAAGCCTTAAGTCACTGATCAATCTTTTGTTGATGCAACGCAGAAATATGCCTTTTTATGTATTAACTTAAATAATTGCAATTTGGTGACTTCTATTGACTTCTGTATGACTTGATGTATTGCAACACACTGACTAAACTCCCCTCATTATCCGCTCGCCTGAGAGCACTCACCTTTTAGCTGGTGGTAGACGATCCCACTGAGGGGCAGAGTGATTAGTGGAATGTGCGTTTGATGTGAACCAGGTCCGTTCACAGATCTGCTCTCAGCCACAGGGTTGTCAGCAGGTCATTATAGAGGTGACAGCTAATTCACACAGGACTTGGGCTCAAAAAGCTAATTCTGTACCATGCCTACGAAGATGAATAACATGAAAATTATCAATATATTCTGAATAGTGGAGCAAAAACTAGAAAAGGTGGAACAAAGAAAGTGGAATTACTACATGCCTTCATGTATAAGTATAGGTATATATATTGTGTCTGGTACATTTTAACTAAAAGAGAGTCGCCGATACATCCATTAAGAATAAAAGAGTTCCCCTAAAGCATCTAAAAACTCAAAATCAACACAGCAGGACCAGCAACGCGCCATTCCTCTTAGGTGTCAAAATTTGGCAGCCCTGTTACCCACAATGCAACGTTACTGCTGACAACAGGGTTGGAGATTCAGGTCTGGTATGTTATGCTAGCAGCAGCTAATGAAGTCTCTAGCCTCTCGCGTCAAGCAGTCTTGCAGAACAGGCTGCTGCCGTGATGTTACTGACTCAAATGACATCACTTGAGGCAACATCACCCTCCCAAACACCAGTTAACAGATGCTGATATGTAACATTCAATGGGGACCAGTGTTAAATGGACCAACCCTAGCACCCACCAAACTGACCAGCCAAGTAACCAATATTACCATATTCTGTCACTATAGAAACTACAAAAAGCAAAAACCAGGACGAGCCAAAACAAGTTGAAATCATTTTTTCTGTGGAAACTGTGTGCTCCCATTTCCAAAACCCGCCATCTGCAATTGGGAGTCTTTCAGGTTTGGTTTTCCCACTTTCCCACAGTTAACAGGTCTTACATCTTGGGCAATACCACAGCTCTCTGCCAGCACACAGTGAAAGTTTGCATACCTGCCATTGATCTTCACTGTGACTGTCAGTCAAACCTGATCAAACCACACCCAAAGTGTCCTGATCAGGAGGTCCAGCTCAGTCTTTGCCTGTTTAACACTGAATAAATACATGTATGGATGTTTTGCTTAAACTTTAATGTTTCAAAGAAATCTACACTTACATTAAGATCTTGTGTTTGTCACAGAGCACGTGCACAAAGAACGACATGCTTGCAACACAAACACACATAAGTCTGTAAGTCTAGTTGAGCAGTCTTTGCTTGTCTTTACTATTTTCTTTTTGTGGTCTTTGCTCATTTTGGCACCCAGCTGCTGCTCCCCACTAACACCACAAGATGCTGAAGCTGCTGTGTGTATGTGTGTATGTGTGTGTGTGTGTGTGTGTGTGTGTGTGTGTGTGTGTGTATAGAGATATCACAGGGCCTCCAGCACCCAGGGTCGTGCTTAGATTGAATAAACAGGATACAGCATTTTTGACACGCAGAGGCCCATGTTCTACACACACACAAACACACACACACACACACACACACACACAGCTCAAGCGTGATAAGCATCAGCGGAAGCAGACAGGGAGGAAGAGGCGCTGAGGAGAGGACTCGACACGAGAGAGAGGACTGAGGGCAGAGAGAGACGCAAGAGAAGGAGCAACAAGGACAAGATGAGAGACAGTGACGGACAGATGGACAGATTAATAATGACAGGGTGTGCTGTGGAAATATTGCATTCTGTCCTGCGAGGCTCACACACAAAGTGAACATGCAGGACACTCACACTACAAGTCCTGCAGGATGCAGAGCGATCCGACTCTTCTGGGAACATTTGCTGCCTCTGCAAAGCTCAAATGAAACCAGATCCTGAACTTAAAAAAAAAGGAAAGTTGCCTTTTCAGTTTGCTTCAAACGCTCTCTGTGGCTGTGACACTGAACTTACAGTGAAGCATTCTTGGATGGATCAGCTTCACTGACATATTTGATTTAACAGACTTGTTTCAGTAATGAAATACATACACTTCTTACTGTGGTTTTGCTCATTTCTACATGTTCCCAAAACACTGTACTCACCAAGGTAATTACTTGGATGAAAAAACATGAGCTTGCTTAGACAAAGTCAGGCATGGAAAGAGAGCAGTCAGTTTTGGAGTTAAAACTGAGAATGTAACAGTTTTGGTTCGAACTGAAACTCTTGCTCTTCTAAATGAGTTTCAACCTTCGGGTTCAATCATCTAAACTTAGAAAACATGTTTCATTTGACCAGTTTTGCAGCTCGGTGAGCGTAATGTTCTTCCCGTTAAGAATGACTGCCAACATTTAGGACGTTTGGTAAACAACCCGACAGTTTTGTTCTGCCAAGTAGAACTACTGAAAGAGAAAGCCACAGCCAACATTGTGATGTTTGATGGAAAGTCAGAGGATCATAAAAGTCTGAAAGTTTCATTCTCTGAGGACCACATGTCCTGGTACATCCTGTAGTTGTTGGGACATCCACCATAGTGGTGGACCAGCTGACCAGACAATCAACTTTGCCGTCCCTAAGCTTAAACCTCACTGGTTCAGCTGGTTCAGAAACAAAACAGCTGCTTCTCCGAGCTTCAAGCTCCAGCACCTCAGTCCTGATCTCTAACTGAGCTGTTTTAACTATGACAAGTTGATGCTTAGTTGGTCTAGTAATTAGATACTGTGTCTTTACTGTACTGTCTTTTACTGTACACATGCATACACACACCCAAATCCAACATATCCAGTGTACAGTCGTGGTGTTTGTCTTTGGTCATGGTACTGAAACGTGCATATGCTTTTGTCAGTGTGTGTGTGCGCATGTGTGGCGTGTGTGACTTGTGTGTGGTTAGCAACAGCTGCGAGGCTCCAGTTGGCTGACTCAAAGAATGACCGGCATCCACTCTGAGCATTCCTGAGGGCCAAACACTTTCACCTCTGGAAACCACCCCAACGCTACATGATCACTTTAAACCACCAAGCCAACAACTTTTCAGGAACAAGGTTTAGAAACTGATGATCGTGCGTTTTTTCACAGTGTCTGTGGAAAGTTTTCACGAGCTCACGTATTGTGACATCAAGCCCTTGGTTTATACAGATGCAGTAAAACAGTTTTGTGCCTTCTTCTTGCTCAGCCGGTTTGAATTCTGGGTCATGGTACTCTTAAACATTTGTCTCATGCAGGTTTATAGGAGATACTGATGGTGTAATGGTCCAATGGAAGACAGATCACATCACTGGTTGTTCTTTGGGAGATATCAGCCTGGTAGCTTGTTTTCTTGTGAAGAATGCTGTGACATGCAGGACGAGCTGTATATCATAAGAGCTGAGCAGGATCTAAGTACTAAACATGAAGCTCAGCAACCACTCAGGGTGTTAAAACTGAGAAAACAGCACCACCGAACAAAACCCACAGAACATCTACAGAGAATCCAGAGAATGTAAAAACCATAGCCTGGCTGATAGAGACAGGGTTTATTTACATAAGCAGGGCAAAAACATACAGCTGTGATGTCTGTGATAAAGGTTACAATATAGATCAAAAACACATGAGTGCATGGAGTCTAGTCCAGGACAGACCTGTAAAGCCCTGTGACTTCAATTTGTGATTTTGTCTTCTGTGAGTAAAAACAGCCTTGATCATACACTGAATCAAGAGTGGAGTAATTTTAAAGAACGCAACCCACCAGTGAGCCAATCAGAAGACAGAAGAGTGTCTTTTCCGTCTCACACCCCCTTTTTTCAAACTCTACTGGAGCAACCTCCAGAATAACAATTCCTGGAACAAGAAAAGAAGTGGGGCAGAACGACTTGTACTTTGTGTATATATGTGTGTGTGTGTGTGTTCAGTTGTCTTCTGGAACACGTGTCTGTTTCTCAGTCTATTTCAACAAAGCGAGATGGTGAGGCACCACGCCGCGTCTGCATCGCACACTCCATCTGTCCAAACGCTCGTTTTGTACAAAGAGTTACTTTTGGCGTCCTCTGTAGCTCCTTAATCTTCCGACCTCCTCTCATCCCTGAGATCAGAGAGTTTATGACCCAGTTGCAATTACGTCCTCTGCATTCATTTTAGCAGTGAATACGTATGCTATGCAGTATGTTGTGCAGATGTGTTGGGGTGTTCTGAGCATATTCTGTGAAGTTTTGGTTTTCCTCAGTAACAGCAGACATTCCTCGACACCGACTGGATTAACAAAGAAGTTCATGTCTGATTCTCCTCTCCGCTTGTCACATCTCACTTTCATTCCTTCTTTTATTTCTTCTTTTCATCTCACCAATTCATCTCCTCCGCTGCCCTCCATTTGTCCTCCATCACTCCCTCCCTCCTCCCCTCCCTCCCAGTGTGTGGTAAATCTCATCAGTGAGCTTCAGGAGCAGATGTGCAGGTTTCAGGAGGAGATCAGCACTCGTATCCAGGAGAAACGGGCCCTGGAGGAGAGGGAGGCCCAGCAGGGGGAGCCCAGAGGCCAGGGCCACAGCCCTCAGGTCAGGTCAGCCAGCTCAGACCTGAGCCTGTCTGACTCTCACGAACGGACGCACGGAGGAGGAAAGACTGTACACGTATGGAGACTTGATGGATGAACTCTTCTTCCCCTCCTCCCCCATCATTTCTTCTCTTCTTCACCTCTCCCCTTTTAACTAGTCCACACACCACCCGGTATTTGGAAATTTCCACAGAATCAAACTAACAATCTCTCTCGTAGTGTGTCAGTGTGTGTGCTGCAGGATGCTGGGGTTCACGCTCTGTGCTGGTTCTTGCAGATATGGAGACGTTTGATTGGTTTTCCAAACACTTCCACACATTTGAGGGGTTATCAAACCTGCTGAAGCTGTTGGAGTCAGCGACAACATGGCAAAACAAGGAACCACACAATAGAGAGTGGCAGTATAGCCCACTGTAATTACTTGCAGGCACACATTTAGGGCACAGTAACTCAGAAACCATTTCATTTCTTTACTCCTCAAATATTCGAAGCTTTTGGAAGAACGTACTTCAGCCCGATCTGGATTTTGTCTTTATAAAGTCTCTCGAATCGGGTTTTTGACCAGGTGTTTGGTTTGATGTGGTGTCCTTGCATGACGTTGGTTCCTCCCTCTACTAACAAAGTTTACATTTGTCTGTTTCCTCCTACACTGACCAGGTGGATGGGTCATGTATCTGTTCCTATAATAACGAGTAATGCTGTACAAGGTTTCCCTCGCTCAAAGGCATTGTGCGGGCTGTCAGATGTGCAGCCTGGACAGCTTTCAGCCTTGTTCTGGGTCTTCAGGTTCATTCTCTTCCTGGTTGTTGATAATTGCACGCTGTGGTATCTGTTTCAGCAGGATCATGTTTCCTATATTAACCACTGTAATGTCCAGCCCTGGAGACCTCTATAACTGCACTGAATGTGAACCTGATGTGGCCTGAATACCCTTCCCATTATGTGTTGGCATGTGTACAGTTCGGTACAGCTGTTGTCTCCAACAGCTAGCTGTCATTTAGTCGTTTTCAGAATAATTGTGTACAGCTCCCCAGCATGAGTGTCCAGACTGCTGCATCTGATTCCGAGAAAGGCTTCTGATGTGTAATCTGCCGTATTCTGTTGTGTTTTCTGCAGGATTTGCTGCAAGAAGTGAAACAGCTGAAGAGCAAAGTGGAGGAGCTGGAGGGAGAGAAGGGCCAGTATGAGAGGAAACTAAGAGGCACCAAGGTACGTTATGTTATACCAACACGTAAAACCTTGGTATGTGTTGAGTGTTTTACGCAGTAGATAATAAAATATATTTTCATTTTGTATGAATGTTAGATTGCATTGGTCAGGATGGAAAGGTTAGCTGTAATGTGTAACGTACTGTCCACGGTTGTAGAAGAAAACTATGAATAATTACAGCTGCAGGGTTGATGTGGTCTCCTTACATCCGATCTTTATCCTAACTAACGAAGCAATGCACTGTAACTACGGCCAGCATCGCTACAGCGTTGCAGCTGCAGTCAGAATGCTCAAGCAGAGAAGCAAAAAAATCATATTCCCCAACATGATTCTTGTTTTTGAAGCGTATTTTCACCCAGAAATGGGTTTTTATGAACTTCAAGCAAAATATAAACAATTTAGGAACTCAGAGCTTGTTTTTGCATGAACTACCGCCTGACCAATACAGGAAGTGTAAGGCTGATGTCATTATTTAAGAGTCTAAAAAAGATGTGATTTTAATATCTCTGCTGATAATACATTACATTTGTAAGATAAGAAAACATACATATATATATATAAAACTTAAAAAATTAAAAATGCATAAAATTATAGTCCTTTTTTTCAATCTCTTTTATCTCTTTTGTCATCTCTGACATTTTCTCATTTCTCATTGGCTGACATGACACAGATGCGGTATATGTGCAGTAAGCTATTTTCGGCCAATTTATCAGATTTGATGAAATAACAATAATAATGTTAGTTGTTGAGCTTTTGGGATGCTTGGACAGGAGCAGGCTAGCTGTTTCCCACTGTTTCCAGTCTGTGCGCTAAGCTCAGCTAACTGGCTGCTGGCACATTGATATTTACAGTACAAGCCATCAATCCTCTCATCGAATGTGAAAAGGTCATTGTTTGTTACTGGCTCATTTGAAGGTGGTCAAACTGTCATCGCTTTCTCCGTGCTCACAGTGCTTCCTTCCTCCTCTCCCTCCTCCACTCTGTATCTGTATCCTCTCTTCTTCTCTATTAACCCCTATCTGCGGCTCGCCCTCTCCACTTTCTTCCCCGGTCTTCTTTTCTTTTCCCTCCTCTCTAAACCCCGCCCCCGTCATTACTCTCTTCCTGTGTCTCTGCTTTCTCTAGCTCTCTATCTCTTACTCTCTCCATGTGTGTTATCAGTCGCTCATGACCCAGCTGTCCAGCCTCAAGCTGACTGTGGAGCACACACAGCTGGAGAAGCAGCACTGGGAGGAGCGCTGGCGCAGCGCACAGGTGCCTCCTCTTCCTCCTTCTCTTCCTCCTCTCTTGCCTCTTGCTCTTGTTGCCTGTCGTTCCTCTGTGTTCGTTTCCTCTGATTAGCACTAAGACCTTTGGCCAATACTCTGTTTCCTTCTATCCTCCTTCCTTTCTACCTCTCCCCAGCTGTTCTCCTTGTGCACTTACACTATGCTCCTCCCCTTGTCCCTCTTCTTCCTTTTCTCTGGGGCTTGCAGCTTTTCTTTTCTTTCCTGTCCTCCTTGTTTGTTTCTTTTGTTTGTCTTGTGATGGCTGGACTTTCATTACAAATCACAAATATTCAAGTGGGAAGGAACGGGAGATGGGTACAGAGAAAGAAATATATATATTAAAACATTATTGTTTTCAAGAACAAGGTTTCTGTGGCCATGTGTCTGCGTCGAAGCAGAAGAAGAAAACTATTTCCTTCTGCTTCTGACTGTCTCCCTTTCTGTACTGTTTGCATGCATCATGTAAATCCTTAATTGTTATGCCTATGGATCAGCTGTGTGTGATAGGTGGTGTTTAATATCAGATTATGGATTCAGTTCCTCTTCTTTCAAGCAGCACCCAAAGCTGCAACCAGCAGTGCGGTGTAATCAGGAAGCTGATGGCCGCACTGTAACTCTCTCTGAAATATCCCGTGCCTTGGCCGACTTCACTGCTCTACTGTGCCTCTATTGTGGTCCTCTGGGCATCTTTGGCTCCCAGGCTTTTATTGTGAGGCAGCTGCAGGAGGTGTTAGGTTTGCATTTATGGCATACCACCAGTGTCAACATGTCTGCGCACGCACCTGTTTTCTGATACCTGTTATCTGCAGCTGTTATTCAGCAGCTCTGTCCCTGTTCTTTTATCTTCCGGTCAGACAAGGATGTCTCTGTTGACCAGAGCTGAAGATTGGTCACATTTTGGAGATGCATCAAGCTACGATGCAGGAGCTGAATTGATAGAAGTGATTTTATTTATTTTTCTATGGTTTCTATGGCCTTTGTGCAATAGGTGGGAGTAGAGAGAGGATTGACATACAACAAAAGCCCCAGGCAGGGCAACCTGGAGGCATTGCTCTTAATATCTGGTGCATGTTTTGCCTTCATTGAACAGTCACTATTGAAGAAGAAAGACAGCAGGCACTTTCTTTTACTCCACACTCTTGTGCACTTCAGTGGTGGTGATGAGAGCTAAAGACTGGTGCAAGTGTGACCAAGCCCTTAGCTGTTAGTCATGAGGCAGTCAGTTCAGTCCCATGAGAGTCACCAGCAGCACATTAACAGAGAGGTGAACTGATGTTAGACAGCGTAGTGCATCTCAGGGTTGGTGGTTCCAGTCACAATATTTTAACAATACACAATATTTTGACTTTTTTGGCTCAAATACTGGATGTAAGTTTTCGACAGAGGATTGTCTTCTCTCAGTAGCTCCCTGAGTTCTGATGTGATCTTGGAAGTGTCAGTGTAGAGAGAACTTGGTTGGGTTTTGGTTGACAAGTGGATAGAACCAATAAAATAGCCAACAAGGGTTGAAATTCCTGAATGTCTCAAGGTCTGGGCTTAAAGTCCGGCATTATGAGATTATGTAGCTTCCATATTGTGTTGTATTTCCAAGTGGAACAGAACAGGCAGGTGGGGACGCAACAGTCGGTGAGCCAAAGCAAACCTGAAGAGTGAGAAGGATTTGTAGCTGCTGCTAACCAGCGCAATAAAAATCTGTGCAGCTAAAAGTCAAAGATTGATAGGGATGAAGCTGGACTGGCTGACATTGGTTGGTTCCAGCACAACCTCAGTTTCGTTTTACAGGAAGAAAACATGATCAGGTTTTGGTTAAAAAGTCAAAACCTGTAGACAACAGAAGCCTGGTGTTGGAGCTCTGTCAATGGTGCACGTCAGCACATTTTATAATAGTTGTCTTTCAGCGTGTATTCTTGTTACACATCTGGCTCAGCGCACTTAGTCATGGTCCGATGTGTTGGCCCTCATTTGATTGGTGGTGGACCTCTACCCAGTCTGCCTTCTCAGTGTGTAGGCCTGTGTTTTCAAGAGGTCCACATGCATTAACACCACATGATGCCATCTATTAGCAATTCATACCTCAGTCACTCACTGCCCTGAGACGTCACATGCAGAATTTAAAGCTTGAGTCGTCCCGTCAGCCAGTAGACCTGACGATATGCTCCTATTTTCCAGAGGATGCTGCAAGTCCAGATGCGTTAGGCATAAACTCTTAGAACTGTTACAGCTCCACATCCATTGACCTGGAAGACTGACACAGCTCACAGACGTGTGCCCTATCCTTCCTCCGCAGGCAGAAATCTCGGAGCTGCAGCAGCTCCTGGCCTCCAAAGACGCTGAGATCGAATGCCTGCAGACCCAGCTGCTGGCTAGAGGCAGCACAGCCAACAACAACGCCGAGAGAGGTACACACGGCTGACGGGACGACCAGTCACTTTAGATCCACGTGTGTGTGTGTATGTGTGTGAGTGGAGATGTGTGTGTGAGAGCCTGCGATACATCGACTCTGGTTGCTGAAGCGTCTAACATGTCCCTCTCTCCTCTTTGACTCTCTGCATCCCTCTGCTGTAGAGGACGTGTATGTCAAGCAGCTGATTAACAAATGTAAGGCACGCTGTGCTTCTGTTGTGCGTCTGATTCTCGACCAAACTCCTCTGCCTACTCAGCCACCCCACAACCTGATCTTTACAACTTTGTCAACATATGTCACTGTAGACATTTACTTCATATAGTCTTGTCATGTGAAACATAAAAACAGCAAGTGTTAACTTTTAAATGTTTAACCACATTAAGCTAGTGGCTCTGAAGCTAGTGCCTGGTAGCAGAGTGTTTGGTTTGAGTGTTGGACCTCAGCAGAGCTTCACTTGTGTTGGTCGTAGTAAACATTCCAGCTTCACTCCACCGAAGTTCACTCCATCCTTTCAAACCTTCTGGTTGACACACATCAGGGTGTTAGCAACACCAGGGTATTAGCTTAGCAACAAAATTGAAATTATCCATTGTTATTTAATCTTATTATATGAATTCATATTATACATGATCAGTGCCTGTGCATTCTCAGTCATAGCTCCTCCAGCAAGCTTCATTTCTCCTCCACATGCATGTTAGAAATTGAGACATCCTGCAGGACCATGCACTTTTATGGAGGTAATATAGGAGCCGAACAGCTGAGCACCTGTGTCAGTGGGAGTTTCAGACATAGAAAATAGTCAATTATGTGTATCAGAACAGAGATAGGAGAGAGTTAGGATTAGAAGAGAATTTGAAATTTCTACAACTATAAAATTTCAGTGTCATATGTACTCGGTCATTTTGCTCCTAGATTGCCCCCATACGTATGGATTGATGTCTGGATCACGGGCAGGAGGATGAAAGAGGCAAGGGCACATGAAACAATAAGAAATGAGATGAGCCCACTGTCTGGTTACCTATAATTCCAATAAATCAGAATAGAGAAATCTCAGTGGCCTGGCCTTAGAATAGAAGGTATATGGCTGACATGGCAGCTCCTCAAAGGTGTCGTTCCTGCAGCTCCTCACCTCCGTCACTACTGCGCAGGCTTTGGCTCTGAGTAGCATCACCAGGGCATGACAGCGGCACCTGTATCCAGGATTTGTTAAGCATTCCTGTACAGCTGGAGTAAATGAAGACACATCATCTATCTTGATTAGCAACCAGGGCAGTGATTGTCTCTTTTAAAGGGTAAATCCACCAATTTATTTCTGCACCATTAACACCAGAAACGGCAAATGAGAGTAGTTAAATACAGATGCAGCTGAAGCAGAAGACGTGACTTTTAGTCCTTAGCTTTGGTCAAGCTCCAATACTAAGCTGAGATAACCCTGATGACATCACTACGACATAATAAGGGTTATTTTCACAAAGCTTCTCTAAAGCCACAGACGACATTACACACCTGTATTATGCATTATTTATGTGTAAATTGGTGGAGTTTCCCTTTAAGATACGTGACATCTGGCCTCTGTGTGTGTGTGTATGTGTGTGTGTTTTGGTGTTTGTAATGTGTTGCATCTGAATGAAATTTTAATTTTAAGAATCCAGAACAGAGCTCTTGTGTCTTGCTGGTTTTGGCACCGTCTCTACAAGCAGCACCAATTTTAGTATGGTGAAAAGCTGCAGTGTTTGTTCCAGGTGTTGGCGCATGGGCCGTCGCGCCTGTCAGCGTCTATTTGTTTTGCTTGTTCGGTCACATTAGCGTGGCTGTCGTGTCTGACGCCAGCATCGGCATCAGGCACCCCATCATGGCCTGAGGTCTCGTAAGTATAGGCCAGAATTCCATGTTTTAATGCTTCATTTTGCTTTGTTAGACCAGGAATACCAGAGGTTGAAGGTGGGGATGGAGTCTTTGCTGGCTTCAAATGACGAGAAGGTAAATGACACCTGCTTCGGCCACAGTAGAAGCTGGTCCAGCTCACTTTGATGATAAATAAAGCGTCCCACTTTCTTGAGTTACAAAAGACGACAAATTTACATCTTGTTGCCAACAGGATCGACGTATAGAGGAGCTGACCATTCTGCTGGACCAGTACAAGAAGATGAGGGAAGTCATGGCACTCACACAGGGTGAGAATCACAACTTCCTGTCTTCAGATATGAGATTTGGATGTACCGCATTGTAGGAAATACGACTCAACACAACTTCCTGTTTCCCATTTTTTCTGTAATGATGACCGAGCCACCGTGTGACATTTGTGCTTCTTTACCAACCAGGGAGCAGTGAGGAGGAGCTGAGTAGTTTAAGACTCCGAGCCATCACAAACAAAGCGCACTCTGATTTCCTCAGGTCAGAGGTAAGGTGGCGAACTGCAAAACCCCTTTTTATAACCTGCTGCGATTTTTTTCTGCAAAACTGTTTGCAAAACCAAAAAAACCCAACAAACTAGTGTTGTGTCTCTGCATAGATGTCATCCAGAGGGTCTTCTCCACTTATGTTGTCCTCCTCACCTTACCAGAAAGAACTGGACTTGAGGTATAAACACTCACACATGCACACACACAGATATACACTCACAGCTTTCTATTAATCCCACCCTCTGTGTACCATTTGTGCAGTATCCAGAACACTATGGACTCATCTCTGGTGTTCTCTGGGGATGCAAGCTTCTTTAATGGATCGTGGTAAGCAGCAGCTTTTGTGTGGCCACTGATCCCCATTTTCAAAACAAAAATGTTGCTTTCACTCGTCTCAACTCATCTTGTTGGCTTAGAATGAAATGACGGCGGGAGTTTCTACTTTTTCCAACCCTGAAGTCTCTTTTTTTCCGCAGGCATCAGCGCAGGTTGCTGTCCAGCAGTCTTGAAGAGTTACAGAGCGGATCGTTACAAAAGGTTTGCTGGCACATATGAAAACAGCTCCTTACTGCTGCTCACTGACATTCAGAATGCTTCTATAAGTCTAACCGAACCTTCTACACCTGCTGCTGAAGCTCAACATGCACACTAACTTTGTTCTTTCTAAATAACCGCTGTTATTCTTTCAATCGGACTGCTAACCTGCTAACTCTGGTGTTGTGCGCCTGTGCGTGCGTGCTTGTGTGTGTGTGTGTGCGCGTCCTTTCCTCTCTCCTGTGTCTGTTTCGGCTTCAGGCTGTAGAGATCCAGTCAGGTGAAACTGAATCAGACGTAGGGGCAGAGGTACTGACCCACTGCATGACTTCACACAACCTAACCTTCACCCAGACCCTGAGGAAACACACATACACACAAGATGCATTACCGCTCACGAAACGGCAGAGATAGGGTCCGCCTCAGTCCGAAGTGAATTCATAATACCATATTTATGTCAGGGCTAGGTTACGAGGTGAGAGCAGGACCCAGATGCAGGCAGGGACAAGGACACAAAAGATCTTTTAACAGTTTATTTTATGGGCTAGGCTTATGGATGGTCAAGGCAGGCAGGGTCAAAATCCAGGTAGTCAGTCTGAACAAGACATGGTAAGAATGAAACCCAAAAACCAGAAATCCAAATTCTCTATGAACAAGCACAAGGAATCAAGGTAGGGACATGGACGCTAACAGAGCAAATGAACTGACACAGAACAATTTATACATGTTTTGCTAAAAATGTGTGAACTAAAGATTCTAAGAATACATAGTCACACAGGAAAACTTTATAAACCTCAACATTTTGTAATTACAACATCTGTGTTGTCTGTAGTCGCTATGAGAAACATAAAGAGGAGTTACAAGAACAGAACGTGCCCTTTGTTAACATACAGTCACTCTTTCCTCTTAATTTTCCCTCATAATGCTGTAAATACACTGAGATTAAGATGGTTGCTCCGGACATGTCTCGTAGCCTTGTGTGTGTTACAGCACAGAAACCGACTTAACCTCCTGACTAGCAGGAAAAAAAATATTGTCCAATACATTTTTTTTAAAAATTCCCCAATCTTTGTAAGGTACCAAAGCCACACCCCTTCACATTTGGTATCATTGAAAAGCCCTAAATGTCCTCTGTAGATAGCAAAAGGAGCTAATTCAGTAGTATAAAGTGGGTGGGAGATATTCAGGTTTACAAATGTCCACCACAGAGGACAAATTTGAACTACTGGTAGTCAGGAGGATAATGCTCCAGCTGCCTCTTGACCCTGTGTTCCCAGTGTAACAAGCAAGGATCACAGCTGTGCTTTCCATCTGAGCAGCAGAGAAATAACGGCTCCCATGTGATCACGGCCCTCCGCCCATTCACACGCATACCCTCTGCTCCACGGATGCCGTGCGCGCAGGAAAAACCCACGGCGTTCGTACGCACACGCTCGCACAAAGGGCTTAGACCCACCTGAAGTGACTGTCAGTAGCGCTCGGCGTCATGGCTGCCTCCCAGCTGTTTCCTTCTGCTGGCCTTTCTCCTCTTATTCCTTCAGAGCCTCGGTCACTTTGATGCCTGGTCAGACAGTGGCATCGTCAGACGTTCAGCCGCCAAAGAACGCTCTGTTATGCAACGGGGCAAAATCCACTCATGACTCCGCTGTTACGTTATGAATAAGATTTGGATGGGAATGATACAGATACAGGACATGTGATCCACTGTAATATACACTTAGTGCTTTGAAGCTAAGAATTGCCTTGTATGATCATAAACAGGAAGATAATGTGTCCAATCACGAGTATCAAAGATATCTATTAATAACATACATACATACAATGAACACTAAATCCAAATCGGGTATGTGTGAATTGTGAACACCTGCCTATAAAGGCTTGTGAGACAGCCCCTGTTACTATACAGAATACAGTATTTTTGTTTTTCTATATTCTACAGAACCCAGCACCGGAGCTGAGCAAGTACCAGACGCTGCCAGGAAAACGTAGTAAAAAGAGCGAGCTGAGGGCCGAGATGAACGGCAACACGGAGGCAGACGGCGAGTATTTATCGCCTGTCTGCCTCTCTCCGGTCCACAGCAACAACCAGGACTACAGTCTCAGTGAGTTCTGCATCACCAAACAGCAGAGGGCCTGGAAAGTCTGTGTAACTCCTGTGGCAGCAGGTTGCATTTTGGAAAGACAGTTTTCGGTGTTTTCTACGTTTTTAAGGGCAAACGGGCCTCATGCAAGAACCATTTGTATGAACACATTCATGAACGAGCGTGCATGAGTGTACACTTCAGAAGTTTAACCAAATGTAGTTTTACATGTCATGTTCCTCCTCCTCAGGGGAACACACTTTATCATGGTTCCTTCGTCTGAAGATTTAGATTTAGATTTTAATTGTTTGTCCCACAGAGGGGAAACCTGCAGTGAATGTGGGGTTTAAATATGACAACAGAATCTATTAAAATGAAACATACAACTGAAAAATGAGGAGCTCAGAGTCTGCGCCGCTCACACCACAGGACATATTCGACCCAGACACAAACTACGCAGCTAATCTTAGCCCAGGCGGTGTGAAGTGTCTAACTGCACTAACAGGTACATTAGAACAAACTCCATAACCCTTGAGTTTAATGGTTTTATCTCATGTTGTGCTTCTATTTTACCACGTTTCAGGTTCGTTTTAGGATTCTACATACAAATACAGCAGCTTAATTTAATCCACCATGAAGAATCGAAAATTGATTCCACATTAATGAACTCCAGCATTTAAATGGTCTGACGTGTATTTTTAAGTGATTAAAAACAATCATATAATTTTTTAATAATATAACACATTGGATAGAGTTGCTCTACATAATACTGACTGCGTTTGATGCGTTTTTCAAAAAACACTTTTCTACTTTTACTTCAGTAATATTTTGAAAGCAACATTTGCCTTTGCGCTTAACTGAGACATCAGACATATTATTACCATCTCACCTTCACCCACTGGACCCAGAGCTGCTGGACCTCCTACTTTGTGCCAAATAAAGGGTTTAACCTCAGATCAAAGACATGTCTGTGAGACAGGCGAATCGTGGCAAACGTCCTCTAAAGTGCACTAGCTGTCAGTCAGCTGCCTCAGGTTCATCGTGCAGGTGACCTGCTGCAGGCTGAGATATTCTCCCACCTGATATCGCTGTCATCTCCCTTTGACCACCTCTTATATTAGTCATGGACAGCTTGTTTAAGGCCTTTACTGCCCTGGTGACACTGTGTTGGCTGCATTTTAATATTATCAATCTGTTCTGGGTCTTTATTCGACTGCTATCACGACTAAATGCCCGCAAACGGAGCAGAACACGCAGCCTCTGATTGTCGATCATGCTACTGAGCACATCTCCTATTGCAGACACCTTCTCCCTCAAGCTGAAATGATCATTTTATAACTTTGCATCTAACTCAGAAACCTTATTTAAGCAAACCTCAGAAGAGAAGTTCAGTCTGAAGACACTTAATCTTGCATGAGGCCTGTTGTTTGAAGTAAACTCCCCATACCTCTATTCTCTATTTAACCTGAAATTGTTTATTGTTTATAACTAAATACCACAGGGGCTAGATGGGACAGTCAGTTCTTGAACAGACCCTTTAAAATCCAAATTTAATCCTCAGCAACTGTTGCATAACTCAACTAACTTTGCTCCAACTGCTTCCCTCTCTGTGCCCTGTCTCCCTCCCTCCTCCTGCCCACTTTGCTGTCGGATCGCTCTTTTCTCTGTTTGTGCTCTGGCCACAGTTCGCTGCAGGAGTGCCAGTGCTCCGGCTTTAGGTATTGTATGCTCACACAATATTCAAATGTCAGCACTGGGAATGCACTTTGAGGAGGATTGAGTCAGCCGGCTGATGTTGTCGCTCTGACTCTGCCAAACAAACCGTCAGACAAACAGAATTCAGTCGTTTCATTTTATTTACAAAACAACATCGCAGCCGGAGCTCAGAGGTGAGCAGAGTCAGGGTGAGGATCGAGCTGCGCTAAAGCCGGGATTATTAGGACTCCCTCAAATCTCGAAGGAGCTGTCAAAGATAATGCCCAGCTCTCTCGCATCAGCGTTCACTGAAAACACATACACACACCCACACGCATGCTTAAAACTAATATATATAAGCACGCAGCCTCCAATGCATCAGCCCACGCAGAGCCAGAGCTTAAAGCAGGAAGGCAATCAGAGGGCTGCAAGAGGGCGAGGAGCGCAGGCTTAAGGATGTGTGCAGTTCAACTAGCTTAGACATCCAAGGCAAACAAACAAGGATGTAACTTGACAGCTCCACCTCACCCGGCACCTCTTACAGCTGCTCTGCAGAAGCAAAGCAAACAGTAAACAAGTAAACAGGTGTAGAGCAAAACGAAAGGCCACCATGACACGCGTATACAAGCAGTGAGGTGGGAAGAGAACTGAGTGAGTTGGCTGGAACTCCGCCTCAGTTAAACTACCGTCTTGGTCCGCGGTCAGGATCTTTAAGGAGGATGTCTCAGGTGTTAGACTCAGGAAAGAAACTGGGTGAGGGGTTACATGTAGGTCACCCTTTTAGCCCAGGTGAACCCAAGTACTTTGAGGCAAACACAGAGCCACACACACTCAGTATCTGTGAACACTACCTTGAGTTCCATGTAAACGAGCAGACTTAATCACATCTGTGCCTCTGGCACAGTTTGCCACATGCCTGAGGGTTGTCGATTCGCCGCTTTAATAGAATCAAGGTGTATGTAACATTTATTTTGGAGACAAATGGAGACGGTGTGACTAACGCTCGCTTCTGCTTTCTGTCTGCTTGCTCTCCTCTCACTCCACTAACCTCCTCCGCCTCAGGATCTCCCGGAAAACATGACCTCTATGATGTTGGTGGGTATTGCATCTGGCCCCCAGTGTGTAACTCTGTTGAGATTGGTTGATTTTGACACGAGATGAGTGAATAATCTGTCTGAGGTGCACGTGTAGATCTTCTTTTTAGTGGGAAATCACATTGGCCTGGTGGAAAACACAGAATGAATTCTTGGATGCTTAATTAATTCAGAACGTGCATTGGGAACTGAATGCATCACAAGTATTGTTATGACACTGTGATCTTTACAGCTACCGATGCTCCGTAAGGCTGCTGTTAAAGCTGCACCACCTGATTTAATCATAGTTAAGTCAGAAAAATACTTGTTATTCAACCATGCGTTCTCACACTAGCGAAATCCAACAGTATTAAAGCTTATGATCTGTAAAGCAGTAAAAGACACAGCTATGCCGTCATAGCAGAGCGGCTTGCTGCCACCGACAAGCAGCCCTACCCTTTATCAAATCAAATGCACACAGTGTTCATTAGCCCAGCTTTAAACTGCCTGTCAGGAAGCTGTGTGTAATGAAATATATGTAGTGAATGTAATATATGCTTGTACTATATGTGAAGCACAGAACAGAAGTGTGCTTGAACCATATAGCTGAGCATGAGCATCATGCTTGTGGTCCATGCCAGGCCAAGGAATGTTGTTTGCTAAACCGACGTATCAGTGCTTGTGCATGTGCTTGTGTCTGCCAGGGCGTCCGGAGAAGCTGGATGAAAGCGTTCTGTCGGACCAGTCCCCGCTGTCCTCTGGAGTAGACTCTGGGCAGCAGTCCCCTGTTTCACCAGAAAACAGGAAGAGTCACAGGGGCATTAAGAAACTGTGGGGGAAGTGAGTTTACAGCTCAACACACAGCTTTTTTGTCTTTTCTCCTCCTCACACGGCCACGTTCTCTCACTTCCTGTCCCTCTTTACAGTTCTCCTTCACACACTCTAATCACTGTTCTTGTGTCCAGGATCCGTCGCAGCCAGTCAGGCAGTCCCGCTCAGGTTCACGACCCCGAGCTGGGGGAGTTCAAGAGGGGAGGGTTCAGAGCCACAGCTGGACCAAGACTGGCCCGTCCAGGGAACACACGGTACACATTCATACTCAAACACACTGACATACTTAGCCTGCCAAACTATTCAAACTCACGTCACAGGTTTGATATCATATCTCTGACACTGACATAGTGTTGATTTTCCCTTTATGTAACCTTTTGTCTTTTCTTGACACCGTGTCAGAGACCTGAAGACACCTTTTGCCAAGTGGAGCACAGAGCAGGTGTGTGACTGGCTTGAGGAAATTGGACTCGGTCAGTACGGCATCCTGGCTCGCCACTGGGCCACCAGCGGTCAGACTCTGCTGTCAGCCACCCCGCAAGACCTAGAGAGGGTACACACACACACACACACACACACAAACACACCGACACACACACGCACCACCTGTTTTGCGAAATGATGCTGATCTGAGAGATCTGTGCAGCTTTAGCTGACGACATAATCGCCCATTCAGCTGTCAGATGTTTTTCAGTTCTACCTGTCCGATCTTTGCCGCTTTCTGTCCGTCCGTTTGGCATTTAGCAACGCCTGTCTCTGCCTTTCAGCCTGCTTGTTAGTTTCGCCTTCAACGCTGTCACACTGTCTACCTCAGACACCCGCCGCCGCCCCCCACCCAGAACCTCTTTGTCCCTCTCAACACGATCATTTCAGTTCATTCGAATGGTGGCGTAGTCTTCTCCTCATCCGGGTGAACCTGTAACGTCAGCTGCAAGATGAAAGTGATTTAAAAGCTAAAACGAGTTATTTCTCCTCCACTGTGTCTCCAGGAGTTAGCCATGAAGAACCCTCTCCACAGGAAGAAGCTCCAGCTGGCCATCAAGACGTTCAGCAGCAAGCAGCCGCAGAAGTCGACAGAGCTGGATTACGTCTGGGTCACTCGTACGTACCGAGCTCACACACTGAAATAAAACGCAGCCTCACTGTGAAGTTCACTTTCCTGTGATATTTTGTGCTCCAAAGGCTGGCTGGATGACATCGGCCTTCCTCAGTACAAAGACCAGTTTAACGACGGGAGGGTGGATGGGCAGATGCTGCAGTACCTCACTGTGGTGAGTTTGTGACCAACAGCGCTCGAAGTTAAAGCGGAGTTCATGAGTTCGATGTTGATTTTCCTTCTTCTCTTATTGTTGCCCTCCCTCTCAGAACGACTTGTTATTCCTGAAAGTGACAAGTCAGCTGCATCACCTCAGCATCAAGTGCGCTATTCATGTTCTCCATGTCAACAAGTTCCACCCGAACTGCCTGAAACGCAGGCCCAGCAATGAGGTCAGTAGATGTGTGTGCGTGTGTGTGTGACTACTGATCGAAAATGCAGTTTTACCTTTCTGAGTTCTGAACAAACTCCCTAAAGACTTAAAATCTGCTGCAACTCTAATGAACTTTTTCAACTTCAATCTTTTCAACGGTCTTTTACGAAATAGTAGAAATTCATATCCTATTTACATTTTATCAGTTTATCATTTAATTTAGGCCTATTTTATTTTTATTTTATTTATATTTCTTTGAGTTACTTTGTCTTATTGTGCAACACTTTATAATGCTGTACAAATAAACTTCCCGTCTTTTGCCTCAACTCAAACTGAGATAACGTTATTATATAATGTCAATAATAATAATGAATGCTGTCAGTTGTGAATCTATAGCACAGTGATTTCCTGTGTGTGTTTGTGTTTTAGAACCAGTTCACCCCCAGTGAGGTGGTCCAGTGGTCCAACCACAGAGTCATGGAGTGGCTGAGATCTGTGGATCTAGCGGAGTATGCGCCGAACCTGCGGGGCAGTGGCGTGCATGGAGGGCTAATAGTGAGTCCACGTAATCACACAGTTAATGGGACAAAGAGTAAAAACAGAAAACATCTTGAACTGGTGTGTCCTGTCGCAGATGCTGGAGCCTCGGTTCAACTCGGACACACTGGCCATGCTGCTGAACATCCCCCCTCAGAAAACCCTGCTGAGACGCCACCTGACCACCAACTTCACCAGCCTGGTGGGAGCACAAGCTCAGCAGGAGAAGAGGGAGTACACTGAGGCAGCGGGGTACACCCCAATCAGCATCACGGCTAAGGTCAAGGTAAGACAGCAAGTACAGGCGCCACCACGAAGCTTGGAGTGATAGGGGACGTACTCAGCTGCAACAATACTGCATTAAGAGAACACACACAGCTAACCCGCCTTCTCTTCCTGCATGTGTGAGAGGAAGCACCTTAATCTGAGGTGAAACCTTGGTGTGTCAGCTCAGTCATAGCTGTGAGCCCCTTGGTGTGTTTAAGCCTGAGAGAACAGAGTAAACCCAGGAGTGCTCTGCTCCTCCTCACGGCTTTAAGAGCCAGCCATCAGACGCAGCCCCGGCTCTAATTCCCTGCGCGCTCTGCTGGAGTAAAATCCCCCCACAAACACTCTGAACGCTGGCTGTTGACCCAGTTATGACTTCAAGACATTTCTTAAGCACTAACTGTTTCTGTGGAAAGGTTATACAGGCAAACACAAACTGGGAGGCTAAGTTGTGGATCTTAAAAAACCTAATCGCACAAAAATAGATTTATAGATATATTTAGCACACACACACAAAAAGATTTATGTGTGTGTGTGTGTGTGTGTGTGACGGGTCTACCGTGTGATACCCGGTAGTGTTTTGTGATATCGTCACAGTGGCTTTGCTCAGCAAGAACAGACTTAGGGGGACACGCTTCTCTAAGCCGCTGTGTGTCGTTACCCGGCGTCACTTCAGGTGCACTGAATGCAACACAAAAGCACGGATGCGCTGTGAAGAACAGAGCAGCAGACCTCCTTTCACCTGACAGTCACATGGACCTAGCCGAGGAATGTAATTCATCTCGAATGTAAGGTGGGGAGGGTCGCGGAGGAAAAGACGCACAGACTGAAATGCAAAACGTGTTTGTCTACGCGTGATTGGTGCAACTCAGCCATGCAGATTTCTATGCGCACATACGCTGACACACACACACCTGCCTGTGTTTGTCATTGATGATGTTCTTCAGCTTTTTATTTAAATTTGACCCGAAAGAAGAAAGAAAATGAAAACGAATGTAAAACAGATTCACTTGCAGTCGTGTTCCTGTCCGACTAATGAATCCTCCCTGTTCTGTTTTGGTCCTAACTAACCCCCGGGAGAAACATTTGTTTCTTTAGCTATTACGTGTGCCACTCTCCTTCATCACCAGCTGCTCGCTAATGTTTCCTGCCCGCTGTGTGAAGCTGAGGAGGTGGCGTAATGTCAGTCAGCAGAGCTTTTATGCTAAAAAGAACTCTCTACTGTGTCTGAGAACCGACGATAGCAGCGTGTTATCATAAGCAACAGGAATATGATCAGTTTTTATTAACACTGACTATCATTGTTGTTGATCTGTTATTCTTCCTCCAGTCGCCTGCAATTTAAAAGTCATACCACACCAGACAGTCACATCCAACTGTTATTTCTTCTTGTTGCAGCCGAAGAAGTTGGGCTTCTCTAACTTGACTCACCTCAGGAGGAGACGGCCTGATGAATCCACGGACTACGTCTGTCCAATCGAGTTGTCCTCGCCTCAGTCAGGACAGACCGCCGTGAACGGTGTGCAGGTGCGGCCCTACGCCGGTTTCAGAGGCCTGAGCCCCATCCTGGACCGAGAGTCCGAGCGCTCCAGGGACCAGGTGGGACTCGACGACAGCAGAGCTGACCCATCGCCGTGACAGCCATGACAACAACATGGCAAAGCTGTGCTGTCACGCTTTCCATCAGCCAATCAGCTGTCACTGCTACTACTCTGCTTCCTTTGCTTGCGGCCCATAATACACCCCCCCCCCCCATCAGCCTGACCCTGTGCCTTACGAGTGAGGAGATTCAGAGACGCTCAGAGGAACCTGCCTGACTGACAGCTTGTCATGACGGGTGCGCTGAGATGATGAATCCACACACTTGAAGTATTCTGATTTCATTTCCAGTCAGATGCCTAACTAACCCGACCTCTGCCTCAAACCCGTGCCATGATCTAACTCATCATCATGAGAGAGAGCACAGCATCTCTCTGGACTTCCTGTGACATCACTTCCTGTAATCCATACAGTATATACAGACATCGCTTGGTGTACAGTATTAAGCCATCGTCCATTGTCCCACCATTAGATGATTTTATATGTGTGTGAGTCAGCCATCGTTACCATTTACAACTTTGATTTTTCAGTTTAATACAGTTTTGTCACATGGTTGAGACTAACTTGTGCAATATTTGCATAATATAATGGAGGGATTTTATTTAATATTTATGTCACAGCAGGAGAAATGATCAAGCAGCATGTTTAGTTTGAACCTGAGCTGGTGATTTTGTACTTTGTTATTTTCATATTTTCTGTAATAGTATTTTTATAGTAATGGAAAACCCTGCTCTGTGAAGGAAGCTTACATGTGGTCATGTAGATGTAAAAAGATTTATCAAATCATTTAATAAATAACATCTTATGTGTGTAAAGTTGATTCCTTCTTTCTACACAAAGGGCACAAAGGTCAGAGTAGACGCGATAACCATACAGAAGGCCGACAAGTCTTCTGTATGGGATGCACATCACATATTAGGAACACATAGTAAATCAAAACAAATCCTAAAGATGAGGAAAGATCAAGGAGATCAGATGTTTCCACACAATGATTCATACATTGCAGACAGGAAATGCAGAGGAAATGATGTGACAAACTCGCTCCATGCAGTCGGCATATCTGAGTAACCCGTATCAACCACTAACCCACTTTCATTATCATCATCATACTCATCACTGTGGTCGCTGTCACAAATGTTTTTGACTCCAGATCTGACCAATCTGAGCTGACGATTGCCATGGTAACCTTGTTAAATATGACATAGGAAGTACATGTTTAAATGTGGCTGAATGGCAATACATGCTGAACTAAAGCATTAATACAAGAATTCATTGTTTTACACTGAAGCCTCGAACACTCGTCACTGTTTCAGTCAGTATGTATTGTCCTGGTGGAGCAGTGTCTCGTGGCTTGTAATGGGTTCATGAGACCCTTGTGTGTGTGTGTGTGTGTGTGTGTGTGTCGTGCACGTGTGTGTGTGTTGCAGATGGCGATCACAGAGGGTACCATGTTGCAAATAGAAGTTCTGTCTGAAAGCATCAACAACCTCACAGTAAGCGCCAACACACAACAGCCACCGCTAATGAGTCGTGCAGCTCATCCACTCACCGAGTAACTGTTCCTCGTCGGTTGTAACACAAGCTCGAGTCACTCAGACGGAAAGCTGAGTTTATCTGAGGGACAAACAACATTAAAACACCACAGATGTGTGTGTGTGTGATAATGATAAAGGAACACAGTGGCTCTTGTAGCGAAGCCTGCTCACTGCCGCTTTGCTCTGTGCTGTTGTCAAGCCAGTAATGATTCTTCTGCTTCTGTCTGTTTACTGAAGTCATGACAGTAACTGAACCCTGAGGCTTTGGATGATAAACACATAACACAACTTTGTAAGCTGCTCAAAGCAACATCTCTGTGAGACACATGAGCCTTTAGATCCTAGAGAATTATAATTAAGATATTATTGTTAAAGCAGCTCATTACTGTTTAAGATGTTTAATTTTCAGTGACAGTCTAAAGATGATTTTTTTTTAGTAATTAGTAATAGTATGTATAATTGTGCAACCTTTCATTTATTGTTTCAGAAAACAATGACAATTTTATGCTTCCCATGATACTATAAAGACCACAGGCCTAAATTAATAAAACTGACTGATAATGGAAAAATTCGACCTTTTCACAGCAGACATAAAAAGCACAGATGCAATAAATATTTTAACATTGCATTCTGTTTGCTATTTTTAGGGTATTGTGCATACTGACCTCTCTACAGCTCACCACTGTCAGATCTAGTTTGCTTATTTTTTGCAACATAACCAAAGTGTAAACGACAATTTGCTTTTAATTTTAGGGGAAGTTAGTAACCACCAGGTTTCATAGTAGCTGGCAGATTTTGTTGCTGTAGTCTTCATGCTAAGCTAACTGTCTGCAAGTTCCATGTACATATTAAGTTTGCAGACACTAGAGTGGGATTTGTTCTTCTCATCTCATTCTTGGCAAGATAGTGAATGAGCATATTTCCTAAAACCTCAAACAAATTTGTCTGTCTGTATATATGTATGTATGTATGTCATCTGCATATCGTGAGAACCTTTCATCCCATCTACTTCACACTAAGCCAACGTATTCCCAGGGTTCAAGGATGTCCCGTGTCATTTAATGCTATTTTGACACACTGCACATTTTATATTAAGTTTGACTAAAGAAGTGAACAGGGCTAAGTGTCTCTCTCGGATTATATCATGCCAGGGACAAAAATGTATAAATCTCACAACACAAACTGTGCATCCACAATCCATGAATATTTATAAAACTACATGTACATCTGATTCTGGTCTTCATCTGTAGAAGAAAGCAAGGAAGAAAAAGCGCATTTCACCTCGTGCGTTTTATCAGCGATGTTCTTTAGCAGCCCTAAAGCACACGTGACTGTTAGCCTGCGCACGTGGCTATTTATACTATAGCACCGCTAATCAGAATTCACCACATGTACCTTCAAGCCATCACTGTGATTTGAATCATCACTGTTAAACGTCAGAAAGATGATCAATATCTACTGAACTCATATTGAAACCTAGGCTGTAAAATAATAACACAATCAATGACAAAGGCAAACAATGTTTTACTTTAAGGATTAATTTCATATTCACACTATATTTAATTATCGTGTCATCATTTCACCTGCAGCTATCTTGGCAAAACTATGTGTATGCTGGTCTGAGGGATGTGTGAGGTGACACACTCTTATCTCATATTGTGTGGGAAAAGGGACATGCATGGTTTATGTGGATACAAATCGATTATACATCTAGATCTCCAGAACGCTGCAGGCAGAGGTACAGGAGGCCAAGCATTCAGCCTGTTTAGAACAGGCTTGTGTTGAATAGGCACTGCACTATTTCATCTAGATTAATGTCTTTTATTGTGTCATTTTAATATGTTTATAATAGTGATAAAAATTAAAAGTACTCATTATACAGAATGGCCATTTTCTGAGTGAAATGATATTACAAATTGCATTCGCTGATTATTATTGATTGATGGACATGTAAAAAGTATTGCAGCTCGTTGGGGTGGATGTAACTCCTAATATACTGTAATATACTGTACAACAGCTGTCAATAGAAGTCTTTTCTTTTTTAAAGACGTCGGAGTAGAATCATGAAGAAGAGGAAAAGCACATTTAATTGCATCAGTTCCACCTTTCAAATCAAAACCTCTGCTGTGAAAATGGTTGATTGTTTCTTTACTCTGTCGAGAGACTGGATTGGTGCTGACTTGGGATGAGTTCCTTTAATGCTCCTCTAAGGTGATAAATGCTATGTTGAGACCACTGGGAGTCTTTCTTCATGTTTCTGTCACTCAGAAACATATTTCTTAAATCTAATATTGCCTCAATGTTTATTGTTGAAACGAAAGGTTAATGGTCATTTGTTTACAATATCCACATATAGAGTGATACTAAGTGTGTTAACTGATCCCAGCTCAGTGAGAAACACCAACTCCCATGCTTTCTAATTCTTAACCACTCCCATAATGCTTTGCTTCCAGTACCTGCTCAGCCGAGACGAGCTGCAGAAGGAGCTGAGGCGCTCTCAGACGGCCCTAGTCTGAAGGACAGTGGCCCGATGCCTTTGGCCCGCTAACGCTGTCAACCAACCACTGAGCAACCGATCTGACACCTGTACTGTACCTCAAGCCCCGGCCTAACACTGCAGTGTGGAGCTGTTACATCTACTTCTACTAGCCACTGATACCTCATGTAACACTACTGCTGTCACAGTGGACCGAAGGACACCAGTGGACTCACCCAGTGTGGAAAACAGTCGTGGACTCATAACAAATAATAAGCAATAATGAAGTGAACTGTTAATCCTCAGCTATTTTTGGCTTTTTTTTACATTTTGTCTTGTTTCCTTATGCAACCTACCCTCTACTCCACTGTGTACTCTACACTGTGTTGGTATATGAAAGAGTAGAATTTCCTAGAAAGTAGCCAAAAGAGCCAGGTTCAGAGGTGAAACACATGTGATGTGAGGTGAAGTTCATCAAATCATCACTTAGAAATTAAGAAACATTATGAGCAAGGCATGTTGAAACAAAAGACAGTGTGGGAGACAGCCGAAAAGCACAAAACTTACTTTACTCATGTTACTTTGTTGAAATAAGTTTAATTATTTCAGTATGAAAGGATTTAATGGATGTAGCTAGAGAGAAAAGTTTTTATATTAGACTCCAATAAAACACCTTCATGACAAGGACAAGTGATAGTGGAGCTGTGAAACGAGAGGATTTATTTATTCACTGGTGTTTTGAGTAGCTTTTGGTTCAAATGGCTTAGAAGAGAAACTGTGTTACGAAGACAGAGAAACTTCCAGCAATGTGTAAAATGACGCCCTGTCCCTGTTGACCAACTTGTGACCTGCTGTTGTGGTCTCTTGTGTTACCCACGTAGAAATACTGCCAAAATTAGCAGCTCCGAGAGGAAAAACTATAAAACCTTCCATGTCTCTGACAGTGTATCAGGGTTATATGATTTAACATGCTATATGTTTAACTTCAGCTGCCTGTTTTTAGCCAAATAACATTTCTCAAAGACAGACACATTGGCTGATGTACCATTATCATATGTTTATTAATGCTGTATATGAAGCCACCAATTAAATAAGCCCCAAAGTATTTGTGTTGGTTGAGTTCACATTTTCATTAATTTTCAACAATTTTGGAACAATTTTGATGGAAAAAACCCCCAAAATCTATTTTTTTAATGGTAAACTGAAAAAAACCCCCCAACTTTCACTTGACTTTGACCCAAGGAGTAGATCCAGTCCTTGTATTTAAAATAAACTGAAATGGCAATAAAAGAATGCATCAAGATAAATATAAGTAAATAAAATTGTGAGAGTGTAGTGAGTAGACCATGACTTTCACAGACTCAGCAAAACAGTGGTGGCAGACCCTGGTGTGTAGGCACCCAAAGACATGGTTTAATGGCCAGCACAGTTATGTACGTATACAATAAAATCAAATAGTACTGACAACACAAACAAGTTTATTTATGATGCTCAAGACCATCCTAACCTTCTATCCAAAACACACCCCTTTCTAAATCTAAGGTTAAACTCCCCTGTCACTATCAAATGTGATGTTAAAACAGAGAGCCAAACTCAAAGCTCTCAAAGTGACTTAACCTATGTGTTTCATTTGCACTTCCTCATGAAAAGAGACAGTTAAGCATTCTGTTTACTCATCAAACCCTTCAGGCTTCCCCCCCGTCCTCAAGCTGCTGCCGCAGCCAGTTAACTGGTAAGATGAGTCTTCTGTTGACTTACCTTAAATTTGTCAAGCTACAAACACCGCACCCATGCTAACACTGTCAGCAGGAACCCCACCCTCCAAATCTGAGACAGAAAACCCTCTTTATTCTACCAAAAGTTCTGTACATGTCAGGAGACCGAAGACTGAGCCTCACGTACAGCATCATACATACACTTTGTTTCTCAGCAGGGCAGGGGACCGGAGCAGAGGGCAGGTCGTGGACTTGGATCTACAGAGACTTCCAAATCTATCCTGGTAAGACCTTTCATAAAAGCTTTTTTAAAATATATATCAGACCATTTTATTCATGTTGTATTAGTGCATTGTACAGACAGACAAAAAAAAATGGTAGAGTCAACATGTGCATCATAATGAAATGATTATTAAATCAATGTTTAATGAAAGTCCAGACAGTAACAATGGTTCAACATGATGGCTTTTCCTTTGTACCTCAAGAGCACAATTATTAATGTACCAATTCTGTCCTTCCAGTGTATCAGGGAGACCACCCTCTGATATCCCGTCCTTCATCATCAGTCCAGTATGGGCCAGGCCATCAGCAAACCCACTTCTTATGCCTTCCAGAACTCCAGCTTCCTCTCTTCTTTTAAACGTGGCACCTCCAACCGCCCCTCCTATGATCACATGTCCCTTCGACCAAGCATCTTCTCCACACTGAGGAGGCCCCCTGTCGTCAAACCCAATGATTTCATCCCTCTATTTAACGACTGCGTCTCTGCTGCCTCGTCCAGAACTCAAGAGTGCCTCCTTTTCAAAGACCCAGAGGACAAGTTCCACCCGAGCCGCGAGGTGCTCACACAGGTAGGTAATTTTATTATTTGTAAAAAGGATGACAGCACCCATTTCTACACAAAGTTCTTCACAAAGATCTTGGCCTCCAACAGGTCTTCCTCATGACCTACATCAAACAGAGCATCAATCTCAACATGACAGACACCTTCAACTGCACAGCCATGACGCCTGAGCAGCGGATCCTCCTGGGTGCTGACTGGGTTTGGGCGGTGCTTGAGAAGCCCACAAAGAATCCTCGGATCCAGATTGCAGTGCAGGTCCTACATCTGCCTGACAAGGAGGACAGTGAGGAGAACAGTGTCCCCCCAGAGGCCTGCAGCGAGTCAGTCCAGATTGCCCGGAAGGAGTCTAGCAACAAGACCATGTACAAGAAGATGGTGGACTTCTGCACCTCTGTCGGCAAGGACTGCTACGCCCTCTTCTTGTTCTTTGGGAAGAAAAATGACAAGGGGAATATCTATGGCGTCCTCAGCAACAACTTTGAGGCAGCCATTGGAAAGTGCCACAAGATTGACAGAGCTTTTATCGAGAACTTCTTCAAAGGCTCGAGGTACCTCCATACACCTTCTGGAATGATGCAGGCCATTGTTAGCAAGAAAGAGAAAGAGCCTCTCACTCTCATGATAAAATTCAGCTGAACCAAAGAAAAAAAAATTAATGACGTGAGTAAACACTGTGCTTAACTTTGTTACAGAAATGTGGGTTCTACTGATCTCATAAGAAACAACCCCCAGTAGGAGACCTTTGAGAGATGATTCTGGTTATTTTCACCATTTTGTTGATGGTGCAGCTTTCTGTTTACTGAGATTCCCATTTTCTTCCTTCAGAAACTCGTTAAAGCACAAAATTTAAAAACTGGACCAAGTACAGTTCAGTACATATGTCTTTATGGTGCTGCAAGGTTATTTTAATTTTTCATTTTTTCAATTTCTAAAGTAACATCATTCAGTCTCAAGTCTTAATGGGTACCTGGAAATCTAAGCATGTCAGTGTATATATGGCTGTGTGCTTTTTACTGAGACCTACAGTAAAGAATGGCAAAACTCACTAAATCCAATTTGTCCAAATTGTGAAGATTTCTTGAAAACACCATTCTCACTGTGGCTAATTTGACTTGTCAGCTTATGACATTAATGATGGATGCATTCCATCAACACGTTGTACTTCAAGTGTACAACTGTACTAAAGGCCTTTTTGACTGCAGATGTCACACAGTAGGAACCAAAACCCTGAAGCAGCTTAATGGAATTCAGCCACCAATAACTGTATTACATGTACTTGTGTGCGCTTTCCTGATGTGACCTCTCCTCACAGCACAGACATCACGACTTGTCACACACAGGTAAAATAAAGTTAAATGACTGCTGCCTCAAAATATATTATTTACTTCCAGGTTCCAGTTATTGTGAGCGGTGTTTCAGTCGCATGACTCACAGTAAAACCTTATGGTAATGGCCGATGTTATGGACATTGTTATGAATAGTTGACCTAGAAATGAAAGGTAAACCAATGCATTTACCTGCATTCCAGCCAGAACACAGATGAACAACAATGGCCATAAAATGACTTTACACACTTTGAACAGGATCCATGTTTTTCAGTCCAACTCCTGGCTCTTGTTGGACATGTAGATGTAGATGAGTTGAACTGAGGCTTTCTCTACACTCATGACAGTGGATATTAACACTGACAGGCTTGAGCTGCATGCTTTCTTCATTGACTTTTTGACTGGATTTAGGCAGTATTTTTACGTGGAGAGGTTTTCTTGTGTTCTTCTGTAGTACTGTGTGAGAGAGCATTTGTGTATTTGGGTGCAGTAGCTAAAACCCATGTGAAGGAAGGCTGATGTGTGTTTCTATCTCCAAACACATGAAGACAAAGAAAATATTCACAAATGATAAGAATATAAGTAGCATGAAGAAAACATCTTTTCTCTTCTATGTTTTCTTCTGCATTATATTGTTTGAATTTATCATTTATCAAACATATTGTAACATGACTTGTGAGATTTTTAACAAATTACTGTATGAATTTGAAAATAAATTAAGTAAATTGCAAATATTAACACATATCATCTTCATGTATCTGACTTGTTTTCAGCTTCTTTATTATTGCTCTTTGCAACTTTTGTCCTTTTATAAAGGATTTGCAATGAGAACATGTGTGCAACAATGTCAAAGAGTTATTTCTGACCATTTTGCTCCAGAGTAAAACCTCCTATTGTCATAAAACTTAGGAGATTTAAGATCCAGAGCATGACTCCCACTGAATCTGGTGGAAACATGGAACAGGAAACATGCTAAACATCAGCACCGCATGTCATCAGTGTGAGCACATTAGCATGCTAACATTAACACTTATCTCAGCACACAGCTTCACAGACCCACTGGGACGGCTGTGGCTCTTAATCTCTGACTTTACAAATACAGTTTGACTAAAATGTGTTTACTAGCTTTGATACACCAGACACCAGTGGAGCAATGTCATCTATGCAACCTCGTTGTGACACATGGTGTAAATGCACAGTATGAAATAAAGACTGAAGTGTCTCTGTCTGACCACTGGCAGATGCATGAGGACACACATACAACAGCTCACTGTATGTCAGACTCACTCATTTACAATATAGGGGTTGTTTTGGGATCAAAATGTCAAAAGATTAATCAAAGATGTATTTATTTTTAGGTAACACTGTAAAAATATCCAAGGCACGGTTACAAAACAGTCACTTCATCGTGTGTTTCTTGCATTACTAACAAGAAAAGGTACAAAACAACACAACACGGGATAAAAATTAAGAGTGGCTTTATATTCTGAGGCGATATCCTGCAGCCTTGTGAAATGGCTGTGGAGTTTCTGTTTATTTTTCCTCACTGCACAAAATAAAAAACAACCGGATTTGTAAGGCTTAATTGTAAACTGTGAAAATCACATTTTCCTGTGATCACTGGGAACATTCTCTTAATTCTTCAGGAATGTTCAGAGAAGAGAAAACTAAAATCTAAAGACATCATAGTTCATCCTTCACACTGGTTTCTTCTTTGTGGCTTTTATGCTGACATGTACACGTGGCAGTGTGGTCGTCCAGCTGAGGCACCAGCTCCATGTCTGCGTGCTGTGTCGGCCGTCCCGTCTGCCGCTCTGCGTACGTGTGCAGCACTGTGTAGTAGTAACAGTACAGTCTGCTGGGCTGCAGCAGCTCTCTAGCCAGTGTCTGACCTGCTCTGGCGATCTCTTGGGCCTCGGCGTCGTTCTCCTTGGCCCATCTGATTTTCTCCAAAAGGTCGGACAGGTTCCTCTTCACGGGCACGTAGTGAGTCCCTGCTTTGAGTCGGCTGTAGAAATGTTCGTAATACTGCGAGTCCTGCTTCAGGACCAGGCTGTTCCCAAGCATTAGGTAAGGAAAGCGATATGCTGCCACTGTCCCATCCACGTTCACCTGGTACTTGTACTGAAAGAGGGGAAATACTTTGTTTATCATAACAAACAGTGGAGAGTAGAGAAAAATAAACTACAGCATAAAAAAAGAGAATAAAAGAAAAGTATAACGTGTCGATTTATTCATCTGTCCTCACCTTGAAGAAGTCAAAAAATCCAACAAGTGGTGCTTTGCCCACATGTTTCTCCCTGTCTCTGAAGAAGAACCATCCTGTGATGCCCGCGTCCAGCAGCTCAGGGTTCTTCTTGGACAGCGAGACCAAGTGGAGACGCTCCTCTCGACTGTCCCGGCCGCGGAAAAATGCCCGATCTGTTTTGTTGACCCAAGATGGCCCTGGAGGAGAGTGGTGAAAATGTTCGATGAAAGGCAGAAAATGTGAGGATATGAGGGAAACGGGCTCCAACACTAACAAACAATGAAACAACAGAAAGGATAACAGTCTGTGTTAAATTTTACTAGAGTAAGATAAAGCCTTGGGTTTATGAGGCTGGTCTCCTCACTGGCAAGTTAGGTCAAATTGATCAAGTGGTCACTTTGGTTAAAGTATATTTGAGGAAACATTTGATGGATTCAGCCTTCAAAAGGAACTTAAAAGGAACCCGTAGCAGTAAATCAACACGATCCTAGAGAGAATCATTTACCCAGCATGAATCCATGTCACTGATTAACTTTTCAGATAGAGCACATTTGGACAGTATTCTTTAGAGTATTTACTCAAAATTCCCCAAATTTCTTCCAAAAGCAAGCATGCGGTGACAGTGGAAAGACACCAACTCTGATGACTCTTGGAACTACTTCAACATTGGTAGGGACACACCTTGACCATCAGAATTATCAACAATTACAAGTTTGTTAGGATATTTGTAGGGACATGTCCCTACCATCCTCATGCAGACCTACGCCCTGGGGTTGATGTCATATCATTGGATGAAACTGGTTGATTCAAGCTTACAATAACAACAATTATAAAAGAACAAGAGGAAACTGATCCCAGCTGCCACTGACAAGTAGGGTTTTTTCTACATATTCATCAGCCCTCACAGTGGCCCTGGAGTGGCTGTATGTGTGTGTGTGTTACCTGTGTTTCCCTGGACGGACAGCAGGTCGTTGGTGACACCCCTCATGGTCTCCAGGGTGGAGTGTGTGACCTCGTAGGTGGGGAGGACAATGTCGAGTGTGTCTGTGGAGCCGCACCACGACAACACCGGCACGGCGTCCGCCCTCCTCGTCTCTAGCGGCCAGTCCCCGACATTGATGTAAAACTCCACATCGGGCACCCTCACCTTCCGCAGCAAAGACCACAGGAGATCAGCAGTCACGTGATGTAATGTGCATTCTCCTGGCAGTGATACTAAGACCCTACTTGCACCAAAACATGTGCAAACATCTGTGTGATATTTAAACATTACACTGACATTACCTTTCTTGTCAGAGAGAGCAGTATCTCATCTGAAAACATCTTGAAGTCAGTGTATTTTCCAAGAGTGCGACGGTAGAGCTGGTTGTCAATGATGGCGTAGTGAATGAGACCCCCCCTGTTGGCGAATCTGTGGGGCACTTCCTGTCTGAGGCGCTGTAGGTCCACCACAGGAAAGGATTTAAAGTCGGCCAGAATCTGAGGCTCCTGGGTGGGACACTGCATGATGCTCTGCCAGACGGACGCATCCGGCTCAGGACAGTCGCAGTATTCATGATAGACGGGACCTGAGTGTGAAAGAGGAAACTCAGGGTTAGAGGAGGTGAATACTCGATTTGGATTGGCTGCTGGGTGACATTAATCCTTAACTCCTGACAATGGACACCTTCTAAGTAGTCCCAACTGTTCTAAATGTGCTGGCTGGTATCACCCTGTATCCAAAATGAGTAACTATAGCAACAAAGATGCGAAAAAACAATTGGTTGCAACACGTGATGACAGGCTACTGTCAAACTATGCTCAGTGTTTTTCAGCCATACTCATTGTTATTGACTTTGAATCTTGCCAGCAAGGAACTAGCTTGACTAGTGTTCGATCAGACTAGTGGATGGGAAACAACTCCTATCGCAATGTTGTGTCTAAGGTTTGTTTAATGTACCCTCCAGTAAATGAACAGTGTTTCCTTGTACAGGTAAAATCCAGGTATTAGTCAAATCCTCAAGTGTTGCCTGAAAACTGAGTTACAGCCTGTGATAAACACTGAGAATGGATGGACTCCTGTGATGATGACGACAATGAAATGAGACCGTGTCCGCTGCGTATTGACGTGACAGGCTCGGTGAAGCTTCCTTCCTTCCATTCTTCATGCATATATGTGGTCACTGTGGTGATGTGGCAAGGGTTTGTAACACAGCCCTGTGCAACATGTCTGACCCTGAAAGAGGGATCCTTCCACTGCTGTTCCCTAACTCTGTAAGTTGAAGCATAGAAGTCCAAAGGGTGCTGTGTCAAAAAGCCCTTTAGGTCCTTTTTTATCTGGGGCTGCACGAATAAAGAGAACTTGACGTGTCTGGTGAACCTGTGCAAGGGTTCATTAATGCATGACCCAACACAAACCTGGGATGGTGTAGGGTGACTTGGCAACAGCAGCATCCTGGTGGAGGACCTCGACCTTCAGGCCGTGCAGCACAGTCCCGTAGAGGCGGTATCTCACCAGGAAGGAGCCGTCTCCTCTGTCCAGCGGAGGGGGGACGTGGATGCGGATGTGCTCCTTCTTGTCCAGCGGAGTTATCTTCACCTTAAACGCGTCTTTGCCTGAGCAGCACATGTGGAGAGCGTTTAGTGTGAGCGAGTTTCGCGTATTTGCAGGGATCGATACATGCAAATGCCTGGTATTACAGAGATACCTGCCCAGCCCTGATGACATGTGACAAACACACACAAAGACGCGTTTTTCATGCTGAGAGGGAACGAAAATGAATTAATAAAGCTGGCTTATAAGCTAACTGGGATAATTATGATTAAAACATGTTGTCATAAAATAATCACGTCTATAATAGCATAACACTGTTGAATGTAGCTTGCTAACGCTACGTCTGTTCGTTTAATGTATATAAAAACTGTTCTTAAGTCAGTTTGGTGTTAGCTTAAAACGACGATGTGCCGGATATCTGGCTAGCAGCAGCCACCCGATGCTATCTGTAAAGGGTTAAAGCTGTGTTTAGCACATGCTGGGTTTGAGGTCACTTTACCTGGAGACAACGTCAGGTTTCCTCCGTTTGAATCCACCGCCTGGATGATAAAGTGGCGGACAGGTAAAACTATGTCGGGGTTCAAGCCCGGACCCCAGATCAGGCATCTCTCTGGAGCGAGCCGTGCACAGACACACGCCGGGAAGTTTATGCTAATAAACACGGTTATTGCTATAAACTTAATAAATAATTCATTGTGTGAAGGTTTAACCAAGCCTTCACCGCGCTCACACACCATGTTCCTCTAACTGCTAACTGCCAGATGTGCAAACTTACTAAATATTAACAGCAAAGTTTTTTATAGAAACTCCTGCGCCGACATGTTGGTGAAGAGAGACACGCCCATTATCCGGTGATGCCTTCGCGGGATGTAGGACACGGCAACTACCGACGAGAGCTAAAAGATCTAAATACTCCACAATATCGTCAACCTCTAAGCCACTTAAGGTCCACCTGTAAAATACAAAACACATACCAAGTACTACAGACAACAGCGTCACTTCTAAACAAATAAACAAAGAAAAAGTTCACATACAGTACTGAAGTGTTGTTTACTGTCTATGTCTTACACCTTTAATCTTTGGTTGCTATCTTTATCAGCCTATTTCTGTAATTTCTTTGGATGACGTGGTCATAGAGCAAGATTTTTGATGAAATGATTTGCCATTAATCAAAGCAAACGTGGCGTTTCACATTGAAAGCGGAATACCTCTGTGTACTACAAGGATCATATTAGCTCATAGCACAGTTACATTTGGGAGTTCTACACTTAATAGACATAATATCAGTAAAAACTGTAAAACTATAATATATTAGTGCTTCATCCTCAGTGTGTGTGTCTAAATGGATTAAAATTGTCACTGTTTTCATGTCTTTATTTCACAAAAAATGACATTTTGGCAGAAAATTCACTTTAAAAGTGAGTGTTACAGATACACAGATACAGTCCACAGGAGGCCCTGGACATCCTGATTCAGATGGTGATTCAGATGGTAATAAAGATGGTAATTAGACACCTGTTTTGTGAAGTCACTTTGAATTGTAGCTGTTCTAATGTCACTGACATCAAAAATACAAACATATGTAAATAAAAAACATACATTGCGGGTTGTATTAGACCATAAATAGTGATCAGACAGGGATTGTTGTTTAGAAATTGAATGTTTACAGGTAATAAACCGGTTTTGTAGATATTTTGAAAGCTAGTATGCAAAAATGTTTTCTGTTTTGTGTCCCAGCTTGTCCAGATTCGGCAGACAGGCGTACTGGATCATTGGTGGAGGACCACACAGGACAATGAGGACATCAGAGGACGGAGCAGGGAGGTGGTCCTTGATCATGTCACAGGTCACAAACCCCGAACTGTAGCTCCAATCTTGAGGGCAAGACAAGAGAGAGAAAGAATGATTTCAGAGAAACAGACGTCAAACAATTTAGATTAAAAAAACCTTATAAATCCCTTTTTTTCACAGTTTTTAAAATGCGAAAGGGATTCCATCCTGCTTCTGTGCAGGCAAAGTGTGGTGGGATTTACCAAACAGCAGCAACATCTATGGTTTATTCACCAGAGAAGCCTGTATTCAATTCCCACTTTCACTTCATCTCTACATACTAACTATTAAACATTTCCTGTTTCTATCATTTTAATTCTTCTTTCATCCCCTACCTAACACCTGACTCAGTGGTGAGCGGTGAGCAGAAATGGAGGAGATCATTTAAAGATGATCAGTTATGAGGTCAAACACATGAAATCAGCAACACAAGGAGGTTTGTTCAACTTGTGCTTTCATCCACCGACAGTCATCTCTCCCTTGAAGCCAGCCAAACAAAGACTTTGCCAACAAAGAGCAAGTACACCTCTCCTAATGAATAATGATCAAGGGCAACGAGCGCTGATGTGTTTCCATTCTGTGCTGAACTAATGACAGACAGGACAGAATATGAGCAGCATCGGAGGCCCTCACAACAGAGATTACGCAACAATATTATGCTCATTAATTTCTGCTCGCTTTAAGGATTATGCAGAGGGAAGACATGAGTGTTTTGCTAAGCCACTCTAACAACTTGTTGGGACTATCTCCCTCCTCAGCCTGCAGGGATTTTCCTTCAGCTCGGGGGTCTTTGTTTGTTTTCCCACTCTGGATATTCAGCAGTGAAACCAAAGGACGTCAGCCTTTAGAGAGATTTGAGATTTGCTGGGCTTCACGCAGCCTGGCACTGTGCCTCATGTCCTTTATGCTAGCATGACAACAACTGGTCATGGAAAATGTTTCCACCAGAGCCGACGTGATGAGGAGTGAGTGTTCCACTCTGGGATGTTTTGGTCCCTTTGTAATTGAACTGATAATGTTGTGTTAAATGTAGTTAACACACAATATCATACAGTTCATTATCTTTTAGGATTTATACTCAAATTAACGTCAAATGATAACTGAAAACATCTAAAAAGGAGGAAGCCCCCGACTCTTTATCACATGGAGTTCTCATCAGGTGTGCAGAATTTTAAAATATGGACGTATTAATGTCAAATTAACTGTAATATGTTACAAACTCCACAGCTGTCACCTGATCAAAGAGTCCACTGGCTCTTAGTTGAACCACAAACACCTGGGTTTTGTAGAAAATGCTTATTTTCTGTGTTGTTACTGCAGCAGCTGACCTCCACTGCCTGAGGTGTGATAACACAGGACACATAATTTCCCTCAGGAACAGATAGTACAGAGAAGAGAAGGGGAAGCAGGGGAGAAACTGAGGGATATAACTGAAGGATCCTTGGTTTTTGGCAAGTGCTGTGTTCATTGAGAGACTGAGCTGAACACAAACACACAGGCGTACACACACCTGGTGCCTGCCATTAACTGCTAGTTTATGGCTTTTGCACAGTACGGTATTCTGCCTGTTGGGGATGAATAAACACAGATGATCTGATATCTTTCTGACTTTCAGACTGCACAAAAGTAGATGTGTTCATCAACATACCTGTCTGCAGCCTGTTCTGATTACGCACCTACATATAATTATATTCAGTAACATGCATTTAGTATGTTTTACTACTGAAAGACTGCCTATGATGATGCATATGACAAGTTGACCATAAACTTGTCAGTGGAAGAGATGTCCCCTCACCCTGTGGTGGTTTGTCCAGCGTGAACCAGAGTTCAACTTTGTCAGGGTGATTTTTTTTGGTCTCCTCAAGCTCCTGCCTCAGTAGGATGTCTTTCTCCATCTGGGAGGAGGCAGGTAAAGCAGATTTAACTTCTCCGGAGTGGTTTCCATTAATTTGCAGCACAGTAATGCTCTTTAACAATGAGACACAGAGAAAACAAGATACGGCACAAAGCTGACCTGGTTGGCGAAGATGAGAGAGCACTTGGTGTTGTCAGCGGGATCTGCCGTGATGCTGCGAATCAGCTGCAGCATAGGAGTGATACCTGAGATGGAAGAATAGAGCGAAGTTTGTGTCAGAGAGTGGTTTATTAGGACTGAGGGTGTTAGTAGGAGGTCAAATGTTAGCTTTACTCAGTTTAGATATAAAAATATGCATGTGATATATATTTCATAGATGAGGAAAAACACCATAAACACTTGCAAAACTGTTATTTTGTCACTCCATGAATCATTTATGTTCAGCACAGGGGTCATATTCAGCTAAAGTATGAGGTCTGCATTAATATTCAGAACTCCACTTCCCTTCACTCTGCAGATTTCAGCCTTCTGAGCCTCTGTGATGTTCTTCTGAATAAAGTACATGCATTAATTGACTGAGACTTTTAAAGGGATGTAAATGAACCTGTTCCGCCGGCAATCATCCCAACGTGCTTAAACTTCCGAACTTTTGGCTCCGACTTCTTGTCCAGTCTGATGGAGAACTGACCTGAGAGGGAGAGAGGGTGAGTCTCAGTGTCCCTATGTGTTACGGCAGCTGAGGAGTGCTCAGCGTTGCAGTGTATTGTACCACAGTGACATCTGCTGGTGACAGCAGTGTGCTTGCTTTTCTTTCCACAGTCCCACACACTGTACCATTTCCCTTGTACACCAGCAGTCCGTTGGGTCCTCTGAAGTCAATGGTATCTCCAATAGCCATGTTGTCCAGGTACTGAGACATCTTACCTCCTTCTGGGAAGGAGGGGTGGCTGTTCTTGTAGTAGACCTGGGGGTTAGACAAAGTACCCAACAAATTCAGTCTCAGTGTGTTGTTGTTGCCTCCTTTCACAGTACTACACTTGAGTTGTCTCTCTTTAGCTCATCAGGAATGTCTTAGAGTGGGAAAGAGGAAAGAGCTACCGAGTGCGGAACTGCAGACTTGATATCCTGTTAGAAAGCGGGAAAGTTGTGGTGCTTTGTTGAGGACTTGCTAACTAATCTGAAAACGAATCAGTAAAGCAGCAGTAAATGACTGATTAGCATTAATAAAGACAATGATTCCAACTTTCAAATACGTTTCAAAGGATTTATAGGGAGTGTTGATTGAGATATACGAAACGTGATTGTAAAGCAGCAGTCAGCTCACATAACCCACACAGAACCCTTTACTGTTAACCTATTGGCCAAAATATGGTGGTATATTTGTTTTGTTTTGCACCGTACATCAGCAACATTCATTACCTTGACCACAAGGTCAACATATCCCTGGTCCTCATCACTGGAAACTGGAGTGTAGGCTCTGACCACCAGACTGCCGTTCACCTTAGCTGACAGGTACACATGCTGACCTGGCCCAGAGGACAGAGGGGACGACGAGGGTCAGTTTGAGGGAATAAGATGAACAGGAAGGAAATGAGCTGTATTTGAACAGTTTAAACTGGAGAGGAGAGGAGAGGAGAGGAGAGGAGAGGAGACGAGATGAGAGAAGAGGATAGAGCTGTTTCAGTACCTACTGGCAGTCCAAGGACATGAGTTCCAGAGGGAAGGCCAAACCGAAATTTCTTTGTGTCATGGCTGATTTCCTGTACAAGGACACACAGGATAGGAAAACAAAGCATTAGTTTATTCAGTACTACTCGGAAAATTAGAATATCGTGTAAAAGTTGTTTTATTCAGGCAATTCAACATAAAAGGTGAAACCAATACATTTTATAGACTCATTACATGCAAAGTGAGATATCTCAAGCATTTTTTGTTGTAATTTTGCTGATTATGATTTACAGCTTATTAAAACCTCAAACCCAAAAACTCAGAAAATTAGAATACTGTGAAAAGCTTCAGTATTGTAGGCTCAAAGTGTCACACACTAATCAGGTAAGTAATCCAAAATACCTGCAAAAGGGTCCTGAGCCTTTAAAAAGTCACCTTTAAAGTTGAGTTACAGAAATGCATGCACTTTTTCAGGATATTCTAATTTTCCAAGTAGTACTGTATGTCTTCATCTGAGATACACTGTGTCAGGAGGTCATCTCAAACTAGAGAAAGATTAGAAAATATAGTAAATAACTATAATAATCATAATAAATAGTAAAAAAGTAAATCACAATCTACTTTTTTCTAGCCTAAGAGTCAACATTTCACGTAAACACATTTTTTTCATGGAGAAAGTTGTTCCATTGAAACAACAAAATGTTCAAGAACATCCACGGCTTTATGTCCCTAGAGGCAGGTGAGGAAGTGTGTTCAGGTGTGTATTTTCTGTCAGAAACCCGGGTTATAAAACACGCAGAATGTCCAAATATGTACTTTTCTGTTTATGTGGACACAGTACTGAACATGGCAGTTGAACATTAATCTGCAGTATAATCAGGTTTTAATGTGAATGTGACTGCAAAGAGCTGTATCTGAGCACCATGTCTGTAATACGTGGCTGTCCTTATGCAGCCTACCTGTTTGTGTATTAGCGGAAGGGGATATTTGACTGTTGAATCCTGCAGAGTGACGGGCTGCCTCTTCTTCTTCCCTCCCGCAGAGCCTCGCAGGAGGAAATACAGCACAGTCACTGCCACCACAGACACAGCCGCCACCACTGGGATCACCTGCCGCACAAACATCACATACGGAGTGGAGACTTGTAGTGCACACGATAGCTGATGGCTAAGGTTTTCCAGTTTCGTGCAAAGCTCATTGTTAATGAGCTTCACTACTCTACAGTTAAACTGCACATAGATGAAATGTCATTCTGAGTAAGAGCGAGCAAGGAATGTAATGTGCAGGAACTGAAAAAGTATTCATGAATAATAATTAAAAAGGGAAATGAAGTGAAAAGTTCATTCTCACCAAGGTCTGATCCATAGTTACAATGTGTAACAGAGTGTGGCTGAGCAACACAGAGTGAGAGACCAGAGTCCACGCACAGTCCAGGCAATGACAGCCTTCATAAGCTCACTCTCTGTCTCTCCCACACACACATGCACAAAGCCAGGGGCCTCCAAAGGGGGCGTGGCTTCCCGCTGGGGGAAAGGTAACACATGGCCCGAAGTACCAATAGGAAGACAGATCTCGTCATGGCACTACCTAGCACAGAGGTGGTGCTCAGGCAGTGAGGAGCAGAGCCGTGAGATCACACCACTGTCAGAGGGGAGGAGAGAGAGAGAGAGAGAGAGAGAGGTTACATAACCAGCACTGAGAGAGGATCTCATTCTGTAAAGAGAAGAATGAACAGCAGTTGGATGTTTAAAGCTGATTATCCTGGTAATCAGAGCATAAAACACAATATTTCATTTTTAAACAATTTCCACTAAACATCTTATCTAAACAACTATTTATATCATGCATGACAGAAAAGTCCATCCTCAAGCAAACTGCCACCTGTAGCAGTTCTGAGAAAAAAGGTTGTGTCGGCTGTGGGGTTCTAAAAAGTTCTAAAAAACAGGTGCTGTAAAAATCATAAAAGGTTTCTATTCAGCGTGTGGAATCAACGCGCAGTAAAAACACTGATGGTAGAAACTTTATCTACAAAGCACAAAGCGCTGAGACAAAAGACCTAGGTGCATACAAACACTGGAAAACATGAGGCACTCCTCATAATATGAAAACATCAACAATGCATTTTAAGTTCCCTTATTCAACAATAATCAGCAGTCTGCAAACACTTAACAAGTGGTTTATTACACATGGTTTGTGGATAATAACTGCATTACAGCTTGTTATGAATTATTTTATTAATGCTAAAAAGTAAAACTTAAAATATGTTGTTGCCAAAATACAATATATAATATATGTAAAAGCATTTTGAAGTGTTCAGAGATACCAGATGTAAAATAGAAGGGTAACTTTGCAGCTGTGAGGGCATAAATACATGGAAAGATTCAAAGATTTAATAAAGTAAAATAAAATAAAACAGAGAACATTTACACACACACACACACAAGAGACAACATTGGTGTGCTAACAAGCTAACAATGACAATGTTGAGATGTAGGTGCAACTTTAACCAAGACTAACATCTTAGCATGGTAGTGCTTGCTGATTAGCAAGAAACACAGCAAACATGTGGATGGGAATGTGCTTAGTCTTGCAAATATCTGATAAACCAAAATGCTGGTCGAATTAAATTTCGACCTGAAGACAGTGCTGGATGAAAAGTTTTTACCCTTCACCTGTGAAAGTCTGAAACAGATTTCACTGCTGTCCATCCACTAGTTTACATTTCAGTCAACAACACCCTCCCCTGGTGACCTGTTCAGATTCAGTCTGGACCAAAGTGGTGGACGCAGACCAGCGACTGCCAACCTGGAGCCAAGCTGCTATTTAACAGCTCATTTAGTCTCTTTAAAAAGTGGTAAAATGATTTAATTTGTAACTATTTGTTAAATTTAATCTCAAGGGCATATTTAAGACTAGTGCTTCCAGTTTTCCCTGCTTTGTGTCAACAAGCTGAGACTGAAGTGAAAGTCAGGAGTGAACCTGGGGAACCAAACTGTCTCATCATTAGGAGAATTTTATCTGCTTTTATTAAAATGAATTTATTAAACTGAGTCTATGATCACAAAATTTGACTGAATGTCTATACAAATATTTCAGGACGGTAGGCTGGAAGAATTGGAATTTAAAGAGTCCTTCTTCCAACACATCACCACTCTCTCCCTGAGGCTTCTCCTCTGTAGTCTTCACCATCTGAGCCCAGGTCCATACGCACTTTATGATCCACAGGGCTCTGATCACCGTGCAGGTGCAGGGCTCTGCTGACTGACTGCTGCGCAGCTGGTTCTGCTACGTCCAAGGTGGCTGAAAACAGAATTATGACAAATGATGAAAGGAACGCTGTACAAAGCACCCATCATGATCTTTAAACAAGTCCACACAGGATAAAGCATAAATGGAGGCATGCTGTACATCATCTGCCTTAAGTCCACATCTTCTCTGAACATCCACAATTCATGAAATCCTTCATGTTGTAGAGACATGACATCTGTGATGGTACTGCATGAACTTTAGGATACCTCTACTGAAATGTTATTGAAATGAATGATTTGATTTTAGTTTGAGCAAGATTGAAATCGACTGAAGTTTCCTGTGATGTATCCTCCTGAGTGCATTTTGTTTGACCAACCGGCCAACAATAACCCAATTCTTACACTGGTTACAGTCAAAGAGAATAACTCTCTGCTACTGTGGAGAGAAGGACCAACCAAGCTCATCAGTACCACTCCCCTCTCTTACAGCTGCTGTAAACCTGCCCTTGAGCAAGCACCAGATCCCCTGCTGCTGCAGTGGAACTGCTTAGTGATCAGCAGCAGACATCTGTGGTCAGACTGCAACTCAGCACCCAGTGTGAACATGTTGCCCCGAAGAATGAGATGCAAGATATGACTTTATTTCTTCTTCTTCTTCTTCTTCTTATTATTATTATTATTTTCTGGAGACATTTTGAATGGTTAAAGCAGGAAAAAACAGCGGTGGAGTCAACAACAGCTGCATTTTAGCCCCAGCAGCCTGCTATCCATTATTATCAATGCGCGCAGTCACACACGCATTCAGGGAAACTTACAGTAAACCGCCACTAGAGGGCGCCCTGCATCTGCAGACAGCAGTTCCCTTTATTCTGTTATGACGCTTACAAGAGTTGTGATAAAAGATAAAAGGGAGGTGACTTCCTGTGACGTGCAAACTTAATGTTTGTATCATGTACAATGTAAAAGGCCCCTTTAGGTTCTGTGTACTGATACTGCTGATGGTGGCTGATGTTAAGAGGACTGTTGTGTCCCAGATGTGCAGCAGTACAAACATAAATCATAAATTACTAATTACTAATTTGATTAATACTAAGTATAGGGTATGGAGCTACTGGGGCCCTGGTCAGAGGCTACAGGATGAATTTGGAGGGTTGTAAGATGTTTTTTAATCACTATATATCTTCTTTCCGTCAGATGTCCACAAAGTATCTGATTAAACAATGTAGAAGCCACTTCACACTCAAAGCCATAAAAACCAGCAACCAGTTTGTTACATCAGAAGTATGTTCCCTTATATACTTTAAGTGCATGGGAGGATCCCTCAGCATTAATTATTGTGGGGTAATTCTTTTTTGCAATCCAAATTTCTGAATAAGCCACTGCTTTTCCAACTCACACATTTTAATATTTTATGATAGCCCGGTCATTGATTCAGTCTGACAATCACCTCTGATCGCCCTTTAGCTGACCTGTTTACGATCTGCCAGCAAGCACATCCCGAATGAAATAAAAGTGAAATCATGTCTTGTTTGGGGGAAACACACTGGCAGTGTAGCCAAAACATGGGGCATGTTGTCATGTGATATTCATCTCTGCCTGCTGGATGTCTGGTGTGTGTTGTGTTGGTGCTGTAACAGGCTAAAACGCACAGGTATTTTACTTTATGTGTTCACTGTTAGCATTGCAACTACTGCCAGGTGTTTTAGCTCTGTCACTTTGACTTGAGTGTGGCGATGGCCTTTCTACCCCTCTGCTACATGCCACTCCTTAATCAGTTAGGGAAATTGTATTATTTCCATGCACATTTAGAGATTAAAGTAACTGAACAGCCTGACTGCAACCTAAATGGTGGATTCAAGATGCACAAAGTAGTTTTAAAAGTAGTCTTTTTAAATCCCCCTTTATCTCAGCTAAAGAGCATTTTTACACCAGTCTTGCCTGGTGTGTGTGTTTTCTTGTCTGTTATTTCTAAGTTTTGAATTTTCACTGATACACACCTGTAGCTGCACTTACTGATTATGTTTTTTCAAACTTACCTGCTGGCTCCACCCATCAGAGAGCGCCTGCATGGCTGGAGCCTCTAGTTACACAGTTTAGGAAGAAAGAGCCACACTGGGGAACAACCTGCAGCAAAGCAGCATCGGTCCCAAAGGAACTGGTGTGGTGAGGGTGAACCCCAGAGACGCCTCTGAAAGACATACACGCACACTGACACACACACAAAGCATGCAAAGAGGCACAGAGAGCTGACAGGTTTACAACAGGAGAGTGACAGAGAGAGAAAACAAATGTTGAAAAACAGATGGCAGAGAGGAACAAGGTGGAAGGAAGGAGAGACAGAGCAGGAGACAGCAGAAGACAGAAAAGCAAGGCTTTTCAGCTAGGCTCATCAGATCTCAAGGCAAAGTGCTGCCGCTCTTGCCGTGTGGAAACCCACGCTAATGTCTAACCCAGTTGGAGTTTTAATTCAAAGGATAGAAAGAAACACAGATTAGTAATAAATCATGGAGGAAAAGGAAAGTACAGATGAGGAGCAAAGGGCAAAATAACAGCAGAACGTACAGATCAGAAACAACAAAAGAAAAGCCATGTAAACACACACACACACACACACACACGTGCATTCACAGAGGCACACACAGGTACACAAGAAGAGCCTCATCCACCTTCTTCTGAGGTCCCGCCGTCACTGCTGGCAGCCTGTTGAGGGATTTTGTCTCTCAGGATGAGCAGAAACACCCTGAACACACAGCAGAGGAGCTGAACAGTGTTGAGAGCGATCAGCTTCTGTGTTCTGTGTTCGTTCGTTTGTGCATGCACTCATCATATGGAGATCAGCTGCGGAACGGAGGATGCAGAGAGTGGAGCTCTTCCAGAAGGATGCTGATATTTTTGAATTGTTGAAGCCAAAAACTGATATTTTGTATTAATTTATTATCATTTGCCACTATTTAATGCTGGATTTATGTAAAATTTATTGAAACATTCAGTGATCCTTACAGTTTTACTGAAGTAAATGTTGAAAGGTTTTTAAGTCATTGAAGAAGGAAAAAACAGCTAGCTTGGCTTTGTGCAAAGGCTATAGGCTCACTGATTAACATGTCATAGCTCATTTGTTTAATCCATAAGAAACAGACTGTTAGATTTAAGTCAAAGTTACAGTTTGAAATGAAATATTCAGCTTGTTCTGTGCCAAACTAGCACTAGCTGTTTCTATTTGATTCCAGCCTTTTGTTAAGGTTTTTGTTGTGCTCAGCTAAGCTCACTGGCTGCTGAGTGCTGCCTGTTTAGTGTAGAAATATGAGAGCAGTATCAATCTACTCATCCACCACTCTGTGAGAAGGGAGTGTATTGCCCAGAATACCAAATTATTCCTTTAAATACCTTCTACAGTCACCAAGTGAAACACCGATCTGCTGTGTTTCTTGTGTCAATGCTGAGGCTCTGGTTCTCTCTGAAGGCTAGCAGGAGAGCAACATGGGAGCTGCCAGCAAAACTTCACAACTCCACAATGTGTGACAGAAGTGAGATGTTTTCCCCTGTGGAGACTGAGCTATACTTCTGTATCGTTTCTGGCACAACTTGCATTTGACTCTTTATTTTCTAATGACGTATTTTCTTAGACAGTATTTAGACAGAGACAAAAGAGAGAAATAAGGAAGAACACAGTTGGTTTAAAAATAATGCTGAGTCACCTCAAACTCGTGTGGGTAGAGCGTGTACTTGGGTTTGAGAGTACTACATCAATGTGCAGGAACAAGTGTGTCATTGTCTTTCTCACTTCTCAGCTGTAACTCCAGTGTTAAATGTCCCGTTGACGTTCCAAATGCCAGTGATGCTGCTCACCACTTTGGTGAGCTGGCGACACTGCTGGCGGACACAGCTGCTAATACTAAGACAATCATGTTGTGATGCTTTGTTGTGTTATTTGCATAAAGGAGGACCATTGGATAGAGCTGGATAAGCAACATGCCTGCCACCAGGTGCTGCCGACCACTGCAGTTCCAGTGCAGCAGCTGAACTGAGTCTTGCTGAAGAACTCAAGGATTCAAGGTGAGGAGAGTTACTCGGTTACTCATTCTCTTTCACTGATGTAACATTTTCCTGGGACTCGGGATTCTCTTGCTGCCCTCTCTCTTAATCCACAAATTCTAAATCAACACATTAAAATGCAAATGAGGCCAGAGCGAAAGCACAGACTGAAAAAGCCACTGACCATGTGATGTCACGTGTTGCTGGGCAGCTGCCAGATCATCCCGGTGATCTCGAAGACCATCGCTTAGATGTTTGTTGTCCTTGTTATGGAGGTCTGTAAAAGAACAGATTGCGCTGGTTTATATTGTTTACTGGGAACTGTGGTTTTCAAGGTGTAGTGGTACAAGTTTGTCTTAGAAACATGCTTGTAAAATGTGTTGTTTAATACAAAAAATGACAAAATTCCAACCTGAATTAAAGATGAAATTTAGTTTAAGTTTTAGTTTAATTATCTTATTCAGTTTTAATGTTTTACCTATTTGCATTTTGCCATGATTACATTTGATTCATGCCAGAGTGGTTAGAACCTACAAAGACTCAACTCATTTACAAACAATAAGACACCAGCTGGGCCAAAATGATTCAGACACATTGGACAGACCATGGTCCTACCTGCACGGCTGATGAATGTGAGTGCAGCCCTGAAGCCTCTGTGTGTGATGCTGCTGTCAGACATGAACTGTATCACCATGGTGCTGCTGTAGGACAGGACAGGAGGAGGGACACTGCCACCGCATAGCACAGCTGCACAAGAGACAACAAACAAATGTCTTACTGAAGGTGTTGCAGTGATACTTTACTATACGCTAAATCTGAGCAGCTGAAGATTAGTTAATGATTAGTGGACAAAGAAGGAAGGCCAATGTGACGCTGCCAGACAAAGGTAAGGTGAGAAAAGGATGGGATGAAGCCTGTTCAGAGGAGTTTGGGACAGAGATTTTGAGTTTTGCCACCAGATGATCGTCACTTACCGATCTCCTCTGTTCCCTCCACATCTCCCAGTACAGTGACGGAATCATACAAGCATCTGTTTGACTCTTCTAGGTGAAAATCAGCAAAGTCCAGCTGAAACACAGCACAGGAATCGTGCAAGTTATGGGTGGGTTTGTTACAAAGTGTTGTGTTTTAATGATTTTGAATTCAGTGGGAGATTACGTGCATCACCTTAACAACATGACCATATGGTGCATAGACAACCCAGCGGAGGACACATTTGTCACTGTAGAATTGTGGGTAATGTGGGCTGTGGATAGCAGTCTGATCCTCAACTAGAATAGTAGTCCCACATCCTTATTGCAAACACACACACAAACACAAATTACTACACTTAACAGTGCAAATACACACCCTGATCTGCACACTGAAAACAAAAGAGCCATTATCAGCAGCTGGGTCCATCCACTCCACAGCCACTCAGCCAGCCTCTGCGTTTGTTTGTGTCTTGTGCAGCTCATTATTGTGTCATGGGACATTTGCCTGTACAACTCCCAGGTTGCCATGAGATCCACAGTAAACAGACGTGACTGAGGGCAAAACTCTGTGTGAACTGCATAAACAGTTGGTGTTTACGGAGGAGCGACACAGAAAAGAATGTACTGTGTATGAAAGCCAGCTGGACTGCACTTTACATATCCAATGGTGTTACAGTGTCAACACATGCTTATTAAATTATGAAATTAAAGGTTTTTTGAAATGTAAAGACAGAAATTGCAACAGTGTAAATGTCGGCTTTGTTCCATCTTGAATGTGATAGAAAATACAAAAGTTAATGATGAGGAACATTTAAATAGAGAGAAACTACAACACCCTGCAGTCTCTGGATGTGTCCAACACTAACCGTTCCCTCCCCGTTTGTAGTAGCAAACAACCTGCCATCAAGTGTTTTAAAGTACCAGAGGAAAGGGATAGAAAAGAATACAGAAAGCTTTAGATGAACCATGGAGCTCTGTCAAAAACATCATCAGCCACTAGAGAAAATGTGGCTCCACAGAGACGCTGCAAAGATCAGGACCAAGACTATGAGGAGATCAGATACCACGAGGCCCACAGCAGCATTGGAAGAACTACAGGAACTTCAGGCAGGTCAGTCCTTAATGTGACAGCCCTCCTCCTTCAAATGTTCTAGCTGTGGTATAGGCTGGGAAAAAGAACATCCAAGCCCTTCTTAGTTTGGTCAAGAGCTGCAGCCATTTCACCAAACATGTGGGACAACGTGTTGTGGCCTTTTTAAGACAAAGGGTTGAACCTTTTGGCATTAATTCTAAAATATATGTTTGGAAGGATTAGGAACATCATACCATTCATAAATGTATGAATCATGCATCGCGCATTGGGGCTGCGTCACAGACAAAAAGACATTGTCCAGATGGAAGGACAATGAATATCAAGATATGTTGGCACCAAACCTGCTGGTCTCCCTCAGAAAGCTTAAGGTGAAGAATTCCAACATGACAACAACTCAAAGCTCACATCCATGTGGACTGAAAAAGGAAAGGAAAGTCAGTCTTGACAGAGGTGAATCATACCAAAACCTGTGAAAAGAGAGCTGTAGACTGGAGACTCCCTCGCAGTTTGAAGGAATGTTGTTGTGTTCCTGATCGTTTTTCGCTCTTTGTTTGAAATAATAATTATTTTTCCCAGGATTTTTGTTAGTTAAGTGGTCACACCGAAGATGGCATTGTTATTTCTATCTTGACATTTCAAACACCTGGAATTTCATGAAGGTGTGTAGTCTTCATATATCCACTGTACATGCAGAGATGCATGCTTGTGTGTATTGTACAGTTTCTGTGGACTGTATATATCATGTTTCCTACCGGGATAGGAGTGTTCCTTAACAGCACAATGCCGAATGAGAAAGCCACTTCCTGCTCCATCAGTGTCAGAGGAGAAGAGAAGTGTTGCATACTGGGAATTATTCAGAAGCAGTGGACCAGGAAGGAAACTTCCACAGTAAATACCTGTTAAATAAAAATGAGAAAAAGGCAAAAATGATGAAAGAGGATAAAATCACCATATTTCTGCATTTAGGTGATCTGTTATGGCGTAGTTCGGTGAATGATTCTTAGCAGTTTATTTAGCTTTTGCTTCAATCTGGGACATACTCTGAGAAATGCAGAGATTGTAAATCTGGTTGTTTGCCTCTGCATCGATCTGGCAGTAGCTGTTGTTTTAGTAAATGTTTGTGCAGTGTAGTCTCAGTCATGTGCACTCACCAACAGGCCTGCGGGTCCCTACTGAAACAGTGAGTCGATCGTAACTGCAGTGAGAGTCATTCTCCAGATCGAAATGATCAAACTCCAGGAGGACACTGTAACCTGGAGGAACACTGATGTTCCACACACACAACCTGAAGAGACGCAGAGGTAGAGACAGAGGATCTAAACGGGATATGTGACATACGTGCTATTTCGATTTACTAACTTGATATTCTTTCTCTACATTCCCACAAGAATGAGCTAAAAGGAGAATATTTGATTTTCATAGAAACTGACACATATAATCACTGAATTATTCATTCTGATCTCTTTTTGTGTCCATTGCACCAATTGGAATAGTGTAAGTGAAGAAGAAAGAGACTTTCTATTTCTGTTAATTTTAAGGGATGTCACTGTCAATGATAGCCTACTGGTTTTATGGTGTTGAAATCCAAGTGAAATAGAATTTGATGGCATGTAGCTTACATATTTAACCAGTTTCTGAGTGAAACAGGAAAAGCAGGCAAGGGATATAACATCTGAAAGAAACGTTAGCTTTAGTGTTTGACAACTCAAAAGAACTTGAGGTAGTGAACACCCAGAAGAACATCAAGGCGCCACTCTGTTGCTAGCTGGCTAACCAATTGTCTTTATGGATGGGTGTCAGGATGTCATGATATTGTTGGTTGATATCTGTTTGGCTCAGTAATTATTTAAGCACAGGAAGATAACATGATCATATTTGAATTTGAATAAATGAACTACTATAAGTCACAGTTACAAGCATTTGCTGTCAAAGCTAATTTCTCATTATCTGCAGTGCCACTCACTCGTTATTGTCATAGAGATCACCAGGAAGGGAGGGGTTTCTGATTACCCCCTCACTGTCAGATACAGGCCCGTCTCTTATGCTGCAGAGATCTGACACACACACACACACACACACACACACACTCACATCAAGAAACATGATGAAATATAGATGAATAAGAGTTGCGTGACGAGAGGAAAACCAACTCACTTGACAAGGCTGCTCCCTGCTGCTGCTCGTCAGCTGAAGCAAAAACACAAATATGAAAAACATGTATAAGAAAATTATTATACTGACACATAACATCTTTTGGAAGAACTGTATACAGACACCAGCTGTATTCATCAATAGACAGCTTATAGACAGCTCATATCAAGTAATCTTACATTACAACATTCAGTGCATGTTTTCAGCGGTTGGTTTCATTAAACTGCATTCAGTCAGGCACTGCACTGAATGCATAGATTTGAGTATTTCTCGTCTATACATCCTACTTCTGTTCCATTTTGTTTAATTTCCATAAATTATCAGACAGCTACAGTTACTTTTTAGACTAAAATGAAGAAAAACCTATAATAACAATGCAAAATAAAAAAATAAATCACACATGACAACAAAAACAAAACAATGTTAGACTAAACCAGTGATTCTTGAACTTTCTTGGCTAGTGACTCTTTTCAAAAGCAGTGTCTAGGTGGCTTTGCTGGTTTTAACACTTAAAAAGTTTAACTCAAAAATTGATCAAATGACAATGTGATGTGGTAAATAAAGGGTTAAAGCACCTTTCTAGTCTTCCTGTCAGCACTCACCCATTCACACATACATATAGGTACATTTACATCATTCATACTCTCATTCATGCGCCAATGGGACAGTCATTTATGGTTCAGTGTCTTGTCCAGCACACAGCCCAGAGGAGCTGGAGGTTGAACCACCAATCTTCTGATTAGTGGACCACCTCTGAGCCACAGCTGCCCAGATATGAAAGGGGTTGTTTGTAATGAGAACTCCAAGAAAACTGTCAGCTGACGCTGCAGTCCCCCTTAGCTTTTTGGAGTCTCTAAGTCAGGTTGTTGGTTTTACAGGCCTCAACTTTACTGAACACACTGTGAGTTACTTGCCCAGCATCAAACAACAGACGGATAAGGTTAGCAACTAACTGGTGAACAAACAAGAGCATTTAGCAGCTGAGAAGCCACAGGAATTGGTGGAGACCAAAAATGGAGCTAAAAGGAGAATGAATTTTGGACATGCACTGGCCAGACTGAATGCATAAATAAACACATTTTTGGCAACAGGTTCCTCTGGCTTCTGTGGGTTGATGTGTCAATCTTGTGTTTGCATCTTGTTTTCACTGCCCCCTTGTGGTTCAAATAATCATCAGTAGATGCAGGTTTGCCATTGAAGTAATGGGCAACGCTAAATTGAGTTTGTTCAGATTAGCTATGGAATAAAAGTTCAGCAAAGTGTCACATGTTTTTATGTTTCATGTCAACAGACAGTGACGACTCCAACCTGAACTCCAACACTACGCAGACATTCAGTAGACATTCAGTCAGTTAAGCACTAGATTAGTCTAATAAACTGTGATTGTGTAATCCAGTGTCTACTATCCAGGGTGTCATTAACTGCATAGACCCTAGATAAATACTGGTTGAAAACACACCACCATCTTGTGATGTCTTCTGACTTGTAAGGACAATTAGACTCATCTTGTGATGAACTTCACATACCCTCTCGTAGTTTACGTTTGATCCAGGGCAGTAGCAGCCTGACATCAGTGAAAACCCCCGGGGATCCTCTTCTTGAAGGGGGGCGGCTGCTGTTGTTTACCCAGTTCCGACCACATCCCTTCCCCCAGGAAGTTACACCCAGCGCTACCCAGTGACCACCGCCTGAACCTGCAGGACATACCAGAGGACCCCCTGAGTCACCCTAGAAGAGGATAAAAGGAGAAAAGAAGGCCATTAAGGAGAAAAATGCTCCAAAACCTAATTAGAGATACTAAAGGATGGGATTAATTCAGGCTGATGACTGATTAATAGTTCCCAGATATTAGTATCATATTGTTGCCCTCAGTAGCTCAGGTACTGGATATGAGGACCTGGCCTTTTGAACTCAACAGAGTGTGGGTTAAACATGATGTTACAGAAGGGACACTTCTTTATCTACCTGGCACGTATCTTTCCCTCCGGCCTCTGGCCCTGCACACAGAACTGTCATGGCTGGTGGAAGACTTCCAGGTCTTTGATTAACAGTTGAGCTTTTGATAGTCTGGAGGACATATTTACATTTGGCTGGGTCCACCAAGTCTAACTGGACCTCCCTCAGCACAGCAGGAGGACGGCCCTCTAGGATATAGCAGAGGAGAATATGACAAAATAAAAGCTCAAGTCTGCTTTTTGGGGGTTTGATGGAAGAACGACTTACTTTCCTTCATTCTGCCCCATCCACCCACAATGCAACTGGTTTCAGGTGGGATGCTCTCATCAGGCAAAGGCAGACATATTGGGTGGACACGGGTTCCTGTTGAGGAAAAATAACTTGTCAGCATCTTAACAAAGCTGATCAGTGCTACAGTAACAGCTGATGAGCTAATCGGTAGTACTTGTCACAACGAAAACCTGCCAAATCGAATGCGTTGATCCAACTCCACCAAAGCTATGTCATAGCTCATCGGCAAAGCATGATGATACTTCTCGTGGACTGAGACAGACTTGATGAGAAAGACCTGCTCCTCTTCATCCTTCACCCTCTGATCAAAGTCTCCAACCACTGCTCTCACACCACTGAGGAACTCTCTAGACAGACGAGAAAAGCATTGGGTCCACGAGAATCTTTTCTAATGTATATACAATAAACATGCATCAGCGTGCAAAACAGAAATAAGATCAAACTGTAAACTGAAATGGTTCACAAGAAAATCAAGACAGTACGTTGAGAGTGACGCGAAGCAGTGAGCTGCAGTCATTATCCAGCGATCAGTCAGTACAGCCCCTCCGCAGAAGTGAGAGCCCCTGTTCTGCAGGGAAACCTGGCCACAGATAACACAGGCTTGACCAAAATTCAACATTCACACAGCCGACAATAAGACATACACAGAGATGTAAGTCTAATGCAAGAGAAGTATCTGAATGTAACTGGTTTAGCAATCAAAGCAAGTGTCCTCCAGTCATTTATGAATCAGTGTGTATAATGAAGATTTACAACAAAGTGTAGTTTGCTGTGAATACTTTAAAACTGATATAAGTGCCTCATGTTTAAGAGCTGTTGGGTAATATTACCCATGATAGCGTGATTCTGCCATGCAAACAGGAAAAAAGTGTTAGTGTCTACAATGCTACAATGTCATTTAGCGCTTTTATTGCTTTTATAGAGACGTATATATAGAATAGGTACAACACAAGCAAAGTCAGCATGTGATTTTAGCCTTAACAGCTGAATTCCTGACCAAAAAGCCAATGGCTCAATTACCAGTAACAGCTATTGAGATTTGACTGTGTAAGATTTAGTTTGAAACATATGAGATGTTGAAGTTAGACGCCAATAAAATAATTGCATCCAAATCAGGAATGATCATAAAGAATATATATTGTTTTTTTGTCCATTTATTGTCCACTTGCTGCAAAATCAGGAGGTCGTACATCAACACTTTTCTAAGACCATGTGTTTAGATGCTCTTTCTCTTGTGTACAGGAATACAGATACCATCCAGTTGGTGAACAGAAGAAGTGTTAGTCTGTATTAATTGAGATAGCCATCGTGGGTTTAACACTCAAAGAAACAGCCAGCGTGCTCAGCTAATATAGAAGTGTTCAAAGAAGAAAGGTTGACCACTGACTAGCCATGGATGTGATCCATATGCGGCCTCTGACCCCCCGACCACTCTCAGAGAGGGAACCGCTGGGCTCCACACCTGACGAATCCCACACTTTGAACCTGGCAGACAAGATGAAATCTTCTCAGGCTTCTCACTTTCACTCCGTTCAGTGTCTCGACAGCATACGAGTATCCATTAATGATGAGTAAGATCGTGTTTGCCTTTCCTCTGTTCTGGAACCAGTCCATCACTCACCTGTTTGGGCAGCATTGATGCCAGTGTTCATCCAAAGCCAGAGAGAGAGCAGGGCGGCAGCGGTCCTCATCACTAACACACACATCAAGAGTGGGCCCCACTGGTGAGACAAACTGGTTTATAGACCCTGCTGTGTGCGAGGGGATACTTTTTAACTAGCCACTGGAAACCTTGAAGTGGGAGGATGGTGTGTTCAAATGTCACAGCAAAATGAAATGCACTTATCTGCTGAGGGACACGGTTGGTGCTCAAGGTCAGCTGTGGTGTGGTGTGTGGGGTTGCTTACACAAAGACACAGCCAAGCAGCTTTTAAACATCCAGAGAGGGGGAAAAAGTCATAAAATGCAGACAAAGAACAAGGGGAGCGTACGCAAACACACACATGCTGACGTAGATACAGAAAGAGCAAAAGAGAAGAAGAGCCGAGAAACAAAATCTTCAAGAGCAAGAAGATTTTGGATTAAATTTCCTCTGTGCTTTTGTCTTTCTTGACCTCTAAGCTTGAATGATTTCCAGTCTAGACGTGAACTGTTGATGCTATTTGCTGTTGTGTTGTAGGTTTACAACAATCACTGTTTTGGAGTCCAAGAGCTCATTGTGAAAGCCTGACAATACCAGACGGCTTGCAGTGGTCAGCGTGACCTTTGAGGCAAAGCTTTATTAGATGGGCTACAGGAAACTGAGCTCTAACAGTATTCACATTGTGGTTGAACCGCTGTGGATCTGTATAAGACAAGAGCATGAGTCATGTGGCTGATGGAGGCAGAAGGTTTCAGAATAGCTAAGGTGATCAACACGTGTCACTGACCTGGAACAAATCTGACCTCGTGATTGGAAAGTGATTTTTAACTTACCAGATAGCAGCTCCGGGTGTGGCAGCAGCGTGATGTTCTTGCCAGGAGGGTAAAATGTAACTTGCCTGTATCCTTTCATGCCTCAGTCAGGGAGGAGATATGTGGTGCAGAGGAGCACAGGGAGTTTATTCCACTCCTTCAACACCAAACAGTGGATAGGCTCCTGTAACTGTGGGTCCATGTATTAGAGGCAGTTATGGTTCATCCTGTGACTTCGCCTCAACTGTGTCGTAGTGTTTCTGACCTACCTTTCAGTAATTTGTTGTGTTTGTTGTTTTTTATTTGAAATTGATGAAAATAACACAGAGGGTTTTGTACTTAATGCCTTGCCCAGATCTGTTGAAAGGACTTTTTCCATGATGGTCTACGCGATGATTCAAGCAATTTCATGATTGGTGGTCGGCTTTTAGAAAACTTATTGCAGTGAACACACTCAAATTTGAGGCTGCATCTGATCTCATGTTGGCAACTTAACGAGCTGTAAACGCAAGATTGGTAATAATATTGGTAATATATAGCAACATTTTGAGACATATATCCAGCCACCAGACAAACAGAAGTCCAATATTTACTGCCCTATTGTCTGTTTGGTCTCTACCTGCTCCTAAATGATACCCAGTTTGTAATCAGAACGTCAAAAGTATCAGTAATATGATACTTTTTCGATCAGACATGTTTAAAAGGTACGATCTCTGTTAATAAAGCACTGGATAGTATCAAAGTACCAAAGGTCTAAAAACAGATCTCCAGGCAACACCAGGCAATACTTCTACCATGAAATACATGGAGAGAATTATGCTACGTGAACCTCACAGCAATAATATTACACCTTACATTGTGAGGGGAGTTTTTTCTTTATGTCATATCAAACGAGTTATCCAGTGTCATGTTTGATCCCTCTTTAGCTGGTAATACTTGACTTTCTTCACCAACTTGTGACTAACTTATGTCCATGTTTGGTGATGAAACAGCCGCCTGCTGCGTCTCAAAAGAGCTCGAGGAGAGCAGAGAGACCGAATTAAAACACTAACGTTGTGGGGCGTGGATCACAGACACAGAGAGCGGTGGATCAGTGGATCTGCGGTCACCTTTGCCACTACAACTGTTGTTAATGTAAAACACTGATGATGCGGCTTGAAGCATCTGTGCTGTAAATCTGCTCACTGCCTTTGCTCATACTTTTCAGTTCTGCCTGCCACTGTACTTGATTGCATCACTTCCCTGAGTTGTCAGTAAAGACTCACAAGACAGTGAGTCTAAAAGCTTCCATGAGCTGGTTGAGTCATCATCACTCTGTTAGCAATAAAGTTGAGAAATGGACTGCGGTGTACGTGAACATGACCTGGAGTATTACTTTAAGTGCTAAAAAGCAGGGCATTAACTTTCATTAACAGATACAATATAGACATTCAGAGAGAGTCTGTCTGTATCTGTGTGTATGTGTGTGTGTGTTTTCTGCCTCTGCGCTCTCACTCTAAGCCCTGTAAGCCCCTGGTTCCTGTTTATGCAACCCAGTGGCCCAGGCCCCACTGGGTGTGCGCGGCTGGTTGTGACTCAGTGCCTGGCATGGTTGCTGGGCCACAGTTGCCATGTGGCTGTTGCCAGGTGTTGCAGAGAGAGAGAGAGAGAGGGGAGTAAAATACTGAGGATGATTTCAGCATCTGATGGCCCGCATGTTGAATGGAGACATGAAGAGAGGTCAGCCGTCAACAGATCATACAGTCAAGAGTCACCGTCTATTGTCTTATTGTTGTCCTGCCTGCGTAGAGGTGCACAGGAGGACCATCAGACTATTAAATGCATCCAAAGAGTCCTTCCCTCACACATAAACTCAGATGGGTGAGACTGTGCTCGGCCCTTGCTGCACTCAAGAGCATCAGGCATTTAGGACGGTGTTTAATGTCCATGAATTCTTTATGTGAAGCTGAAAGCAGCAGGAGCGTTTTTCCTTGTTAAAGTCAATTTATTTAAGCTGGCACGGTGCCGAAAAGAAGTTAGTTTGACATTTACGCAAAAAAGTCTAACTGTTGACACACGATCATTGACAGAAATAAATCATTCTTCCTGTACTCATGGCTCTGTCTATTGCGTGCAGTTTGTTCTCCATGAAATATATAAATGAGTTTTTTTTTTCCTGGTAGAGGTTTGCTGTGATATTATAAACCGAATCAAATGAATGTTGTCTGGTTCAGGAAAGGAGGCCTTGTCCCTATCATAGAAACCCACAGATCTCAGCTCCACCAGGTACGTATCCCCTATAGCAGGTTTCATTTCTGGTAAACCCAAATATTGACTTGTCAAAATGAAGTCTTAAATCATAATTTTGACTTTAAAGTTTCATCATTTCCAGAACGCACCCATCCACCCATAAATGCATTGTGCTTGTTCCATCACTTGGACGTTTGAGCTTCACATGCAGATTGATGGGCGTGATGCTGGTAGGCTGTTTACATTCATTTGCTAAAAGGGGAACGTTTCTTTCTTTGTGCTTCTTTGTGTGAAAGTTGCTTTAAACTCAGCTTGACACGTGTATTTAAAAATACACAGAAAGAAGCCAAATGCCTGAGTACAGACTTTATAGCGTGGTTAGAAATGCCACAAACCCTGCATGGAAATATTGCATAGTCAGAAATTAAAATTTTTATAATAGGGGAGAAGCAGGAGATTTAATAAACAAATATTTTTTTTATCTAAAAGGTATTTAGTTTAAATACACAATGAGTATTCATATTATAATCAAACATAATTTGTCTATTCCCTTGTCAGAAACAGGATCAATATGCATGTGGTGCAACCTGATAACCTTGCCTTTTTGATATGCAGTATTAAATACATGCAGGTATGTTTGACAGTGTATATAACTTAATTTCCTTTCTTTGCACTTTTATTACATTAATACTTTTAATATCTTTTATGTTCTATTAGAGCTGAGGCTAAATCTCATATATATACAGAACATTTCCAGTTTTCCTGATTCTTGTTTCCATTTCAGTTTCAAACTATGTTTAATCACCTGACACCAGAATCTACAATAAACAGATCTGAATGATGACAACGTTGGACAGATTGTGCTCTCCCAGATGAAATTTGATGGCTCTTGTGCTCAGCCTCTTCACCTGCAGCGGGAAACAAATCCTCTCCGGTATGAAACAATATCCAGACACAGTCTCCAGCGTCAGTTTGCTTAGCAACCAGAGTCAAACGAAGGCGGCGGATCAGCCAGCAGCATTTGTGTGAACCCGTAATCATGTTACCCGTCCCTGTATGAGCTTACAGTCACAAACACCAGACTTCCCTGGTGTGTATGGCATTGGGTTTGTTTAATCGTCACACAGACTTTTTTTTTGAACTGAATATGAAAAGGTGCAGAGGTTAAAGGTCACCATGGCAGCACATTGCTAATCGCAGCATTGCCAGAATAAACCACCCCTCGGGTCGTTTCTAGATAATGAAAACTGATACAAAACGAGGACGGGCCAATCCTGCCATTCATGAATAGTATAGTCCTGAATAGGAGCATTAAATCTTAATGGAGTCGTTCAATAGCCTCCACTCCAACCTGGCTTCCAGATACGGTGTGAGAAGGGAGGGACAGATCAGTTATGCGCCACAGGAAACAGGTCAGCTGGACAGATTGAGACTAATGGTTCACTGTCAATCACGCCGTCACCCCCGCTTCAGCCTGGGATGGAGTGGACTGTTCTGTTCTTCTCGAAGGGAAAACCATCAAAGGGAAATCAAACGTCTTAGAGGTTTGAGGATTAAACACAGTTTATTCCTTTTTTTGGTTTACAAACAAAAGGCACCCACTGATTTATTGTTTTTGGAGTTTCACATTGACAATGACTGCGGCTAAAAGTCCTTTACCTCCTTCTCAAGGTGAATACGATGACCTGCTCATAGCAGGAGCTGTGAGGTAAGGAGTCCCATCAGAAACCACGTGAGCAACACATTTAAAGATTAACGTTGACAATGTAACCCGTCTGAACGCAATTATATCACCTCAGGGGAAAACTCACAGCATTCTAGCGCTGCACGATATGGATTCAATGCTGTGTTGACCAGGTAAAGAGAATGACCGTAGCCACCGAGCCCTGAAATCCATGAAAGATGGGGGAAAAAAAAGAAAGCCGTACCACCGCTCCCACTTCCAAGCGATCGATGCACAGGTCATCACATCTGAAACACGCAGGGGAAAACAAACAGACCTGTAACAGCTCTACAGCAGTGCATCCCTACAGCTTTCTTTCAGTATCCATAAGAAAAGTCAGACAAAAGCCTGATGGGAAAACTAGGGAATATAGAGAATGATTTAAGCACCAAATCCAAATGAGGCTGTGATCCATTTCTCCTTAAAAACACCATCTAGTAATTTAGCCTTTATTCTACCAGACATTGGATTCTACATGACAGCAACATTTCCTTTTGGTTACTTCCTTTGGGATATTTGTCTTTTCACTTGATGCCACTCATCTCACTCTATCCCTGACTTTAAAAAGGAAGTTTGACTCAAGGGAAAATGCACCGACTCTTTCTTGCCAAAAGTAGCTTTAACAGATTGATACCACGCATGTGAAACAAATGCTGCTGATTGGTTGGAGCCACTTGTGTGTTCGTTTAGCTTAGCACGCAAACTGAAACGAGAGTGATACAGCTACACCGCCTCTGTCCAAATGCTATTAGAATCTACCAGCACCTGTGAGGCGCTTTAATATCCTTCTTTAATAGAAACCCAAAGAGTTAACAACTCATTCCAGTGCGGTCCTCTTGTCGCTGTGAGGTTGCTAGGCAGCAATAAAAATGATATGCCATCATGCAGAAGTATTGCTGAATTAGAAACTGCATTTTTAAAGAAGCTTTCATTGCCTTTGAGCAACATATCAATGGGACCATTTAGGATTTGTTGGTGGAGCTGATGCTGATGTCACAAGTGTAGAAATGCCCTGTTTGATGCACAAACCACTGGTGTGACTCAGTCGACGCAGCCATCAAAAGTGAGAACATGGAGCCGTTGGTTGGTCTCGCTTCTCAGATCACAAGAATGAGCTTGAGTTAAACCCTGAATTACAACTCCAATTCCAAAAGATCTGGGCTGCTGCATACAGACAAATAGAAACAGAGTTCAGTGATTTACAAATGCTTTAAAACGACACTCAGTTGAACACAACACAAAGATAAGATAGTGATGGTCAAACTGAGATGCTTTGTAGAAATTTGATGCCTATGACACGCAAAGATTGTTGTTCAATTGTAACAGATGAAGGGATCGTGATTGGGTTTTTACCAACACAAAGTTCAAAAGCGAACACCTGCGATGTTGCAGGAGTGGGTTATTGTTCACAGCATGGGTAACCTGCTCATGGGATCCACCATTAAGGCTCAAAGGTACATACAATATGGAGCGGCATGCTGCCATGCAGGAAGCGTCTCTTTAAGGGATGTCCCGTCTTATTTCAGCAAAAACAGCACCCAGTTACAACAGTGTGGCTTTGTATTAAAGTGTGTGGGCACTCAATCGGCTGAGGTCCAGACTGTCTCCAGTTTCAAATGTGTGGCGTGGAATGAGGCAAAACACGGAGACACTGGAGCGTAAATACTGTTTCCAGGAAGAATTTCACCTAGACAATTGGGGGTGCATACTGGGAGAAAAATAATTTTATCAGTGTAAACATTAACTTGTTATTTTAAACTGTATTCAACTGAGTATAATATAATAAGTTTTTGGTTTAAACAGCATCCCAGACTCTTTTAGACTCAGGCTTGTTGACAATGCCTTTACTTTTCCCCCTAACCGCTAAACAAGAGCATGACAGCCCTTCACCACCACAAAGCCGATCCTAGTCACTCACGCCATCACAAGGAACACAGCAAAAAGGAACCACAGGGCACTCCGATGAACAAACATTTGCTTAATATTATAATTACAGGCAATTGGTAATTACAGCAGTTTGTTAATTTCGTGTTTCAGGAGTCAGGGGAAGATTCTGGCTGTGCAAACCAGTCAGGCTGTGTTATTACATTCAGAGCGAGGGGGCAAAATAAGGTACATACACATATACAGTAAAGCCAAATGACAAGCAACTAATTACAGTTAAACTCATACTGCACTTATGTTTACATATTCACCTTTTAACATATTTACAGCAGCTGAAGTCGGTTCAGTAAGCGTTGTCAGTAAAATAGCCACGCAATGTCATCAGCATAAAAATACAATCTGTTTTGTTACATTTCCATGTCTATCTAAATAGAGCTGTACACAAAATAATTAGAAAACATAGATCTGATTGCTCTCTTTTCACATTGTCTGAATATTGAAAAAAGGTTCAGGCACAATTCACACTTGCGCACATCTTTCTGAAAGGGTGCATCATTCCGCTGGGTCACGTGATCTTATGTAAATGGCTCATGCTATGAAAGTGGCGAGAAAAGACAAATTCCTGTGTGAATCCAGGACATTCGCAGGACGCACAGGGAGGTGCTGTAGGCTGAGACACTCAGACACATGCGAGCACAACCAAAGACCAGGACACAGTCACGCCCCGCTTCTTCAAACATTGTGGTGTTCTTGAGAACAGGGCGACAGACAAACATTACAAAGTGCACAGGTAACCCTTGGTTTGTTAGTTGATTTAATATGGCAATGGGAGCTCATTCCTGATGTAAGAAACCTGATGTATAAAATGCGGTTTTAGCTTATGTTGCCGATTCTAGAGCAACTAGGCAACTTTCTTATGTGACGACACGAAAGACGAAGGCAACAGAATGGTCCAGAAGTGTAACAGCAGCTCAAACAGCATGAGCACATGACTAATCCTGCATACTTGTATTCACAGAGGCGTCCAAGATAGTAAATGAACAAGAAATGTGACGAATATGACCTAGAAAAGGTCCTTTGAACGCACACTTGGAGGAAAACGGCTGAAGTCTGTGAACAAAAGCTTCAAGAGACTGTCACAAATGACGCTCAGACATGATGTGAGACGCGAACCTGTAGATGAGGCTTCGTTTGCAAGATCTGCTGATGCAAGAACGAGCAGTTTGTAGGCACTGGGTAAAGCCTTCGTGTTACAATCTACATTGTGCTTGGTCAAAATTGGGGAACTAGCCACTACAGTTTGCTGGGGACATGCAGGATAGTGCGGGCCGTTGTGTGTGCAAGAAGAAAGAAAGACAGCAAATGTCAACTTCTGGTGGGCTATGGGTCAGAATAAGCCAGCCCGCCCTCCCTGCAATGTCATCTTTTCCTTCATACCAAGCTGTCAGTGCAACTGTCATAAACATTGGTTGAAATGGCTTTGGTCACGGAGATGGGGGTTGGGAGGGCAAGACAGAGGTTAAGCAATGATTCTTGGGCCCTGAACAAGCCTGTATCATTCTTCCTCCAACCGAATGTGCAAAACCAGCCCCTGTGCACCAGAAGCTGAAAGCAGCTTATGCTTTACCTAACCAACGCTGCTGTCAGATGAAGCCCCCCCCAAAAATCTTTTTTTAAACTCGCTTTTTAAACAGGCCTTATGAGCAGAAAACTGACAGTCACACACACACACAAACCTCAAAGGAGGGGAAAAAGAACAAACAAAACTGACCTGCATACAGAGGACAGCAGAGAAATATAACTTACACAGCAGTTGGAGTGTTAATTCTTTGATACGAGATTACTTTATAGAAAGGAGTGAGTCAAAACCAGCTGAGGGTATTTTCAGCAGAGCATCATCCAGTGCATAGTTTTGTTTTGCAGGCAGGCAGCCAGGCGTGCAGACAGATGAGATGGAGCAGGGTTTGGTGCTGCAGAGCTTAAAAGACTGCAGGAGTAAATCTGGCACCGGAGGGGAACCAGGCTGACTGGATATGAACAGGATGTTGCGTGTGGTCCTCCTCCTTTATAACTGCTCCAAGTGCTGTTAGTCCAATCGTGGTGCATTGTGAGATAAATCCATGCCCTCTGCGCTTCATGAAATACTAGATGGATTTGCAATGTGGAACATTTCGACGGCTGCGGATTCCAGGCATGTGTGGTGGCTCTGTCCGTGTTCGTGGTTTTAATGGTTCCATTTAATCCTGTGGCTGAGACAGCATGGTACCACTTTAAGGGCTTTGAGCTCAGGCACCTCTCATCATCCACAGCCGGTGTTTCCTTGTTTCTTCGCCCCGATGCCTCGCCACCCCCCACCCGGTCCCAGGCTCATTATCTCATGGTGGAGGAAGCTCTGAAGTAGGAGAGGAATTTGAAGCAGAGGCTCACCACAAAGTACCAGATGTTTCTGGCCATCTGGGACCGGGCGATGAAGACGCGCCAGATGAGCACCACCAGGATGGTATTGAAGGAGTAGCGGATGTTCCTCAGCCTGGGGAAACAGACGCAGAATTGAGACTTATCATCCGCTTCACAAGGTGGAATCCAAATTTAGGATTCGCCAGGGCGAAGAGATGAAGTGTGAGAAAAAAACAGCTTATTCTGAACACGCAAATACAAATCCAGCCGGTTCTCTGTTGATGCAGATGTAATGATTTTACTTTACACTCATTTTAATGGGATTTGCAAGTTTTGTGCAAGTAAAAATGAAACTGCATTTCAAGAATATGTCAGAAATATGTTGCTTATTTCTGAATAAAACAGGACAGGCAAAAATCATGTAATATTTGGAGGGATCTGATTAACTAACAAATAAACAGAGTTCGGAAGTTCAGAAGTTGAGGCGGCGACATGCTATGCGGTTGCTAGATAGCTAGCATGCTAACTCTTGAATCTTAGCTCTGTGGTGCTAAAAGTTGATTGAAGGGTGGATGTCATGTTATTGGTTGAAAATTGGTTGGCTCAAGCTTGTGTAAGCACTTTAGAATTAGCGATAGAAGTAAACAAGATCTGATTTATTATAAGAATAAAAAATATATAGATTTTTTTGTATTTTCTGAATTAAACTGTGCAGAGTATGACCAGGAATATGATCTGAAAGTTGGTTTGGTTATCTCAACCTTAAAGCTCAGAGGATTACTACCCGTGAGTGTACTATCCACTCGGAATGATAATCTGAGGAACAATGCATCTGAAAACAAGACCCTCATGTTCCTGACATGTGTAAACGACTGGTTAATGGTAGGATGAACTCTTGTGCTTGAAAATCCAAAAGGATATTATTATAAGTGCTAATGCAGAGATGTGCTATATGGCGAGCTTGGATTAAAAGCAAACAGCAGCTGCCTATAAGAGCTCATCTCTTCCTGCGTGTATGCGTTGGCAGAAGTGCGGATTACACAGACTCTTACTTGTTGAGGTGTTTGCGTGCAGCCGGCAGGCCGGACAGCTCTTCGTTCAGGACATATTTCTTGGTGCCCATACAGTAACTTTCCATGTACTCCGCCCAGTGTAGCTGACGCACATCAAAATTAAACACCTATGGCACAGGAAAGACAAAAACTTTAGTGTGTAGACACAAACAGTGAATGACCAGAAGTAAAGAAAGAATGACACAATCTGACATTGAGGGTTAAGAATAAAAACAAAAAATACATGTATTAAAAAAGACGTAGTATTTATTATAGGTGAAAAAGATTTATTGTACAAGTTAAAGTTCATCTGAGATACCACTACAGAATAATATAAAAATGATGAATGTGAAAAGTATTTAAAACTTAAAATCAAGAGAAACAGTCTGCAGCCAGGATGTGCGAGGTACAATGCTTCGAGCCAACATCAGATACGAGTCTGTGTGAAAAAGGTCAACTATTTTGTTTTTGTTCTCTTGACAGAGTTTGCACAACACTGCAGTAAAGAAGACTTGCCATTACACCCGCTTTAAGTTACACTGTTACACTCGATTCAAGTGGGTTACTGTGCCCGGTGTGCAAAGGGGGGGGGGGGGGGTGCCTCATAGTGCGGGAACAATAGGCCCAATATGTGCCTTTGCGTTCAGTCCACGTCCTCCACATGTGCAGATTCCTTCAAACAACTCGCCTGAACGTGCCTATTCACTCCAAACTGACGTCATTAGTGAGTGAATGAGTCACTCCATTGTCGTCGTACTGTCAGACATTAACGCACTGAGTGGCAAATCTGTCTACAATCTCCACAGCGTGTATATGTCTGTGTTGTGTGGTGGGGGCGGACATGGCTGACAGAGGGACCATGTGTGAGTTGTGTGATTTTTTTTTTCTCTCTCTCTCCATGTAACAAGATGATCGTCAGTACCTTCTTATCCTCCGGGCTCATCTGGGCCATCAGCATGGCTACATTGTCGGTGTTCCAAACCCAGGAGTGACTGGTGAAGTACTCCAAAACCATCATGGCTTTGTGCAGGCGGGTGATTGTCTTCATCATCCTGTGATACATGAGTGGTGAAGGCAAGGTGGGAAAGCAAGGGAAGAGGCAGTGGGGTGGAGAATGATGGGGAAATTATAACATTGGAAAGGTTAAAAGGTGATGGTCGTCAAGAGCCAGAGAGAGGGGGGTGATGGGAAACGCCACGAAGAACAGCAGATAGAGCAGTGTGGCGGGGCAAAGACGTGAGAGTGACGTGGAAGATGACGGAAAGGAGTGAACGAAGAGCAGGACAGGGTTCCATGGAGATGGAGAGGAGAGAGGGAGGAGTTAAACAGAAGAAACTTTAACTCCAAATACAAACACCACAATTTGAGGATCTTTAGAGGACATTTACAGCAAAGGTTAAAAATAAGACTTCTTTATGTCTAATTTATTCAAATAAATAATTTAACTCCTGAAGATGTGCATTCTTTATACACATCTTCAGGAGTTAAATTATTGTTTGGTTGGCGTTATATGCCATGGGCATGACTTAATGGACTTCCAAAGATTTGATTAAGCAGATTTGGATTGAAATAACAGGAATATTTACAGTTGGTGGTTTGAGCTGCACAGTGCTATATGTTTGTCCAGTTCTTGACCATCAATGATCAAAACTCGTGGCTACAAGTTCCGATTTCCAAAACGTCCAATGTTTGGAAGCGACAACTTCATACAGCTACCACACCTTTTGCTGTGGACTAAAATCAGATCCAACAGGTTCATCATAGAGGCTTTACAGGTGCTGATGCTGTCAGATTAAGATACATTTGGACTATATCATAAAGTCTGGCACTGATCTTCTCATCCATCTCAGTGCAGGAAAGAGAACATGCTTATTTCCTAAAATGCTAGATTACAATGTTAAACTTTCTTTTACAATTAATAGCTTTCTTTGGATAGCAGCAATGTGAAATCTGTTTCATGAGATTTAAGATCCCAAAAAGCAGATTCTGTTTTCCAAATGGTGAAAAAGGGTTGTCCAAACTTTGTCATAGCACTGTAGTCAGTTCTCCCCTGAAGACATTGATCACTAACTGGATTTAGTGTGTGTGTGCAAGACAGGAGGACAGAAGATACACTGTCATGTCAACCTGGGAGCTAAATTTCGGTCAGGTGGATTCAACATTTAACCACAAATAATTTAAATGCAAACACAAACTGAATTAAGTATGCTTTGGTGCTAAAGCAGTCTCAGTGAGTCAGGTGCCCTGTGTGTCCTCCTGTAAACACAGATGAATCCAGTTAATATGTTGTTTTTGTGTTAGTTCAGATTTAAGGGATCATACTTTGAGGGACCATTTCAAGTGCTGAATGTAAAAACAGCAAAACCTGTGATTGGAAGAAATCAAAGAGGATCTCTGAGACTTCAAACTGCACTTTGTTTGTTATTCAGTGAACTTAAACACTGAATCGTGTGGCTTGATTGATTGCCGTTCTGAATATAATGAATGGCCCTAATTCAATGACGGGCCTGTTACATTTTGGATGAAATTCTGCGTTTAGAAGCAGAGCGAGGCAGATTGACTCAGATTCCTCCTGATGATGGTGGGTGATTCAGAGGATGTGACAAACATGCAGGGCTGATCGGCACATAGACACACATAGCCATTACTCCAAACTGGTCACATGCACAACTAGGATCAAGTCACACTACTAGAACGCAAGTTAGTTACTCAGACGGCCAGACGTTTTGTGGAACCCAGCTATTGTACTGTGGAGGACCGATTGGCACTACGTAACATATAATGTCTGAAGCACCTGCGGCTGGTAGTAAAGAAAAAAAAAAAACATACGAGGATGTCGATCAATGGATCAATCAATAAGCATGCACAGGGGTTGTATTCAGTGGTTCGTGATCCGTTTCCAACTGGACACAACTCTTTAACCAGGTGGCGCAGGATTTTCCATGATTGGGTGAGATGTGTGTGTGGGGGGGTGACATGTTCACAGCATGGGTCACAAAAAGAATATTTTCTAATAATGATTATGTTAATTATAAAAAACAAATCTAAATTAACAGGACTTAGTGAAATGTAACTCAGTCCAGCTGATGCCGCGTGGTCACAAAGACATGGAAAACAACTTGTTTCTTCTGTCCTGGGTCTCTTGTTCCCACCACCTGACATAACCCGTCAGTGACAAAACAAAACAACAAAAACACAAAACACACAGTGGGGGAGGGTGGGTTTGTGGGGAAGGTGGGGTTTGACTGGCAAGGGGGAAAAGTGCAAGGGAGGAGGGGGCAGTTGCAACCTTACCGGGGCTTGCGGCCTGTCAACATGAGATAACCGTCATAGAGCAGGGCTGGCAGTGTGTGGCTGACAGTGGTCCAGTACTGATTAGTAAAGGGGTTGGAGCGTAGATTGACATTGGGCCTTCTGAAGGCCTGCTCTAAGGGATTGGTCTTGAAGGTCATGTTTATACAGTACTCTGTAGGAGAGAGATACACATGACAGGACAAGGAGGACACAGAGAGGACGAGGTGAGGAAGAATGTGTGTTTCTTCCTCCAGCTGATACTAGGCGAGATGCAGGCCCTGCAAGGCTTGACCACTGCTAGCCTGTCACTATCTAGATGACATCTGAAGGGTTTCAAGCATTTGGAAAGGCGATTAGTTCACTTAACACTGTTGTGACAATTCTGCAGCAGAGGTTTTCCAAAGGGCCAACACCTGGGGTTGAGTTCCCAAAGGCATCTTCAGACTGAAGTCCACCTTAGTCCATTCATCAGGTGGACTGAGATGACTTCAGCGCTCATGTTTTGGGAACCCAACTGAGAATACTAACAATGCAAGTAGCAAGATGTGAAGAGTGCAGAACCCAGCAGGCATCCCATGTGTGCGCGCAGGAGAGCTGGTGGGTTATGCATTCCTCAGCTCCCAGCAAAACTGCACACAAGCATCATGTAACGCATTAGCACTGCAGCTACGTTAGGCTACTTCACTAAAAGGAAAGGACTAAAGCAGCAAGATGCATGTGCGTGTGTGTGTGAGGGGGAGTTTTGCGTTTTAAAAAAAAAAAAAAAAAAAAAAGAAAGAAAAAAGAAAAAAAAATTAGCAGAGGTGCGGCGCATCCGAGGCGGCGATGATGAGGTTACCTGGGCTCTCGTCCAATCAGCCTGAGGTACAAATCATAGAGGAAGGCCGGAGCCTTGTGGCTCACGGCAATCCAGTACTGATTGATTAGGTGATTGGATGTGAGATTAACATTGGGCCGACGGAATGCCTGCTCAAGGGGGTTCCTCTTGAATGTGGATATTACATGGTACTCTAAGAAACAGAAGGTTGTTCAACACAAGCCATCAATGAGCAGTTAAATACACTTTTGGGTCTTAATGCCCGGCTGAAACGCTGCTGACAAAAGGAAATAAACACTTCAAACCTTCAAAAGCAATGAAACAAACTCATCTGAGAGGATGATCTAGTTTACCTGTATTTAGTGTTCAGCTAACCCAAATGCTAGTATTTCCCCTAAATGTTCAAACTGTGTACCCTTACATTGGAATGGTATGCAAATTTAGGACAAACTACCACAAAACCTCAACCTAAAAACTTTAAGTTAGATCAACACTTCTGATGCTTCCACAAACTAGATACATTTCACAAAAAGTGGTAATCAAATGGCAAATCAACATCACCAACATGGTGTACTAACTGCTCTGGAGCTTTTGATCAAGTCACATGATCTTCTTAACCTAACGTAATTAGTTATGACTGTATCTGGTCTAGTTTTATTTCTGAATTCTAGTGTTGCCATGGTCAGAAATGAGCTTCAACACTGATTGGCTGTTGAAACCAAAGCAAAGCGATGCAGCAGAGAAACAGTGTTTTTGTATCAAGTATTCTTCTTTGTCTACACCTGAAATTTACATTGTCCACAATGCAACTAGACCATGGATGGTTTGGGTGAGTTTAGTGAGTAGTGACTAATGTAGCCTAGAGCCAGTAGTGTCCAGCAGAGAGGAGCAGTGTGCTGCACAGGTCTGGTTTTTCAAGTTTTCCCCTTTGCGGTCTTAAGCCCTAACCAACACGGACTCAAAGGAATCATCAGACTGCACACAGCTGGAAAAAGGCTTTGTGCAAATTCAATCCCACACATGCAGCATTTCTCACCTGGACCTGAAAATGAAAACAGGACAAACTCTTGCTGCAGAAGACTGTGTGACACGATCGAAAGCTCCAACACATCCACTAAAGCGGACCTTGTGGTGAGACAGTCAGCCATTGTTTCTGAGGTCAGGAATATTCATTGAATCTCAGAGTGTATTGTTTTGATGTGTTACTGTATTGAACTGCATTAGACTGGAAGGTGTTCCCATTATTCTGTCCACTCTCTGAAGTTGACAGAATGGAAACCAATAGGTCAGGAGTTGAATATTACTCATGGATGCGTTGTTGCTCAAGCACCAGCGAGTGTGACTGTTCAGTTCCTGTGAGAAATGTCCTAAATCACCTCCAAACACTGTGACTTGTGTGCTGGGGTTCACTAAACTAACTCCATAATGACCCAGCTACAAACCAGGACCCATAAGGAGCAGGTGAACAGTGGCTCTTAGCGTGGGTGTGGCAGGTGGCGGATCACATTGCAATCACAGTGTGTCATTAGATGCCATGTTTAAACACTTAAGCGTCCATTATCGGGGGGAGGGGGCTTTACAGAGCCTGTGTTTAGGTAAGATAAGAAAGGACATCGTACCGACTTCCCCCCAGTGAAACGGGTTGATCCCACCGGTTGTGCAGTTGTACACCAGGATGTTTTTAGGCCTGTAATAAGGAGAGGGAGCTCATTTACATCCATTCAATGTTAATTTTAAACTTCAGCCAACATTTAAAGACAATTTTACAGTGCGTGTCTCTCCAACCTGTTCACTGTCTGTGATCCAGAGTACCAAGCTGCAGCTAGCGTGGCGTTGATGACCACGTCCACGGGCACGAGGTCAGCCACAGCATCGTTCGACGCTCTCATTGTGCGCAGGATCCCCTTACCAGCCTGAAGGAGGTTAGGACCATCAAGTTAACATGAATGAAGTTTCATACCTATCAGATACAGATCCTACACCGACTGGTGCAAACTACAACATTAACCTCAGTAAAGACATAGCTGGTCACACAGATCCTAAGTTCAGGTGCTGGACTAACAAGAAAGTCTGGCCTAAGCTGGTTCCCTTTTATTTCTATTCACTCCACAGTGACCCACGTCTTTCACTTCGCTGACTGAAGTTGAGAACACAAGGCCAGCCATAGAGTTTAAAAGCAGTATTAACTTTCTGTGGCTGCTTACTCAAGTTGTCCAATTCCCTGGACACTGCTGAGGACCATGGGTTCTTTGATCATAATGACAGAACAAGAGCTTTAGTCCAAAAAGACATTAAGACATTTACAATTCTTCGTATAATCCACCTGAGTGCCTGCTTTAAAAGTTCTCTCTCACTTCTAATGTGACGCGTGTTAATTCTGAGGCTCGACCCAGCAAAGTCTTACCTTAAGAGATGTAAACGGAACATTGGCTGCTTCTGCTATAAAAAGTGTGAATGAAAAAGTTTTCATTTGTTCACTGAATTGGTCTCAAAGGAAACGTTGGTAATACATTTAAGAATTAAAATATTTCACTGAAGAGTTTTCTTTTGGTTTTAAAAGAACATTTTCTTTGGCGTACTTTGTTTTAAAATGGAAAATGAAGGAAATACTAGTAATAAATGTATTGACAGCAGCCTGAAACTTTGGTGATGTTATACAAACCAGAATTCTGCCCTATGCTACATGGACACATTGAAGACACCAACAGAAAGACTTCTATCTGCGAGACAAACTGTCGTCATTTCAAACAGAAAACAGCTGTTCTTAAACCCGTTTTGGGGCTCAAAGCTTTTCAAAACACAGCGTTAATGGAGCATCTGTGGCAGGATGTCAATCTGTCATTTTAAACATTTTGAGCTGCAGTGATACAGCTCAGGGTTTGGGCCAGTAAGACAGGTTCATTTGTAAACAATACATAACTAACTGACTTTGGACCAGTTCTCTCAGTACTTACTGCGATGAATATTCCACTGGGTCCGTTGAAGTTATCAATCCAGCCCTGAAAGTGGAGACAGGAGAGCAGTTTGGACTTAGTTTGAAATGTCCTCTTCACACAGACGGTCGACTTGTCACCCGATATATCAACAGTCCTGGCCACGAGCAAAGGTGTGCGGAGCTGCTTTACTCCAAATTCCTCACATTCCGACTCCCACCACCACTGCGTTCGCTGTTCGACGGCTCTGAAAGCCTCTGTGCTGGCAGCAGCAGAGAGCTCTCGGAAAAGAGACAGAAGGGGTGTGATCGAAATCCGGATTGTATCTTGATTTTCTGAATTCTGATCTCTTAAAAAAAGGAGAAGGGTCTTCCTGCATGCCAAGAAGCAAACGTAGTAGCTCTAGCAAGCAAAACTTATTCCACAATATACTTGTTCTAAAAAAACAAATCCATTGCTGACTTAAAAAAAAATTTTTAAACGTAGGGTAAAATCTCTCTGGATCATTCAGCAAATGTGACATTAGATGCCTGAATGACTCACTGGGAAAGGCTCCTTCCAGCTTGCTCCTACTATTGATGGTCTTATGATGGCTACGTTGAGGTCTCCAGCCTCCTGCTGCACCAGATACTCAGCCAAAGCCTTGGTGTAGGTGTAGGTGTTGGGACGCTCCCCGATCAGCTTGGGAGTCAGAGCAGACACCAGCTCGTCGTCCATCCAGCTAGATGAAAAAACAAACATTATATTAGCTTCATTTATGTAACCACCTGCAGCACCAACACTGAGCTGTGAAATGTGTCCTGGGAAAAAAAACGGTGGAACAATACATCATCTGGGAACTAAATTAACTATGGAGGTCTGTATAAAATGTTAAAATCCCATGTACCACCCTGATTCAAAAAAGCTGGGACGCTGTAAAATGTTTATAAAAGTACACTGTGGATGCAACAACTGTCCAGTGAGCGATAACTATGAAAATGCTTTGCAGTTAGAGATTCAGAACTCAAAACACACAAATCCATTTCTCAGAGAATCATCATTATTGCACGTCAAATAACCTTAAATGTGTCGGTGGGGTGGAACCATTTGTGTGTATGCAACAGATCACAACGCTATAATAATCTGTACTGAATTCCTGGACAATCTGTTGAGATAATTCTCTAAAAGTTCAAAGTGTCAACCTTGAGGCAACAAAATCAGGGGTCAGTGGAATGGAGCACCTCCCAGACTCCAATGACAGCCCAGGTAAAGGTACCACCTACTTCAACTGCATCCTGCCTCGAGCTCATTCCAGACCCCCTTCAATCATAAACCAAGCCCAAATGCTATGCACGACCACGCGTTAGTCTGACTTTCAGTTGACCCATGATGTGGAAACCTCCACAGTCTGATCCATGGTGCACACAGCTGACTTCAAGAGCTGTCCAACAGGTTCTTAGTGTCAATACAATAAATGTTGTTATATTACAAAGAGCGTGTGTACACATGCACTCGCTTCAGTTTGTGTGCCAGGTCGGTGAGAATTCACATCAGCAGGGGATGAGGAAGAGGTGCACTGCTGTCTTGTAAGGACTTGTATTCACCTAAATCCAGGCCAGGCCATTTAATAGCATATCAAATATTAAAACCACATGCAAAGGGTGTGCTTTGTTTCATTGCTGGCCAAAGTCAACAGAGCTTTCAAAGATTTCCCAGGGAGCAACCAAATGAAGATTAAATCACCTGTAAATAATGTTACGCTGGGTTAAAAACGTTATTACAGATCGCAAACGAAGTCAAACTCAATGGCTCTAAATGTAAAACTTAAGAGTTCAACCCTCCAGTCAGAGAGAGGCAGGAAGAACATCACGATTCAGTTCACGAGCAACTAGCTTTTCTCAAAAAACCCTGCACCAGCTAGGTATGCATTTCCGTGTAAACAGGTCGTTTTGTTTAACACAGTCAAACCCTGTATGGTGTCCCTCTGCACACGTCCATTCAAATTCCCTCAAAAGCTCAACGCTACTATACGTACGATCCCTGAGAGTCATCCAACTAATCTCCACTCTCTCTGCTGGCTTCTAATGCTTTACAAATCTAGCTCAGCAGCTCAGACTGGCAGGATCTACAACATTAGTGCTACTAAGCAGCCCCCTTTACGGTCATGGCTGAGCCAACATGATGTGCTTCACTGACATTAATCCTGAAACCTTCCTACTTGCTTTTCACGCATCTGACAATCTGAAGAAATAAAGAATCAATTCAACACCCTTCACTGTAATATCAAGCTTCTGTATGACAAAAACAAAACAATGAGGCCTTCCAGATATCGGTTTGTTGACTGGGCTGAAGCCATACATTGGACAGAGTCCAGTCTAACTTACTCCAGGGAATCGATGAGTCTGCGGTAGTCAACGGGGGGAGGGTAGACGATTTCTTCAATGAGCTCTCGGTCACAGTTGGCGTAGGCTGTGGAGATATGAATGAAGATCTGCAGGTGCTTCATCCTGTGGGCCAGCGCCAGTAACTTCTGGGTGGCCAGGACATTCAGCTGCATTGCATCTCTGGGGAGGAGGGAGAGGAGGAGGAGATGGTGCAGTTTTACGTTTTCAAATTATTTCAGCACATGTGATCAACAGTGTGCAGGGCATTTTGGTTCTGCCACAAGACAGGGGGATCTATGTGCAAACAAATCATTATTGTAAATCTTTGTCATTGTTACTTTTACCATCAGTACTATTGTTATCAAGACAGACACAGACTATAATCCATTACCAATCATATAAAGCATGTGTTGTACAGGGAACCGACCGGACAACTCACTTGAGGGGCTCATTAAAGCGGATGGTGGCGGCGCAGTGGAACACGATGTCGATGTTTTCAGCCAGGATTCCCTGATCCTCTTCGCTCAAGTCCAGCTCCGGATGCGTGAGGTCACTGTTCACGGCTATGATCTTCTCCGCGAAGCCAGGCTGCTCCTCTTGCAATCTTTCAAACAGCTGAGTGGGGAAATGAGGCAGAAATGATGCCCAGGTTGCGGTGCATGCTAAACTCCAGGCACAGTTAGAGACTGTAGAGTACGAATGATTAGCCTGATATTCAGTGTGAAGCGTGAATATCATACTCTTTATCCATCCCTCCGACAACAGAGCCCAGCTCTGCGCGACTCCCTCCTGAATCCTACTCTGATCTACATATTGATGATGTCAGGACCTCCAGCCTACAGTCTCTGTAAATCAGCAGCATTATGCACCAGCTGAACAAACTCGACTGTAAGTTTCAAACGTAAACGTGCTCTGACTGCATTAAAACTTGACTAATTGAGGCAGGTACAGGGTGTGATGTCTCTTCCAGGGCGTCCTCAGGATAATGGAGAAAGACTTGTGGAGGCGTAGTGTGCCGTCACATGTGAACAAGCTAAAGTAAAGGCAATCACTGTCAGTAATACGCCACAAATGTAACTGTTTCCACTGCTGAAGTCAACAGCTGAACGCTTACAAGTGGCAAGCCCCCATCTTAAGGCAATGCTGCATGTCAGTGTTGTTATAAATGTTAGGGAGGGTGAAGTCTGGCTCTCTGACAACCAGGAATGATGCACACCAGCCTGTGGGAGGTGTAGCTTACGTGGTGCAGCCTGCGACTAAGTTATGCCTTAACTCCTGCACTGTTTTTGAAGTTCCACACAGCTGATGCAACAGGCTTCTCCCTCACATCCCCGTCCTTTAACCCATTTCTCACCTTGCAGTTGATCATGTCGGCGATCCGGGCCTTGGGACTTTGACCAGCCTTTGACCTGACCATCACATAGACAGCTTTGACTTCGGGGCAGGACCTGAGCAGCTTCTCCAGCAGTACCTTTAATAACGAGCAAGTGAGAGATACAGCAGTTCAAGCTAATGCGTTGCACACCAGTTGCAACTTCCTCCTTTTGTCCACTGCAGAAGTGTAAACTGCTGTGTTGTACCCAGACCGCATCTTCTTGCACGACTACAAAATGGACTGAGACGTGAAAATCAAACAATGGCTGCTCTGTTTTTAGAGAAATGCGAGAGAAAGGACAGCCATATGAATGCTTTGCCACATTTATCACTTCTTATTATCGTTTATCAAAGAATGGATTCATGTGTCTGCTGTAAAGGAACATTCTTACAGCCTTCATGACAAACAAGTGAAACAGCATGAGTTCAGTATGAACAAGTGAACACTGACGATGAAAGCAGCATGAGGTTTGATTTGGCACTCTTTGCTTGTACCTCTCGCTGTCGTTTTGGAGTGAAGAGCGACCACTGGAAGGACTTAGTCTCTTTTTATGTGGTACCTCACATTGTTTGGTTGAGTCACGTCCTGTTGGTGACCTGCCTGTTCAATTACTAATGTACCTTGCCCATGAAGCCTGTCGCTCCGGTGATCAGCACTTTTTTCCCTGCATAGTATTCCGGGATGTTCACCATGATGTCTGCGGTCCTGTTCAGTATGCTTCAAAACACCACTCCACCTGGACAGACAGAAAGGGGAAGACAACGGGGGAGGATTACGACTGGGAGGCTGACTTTGTGTCTGTACTTGCTCCATGTGGTAGTTCCCAGGTGGAGACTGAAGATGTGGATCTAAAAAGAACTCGAGTGAAATCAAAGATCCACTGTTTACGGAAATAAACAATGTAGTTGTCAGACCTGCCTTATGGGAACTAAGGTTTTGTTTTTTAAAACCAACTGGCACTGATCAGCTATACTCCTTTAGAGTGTACAGAGCAGAAGAGCAAACGACAAATATTATAGTTATTATTAAAAGACGATGAAAAAACACTTTTGCAGCCTGTGTTCCTGTGCAAGGTTTTCCTCCATGATCGTAATTTATGGATTTTGTAAGATGTTGCAGGCATCAAGTTCAGATGAAGTGTTTCTAAGCTTTTCAGAAAAAAACAGACTGAAGTTTGAACATTAAATATTTTGGTCCTTGTCTGGAATTGCAAATAATAGCGTTCTGTTTTATTTATATTTTAAACATCCCAAATCTTTTGGAATTACAGGAGCATTTGATCCTAATTCCACGCTTTGTTCAAATTTCTCTCTAAAGACTTAATGAAGTTTAAGTCTACTGCCTCCGTGTTTAAAGCTGCTCATTAAAACTGTTAAAATTATAAATCGTGCAAAGATTAATGACAAACATCACTTAAAAATAGTTTTGCATCAATGTTGCATTCCACTGTCTGCTTCCTCTTTGTCCTTTGCTCGTGGTGAATTCTTGATGAAGTACAGACCACACTGTGTGAAGTAATGGTTTAGCTGAGGCCTGTGCAGGTCAGCATGGCGCAACACAGCCGTAACTTGAAAAGCTGATACTTAATTTTCCCTGATGCCGTTCTTCAGTCTGGGCAGGGCCTACTTTACGATCCAGAGGTCAGGCGAGCCAGGGTTTAACGGTTCATTAGCTCCCTGTGAGAGATGTCAGAGTTCTTCACCATCACCATCTTTATGACGCCATACGGCATCTGAACGCTGTTACAGTTAAACCAGTTATTCAGCTTTGCATGTAGTCAGACTTGGCAGGACACATTACTGCATGCGTGGTGCTCCTAGAAGACTGTATCAGCTACCAGCGATTGGATGAGTATACAAGGAAATTAAGATAGTCTCGGTTCAGTGAGAGAGATCCCCAAAAGTGATAGACCTGAATTCAGTGCCGGATAAGGAGGAATGCATTTCATGACATTTGGTGAGTTTATTTCGTTTATGTATCAGCAACCTCACCGCTTTCATGCACGTCTCAGCTGAAATGGGCTGGCTGACAGTGTGCTGAAAGGAAACTGTGCCTCTGCTACTTACTACAAGTCTAAAGCCCCCAAAAAGTTAAAACACTCTCAGTGAATCCTACCGTCTTACAGTGTGTGTCCTACATAGTGGTACGTTTTTAAAAAAAAACCCAAAAAAAAAACAAACCCCAAAAACACTGACAATGTGAATTCTGAGAGAAAGCGAGGGTATTAATAGAATACATTGTTCTTCTATGCACTACACTCAGAATACCTGCTCACACTCTTGCCAATGCTGCAGATGTACCGTTTGCTGCATCACATCCTGTGCCAAGAGGCCAGTTCCAAATGCCTGTTAGACCCCAAGCGTGACCACAGCCAAGCTGCACGCTGGTCGAGGGGAGCTTGTGCACAGCATTCACACACGTGCTTTATGTCGGCGCGCACCAAATTTTCGCCCTCCGTATACACATGCAGTTTGATCTCCATGTGCGACTAAAAAGTTTGTAGTGCCGCTGGTTTTAGGGTCCCCTGCATAGTTCAAGTACAAGAGTATTCGACAGTCTTTCCAGCAGAATGTTCAGGAATGTAGGCTGTGTAGGCTGCGGATCTGAACCCCAATAGAGTTGAGGCGTGACAGTATCTGCTGGCTCGGATCAAGGCAGACACAAAGCCACTGAGGTAATTCTACATTCAGTGCCAGGGCTACACCAAGGCTCGTGCATTCTTGTCTGCAAATCAAGCGTGTGTATATCTCACGATGTAAGATGCATTTATGAGCTGAGGAAAGAGGGAAACTTGTGAAACCACTTCTGAGGACGTTCTGGAAAAGAAATCTTAATACAAAAAGCTCTTGTCCTGGTTAGGTCGCTGCATTTGTGTGCACGTCAGAGCGAACAATGCAGAATTGGGACAAAAGACAACAGCCACAAACAGCTTTCCCCTCTGCAGTATTCCCTTAACACAGACCCTGGCACTCTTCTGTATGGACACCCTTGAAATCTGATTGGCCGAGAGTGACAAACTTAAATCCTGATTTGTCCATTTGCTAACAAACCTAACACACCTGCTGTGCTTTTTGATGGGGAGTCCAGGGAACAGCCACTGTAGGTTACAGGCAGGCAGGCAGCAAGTTGATCCCTGATGCCACAGCCTCACTCTGAATAATTGATCTGATGCATTATCATGCTCAAATAGGGCACCTGTGGCTGAGGTTAAACCATTTACAGGCAGGTTAAACTTTGTGAGAGAGCCAGAGAAGCAAACCCGCTCTGACTGATCCCACCGCCAAACATAGGGAACCATTCTGAGGGTTTAATGTTTTCCAGACTTTGTCACAAAGGCATTCACGTTCATATCAATAAGTCAAACAAATCATACAAGCCCTAGTTTTCATCTCTTCCACAAAGATTATCATTTGTCAACAGCAGGCCAACTCCCACAGCACAGGCAATGTGCTGACTCAAAGGCAGCAATGTCAGATTGCAGCTGTGACAACTTTAACCGCACGTGTCCACCCTGGCCTGTATATGCCAACACCAAATGCCAACTTCCTGCTCACAGTGACATCACAGCACACCATCTTTGCATGTGGCATGTACGGACTTGCATTACAGGTCAAATCGCCCACAGCAGTTAGACAAGACATGAGGAATGTCATGAGACCACGAACAGGAGGATAATGAGGTAGTCCCTTTGGACAGTGTGTGTCTGACTTTTAACAGGCACACACACTCAGTTATTCGTGTGTGAGTGTTTGATCTTTCAGTTCTGTGTGAGTTTGCGGTGAATCCCAAACCATGCTACACCAGATTGAGTTGAACAAAGTGACCTTAAACATGGAAAAACACTCACACTCAGTATGAAGTTACTGGCTTATCTCAAACCTGCTGAGGCCACCGTAACGACATCACATCACAATTACAGGCACCACGCGTGTCACCAGCGACGATCTGATGCATTTGAACTCATGTGCGATACAACAGCCAACATGCGAGAAGAGGCCAAACAGACTGAAACCAGACCCCGGGTCCGACAAGAAAAACAAAGGCGGCGGACCCCGTGATTCTCATTACACGCAGCTGCCTCGCATCATTACGGAGTCACCACTCACGGTGCGTTTGCATGGTGGGCGACGCTCAGGGGGTTTGGCTTTGACAGCCTTTAATGTGATTACTGCCAAAGCCCGGGGAGTAAATTAAAAGTGAGGCCGCTCGGAGAGCCTTCACCGTGAATTACAAGCTTCCTCCTTTAAGCACTCAAACAAAGTGCCAGAGTTACACAGTGAGAACTAATATCTGCGTCTCACAGCGGAGCTCCATGGTGGCTGGAGAACGGGCGATGGTGACTGACTGGCTTTTATACCTTTGTGGTAGCATGGGGGAGAAGACGGGGGGGGGGGTTGTGGGTAAATGCCCCAAAAGTCTAACTTCGTCCCTACATCTGCGTATATCTTCGAGCAGCACCGCGGCCGTGCTCAGCCACCCCTCCCCGCTGTTGGTGCATCGCTTCCTACACGATGTCACACGTCTCAGCAGCCTGTCACACCACCCGTTGGCGCTTAGAAACCCGGCAATGAGCGCGAGCGTTTCAGCGAGCGCTGGGCGCGTTGCGGCTCGTGGACGTAATTTGAAAGGTGTACGTACCCGAAATGTCGACGTTTCCCCGGCTCTTGAACTTGTGAGTGTGCTGTGTGACGGAGCAGCCGCGCGCACCGCTACTGGCGACAGAGTGGAGACTGAGCAGGAAGCCAGCAGCAGCCCTGGGTGGATAAATGAACCGCCGTGACGTCAGCGGGACAGCGGTCTCCGCCACAGATAGGGTGAAAAGAGACATCTCACTCCTCAGTATTTCACTTAAACATGGGCCGTTTCAGGTGAACAGCCGCGCGCCCTCTGCGTGGGTCCGCAGGTGTTGCTCGGGGCAAATTAAAAACTTAATCCTCACTTAATCAGGTGACAAAGAAATGTAGTGTAAGTAACGTGCCAAGTTTAACGGATAAGTCCGCCACGAATCCACAACACCCTCTCATTTAGAAAGTAAACACTCTTCACCGCACAAATGAAACGTTTAGATCAGAAACAGCTCAGTTAAACACACTGTTCAGCCAGTTTGTTCACTTTACGCCTCTTCTCTGATTTCAACAATCACCGCCCTGTGATTGTCACCTTGCTACCTGATACATGACACATGATCTCGCGTTGAGATTATATTGATTAATCCATACTTTTTGGCAGAATTACATCTCTGCACGTGACCCATCTACGTATTTTGCACGAGCCAGTGATGTCGTTGCCTTGGACATGGTGCCTGTTAGGATCCCCCAGGCCAAACATTTGTAGATGAGCCCATGTTGACCTGTTCAACCCTTAGTAAAATGTGTATATAGAGGCCCAGAAAACCAAACCAGCGTTCTGATGTTAAAATAATTAACACTGGTCCCATATGGTCCACATGCTAGAGGAGTGTGTGTGAATTCTTTTAATATAAGTGCAAGATCTTTGGTTTCCCCACAGGATATTTTGCATGATAACCAAAGGAGTTTGGAGACAGTTACCTACCTATTAAAAAACTGGTTTCTGAAACAAGAGGTGCAAGAGCAAACAAGAGCATCAAACACAAAATGAGTGCAAAAACAAAAATGATGAATTCAAAAAAGTAAAGCAGACCATGACTTTGTGTAGACAGAGCCCTTCATTCATTTATTGCAATTTCTGTGGAGAGAGATGAATCCAAAACCTTATATGTAACTCAAAGACCTTTTTGTTTACCACACTTTGTGTGTGTGCGTGCTCTTTATCAGTCTGTATCACCATCATGTGGCCATCAGCCTGATCCTGAATATTTCTTTCATGCTCCTCCCTGACTTTGGTGAGTGTGTGTGTATTATTTCCCAAGTTACCTTGCCCGACACACAGAAAAGAGACAAAAGTTTGACCTCTAGTGGTTGAAGCCAAGCCTTGCCGTCCTATTCACCAATCCAGCAAAGAAGAAATCAAGCCCGAGATCAGTGATGCTTTTCTTGGTTCTTAGTCAAAACTAAAAACAAATCTTTTATTAGCTTAATGATATATGATACTTATTGGTACTAAGGCATAAATAATACAGTGCAAGTCCTTTTCTGAAGCAGCATCCTATTCTGTTAAAGACTGTTGATCAGCAGGTGGGCTGTTCTTTGGAGAATGCTCAGTAAGGATGGTGGCAAATCTCCTGGACAGGATTATGTTTAAGGTCCTCATGTTCTCCCCATCTCTAGTGCTACTCTCCACAAAGGGATCCACGTCTGTGGTAGAAAAAAGGGTTTTAGTAAAACAGAACATTAGCAGTGAGCTTACATCTAATCTACTCCCACTACATATATACAATGTGCCAGTCAATGTATTTAGAATTTACAATGATTAAGTCAGAAAGCCTAATCTAAAATCCTAATTTCTGGAGATTTTAAGTGCGAATGTATGCTATTTTCACTCTCACCCATGAGGCTGGCACTGGAGGTCATTAGCACAAGGGCAGTGGTCACGGGGACCCTCCTGGTCCCAAGCCAGCATGTCCATCAGCAGGTTGGGGTGGCTCCAGCAGGACTCCCCCTTCTCTGGTTTGGGATTACACACTGGAAACAACAGCTCTGGAGGAAGCAGCACAGAGAAAAAGCATGAAAGTCCAAAACTGTCTTTACTTCATCTGCTGAAGCATAGCTGCCACTTATCGCTACTACTATTAAGTGTCCAGTTCAGTTAAGCAGAAATCAATGTCAATATGAGGCTTATATTCATATAATGTATTTGACATTGTGCTGTTTGTGGAGGGAAGCTTTCTCTGAAACCACCCAGAGATAATTAAATATGAAACATTAAAGAGCGACCTAACAGCCTCTAAAGGTTTAGTTTTTGCTGATCTCCAGGGGTTTAACGTCTCAAACTGCTGTAGTCACTGTGTAACACCAGGACGCCTGGACGTCACTGTTGGGTTTGTGTTTACAGGCGGAGCAAAGCAAGCTTCACACACCACTCATCAGCGATTAGGGCGTTCACTTCCCCTGTAATGGGGCACTGAAAAAAACCTGGGCAAATATTAGTAGTCAATGAGAAAATGTGTTTTTTGTCATTTAAATGGGGGATTCAAATTCCCTTAAAACAGGATATGGGAATCAGCAAAGGACAGAGCTGTATTGCAAATAAATATAATATACTACAGCGAATGTAAGCAATCAGTGACACATAATAGGATAAATAAAAATGAGAGAAAGTTAGTTTATGGAACACTAGACAATAAAGAACAATAAAAGCTTATGTGAAGGACATGCAAAGATATATGAGTTAAGCTGATATGATTAGTTGATCAGTCTATTGTTCTGTTAAAGCTCACCTCGTTGAAAGGCACAGCAGAGGTCCGGCCTGCAGTCGCTCTGACCCTGACAGATAGTTCCCTCTGTTCCTGCGGTGGCATTGACTGTACACTGGCCCCACACACACATCTGATCCGAGCAGCACTCCTCATCCTTGGTGCAGGGCTAAGTGGGGACGCACACATTCAGAAATGCAAAAACGCTTGCACAGCACATATGGTCACACAGTCTGCAGCGATCTATTTTTGTATCATCAGCCGTAATTCCTTTTTAGTATTTCTAGTAAAAGCATGGCATTTTAACAGCGAAATACCTGTGATGTGTGATTTATTAACGCCACTTTACTGTAAATGATCATTCAGCTGACATTGTTTTTATTTATTAAATTTTTTTGCATGTTGACACACTTCATGTACTTATATGACCTTTGCATGATGTAGCAGGGGGTCAAATCACATGCAACTCCACTGATGGGTTGCTTTACACAGCAAAGAGAGCTTGCTTTAATGCACAGTGCATTAAAGTCAAGACAAAGCCTTGATTGTTGGTTTTCACTGGCACATTTTCACTATTCATCCTTTTATTAACTATTTTATCAAGAAAAAATGATGACGATTTATGATGAATGTGATTCAAAGAATTCATTCAAGCATAAAAATGTGTGGCTCTTTAGCAGCTAAAATGCTACACTGTTTTCAGACCAGCTAGATGCTAACCTGATGCTCAGAGCGAAGCAGGTAGCATTGGTACTGCACAGTCAGTTTAAAGCTGCATTGAACCAAAATATTGAGCTCAAAGATGCTAAAATGGCCACAGAGCTGCAGAGGAATACTGCAGAGGTCAGGGGATAACTCAACTGCAATAAACCACTTGGTCAGTGCATCCCTAAGTGCAAAAGTAATCAGAAAAGAAAACAGTCACTGAATCCCCACCATATCTGTTGGTATGCAGGGGAGGCACTTGGAGTTCTCAATCTCATACATGCAGTATTTCAGGTCGCCGCAGTCCTCATCCACCATGCATTCCTGCATGAAGAGATAACAAGAGTTGCACATACAGTCAGTGACAGAGCACAGAATTGAAATGCACGTTCAAGAAGAGTGTCAGACGAGACTGCACGAGGATTTGTGTATATCCTAATGTTGTCAGCGCACATTATTATAACTTTTTAAACTTTTTGATTGAAATGATGCTCTGTTACTAATCTGATAACAGAGTAATATGCCAGATTACAAAGAAACTATAATATTAAATCCCTTGTTCTAGCAGTTACACACAAATCCACATCAAAACTGTCTTTTTTTCATGCTTCTCCCTTCTCTACACTAGCTATTCTGTCGTAGCCACTAAGCGTAAAGGAACAAATGTCTTCCTGAACTGTCTGATATGACCTCTCCCTGCGTGACTTCCGTTAAGACTGTATGACACACAGCTTGAGACTAAATCTGACTGTTCACATCTCAGAAACATTTTACATCATCAATTCTGGAAATACATTAATGTGATTTTGAATGTTTGCAGGAACGCCAAATGAATCATGTACCAAAACAGGTAACAGCATGCACAGTTCATACATGTTTTTTTCAAAGGAATGTACAGAGTATAGAGTTTAGGGTGGACTCTTCCTGTAGTATAAGTCTGATGGGTTTGGTCTGGCTTTTCTTGTCAAATTATGGAATACTAATCAGATATTTCAGCTTTTACTTTTCCAGTGGTTGGAGGAAACAGTGTTTGCCAAAAACAGCACGTGGTGTTCTGCTGTGAACTTGGCTCTATGTCTATGTCTATGACACATGAAATAAACCAAAAAAATGCCAAGTCCCTGAAAGAGCATGCATTGCAAAGGGTGGCGGGTCGTCGACAGAGCTCTCTGATATCAAGTGCGCTGGTGATTCTCTGGTGAATCGGTGCATGCTCACCGTTTAACTATGTGTCTCTGGCGTGAAAACCGTAGTTCTTAAGATGTACATATTAGCAGGAATAGAACTGTTCTTGTTTTCTGTAGCATTATGGAGGCTGACACTGTGGAAACTACAAGTATAGACCGCACTGGCCCATAATAACCTGCAATTATTATAACTTAATAAATGCCAGATGACTACTGCTGTTATTAGTCTCACAGGCCCAGTAGCAACATATACTTCTTTGTAAAACTATTTTCCACAAATTAGATTTGTCCATCGACATATTGGTCTGCTCACTGAGCGACAGAACCAGTTTTAGCATCAACAGCTTTGTTAAAGCTCCTGTAGGACAACGTGCTCTTTGCAATTAGCCTGTGAGCCGAGAGCACAGACGGAGGATACTATTGTCAGTTCGTTATTCCTTGCATTCATTTCATCCTAAAGGCCCAGGGGCATACCCAAAAAACTGTTCTGGGTGGGAACAAGAAGTCAACAAGTGTTACATGATGATTGCCATTGGTCAAATGTTTGTGATGCAATGCCTCTTCAGTGAAGAGGCAGAATTTTAATATTTTGTAACTAAAGCCACACTGTAAAAAAAAAAAAAGTGAAAAAACAGTAATATTCCGGCAGCTGGGGTACCAAAAATATTGTAAAATAACATAACATAACAACCAGAAGCCCTGGATGAACAGCCAAGTCCGCAAGCTCCTAAAGACCCGCAATGCTGCCTTCAGGTCAGGGGACAGAGCCCGATATGGCGCTGCCAGAGCTGACCTGAGGAGAGAGATCAAAAAGGCAAAGGTGGACTACAGAAGGAAACTTGAGGACCACCTAGCGGAAAACAACCCACGGCAGGTGTGGCAGGGCATACAACAGATCACAAACTTCAGAGAACACCACACCACAAACACAGACACAAGTGCCTCACTGGCAGAGGAGCTGCACAGCTTCTTTGCCCGCTTTGAGGTGAAAAATCAGCCCACAGCCTCTCCACCTCAACCCCCACCAGCTCCCAACCCCCTGCCACTGACTGTACAGGAGCAGGAGGTTAGACGAGTGCTTAGGGGGGTAAACCCCAGGAAAGCAGCTGGACTGGATGGGATACCTGGGAAGGTACTCAAAGCCTGTGCCAACCAGCTCTCACAAGTCCTCTCTACCATCTTTAACCTCTCCCTGGCACAGGCCACTGTTCCACCCTGCCTGAAGTCCACCACAATCATTTCGGTGCCAAAAAAATCATCCACAGACAGCCTAAAGGACTACCGCCCCATAGCACTCACGCCCATCATCGCCAAGTGCTTGGAGCGGCTGGTCCTGAAACACATCAAATCCTGCCTACCCCCACCCTCGACCCACACCAGTTTGCCTACAGAGCGAACTGTTCCACGGAAGATGCTATAGCCATAGCCCTTCACACCGCGCTGAGCCACCTGGATCAACAGGAGAGCTAGGTCAGGATGCTCTTCATTGATTACAGCTCAGCATTCAACACAATTATCCCAGAGATCCTGATCAACAAACTGTGTCACCTGGGACTCCCTCCACCCACCTGCTCCTGGGTCAGTGACTTCCTCATAAACCGGCCTCAGACAGTTAAACTAGGACCCCACTCCTCCTCCACCCACACACTCAGCACAGGCTCCCCAAAGGAGTGTGTGCTGAGCCCGCTGCTATACTGTCTGTACACCTATGACTGTAGCCCAACCCACCCCAGCAACACCATACTGAAATTCGCAGATGATACAACGTTAGTGGGTCTGATCTCAGGGGAAGACGAGTCTGCCTACAGAGATGAGATCCGGAAACTAACAGCATGGTGTTCAGACAACAACCTGTTCATGAACACCATAAAAACAAAAGAGATCATCCTGGACTTTAGAAAAAACAGAGCAGACCCATCCCCCCTCCATATCAACGGCGACTGCGTGGAGAGGGTCCACACCTTCCGGTTCCTGGGCACCGTGATCTCTGCTGACCTCTCTTGGACTGTGAACACATCTGCGGTCACTAAGAAGGCATGGCAGCGACTACATTTCCTGAGGGTGCTCAGGAGAAACAACATAGAAGAGAAGCTGCTGGTGACCTCCTATCGCTGTTCCATCGAGAGCCTCCTAACTTATTGCATCACAGTGTGGTACTCACACTGCAGCGAGGCAGATATGAAAAGGCTCCAGAGAGTGATCAGCACAGCGGAGAAGATCATGGGGTGCCCCCTCCCATCCCTGAAGGCCATCTACACCTCCCGCTGCCTCAGCGGGGCTGAGCACATCATAGGAGACAGGAGACCTGCTGCCCTCCAGAAGGCACTACAGGTCCATCAAAACCAGGACAAACCGGTTCAGGGACAGCTTCTTCCCCAAAACAATCACCCTGCTGAACTCACAGTCACACTAACACTAGGAATCTAATAGATTTTTCCCATACAATAGTATTAAAACAATTAATTGTGATAATAATTACAATTGTGAATTAAATGTTTACATCTGATTTCACATAAAATCTTGCAATGTATACAGGATCACAAAAAAGATATAGTGACCTAAAACAAATGAGATTTAGTAAATTTAAAATGAATGTAATTGTAAATGATCATTTATGTTTAAAGGGGTATTAAGTAGGGATCCACCTGAGAAAAGCAGCACCTCCTTATATACCTTATATATCCTTTGAAATGGTCAGTTACTTAAAACTACAGAAAATATTTAGTTCCAGTGTTCAACCGAATGTTGTGGATAAATAAATTATAGATTTATAAGAAATAGCTCTACAATAACAGCTCTTAATCAGGATACGCTTACTACTTCTCAACATGTATTGAATTCTGTTGCTCAACAGACCAGAATATATATAAAATAAAAAACATCAACCAATACGATCAAGGGTATCCTTTATTACTAACTGATTACTATTACTCACAGAGCATGTGGTCACAGACATCCCCCCCCCCCCGAGACTGGCCTCCTTTGTCCGTTTAATCCCTCCATCCATAGTCTGCAATTTTGGTTATCAGTGAAAGAACCAGACCGCCAGATGCTTTCTGAAAGTCGTTTTCTCCAATTTTGATCCATTGTCTGTATTTATCTTGAACAGGCATCTGTCAAATAAAATACAACAAACTTCAGTCAGAAAATGTGGATGTAACAGCAGCCTTTTTAAATACAAATCAGCAATCAGTATAGTGTGAATTGCATGTTTGTGGTGTGAGCATGTTCTTAGAGTACCTTCTATGTTCAAAGAGTTAAGGTGCAAAAAATAGCCTGAATGTAGGTCTGCTTGTCTTATCTGGTGGTTCCTGGCAAGAGTCTGACATTTGAAATCTTCGCACACATCTTTTGAAGTACGAATGCTTACTTTCAAACCTCATTGTCCACAACTGCATGGGTGGGCCAAATTTTAGTATCAGTGCAGGGTAGTGAGTGAGGTAATGATGCTTTGGTTTCAGTTTGTGTGCTGGAACCAATTCTTCTCTTGAACATTGAGCAGAGCAACCTGAGGTACTGATATTGTCGGTGCACAAATGAATTCCACTACCTCTTTTAGTAGGACAGTCAGTTGCCACACTGGATTCTCTGTATCAGTGATCTTTTCACCAATAATAACTGGGACAAGCCTCAGAAAAGACCAGTTTTCTGTCGCCTGGCCACCTTTTTCAGAAACTTCTGGATGTATAGAATTAGCATCAGACCCCTGGTAGCCAAACTGTCTGATTCTACAATTAAGTTGCAAATATGTGAAGAACTTCTTCACCTTGACAAAGTAGTTGAGATAAATGGCAAGGTCGTATGCCACAACACCCCCAAACAAATCATGTCCAATACATGACGGAAGGCCTTGCTGGCAGACATGAAAAATCCCAGAGAATTGAAGACAGAGTCAAATGTCAAACCTCTGACTTCACTTGCATCATTATTCTGCGTCTCTTGCACAGTGTCATTGTAGCCTTGTACTGTGCGGATCGGACCATGGTGCTCCAAGTTGTCAAGCTCACTTCTAGTTATGTGACAGTATCGGCAGATATGCTAGGATGTACTGAAATTTAACCAACGTGAAACCAACGATATTTTGCAAACCTAAACTGTCGCCAGCAATCAAAGGACTGTTGCCTTCACAGTCTTTCCATGTATATTCAGTCCATTTGTTTCCAGTTGTCTAAGATCTGACATCATTTACACAATACTTTTCTATAGCCAAATAGCCAAAGTTTGCAAGTGTGAATAGACCCTAAGCATCTTGTGCTTTTTCTTTTGCAGAGCCAAGGATTACCCACTCAAACGCAGATGTTGGCACAGTACTTTTGAAGTGAGACCTGGAAACTCAAAACAGAGAACAGATTTGAATATCATCCATCACACATTGGTGTAAAATAAGAGGTGTACTCTTGTTCTTAGATCTAAAACATTCATTCCACATAGCAGGATCTTTGAGCAGAGCTGTTAATGTATCTTTTTTTGGAATATACTGAGCATATTGTTTCTGTTATCATCAACCCCAAGAAAAACTGATTGTGGATTCACATAGGGAAAAATCTCCTCAAAATACTGTTTTCTCTCATACTCTGTGGAAAGGGCGGAACTACACAATACGTGAACATCCATGGACATCTAAGGCCTTCAAACATCTTTAAATTCTCTCTCAGATAGTTTAGTTTTTGCTTTAAGAGATATTTTTAAGCTGATTCTTGCACTGTGTCCACTGAGACTATTAATTTCCTGTTCACTATCAACTGCATTGTGCAGGAGGATAAGTAAAATATTATAGAAGGTTTCTATGTATAAACTTCTTTTCATTTGTGCAGTCCAGTATATCCTTCTCTGAGGCCCATCATCGAAGTGCCCCCTTCATCTGACTGGCTTTCTATAGTCAGTGACTGAGACGAAAGATTCATTAGGGAAATGAAGGAAGACAGTAAGAGGGACATCAAGAACGACTTTACTGAAAAGAGCCATCATAGTGATGCAGCTCACATATAAAAGTGGTCCTGGTAAAGTCTCACACTGTGTCACAGGAGATGATTCCCAAGGACATTTAAAAACATTTCTTGAAGTGAGTCTTGCAACCTGCCATACAACAGGCATACTGGTAATTTGTCTCATTTCTGTGTAGCCCTTTTGATGTTGTACACAACCTTAGGCTTACAGAAGCACCACAACTATGACATTGATGTAATCTTTTGGAAATCTTTAACTATGGTAACACTCACCTTTCAGATTTCAACTTTACTCCAACGACTCCACATGTGTCTGCTCAGATGAACAAAAACAAGGCTGTGTTAGAGCATGGGACAATTAAGAATATTATTATTATGAACATTGACTAATGTGTGTAGGTTAAGTTAATTAGGCAACTTAAGCCAGTTCATGCTACCTCAATCATATTACATTATTACAAGTAGCCAACTCTCCACCAACTCGAGCTTAACAATTCACTTATCCGACACTTTACTTAATTATGCAATATGACTGGTATAGAGATGAAATATTCTTTTGTCAAAAAATAAATTGGAGGAAAGTAAAGTCACATGGAAAAAAATAATTAGCTAGCTAATGCTATAAACTTGAGTTTCCTATACTTCGTTTTTAAGTTGCAACGCCAGGTCCTGCTAGGCTGCTACTTGTGCTATACTGTGGTTGGTCTTTCATTCCTCCAAATGCGCCTATTGTTTACAGCACACTTACAATTTTAAAATGTTCCCAGGTTTACGGAGCCAATCCCAACACAATATTAACCTTTTTTTATAGTGCATTCATGGACATACTTTATTGCCTTGCCACAAAAATATCTCTGGTAAAGAAACAAGTCAGGTACATTCATTTTAAAACGAATTTAAATAAAACAAAATCTTTATTTAAATTAGGCATATGATGAGGCAGCATGGTTCTACCCATTTTTGAAACTACGACTTATTCTAAAGTTGTCCATGAATTAAAGTTATCTTCAATCCTGTATACAGACGCTGCTGCATGTCAGTCTGACATAAAACGTGGCTTAATTTCTGGATCACTAGTTTGCTGTCAGACGCAGACAGGTGGTTGGTGACCAGCTGTTAGGCTACACCAGCTAGTCAACATTCCGCAAGCGCACTCAACAAACTGTGGATTTAACTCTAGTATTCCCTACCATACCTCTTTCTTGAGCTCTCATCCTGCTTTGGTTTAACTGCTGCTGGGGTCTGCCGACCTGCTGGGGTCTGCTACTCCCCGCAAGACTGTCCCTGCATACTGTCCACATTGGACCAATGTAATCTTAATAAACCTCTTTCTTTAATTCATTAAACCTTGCTAACAGTGTGAGGCCCCTGTTCTGTGTTTCTAGTATCCTTAAAAGACTCCTGCTCAACATCTGTAAATGACACTGCCATGTTCATGTTCCCCAAACTAAATAAATAACTATTCACCCACAACATTTTCATCATCATCATGGGCAGAAAACTGACTCTTCCTGAGCAAGACATGGCACAATCATTGTCACTGCTGACAATACACCAGTATTTTTATCCTGCTGGAGCTCTCTGCAGCCTTTGATACAGCTTCCCACCCCATCCTCCTCAACTGCTGATCAGTTCATTGTGGCTGCACCCATGTAGATGTCCCTGGTGTCACTCCAACAGGAAGCAGTTGGTTACTACCGAGACCCCAGGTCCAAATCTCATCCTAGTCAATCCAAGGAGTGCCTCAAGGCTCCCTCAGTTTGGGCTTGATGACAATCAACGTCTAATAATAAAAATCCCAATTTATCAACCAAATTCTGATGTTTCAAACACTATACAGGCATACGATAATCACACTAGCACTGCTTTTTGGGTGAATGCAAGTACTGTCAGTGTATTTTCCAATGCGCAGCTTTTCAATCTAGTCATACTGACAAAGTTGATGTGGCAATAGTGACAGCAGTGTGCACCAAGAGTTGAAATAAATATTTCCAAACTGAATGTGCAGCTCCAAAGAGCATCACTGAACTCTAAAATGAGTGAATAAGGAGGATTTCAGACTCAGTTCTGGCCTGTCCTGCCTTGTCCAGCAGAGACCCCTTCACCTAACTGCCAAATCCAACTACACATGTTTCACTTTTATCATCAGCCATGCATGCTTAACTGACACTTTCCACCAACCCTCCTGAAGCTAGTTTGCTAAGTTTGGTTGCTGCATGCATCCTGACTTCTCTCTTTTGCACCCTCCTTTCTCATCTGTGACTTGTTACCTGCCTGTCTAGACACTGAAGTTTTTTAGCATTTGTATTTCCATGTTCACACAGGCTCTGTTGCCCTAAAACATTTTTACTTTAAACACATTTTGTGGTTTTGGGCCAATGGATCCCCATTAATCAGGCTAATCATTAGCTTCGCATCTAAAAGTATAAAGCTTTAACACATGTGTCCAGATGTCTTTCATCTTAAAAAATCACAGAAAAATAAGTTACTAGTATTTTCTATGAGGTGCTGAGTCAACTAACATTACTCTGACTTCCCTGTGTGTATTTTAAGTGTAACTTCATGCTGAGAGTGAAATTCCTATACAAGTAGTCATTTTAGAGAAGCAGACCTTAAACTGTCTGGCTCACAGGCTTACTTGGTTCCCTGGGAGTTTTTTTTTCCAACATAACCACTTTCTGTGCAGCTGCCAGGAAAGCAAAAGATCAAAACCAATGCTGTAAAGTAATGGCAAAACACAGGCAGCAGGCAGTAATGACCTCAATCCAAGCTGGTCGCCCTTGGCTAAAACTATGAAAAGTATAGGTTTGCTTTTTGCTGCGTGATCTCATTCTTATAAAACAAGCCGAGACAATGCAGCCATAGTTTTCATCTCTCTGTCTCTTTTTACAGACACCAGGAATATTTACAAAACTGACAGAGATTCTAATGTAGAAAACATTATACCAAAATAAGTGCTCTCATTAATATTAATAACGGATTGTGATAACGTGAAATGTGATTAAATATGAAAGGCTCAAGCTGTGTTTCCAGGCTGCCTTCACAATTTGCATCATGACTTTTGAAAGAAAAACACTTGGTCTGTATCTGGGGCAGTTGGATTTTGTCTTTCTGCCTGAAAACCAAACATCCGGAATATTGAGTCAGCTGGAGCAGCAGACTCTAACGTATTACACTGACGTGCTCAGTCAAAACACTCACTTTAGAGAGCTGAACCAGATGTCAATCAGATGTTTAGAATCAAAGCAGGCCGGATGAAACCAAGACAGAAAACAGAGGGATGATAATGCCTTTTGAGCCACGTCCTCTAATTATTCACTAAACACCACATACAATACAGTGGAAAAATACCACATGATCCCCACTGTTCCACTGGCCAGAGACCTCTAAGGTGGATGAAAGGTAACCTCCTGTTTTGTTATTAATTTCCTAAACATGCAAATGGGTGACATTTTGTGTCAGACCTCAAACCGAAAAGCAACTGTGCTGGTAGTTTTGTGTTTAATTATGTGTAGAATGTGCATGTTGTTCACTATCCGCAATGGAATCCCCTAAACTCCACTCAAATATTTAAAAGGGTTACACTAACCACAAAATTGTTTTCCTATCTATGAAAAAAAATGCCTCAAGATGAAAGGGTTTGTGTGTGGGAGTGCTAACCCTTTACCTTGTCAGCTCTATCTAGACCTAACAGCTCTTGTTTCCATCCTTATCACCCTCTTAGTCCCAATACTTGTTAACAGGATGCAGATCCAAAGATGTTAAAGATGATTTAGCACTCTCAGTAGTTATCTGTTGGATTGAATTTTAAAACAGACATTAAATTCAATCATGAGATTAATAGAAATTTAAAAAAACAACCCACATGGCATTTTCATTATGTCCATATTTCAGATTCCAATATAGGTGTGGTGGGGGATTATAATGCACAAGGTGGCTGTAACAGCAGGCAGTTTGTGGGTATATACAGTATCCACTGAACGATATTAAATCTCTACCTCTTGGGATGACAAGAGGAAATCACAGCAGGTCGCAAATGATCAAAACCAGATACGACTACTCAAACACGATCAGCAGCCTAATTAGACCTGTTGAAATTCAGAGGTAGAATAACAGTTCTAGTAGCTTGAGTGTTATATGTATAGTATCACACTATTATTTTCCAGATATTTAGGCATAACAGACAGAGAAAGGTGTAGTGTTGCAATACAGATTTGCTCGAAGTCAAAAAATGAAGCTGAGCTGATCTGTCTATTGTGATAAATTAGGAACAAAAATACTAAATGCAAGTGAATTGAAATATGCAACAGTGTTCCTTTATGAATGGATAAAAATATGACGCAGACCTGGTCTACAGCTTCCACCAGTATGTGCTGGTGTCTCCATCAACTCCTCGACCTCTCGTAATATGTCGTTCAGACTGACCGGGCTTCGCTCCAGGGCGTCCAGGATCGCTGCCTCGCTCCGCGCCGTGCCACCGGCCGCCCATAGCAAGCTCAAAGTGAAAGACACCGACAGGAGTGTGATCCTGACATCTTTCTTCTTCTTCCCCTCTCCCTTACTGCTTGTGTCTGCTCGTCCTCCGAGCAGCAGAGCAGTGTGACGCACTTGAGGCGCACACGCACACAGTTGACCCGTTTTATTTGGAAAGTGTGAGGAGTGGCGGCGGTGGCGGTGTAAGAACGAACTGGTTTAATGGTGTGGAAAAAGGTCTAAGTTGTGCATTTCGTGAAGGTATGTCAAAAGGAAACGACGGGCAATGGCGAGCTTTAAAAATGAGTCAGACTAATGTTAAAAAAGAGGGAAATCTGGAGACAGTTTGGGGTTTGTCTACTGTAGCGAAGTTTACCCTAAAATTGAAAAATTCAACGGCGAAATGACATGAACAGACACATGGTTTGGAATCTTTTAGTGTTTTACAAATAAAACCTTATTTGTTCATGAAGCAAGGATAATAGAGATGTTTATTTGTTTTAGTTCATGGAAGTCTATCTACTTACAGTTTTAAGGCCTAGTTGGCTACAATCCTGTAATCTGTATTTCAGACTAAAAGATTGATTGATTCATTGAGTGTCTTAAATCCTATTCACTGTGTTTTTTTCCAATGTAGCCAATTAAATGTCACAAAGGTGGACCCAAATGCAGCACACACACACACACACACACACACACACACACACACAAGGAGCAGAGACTGGCAAACAGTTTATTGTAAAAGTTATTGCTTATGATGGTTGAAAGTACAGGCAGGGCTCCAAATCCAGGTAATCAGACCAAGCAAAGGTGAACAAATCCAAAAGGCAGGCAAAACATAGCCCTAGAGCAGGCACAGTCCCTAAAAACAAGAAATTAAAAACCAGACAAAAAAGCACTACCTAAGACAATTAGTCTTGAGAGTCAGGAACAGGCTGCTGCTGATAACACCTAAAAGACAATGAAATAATAAACTTAAAACTAACAGTAGGGATTACGCTCAGATCGACTGTTGAAGTTAACATGATCAATCCAATATCATTTTCAAAAGCTCCAATACACAGTATAATAATTTTAGGCTTACATGCCTGCAGCAAAATGAGTCCCCTATAAGCAGGAGAATCACATGGACATGGATTTAATTTTTCTTCTCTGTTGCTTTTGCAGTAATAAGTACATTTGTTGTAAACTCCAAACTTAATCCTTTCACTCACGTGCAGTTACTCCGACTGGTAAGCTGCCGCTCTGTACGTGTAAGTGTGAGACACACTCGCGGTGCTTAAAGTTCATGTCCATGACCTCTCCCTTTACTTGGCATATAGGTCTCACCACGCTCATCTGACTTTCTTATGTCCCTTTGTTGAGCAGGAGAAACGTGCTAAATTTGAACTAATTTTTACAAACACTAAACAACAAATCCTGCATATAAGCCTTTAATTAAAGGTTATTGTGTAAATGTAGAGTATTCCAAGCTAAAACTTCTTTTAATCTCCAACACTATACACAAACTTCTATGTAAGTCGGTTGCCATTTGATTTTAGGGATGACGTTCCACAGTTATGTAACTTATGGAGGGCCTGGAAATAACTGCACTTGTCTCTTTATAAAATATTGTAACACATACCACAAATTGCTCTGTCCTGAGATAATAGGCTGAAGTAGTTATCATCTTTTAGCTTGACTTTACTCATATGTCTTTAGCTAGATAACATTTGGTAAAAAAAGAAGATGGTCATAGCAAGAAGACGAGAACTTTTTACAGAACAATTTTGAAAACAAATATTCAGAAGAAATGAACATATATTTAAAGATTATCTATGCAGACACAAAGAACAAGAGAATGAAAAAGTCACATTTTTGATTTTGATTTTTTTTTAATTTTGATTTAATTCGGTGTTAGTTTAGTAAGTATTGTTTTGAGTTACCTGAATTACCCTCAAGCGGCAAGGAAAAAACTCCCAAAACAACCAGTAATGGTGGAATTGAAGAAACCTTGGGAAGGATCAGTTAATAAGAGGCCTTCCAGGGTAGTAACTGGGTGGTCTTGGTCTTGGTCTAGGTTCTTAATTAATAAGAATTGTGGCTTACCTAGTGAGGTATGCCCTTGGTCCGAATTTTTGGAGATTGGTTGAAGAATGTTGTAATGCGATTTGCCTTTTGACTTGATGGCGGATGAGTGGTGGATCTTTTGGTTGAGCCATTTATCTTCAGACGTGATGAAGCGATGGTGATGATTTTGGTGACGGGGTGAACTGATTTAACGTCACACCCTGCTGGCACTTCTTGAGATGAGTGGCTCATTCACTGTTCAAGACAGTGACCCCTGGCTGCATATGAAAAACCCAAAAACAACCAGTAATGGTGGAATTAGAAGAAACCTTGGGAAGGATCACAAGAGGGGCCTCTTCCAGGGCGAGTAACAGTGTGGTGTTGGTCTTGGGCTGTTGGTAATTCTTCAGAGAACTGGGGCCATGGTCACGATCAGCTTCCTTAGTCAAGACTTTTGTCTGACCTGCTGAGGACTGCCCTTGGTCCGAATTTTCTTTTCACAGATAGGTGGAAGAATGTTGTAATGAAATGTGCCTTTTGGCTTGATGGTGGATGACGGTAACTTTTTGGTTATGGGGGGGGTAACTTACCTTCAGGCTCGACGATGACCTTTTGGTGATTTGTGGTAGATAGCAGGTGCTCGGGTGTGATCTTGATTTAATGTCAGGCTTCTTGCTGGGACTTCTTGAAATGGGTGGAGTAGGCGGCACTTGGACGAGAGCATACTGGTAGGGCCCTGTCTTTCTCCCCTGCTTCATTGTCCAGCAGAGGAGACGGGATGGACCTGGGTGGCAGCTGATTTGTCTTCAGGCACATTTTTGATGGCTTTTTGCTTGTCACGGAATTTCTCATAGTAACCCTTATAATTTATCAGCTTCTTTGTAATGTATGAACTTGTCCCTTTAATGCCACGCTTTTTTTCAGCTCCCCCTCATTTCCCACTCTTCAATTTTGGCATCTCGCTCCGATGTCTCTTGGAGGCTGCAGTCAGACATTTCCAGTTTTCTCTGCAAAGTTGTCACTTCTGGGTCTTGGGCGAATGTGTCCTTTTTTAACCTCCTTAATCTTATTATTGTGCACCCTCAGATATGTTTAGTGGCAAGTCTCAAGCACATTAGCATGACAACTGGAGCAGTGATGGCATTCAGTCTTAGCCACCATTTTCATGTTGTTCCGTGAGATCAGAACACTTTTCTTTCTTTGAGAATCGCTTGATCTTTGGGCAAGTTCCCCCGAGATTTTTTGGGTAAGCAATACCTTGCCTCCAGACTGGCCTTTCCCTTCCAGTTTCTCCACTCCAGTTCAAGGATTACGCATTTTGCCCTGAAATTTGTCTCTGCATTTTCATGGCCACTTGCAGGTCCTTGTTTTTCTTACTCATGCTTGTTTTGTAATGAAACAGCTCATCATCTAGAAGATCTCTCTGTGTGATGACTGTTTTAGGAGCCCTGTTCGAGGAAATCTCTGCCTTTTATCAAGCTGCTGAGAGAATTCATCCCCAGCGCCCTTCTGATCTCTTTATCTGTCTTTTTCAGCTCTTGTATCTCTGCCTTTAAGAGTGTGTCTTTTCTTCTCTGTGTGCTGAAGTGTGTCATCTTTTCAGAAAGCTCTATTTTTTTTGTGGACTTATGTCCAGTTCTTTCTGAGCTTGCTTATCTCACGTCTCATCTTGACAGCGTCTTCACTCAATACTGCAGTTGCAGCTGCGGAGGAACTATTTGTTTTTTTGTTCTCCATCTGTCCTAGGAAAAATCGTATTTCAACAAGAACGTCAACAAGAACGTCAACAAGAACGTCTGATTGTCTGGGGATGTGACCCAGCGCGACCTCATTTCAGGTCTATTTATAACTTTCAGGTTGCATGCTCGATGACATCATATGTCACCTGGTAACCGCCCCACATGTATCAATATGTGACACATTCTTTTGAACAGCTGGAGAAAGTGGCGGCTTTGATGTTTAAAAATCAAAAGCACACGCTTTCTGATCATCGCTTATGTCACCTTGATAACCAGGGCTTTTTCCGTTGCATCATCAGATGACAGGGCTCCGCCCACATACGATCATTGGCGTGAGGACACACATTCTTTAATGAGCCGGAGCAGTGGCGGTTTTGATGTTTAAAAAATCAAAAGCACACGCTTTTCTGGATCATTGCTTATGTCACCTTGGTAACCAGGGTTTTTTCCGTTGCATCATCAGATGACAGGGCCCCGCCCACATACGTATCATGTGACACATTCTTTTGAACAGCTGAGCAGTGGCGGCTTTGATGTTTAAAAATCAAAAGCACACGTTTATGTCACGCTACATGATACGTATGATATATATGTACGCATCATGTGACACATTCTTTTGAAATAGCTGGAGAGCAGTGGCGGCCGCCGATAGGTGGCGTTTATAGTGCTGCCCTCCCTGATGGAACGTGATTTTTCTTCTAAAAATTGCTTTGTTCCAAAAAATGAATGTGACTAAAATACAGGTAATTTTTGCATTCACATTCACCCCACTCTTCTTTCGCTAGAAACAGTGCCACAGTGGTGCAGCTTCACAGCCAATTATTGGACCGGCTGCTTAAGGCTGTAAAAATACACACAGCAACAGGAAATCAACGCTAGTGAACTGGAGCTGGAAATATTGTCTAACTCACTTCACATTATAGCAGGTACAGCAAGCAGCACCTGCTGTTGACAGAGATTCCTGATATCACATGACTCAGCGCAGTGTCACTGTTCACCTCATCTGTATACAGCGGCAGATGATACTTCCTCATTCAAAACAGAAGTCAATGGCCCAATGTGCAGTTCAACTGTCTTACTTACAGTATTATACAGTTAAAAACATCAGGCTTCAGAACATGAAGATGCTAAACAGTTTCAGTTTGCTCATAGGATTTGCTCAGGATTGCAGAATATTTTCACAGTTAATCTTTGCTTTGGCATTCATATTCAGCAAATTGCATGTATTGTGGTTGCTGTTGATCCAAAATTTATCAATAAAGCACTGCATTAGATTTCCTAGCTGTTAAATAAAAGATGAGTCAGAGCTGCAGCAAACAAAAGCATTTATAAAAACTCAATATAGTTTTACAATACATAGAAACTGAGATGTCTGCATACTATTTGTATGTAAACTTTCAGAAGCTGAGGTGACTTTCCTTCGTCAGAACAAACTCCCATAGGCAGAAAGGAAGACAATAATCAGACTTCTGTTGACTATTTGAGTAACACCCCACGTAAAAAATTAATAAATTAATATAATAACAATACTTGGTTTGAGCAGATATAGACTAAAATTATGAAATAATCTGCCAGTGCAGTGAGATAATCATACTTGGTAAGATTTCTTGAAATAAGAAAATAAATACATATTAGGCAAGTGGGAGAAATACCTTAAAATAAGTGGTGAACCACTATTCCAAGTGGTAGGTATGCAAGTCAAATAATCTCAAACTAGCTTTTCAATTCTTATTTCACTTTTTGTTTCTTACTCAAATTGAGTGAAATAACCATAAATCCAGAGCAACTTAACAAGATCATAGTTATGAGTTAAGAGTTGCGATTAGCTTATCTTAAATCAATACACTGCATTTACACCTAAATTAAATCATACACAGAGAATATTGCCAAGAACATTTATTTGAAGTGCTTGCAGAATAGTTGATTCCTTTATAATGTTTACAATTTAATGTTTGCAAATTAACCCCCTCAGAAAAAGTAATTTCTGAAACACTCAGAGGTAACAGAGGCTATAAGCTCATTATCTTTACAAACATTTAAAATATGAGACAGAACATGGTAGTCAAGGAAAAACTACTTTTGCATGAACAAAATAGACAGCAAGCTCTCAGTATTTGTGTGTAAAACTTCAAAAACACAGGGGCTTGAGTTTTGTACCCCCCCCCAAGCCTGAAATAGCCTCTATTCTTAATGTAGAAAGCATTCCCACTCTGCTATGGCTCTTTTGGTAATGGTTTGTAGTCTCAAGCCAGGATACTACTAGTCCCAAGACTCTTGTCTGAATGACAGGAGAAGGGCCACACACTTGTATAGTGAGATGCAGGTGTGTAATAACCCATCAGATAAGGAAAACCTTCAGCCTGAGTTCTTCTTTGGCAATGTAGTGACAGGAGGTTTCAATTGCCAGAAGAAGACAGCGGACCCATCAAAGACTGAAACAGGGCTGAAGAGTTCTCTTCTTGGAGGTAGATGGCTGGCTTGCTGGCTGAAGAAGAAAAAAATAAAAACAGAAGTTTCTTCAGGGTATACTAAAAACTGAAAACTGCTTAAAGGCAAGTGAACTGAGATTTTTAACACTCATTATGTACATATCTACAGCTCAAAAAATTAAGAGACCACTGCAAAATGATCAGTTTTGCTGGTTTTACTATTTATAGGTATGCGTTTGAGCAAAATGAACATTTTTGTTTCATTCTATAAAGTGCTGACAACATTTCTCTCAAATTTGAAATTAAAATATTGCCATTTAGAGCATTTATTAAGAGAAAATGACAACTGGTCAAAATTAAAAAAGATGCAGTTTTTTCAGACCTCGAATAATGCAGCAAAATATGTCTATATTCATTTTTAAACAACACAATACAACACTAATATTTTAACTTTAGGAAGAGTCGAAACTGCCACAGGACAATCTCAATCTTTAATCACAGCAGTGGTTTTATAATCTTCCTCATAAAAATAAGATTTGTTCAGGTGATCACCTGGATCAGTGTCTCATTACAGAATGAGAAGGCTTGTGTTGAATCGAACAAACACTGGAATGGACTACGCTAAGTAGATGTAGAGATGCTAATTTAAGAAACATTTTTTTTCCAGAGCTGTATATATTCATGAACACAAACTTGATACTGACATGTGGTATATTAAACGGATCATTTTCGTTTCAAAGATAGGACCATGGGTCAAGATACAGGCAAAAAGAAATCATGAAAAAATAACTTGCAGCCTCAGTCACTGTTTAAAGAGCGGTGCCACTAAACACTTGGGAAATGTTAGAGGATTAATTCTTAACAAAATATGAACAAACTCACCTGAAGGACATGAAGCAATGCCTCCTTGGCCTGTCCCATCTTCTTAGGTGGCGCAGACTGTGAGGGGAAGAGTGTGGGTAGTGCCCTGAACAAGGCAATGTTGGATTCCACTAGAACAGAATAAATCAGTGTTATGCATTGACAACAGTTCTTTTAATTGTGTCTGTTGAAACAGCTACATGTATTAAAGACAGCAAAATGACTTACCTGCACCCAGGCTCATGGGTGGCTTCAACACTTTCCTCCAAACACCATAAAACTGCACCATGGAGCAGAAGTCGGCCCATCTCTTCTTTACTTCATTTATGAACTTGCTGTTGTCCTTATCCAGAATCCGCCGCAGCTCATCCATCACCTGCAATGCAAATAAGTGTTAAAATCTGCAACAATGCTAGCTTTGTGGAGAAGCCAAAAACAACAAGTGCATACATGATGAAGCTCTTTGAAACATGGATATGCCTCAAAAATCTTTGCTGGTTTGTCCTCTTCTTTCAGAATGTCACTGTCAATGAAGGCTCTTCTTACTTGAAACTCAAGGTCAAGGATCTGGCAGACAGCATCTTGGTTGGGTTTTGGTTTCTTATACGTCTCCTGCAGAGTCTTGTAATGCCTGGCCTGTGTTGCCAGACTATCTTTGTCCGCTAAAAGGAAGTACAGATCAGCAACAGGTATTAGACATGTCATCTGAATGATACAACAGGTTTAAGCCAGCAAACATAACATTTTGATTGTTATACTTTAATTTTTACACAATGGAATCAAATAAGTGAAAACTACTGTCACATCACAATACATCAAAGCCTAATCATAACTTCAACGTAAAGTTTAAAATACCTGTAATATATCATTATATACAAAACTATGATAGTATTACCTAGCCTTCGTGTCCATCATTATTGCCAAAATTACAATTTTTCACTCACCTGAACTGTCGCCTTCAGAACTGCTCCCAGGTGACAAAAGAACTGTTGATCCACCACTTGAGTCCGCATCATAATCTTCTCCCTGGTTGAACTGCTTCTCTCTGGTCTGGGCCCCTGCCTCTTCTGTGGGGACTTCACATTCAGAATTCTCTTCTGAAGATAACTGTACATGCTCATCTGTGGTGAAAAAAGTCAGTTATTGAAAAAAACATTGTGAATATTGGACCAGCTTTGTCTGGCATTCTCATCCTCAGAAAAAAAAAAAATCAAAACACAATTATTACAAGGTAAATGACAGACACAATTAGAAACAACATGTTACGGTTTAGGGAACTGGACCCTGATGCAGACAGACACAAAAAGTAGTGCAGTAAAACAAACAAGAGTTTATTAACTCACGGAGGCACCACAGGAACACATGGCATGGACACAGACGAACCAACAAAGGACAAAACAAAGGGGAAAACACTGAGGTCAAACACATGAGGAAACGAGACACAGGTGGGGCAATCGCATACACGTGAGACACACGAGGTACTCACAGGAGGGAAAACACAGGAAGACAAGACATGGAACTTCAAAATAAAACAGGACATGAACACGGAAGTGTAGCAAGTTACTCTTGCTTTTAAGATGTCCATATTCATAGAATAAATTTAAAAAAAATATCGCGGAAAATTTATCAACAACGTTTTCAATTAGTCGCAGGAGAAAAAGCATAAGAAAACACTTCTAACCATTTTGTAGCACCAAACCTGCAAAGTCATCTAACATTAGCTAAGTTAGCTAGCTGGATTTTAGATTGAAGAGGCCAATTTATTCATTGATACGGCCGCAGTTTTCGCGATGGGTGGAGTAAATGTGAAGAGTAAAACTGTAACGCAATTGTAAAACTTGTAACTTTATAATTTTTAATATAACGCTGTTTTCTCCTTACCGCGGCAGAATCCAGTCCAGATAGCCTGTCGTTCTCCCAACCGTCACAGGGCAGACGTGACCACATGAGGGTAGTGAGGGGGGGTTGGTGCAGACCATGTCAGTCTGTGTAAAACGTGTAAAAAACTGATAATAATGACATACAAACATACGTAATTGGCGAATACTAGAACTACAAATGATATTTTAATTTCTAGGCCGGTTGTTGTTGATTTTTCCATGGTTTAAACATCTTCTATCAGCATTCATCTGTCCAGCGGATTTCTTTTTCATGGCCTGTTGGAGGTGTGTGATTTGCTTCGTTGCCTTAACATTGAAGTCCTTCTTGAGCCATATTAACACAGCACATAGTCGCAGTCCCGATTTCCGTGTTATATGCGGGTTTGATGGCTGTACTGCTGAATACAGTCTTCAACTCCTTTTACTACCACATTCGACGCACACATGCTCTATATTTTACCAGTGGACACCCACCTACTGGATGGATGACATCAGCTACATCTGACCTATCTCGGGTTGGAAGTGAACATTTTGACATCCCAGTTTTTTCTGACTGTGCCACTGAAACACTGAAATGTTGAACCCAGAGCCTACATGTCATCAGATTCCACACCCTGATAATCAGGTAAGGTCCAGTATTGTCAATTTTGTATGATAATATTATGCAACATTTGATGTGAACCAGTCTTATATGTACATAGTATATTAATGTATATTATTAACACAACATATTTACAGGAAGGAGCTGGTGCATCAAGTGCAAATATTAGACGTGCAGCTGCATTTGCCATCAGTGTGAGGGAGAGATGTCATCTGTCTCAGGTATTGCACATAACCCAGTGTTAATATTATCATCATTATTATAATTTTAACATTATGGTAACATGTTTATCCTTTAATAATATTAAAAGTGCTGTAGGAAAATTGATTTTATAAAGCAAGTGTTAAAAATGCTCTATATTCTTAAATTATTCACTATAGAGTGTTTGCTTAGTAGGAGACCATTTTTATAAATGTATACGCATAATTGCATCAGTAGCAGTATTGTGAAGAAGTGCCGTGTGAAAAATATTCTGATAAACATGGTTTATAGTTTGGGTAAGTGAAACTGGTGTCCATAGGTACCCAATGTTTATATACATTTGTAAATCCCGCAGACCATGTAATGCACATTTGTAACCATTTTGATTCTATGTTTATGTAGTTCTGCTTTTGTAGCTACAGTTAAGGCACATACCTTACTGTACATGTTGGTACCACAAATGAGATCAATCACTTTCAAACTGACAACACAGCACAGCTGACTGACTGATGTAATTTTCAGGATCTTACTGACAGTTACATTGAGAATATAGACTTTGTGTTTATGATAGATTTATATGTTAGCATATGCTAGTTGTATTGGACAAATATCATGTATCTTACACTTCATTCTTGACTGTGTTTCAGAGGAGTGTCAACAGCATTGTTTCTGAAGTCCAGCAGTATCAAACTACTCTACTCCTTGAGGGACACAATGAAGAGGATCTTTGAAAGACATTCAGACAGCGTGGAGCAGCTACAAGAGGAAGTACTGGCAACATTAGACAATTTTTGAGATCCTTTCTCCTTGATGGCCACCACATACATGCAAGACAGGACCATCCAGAGGCTTTTTAACCCAGTGAAACCAGAGGAGGTAGTTATGTCTCAGAGGATTTGTCGAATTAAGAAAGGATAATCAAGAGTTCTTGGAATTAAAAACAGAAGTTTTTACTATATATCCCTGGTTAAGAGTCTTGAACAGCATTTTTGATATGATCCGCACCACGCCACAGAGTTGCCACAAAGATGGATTTTTGTATGATATTGTTGATGGGAGCCTTTTCAAATCCCACCCACTGTTTTCAGTGAAACCTTCTGCTTTACAGATCATTTTATACACTGACGAAATAGAAATCTGCAATCCCCTCGGGTCACATGCTTCAGTAAATAAATTACTGATGGTTTATTATACTTTAGGAAACATAAATCCCAAGTTTAGGTCAAAACTGGCTGCAATCAGACTCCTTGCTATAGCAAAAGCTGATGATATTGACAAGTGTGGTGTTGATTTTGTATTACAAGGAATTGATGAAGACTTAAAGTTGCTGTATAATGGTGTCACAATCCAAACAGAGTGGTGGATTTGAGTTATTTGGTGCTGTAGTTTCAGTGTGTGGTGACACTTGCGCAGCATGAGCTTGCTGGTTTCAAGGAAGGAGTTGGTTTTGCATACAGTAAGTGTAATTTTAATGAAGAGAGCTTTACAAAAAGGACAATGGAAAAACATATTCAGCAGTGCCGTGAAATAGAAATGGCCAGCACAGACTTCTTGAAATCAGCCCTCAAAACCACCTATGGTATAGAAAAAGCAGAAAAAGCAAGCTGGTTGATTTTCCAGCCTTTGACCTCATTCGGCAAACTTCACAGGACATAATGCACATCATTCTTGAGGGTGTTGCACCAATGGAAATTAAGTGTGTTAAAAAACCTTGTTTTGTCTGGACAGATGAAGTTGGACGTGTTCAATTTAGCCATGCAGAGTTTTCCTTTGTCACCAGTAGATGTATGTGACAAACCCTGCCCTATAAATGTCAGTACCTTGGCATCAAATGATAACAACCTTAAACAGTCCTCAGGGCAAATGCTGATATTGTTGAAGATCATGCCTTTTCTGCTGAATACTATAGAGAAAAATGAGTATGTTCAGTTTGTTTTGGACTTAATTGAGATAGTTCAGATACTTTTTGCCCCCGTTTTATCTGTGCAGACTGTATTAAGACTGAGAAGTATGATTGAACAGCATCTGAAACAGTTTAAGCAACTTTTTCCTGAGAATAATGTAATTCCTAAGCAACATTACCTGCGGCATCTCCCTGCCCAAATTCTTTCCCTGGGCCCTATGATAAGACACATGTGCATGAGATTTGAGTCAAAGCACTGTTTTTTCAAACAGCGGTCATCTAAATTGAACTTCAAAAATGTCTGTAATTCACTTGTGAAACATAATCAGCTTTTTGAATGCTGTCAAAATGAAATGGGTATGGAGCATCTGATTTTTTTAGATGAGAAAGAATTGGGTCCTGTCTCAGAAGTAGCAAATATGGAGTATGTTAATACAAAGATGAGAGATTTTTGGGGGATTTATGGCATATAATACACAGTCAAAGTAAAGTGGCTTATTCTCAGTGGGAACAAGTACATAAGTGACAGGTCTCTAATAATCACCAATACAAATGAGACAGTGCCTGTCTTCGGATTTATAAAAAACATTTATGTGGTAGACAGTTCATTGTATTGTTCTGAGTACCCGCTTTATGAGATAGTGGGTTGGAATAGAGATCTTTTAGCCTATGAAGTTGCAGTGACTAATCTTGCTCAAGCAACAGAGTTGATCGATGCTGAAAAGCTAGTGGATCATACATCATATTACCCTGTCAGTTTCAAAAACACCACGTATGTTCTGACAAAATACTATCTTGGTGATGTTGCTGCACTTAAACATTGAAATGAATGTGAATAAACATGTTACAACTGTGGCCAGAGTGTGTGTGAATGCTTACTGGGAGGTCTTGAAACAAGTTTTCTTAGCTAAGAAGTGGTCATGAAAGAGTATCTGACATAATTCGGCTTACTTTCTGTGAAAAATATATAGTTTTAGGATCTACTTACTAACTAAGAAATAAAAGACAAATATTCTCAAAACAAGAATAATAATCTTACACATTCTGTGCTTGCATAGTATACTGCTCTCAAAACAAGATCAAAAAGACTTTTTGGCTAGATACAAGATTGGAAGACTTGCTTAGATTGTTAATTTTTGCAGTGACTCGGTGTAATTTGAATTTGTTAGAAAAGCAAAAAATCAAGCATCATGAAAACTAATCGTGCTAGACTTAAAAGCTGAATTTAGGCAATGAAGACAGATTTCACTTTCAGATTATTTTGGATCTATTTTTATTTGTGAAAGGTAGTCTGCATATGGACTGAAGCCTTTTTACACACACCAGTGTGGAGGCCACCCAGGGGTTCCAGCGTCCTCATCTTACAGCCATAGCCTTTCAAAGTCCGTTAATTGCCTGAGGAGAGAGGAGATGTGGGGATTGACTGAGTTGTTCTTCTTCTCATGCACCTTCCCACTTTTACGGCTAATCAGCTTTGCAGTCTTTCCGCCAGTGACTTGCATCAGTAACATCAGACAGCAGGTCCCTTGATTGGAAATTTCCCAACCAGCCCAACAGGAACAAACAAAACAAACCATCATAACATTTTATTCATACCTTTGGATGAGCAGCCAATCACGCAGCCAGGCACAATCACCCGATCCTCACTGCTCAGCATCCAATGGGTTGCTGTGAGAACTTCACCTAAACATAGATAAACATAAGGTTTATCATATTTTATTACTTTGTTCTTTTGCTGTTTTTTTACATGCATGTTCTTTCGTTGCCTTCCACACAAACATATCCTTGTTAAACTAATATGTGTCATTCATCTAGACTCAGGCTTTGTAACAGACAAAAAAAAAAACCCACTACCTAAGACAATTAGTCTTGGAGAGTCAGAAACAGGCTGCTGTTGATAACGCCTAAAAGACTTAAATAAACTTAAAACTAACATTAGGATTACCCTCAGATCAACTGCTGAAGTTAACATGATCAATCCAATATCATTTTCAAAAGCCCCAATACACAGTATAATAATTTTAGGCTTACATGCCTACAAAATGAGTCCCCTATAAGCAGGAGAATCACACATGGACATGGATTACACTTTTCTTCTCTGTTGCTTTTGCAGTAACAAGTACATTTGTTGTAAACTCCAAACTTAATCCTTTCACTCACGTGCAGTTACTCCGACTGGTAAGCTGCCGCTCTGTACGTGTAAGTGTGAGACACACTCGTGGGGTGTTGTTTTCGTGGTCCACGACCTCTCCCTTTACTTGGCATATAGGTCTCTTGACCACGTCTATCTGACTTTCTTGCGCTCCCCTTGTTGAGCAGGAGAAACAAGCCAAATTTGAATCAATTTTTTACAAACACTGAACAACAAATCCTGCATATAAGCCTTTAATTAAAGGTTATTGTGTAAATGTAGAGTATTCCAAGCTAAAACTTCTTTTAATCTCCAACACTATACACAAACTTCTATGTAAGTCGGTTGCCATTTGATTTTAGGATGATCGGTTCCACAGTTATGTAACTTTGAGGGCCTGAAATAAACTGCACTGTCCTCTTTACAAATATTGTGTAACACATACCACAATTGCCTCTCCTGTCCTGGAGATAACAGGGCTGAAGCATGTAGCTATCATCTTTAGCTTAACTTTACCTGTCTTTAGCTAGATAACATTTGCAAAAAAGAAGATGGTCATAGCAAGAAGACCGAGAACTTCTTTTACAGAACAATTTTGAAAAACAAATATTCAGGAAGAAATGAATATATATTTAAAGATTATTCATGCAGACACAAAGAACAAGAGAATGAAAAAGTCACATTTTTGATTTTGATTTTTTTTTTTATTTTGATTTCATTCAGTGTTAGTTTAGCAAGTATTGTTTTGAGTTACCTGGATTACCCTCAAGTGGGCAAGGAAAAACTCCCAAAACAACCAGTAATGGTGGAATTGGAAGAAACCTTGGGAAGGATCACACAAGAGGGGCCCCCTTCCAGGGCGTAGTAACTGGGTGGTCTTGGTCTTGGTCTTGGTCCAGGTTCTTAATTAATAAGAATTGTGGCTTACCTAGTGAGGTATGCCCTTGGTCCGAATTTTTGGAGATTGGTTGAAGAATGTTGTAATGAGATTTGCCTTTTGACTTGATGGTGGATGAGTGGTGGATCTTTTTGGTTATGGGAGCCAATTTATCTTCAGACTTGTGCTGGTCTTGGTCCAAGTTGGTAATTCTTCTTGAGAATCAGTCATGGTCACGATCAGTTTCAGTCATGAAGACTTTCATCTGACCTGCGGAGGACTGCCCTTTTTCCGAATTTTTGGAGATTGGTGGAAGAATGTTGTAACGAGATTTGCCTTTTGACTCGACGGTGGATGGATGGTGGACCTTTTTGGTTATGGGGGGTAACTTATCTTCAGTCTTGACGATGACGTTTTTGGTGACAGCAGGTGCCTGGGTGTGAGCTGATTTAATGTCACGCTTCTGCTGGGACTTCTTGGAAATGGGTGGGAGGCAGACAGCACTTGATTTGAGAGTTTCCATTTTGGAGACAGCATGGACCTGGGTGGCAGCTGATTTGTCCTCGTGCACATTCTTGGCTGGACTGTCCACCAAGGCCTGTCTAGACTCCATGTTCTGCATCCTCTCATTCAGGTACAGTTTTTTAAGGGCAGCTTGCTTGTGAAGGGATTTCTCATAGTCACCCTTATACGTATCAGCCTTTGTTTGTAGCATATAAACTTGTCCCCTTAATGCCTCGTTTTCTTTTTTCAGGTCTCTAATTTCCCACTTCAGTTTTGGGATCTGGTCAAATGTCTCTGGAGGCAGCAGCCGTGACATACTACGCTTCAGCTCCTCACACTCCTTTTCCTTTTCATCAATTATCTTATCCTTCTTTTCCAGTTTTCTATGCTTAGTTGTCACTTCTTGGGTCTTGGTGACCAGGGTCCTTTGAAGCTCCTTAATCTTATCCTGCAACTCAAATATGCTAACGGGCAAGTCTGGGGGCAGGTCAATATTGATAACTGGAGGTATGACGGCATCTAGCTCTTCAATGACCCTTTTCAGTTGTTCCTCAAGGTCATAACACTTTCTCTTTTCTTTGAGAATCACTTGATCTTTTTGGGCAAGTTGCCCCCTGAGAGATTTTGCAAGAAATACCTTGCTCTCAAGATCAGTCTTCACCTTCTGAACTTTCTCCACCTCCAGTTTAAGGACATGCATTTTGTTCTTTAAATCTGTCTCCTGCATGTTCATGGCCACTTCCAGGTCCCGGTTTTTCTTACTCAGCACAACCATTCTCTGTTTGTAACGAGTCAGCTCCTCATCCAGGAGATCTCTCTGTCTGGTCACCTGTTTTAGGAGCTTCCCCTGTTCGAGGAAGCATATCTGCTCTTTTTTCAATCTTTCAGCAAATTCCTCTCTTTTCGCCTTATGATCTTTTATCTGCCTTTTCAGCTGTTTTATTTCTTCCTGTAAGAGTGAGGTCTTTCCTTCTTTGTATTTGAACTGTGAAATCTTTTTCAAAAGGTCCTTATTTATTTTGTAGACGGCGTCCAATTGTTCTTTGAGCCTGATTATCAGGTGTTCCACCTTGACCCTATCTTCGTTCAATACTGCAGTTGCAGTTGCAGTTGCGGTGAAATCACTTATTTTTCCTTTCTCCATCTCTGGTATTTCCTTTTCAACAAGAACGTCTGATTGTTCAGATATGATCTGTGCGCCGTGACCTCATTTCAGGTGTATTTATAACTTTCAGGTCACATGCTTGATGACATCATTGCTTATGTCACATTGGTAACCTTGGCTTTTTCCGTTGCATCATCAGATGACAGGGCCCCGCCCACATACGTATCATGTGACACATTCTTTTGAACAGCTGAGCAGTGGCGGCTTTGATGTTTAAAAATCAAAAGCACACGCTTTCTGATGTCACGTCACATTATACGTCACATGATACGTACATACGTACGATAGGGATAAAGTTGTGACTATTTTTAAATCACCATTAATTCCATGACATTTTTAAAAGTTGCGATGCTTATTACAATGAACTGTGACATTTGGTACATACCAAACTTAAAACCACAAGAGAAAACATTTGCAGCTTACTTTTATCATCAGCATCTAGCATAATAGATAAGAGAATGAATAATACTGTGTCATGCCATTGATCGCTTAGGCCAAAAGCTTGAATTCTAAAGATAAATACATAGAAACAATGAAATTCTTTGGGTAGGTCAGTAGGTCAGAATGAGGATGACAGATTCTGATGTCACATGACTCCGCACTAAAACATCAAAGCAGAATGTTGTGATGTAATAAAGACGAAAGGTGATGATGTCATCAAGCAGTACAAGGTATCAAGTAGAATCTGCACAGTAACATACACTATATTGCCAAAAGTGTTCACTCAGCCATCCAAATCATTGAATTCAGGTGTTCCAATCACTTCCATGGCCACAGGTGTATAAAATCAAGCACCTAAGCATGCAGACTACTTCTACAAACATTTGTGAAAGAATGGGTCGCTTTCAGGACCTCAGTGAATTCCAGCGTGGTACCGTGATAGGATGCCACCTGTGCAATAAGTTCAGTCGTGAAATTTCCTCGCTACTAAATATTCCACAGTCAACTGTTAGTGGTATTATAGCAAAGTGGAAGCGATTGGAAACAACATCAACTCAGCCACGAAGTGGTAGGCCACGTAAAAATCACAGAGCGGGGTCAGAGGATGCTGAGGCGCATATTGTGCAGAGGTTGCAAACTTTCTGCAGAGTCAATAGCTACAGGCCTCCAAACTTCATGTGGCCTTCAGATTAGCTCAAGAACAGTGCACAGAGAGCTTCATGGAATGGGTTACCATGGCCGAGCTGCTGCATCCAAGCCTTACATCACCAAGTGCAATGCAAAGCGTCGGATGCAGTGGTGTAAAGCCCCGCCCCTTCCTGTTCCAACATGACTGCGCACCAGTGCACAAAGCAAGGTCCATAAAGACATGGATGAGCGGGTTTGGTGTGCAAGAACTTGACTGGCCTGCACAGAGTCCTGTCCTCAACCCGATAGAACACCTTTGGGATGAATTAGACTGGAGACTGCGAGCCAGGCCTTCTCGTCCAACATCATTGTCTGACCTCACAAATGTGCTTCTGGAAGAATGGTCAAAAATGACCATAAACACACTCCTAAACCTTGTGGAAAACCTTCCCAGAAGACTTGAAGCTGTTATAGCTGCAAAGGGTGGGCCAACATCATATTAAATCCTATAGATTAAGAATGGGATGTCACCCAAATTCATATGTGTGTGAAGGCAGACGAGCGAATACTTTTGGCAACATAGTATATATAGAAGACAGGCCACATTCATACACCACACATCCAAATGCCCTGAGCAAACAAATACCATTAGCATACCAGTTTTTTCGTAAAATTCTTTGGCAAGATATACTACTAGATATAATACTATCTTAATTTATTGGTAATTTTTGGGGGGGGTAGCAGCTCTGTGCTGTCTTTCAGCTCAGCTTAAAGCAGCCAATGGTAGGATCTTTCTTTATCTTAGATTTTAAAATGACTCCTAAAAAAATAAGAAAATCTCAACCTGCACATAATCTTTCACATTGTGTTGCAGTAGGGTGGCACAGTGGCTTGGTTAGCACCTTGCCTCACAGCAAGGAGGTCCTGGGATCAAATTCCAGCTGGGCCCTTTCTGTGTGGAGTTTGCATGTGTTTCTCTGTGTCTGCGTGGCTTCCCTTTCGGCACTCCAGCTTCTTCCCACCATCCAAAAACATGCATGATAGGTGAACTGGGATCTGTAAAATGACCACAGCAGTGAATGTGAGCATGCATGGCATGTCTCCTGATCTGACACACTGACTTCCCTCTGCAGACTTTTCCACTGTTTGGTAGACCACTTGGTCTCTATGTTGAAATGTGGGGTCCATGGTGACAGAAGCAAGGACTGACCTGTAAGTGCCACAGATTCCTGTACCTTCTTTCAATGTTGCTGGTCTCTTGGCAGTCCTTGTAGAAAGTCCAGTTGATTTCTGGTTTCTCTTCAGGTTTAAATGCGGTCAAAAATGTGGTAACGTGCCTCAGTTAACTTGTAGAAATTACTCCTGTGCTGGAATATTCTAAATATAGTAAAAATCTCAAGTGGCAGGTTATCTGTAATTTAATCCACTACAATGGAAGCTATAAACTGAGCGTCAAGACAGTTTGGCGTGTTGTAGTAGGAAAAGCACAGGTCTCGATAAAATGAAAAAGGCTGAGTTCCATTTGGCTGTATTAATATCAGGGTCCTGGTGGTGTTAATGCTGACAATCTGTAGCACAGACATAGCTTAATGAGACACTTAAGCAGAACAAACTAATCATTAATCTTACAAATTACATCCTTTCTTTTCTTAATAAGACAAATCAAAATGTGTGTCGTGTAAACAGATAATAAAGCAGCAGAACTAATCTTTATGTCATACCAAATGGTACTGCATTTTAAAATGTAGGTTGTGTAAGACCAGCTGACACAGTGAGCCTATGGCCTCCGGTGCTTTTGGAGGTCTATACCCTTGACGACACTACCCACTTTGTCCACTTGCTAATCCAGCCTTGAGTTTGTTCCCAAACCACCCCTGGCTAATTTCTTTTGGATAATCCTGACCTCTCTTTGGAAAAAGAAGAGGCTGTGCTCTTCATGATGTCTTGGCAGTACTTTTACCACATGAGGGCAGAGTAGGACAAAACATCTCATAGACATAATCTGAACTGGCAAATTGAAAAAAAAGGACAGTATAAAAATTAAAAGAGGTTTGTCAGAATGCAGACGTGTTTGCATGGCGCAGTACAGTGAAGCAGTACATTTTGTATCAAAAAGTGCACGTTTTAGTATATAAGTATAGAACATACTGCAAGTTGTAGTGTTAGTAAATTTATAAGAAAGGCTCAGATATGTTGTTGTGTTGTGTAAAAACATTTTTTTAAATTGAAGGTTTAGGCACAATGGACCCAGGGATTGTGGTTTCTAACCAAAATACCTATTGTTTCTTGCCCCAGTGGTGTGGCTGTGTTGCATTACTCCCTGTAAATGAACTAAAAGACACTAGCAACCACTGATACACCATGTAAAACACGATATCAGACGAGCAGTGTCCTCATTCTCTGTGTGCATGAGATATGGAAAGCATGATCAACATAAGTGCAACTTTCTTATTCCCTTAGAGAACAGCTGTCACAGTGCAACGAGCTGCTCTGCCTCCATGCAGCTTGTGACAAGAAGTGTGTGTCGGGGGCAGTGGCAAAGATAGGGATATTTGAGAGTGCAAGGATCCATTTGAATGTGTTTGTCAAGTTAAGCATTGCACTCAGTGCACCCCGATGCTTTCCTGCTTTTTGCTCTGCAGATGTTAGCGCTTATGATGCTGCCTCTATCTGGCCTTTACATGTAGATGTGTTCATTTTTTTATAACACCACACCCTGAGATAACTGAATCAAACGAAAATTAAAAATATCTCTATATTTCCTTTAAAAATGTGAAATGATAGAAATGTAAAAGATCATAAGTCACTAAAGCACACTGTAAGGAGAACCTGCTTTCAAAACAATATGAACCACCACCTGAGTTTCGACATATACACCTTCCGAGGTTTGACGCTTGGGCTCCTATTGGTTGTCTTTTTCACGGGAGCTGGAAATTTTGCACCGGTCTTGTCAAGCTAACGTGACTGCAAAATTTCCATGTAAGAAACAAAATAACGGGCGTCTACCCATCTCATTACAATTCAAATCTGTGTGACCATTCATGTTTCTGAACACTGAAAATGTGTAACTGTAGATACTTTAGGGCTATCTTAAGGGATGTAATTGATTTCAGACGGATAGCACTCACTGGCATATTCACCAGCGGGTAAGCCGTAAGAGGTTTATTTTAGAAAAACAGTAACCGGAAGTTCTCTGTCTGTCTCGTTGTCGGACTTGACGCTGGCCTACAACAGGGGGTCAGCAAACACACGGCTATTATCACATGAGCAACAGTTCGTTGTAGAAAAGCACGGCACCGGCGTGAACATGTTGACCGACCTGTGAGGACAGCTTTGGACGTCTCGTGAGTGAAAAGGCTTAGGACTCCAGCGGGACCGGTAATTACTGTCCATGGACTTTGGGGTGTAAATAGCTGACAGCCGCACTTTCCTCTCCGAGCGTGAGTACACGACTGAGCGATTATCAGGAATGTTATTTTGAAATGCTTCATATGTGGCATTCATGTTACGCTGCCCGGGGGTACAGCATTTGTCGGCGCAGAACGCGTTTTAAAGCTGAGTGCAGTGGGATTTTATTTGTGTGCTGTTATGTTTCCCCGGCTGGAACTTGGTACTGGTGCAACAGGTGACGTGGGCAGGCGCCAAACAAAGGTTTACTGGTCATTTGGTTTTACAAAAGCGGTTTGGATCCATGATGAAAATAAGGCAAACAGACATGACCTTGCAACTTATTGCCATGTGATGTAATGAATGGTTACTAGGTGTACTATAGACTTGACTGATAATATTCACACTTAAATCCACAGGTAACAGAAGTGTAAAGAAAGGTAAACTTGATTCTACCTGCACTATGATATAGGTCACTCATGGATTGGCATGAGAAGAGATGGGTTTGCTTATAGTTTCATCCCACATGGACTAAACTATAAGCAGAAGCAAAACATCTTAAATAAGCTGCAAAGGCATTGAGAAGGACATCAAAGATGCTGAAAAGCCTTTAGACTTTCCTGCAGGTTTGCCCTCAAAAGGGACAGTCATATATCCTGGTGAGTTGTCCCTCAGGATTTGCAGGATTGCATTCCCTCAGTGCTCTATGAGAATTATGTGATGTACTTATGTAGGTGTGTCCTTCTTCTCAGCTTCCAGCCGATTCCTGTGTGCAGCAGGTGGCTTCATGTCACGAGAGACCTGAAATCCAGTCAGGCGAGACGGTTGCATCTCATCTCACAGCCTGCACTTGTTGTGGAGTGGCATTTCAGTAGCGGGATAAACGTTCACTCTGTTTTCACTTGAGTAATATTATAGATGACTCCTCATTAGAGCTCGATCTGCATCTCATCTTATTGAGTGCCTCCATTATTTGTCGTTTAACCCTGGTAAACAGTGCAGAGGTCTGAATGTTACGCTGATTGCTGTGTGAGGACTGAGCATCCAGTAATCTGTCTGTTTTCCATTTGTTTACATGGTTCCATTCAAATAGGCCTACATGGGTTATGGATCACACTTGTTGTTGCAAGTAGCTTATAGTTGCTGACTGTGAGTGTTGGTCAGAAGCAGCTTGGTCAGCATAAAGAGCAAACAGGTCAGAGGTCCAGAACTTGGACAAATCCTTGTTCAACGGTGGTTTTAAACAGGGGTAATTACAGCAAATGCTTGTGGCACCTAGTCGCTGCTGTTTCCACGCCATTACTGCAGACTAAACCATATGCTCGTTGGAAACTCTCATACGACTGAGAGCAACAACCGAAGTTTGAGTCTGTCTCACTGAGTTTTTTGCATTTTATTTCTTTTCAGACTCAGCAAATCCTCCAAAAACTGATCACAGGAGTCTGAATAAAGCTCATTACCAAACTGTACAGAATGTTTTGACTGCATGGAACACTAGCTGCAGGAACACTAGCCCCATTTGTGACCTCAGCACTCTGTGTGTTAGTACATGATTCAAACACACAGCGTGCCTAAAGCCAAACCGCGCAGATGTCGGGCTGTGTCGGACTGTGCCAGCCACAGCTGACTTAAAGATACCTTGTGGCGTTTGCATTTAGTGTCAGGCTGACTCAAAAAAACACTTTGTCTGCACCCCTGAGGGCTAACAGACATGTTGAATGCTTTTACTTTTTCATCAAACATTTTATAGGCCAGTCTTTGTTTTGCTTACGGCCACGGCTGAGTCCGAAACCGTTCCCTCAGTCGCTTGTTCACTGTTCCCTATGGCGAGTCAACAGTTCAGTCAGATTTCAGATACTTGATCATTGTCGTCATTTTGTGACATCACTGACAGTTTTAGAGACTCACAAACAAGCTAACTTTCAAAAAAAGGGGCATCGCATTGTGCGGCTGTTTCCAGCAAGGGGTGCGCACACAATGGGTGACACTTTTTCCATTCCATTGTGAAAATGCAGTGCTGATGGGTCACAGCACTGCACAGTAAAGCCGCTTTTCCACATATAACCCTTCACACCTTGCCTAGGATCAGATGAATCTCCCATGCTCATGTTGCATTTGCTCTGAAAGATGCACGTGCATGTTCAGATGTTTTCAGCGTCCAGCCTTCATGTGTCCCTCGTCACTCATGTGCCTTTGCTTTTGTTGTTGTTTCGGTCTAGATTTGAAAAGTCATACGACACATTTCACTGCTTGGACTGGTTGCAGGTCTGTCCAGTTGTCTACAGGCATGCTGGTTTGTGACCACTGATGACACCTCATGGAAATCAAAAATAAACTGGCCAATACGCTTTTGCAGATTAGTCTGCTGATGTCAGGCTATGTGAGACCCTTACCTACGTGCACACAGGGCCAAGATCTGTTTTGTGCTTCAACCGCACACAGTTGTGTGAAATGAAGGCAGGTTGTTACCAGGATTTCAGGGTTGACCTTGCACTTTTCCTGCAGTTGGGACACAACTACTTTCTCTCTCAACCCCACACACTGTAAGCATACAGTATACATTACACTCTGAGCAGCGCTACGCTTTTAACAAGAACACAAGAAAATCAAACATCTTGGCTTCCTTCTTCTCCATATGCGGGTGTGTATTACAACAAGGGGGCGAGCTTTGTTTAAGTAAAGGCTGCATGCAGTGAGATCAGACCGGCTGGTCTGAGTGTTTCTATTGGCTCAGTTGCAATTTCGGCAAAGGAAGCTTTAAAATAACTGTTCTATCAAAAACTGGATCACTCGGTGGAAACAGTTATGTTAAGTTATTTATGGCAAATAATCTTTAATTCATAGCATATTAATAACTCTGTTTACCCACTCTGTCCCTTAGTCTGTGTTTGAGTGGTGCTACAGTTTGTCTCACACCATCTTTTTAATGTTTGTGGCCTCTACAGAGACCCCTTCATAAATCAAAACTGGGTTTAACATTCTAACAGATATTGAAGGAATTTCTTTTTCTTTCTTAGCTTGTGCTTTGACATTTGCTTCCTACTGCTGTGCAGCCAATCCTCAAGATGTTAATCTCAGACAGTTTCATGTTGCTGTTTTCTACTGATCTGCGCTACGATGCCCGTGGGGGCAAAAAAAACCCAACAAAAAACCCAAGAAGAAGCCGTTGCACAAGCTGTCACTTCCTGGAATGAGTGGTTGACTTATAAGGGAGTGTCACTGTGCATATCAGTCCAGGAGGAAAAGCAGCAAGACAAAAATACACCAGGGAACTGAGAGTCACTGGCAGACCAGATGGGCTGCTGTCAGATGAGAAAGGCCAAGTTGAGCTCCAGTAGGCCTCGCTTCATTTAGAACCTATATCTGAGTTGTAGGATGATTTAAATGGTCCTAGAAGGAACCTTTAGTTTAAGTTTTAGTTTATTTTACAAAACCATTTGTTCTATTATCTCAAATACATAACATACATTTTTTTAAAAAATGTTTGCGTTTCATTTGTTAAATCTGTTAATATTTTTGATGTTAACATTGCATCAAATGACTTGCTGTGATGTAATCACAAAGCATTATCACCGTAATACAATCTGTTTAGATAACAGATGGTACCTCATGTTAACATGCATCTCTTTTCTGTGAAAGTTCAAGGGTGTAGGGTCAGCACATTTGAGCCAAAGTCAGAAACATCAAGCCTCCTGTTGCCTGTTTGCTTTGGGTAACTACAGCATTTACATCAATAGCCTAAGGGTTTAATCAGTGATTATCAACCTACAAAATCCTCCACTTCTTCAATACACATGGGGCCAAATGCTACTCCATAAGGGGGGAGGTCTTAAATTCTAATCTAAGCCAAACCACTTGTAAGGGTTGGGCTGTTAAGACATGCATCAAGTTTTAGTTCAGTTATGCCTTAAAGTATTGACAGACACTGTATGAAAGGAATTTCCTGCAGAGCTGTTGTATCTGCAGATGATGACATTAGACTCATGCAAACAAGCGATTGGCTGTTAAATTCAAGAAAACCATAAACTTGCAGTTGTGTGATCTGGTATCTGAGCTACGTGGACATGCTATGTTAGATGTAGGCGAGTTGCAGGCCCGATCCAGGCCTAAACCTCCAGTCTTGTGGTGTTAATACTGCAAGGATTAAGGGTCTGATTTCAGAGCTCAAATGCACCAATTAAAGCCTGTCTCAGTACATGCAAACATATGGCATGTATAATTCAAGCCAAGCTACCGGTGTCTGTGTTGTAAGAGGGGCAGAGTCCTGACTCAAATCCATAAACTCAGATTTAGATCCATCAAATCTAAACTCTAGATTTCAACTCAGGTTCTGCCATAGATCATGTGGGCAAGAGAAGATGTAGGAGGGGAAGTAATGCAGTATTTAAATTTACTGCCAATAAATGGAACTGAATTTTGATGAGCATTTGAGCTATATTGTTTCAAATTTATGTTTTTTGCCTGATGAGAACACTGAAAGTCAGTTCATGAACTTGAATTTGACATTTGACGTGTTTTTAATATAAATTTTTTTTGTTGATTTTGATGTTTGCTGAAGCTTGAGACCCATGGTGACAACACGCAAATGCCCATGGGCAGCATAGCAGACTTGCCAGTGCAGGTGATCACGTAACATGTAACTCCAGTCTCTCTGGTTAACATGTGACATGGCACAGTTGCAGCTGCTGCATGCGCACTACCATGCACTAAGTCAATTCAATTCAATTCAGTTTTATTTATATAGCGCCAATTCACAACAAGTCATCTCAGGGCACTTTACAAACAGAGCGGGTCTAGACCACACTCATTACTATTAATTACACCCAACAGTTCCACCATGAGCAAGCACTTGGCAACAGTGGCAAGGAAAAACTTCCTTTTAACAGGCAGATACCTTGGGCAGATCCTGGCTCTAGGTGGACGGCCATCTGCCTTGACCGGTTGGGAGGAAGTCAGGCTTGTAGCAGTTTTTGCTCATGTAAATCAACATAACTGTCTAAATTTAGTCTTACGTTTGAGTTGCTCAGTTAACTTTAGAACTGAGTTTTACAAATTGTCTGTACCAGTTCAGTTATAACTTTATTTACAAGGTTCTTGTTCCTATTTTAACCTCCTAGGACCTGGCGTCCACATATGTGGACAACACATGCATGGGAATGCAAAAAGATAATTATTTGTTTTTACACTTAGCAGGTCCCAATCAACCCAAATAACAAAGAGAAATCAATAAAGCATGCCATGCAAGAGTTTAGGTCTTAGGAGGTTAAGGAAGTTACGTACGTGGGTACAGTGGGTGCACGGTCATTGTGGGGGAACGTAACAGAAATGGCAGATCGCATATTAGACTACGTAACTGGTACGTAAAATCAACTATTTGCTGATTTTAGTCGGACGTCCGCAAGCACACTATTCATTTCTCTGCTCCTTTCAGCCACACGTAGTTTCCTGCACACAGTCATCTAGATCAGAAAACATACATTGACGCCACTGAAGTCAGCAATGCCAATTTAGGCCTTGTTACCAAACCTTTCCTTTTACAGTCATATTGTTTTTATTGGTGTTAACTAGATGTTTGGACACTCCCCCATGCTTTGTTACAACCTTTGTACCAAAGGTTAGAATCAACACTATGCCCTTATTAGTGAGACTGCATTCAAAGAAGCAGACCAGGTGTGATAGGGAAAATCCTTAAAAGGAATCTTTACCCCCCCCCAGACGCACAGGCACTGTTATCTGTCCCCCTATATATCTGTTAAGTTTGATTACAAACTGCTGTTAAAACCACACCAGGAGTTCTTTGAGACAGTATCATCAATAATGGTATGTACAAAGAGTATTGTTCTTACTTTGAGTGTGTTTCAACCCATTCAGGCTTCTTGGCACCCACACGTAGAGTGATTTCTGAAATTTAATCTCAGCTCCTTCAGGACCAAAGGAGAGATCAATATTTGATTTTTCATATTTGTTTTACCAGTTTTACGAAATTTCCTGATTTCTTTGTAAACCCACCAAAAGCTTAAAAACATCTGTGATGAAGCTAAAGAGGCTGTTTTATGTTTGTTCTTGTTTAATTTTTTGAAAAATGTAATTTTGACCAGTGAACATCAGCTTTGGGATTGACCTTTGACTAATGTTCACTTGAAAAAATGGTAAAATTCCTACGGCATAATCATGTCTCCTGGGTAAAACAACAGTTTTTAAAGAAGTCTGTATCACACCCTGCCTAATGTGGACTGCCATGGGATTGCCTGTCTACAAAGAGTTGCTCACATGTCCCAAATATATTTATTGTTATAATTTTAAGACTAATTTGATATTATTGGAAATATGCTTATTCACTTTCTTTCCAAGATTCAACAAGAGCAGTCCCCTGCTCATGACTGCAGATTTAATATAAAGCTACAGGGAGATGGCTTGGGTTACCTTAAAGATGTAACAGCTTGCCTGCCAACGGTGTTAAAGCTTCCAAACTAGCACAACATAATAACACATTCTCCAAGACACAGTGACTGTAGATACAACCATGTATGGATTGAAAAGGCAAGCTACAGCGTTGTTGTCCCTTGGGTCACTGAAGGACGCATGACAACAGAGTGGTACTAAAATTCTTGTTTAGCTGTGAACGAGTGTATTTCCCAAAATTAGAACAATATTTCTTGTAATTATTGTAGTAGCATTCTTTTGTTTGTTTCTTTAGGTTGTTTAGTCAGCGGGATGTTAGCATTATCCTCTTAGTGCTGAACTGAAATTGGGGGACAGCTGTAAACAGCACGGGATATTCAGACTCGCCTTGACTTTGCTTTTTCACCCTGCGTGAGTCCAGATTGATTTCCATGCATTTGAATTTTGTCTGTTTGGAGATTTCGGTTGCCCTCTGATGTGTATTTACATCTGATGAACCAGAGGAGATGCAAATCTTTCAGTCCTTTTCCTCCTTCCTTCCTGCCTTTTGACTTGGTCAGACTGTTGGCACACTTTCAGCCATTTGTGACTAAAGACACACTATATACCATGCCTCACAAAACAAGACTACATGTGTATTGAACAGTCTTTACCATTAACATTAGGACTATAAATCCCTACTTGAGAATGAGCCAATCAGATAACATGCATACCAATTGGAAAACAGTGGGAAACTTCATTCTATTGGTCACCTTCTTCAGACCCAAGTTGTGATCCTGCTGTAACTGGAGTTAAAGCCCACACTGTGTGACACTGGAAATACGACCACACTTTACTCCATGGGAAGTTTTGTCATAAACCTCAGCTGTTCCCTTAAGGATTTGTGTTATTCCGCCTTTGTGTTCATCCCTGCTTTCATTGTGGCTATCTGCTGGTCTTTGGTTCTTCAGTTGTGCACAACATACTTTTCGTAGATATGATTTCAGAGCCTCTCTGCATAGTTTCTGGGATATCATAGTATTTGAACATGTATTTAAGGCTCACAAGTCAAGAGGTTTGGCACATTTTCTGAAATAAAAGGGTTAGGTTTGCATTTTTCCAAGTCGGAAAGTCAGTATAATAAAAGCAGACTGAACTGATTTGCTGTTTCTGAACACATTAGAAATCTAGAAGATGCAATTATTTTGACTTTAAAGTCATAAAAATGCTAAATACTATACATGCCTTTTATTGGGGTACTTGTATATACTTTATGTGTACCATTAACCCATTACCAAATGAAATCCTGGGGTAAGACAGTGAACCCTGAGACTCGTGTGCATTGCTTTGGGTTAGTGTTAGAGACCAGCTTCATAAAGCACAGCTGCCCCCTTAAGGCAGCAGATGTGATAGGACTTCTTCCACGAATGTCTAGGCCAACTGGAGAACTGGGAGATGTTGTCTTGTAAAGCAGTTATGGCCACTAAAGATCAAATATGCTCAAAACCACGGGGGAGACCTCGAGCTGTTGACAGAACAACAGCCCTAAACCATGTTGGTCTCTCTCAGGTCCGTTCTGGTCGTAGAAGCAATACTAAATTTAATGATATTTCTCGTTTTCACCTTTTCAGACCACAGTGAATGTTTTGTTACATTTACATCTGTGGCAGAGCAGTTCTTTTACTCTCAGGGAGACGCACCCATTTTTCAGTGCATTCTTTCAACAGGAAATAAGCTGATTTCACGGCATCCTGTGGAGGTTTGTACTGGTAGGAATAAGGAGCCCTTATGAGCGGCTCCCCTTTTTTGTTTGTGTAGTGCATATATGTAGTGTGGTGTGACAAAAAAAAACTTCGAGAAAACTCCATCGGGAAGCTTATAGGAATCAGAACAGTCTAAACATCATGCTGTTTAGCTGATGCACCATGTGACCCACTGTACCTGTTTTTAGCTTTTTTGGATACTGTACTTCTACATTAATGACCCAGTTTCACTGTACTGTAGTCTCCAACCCAGGAAGTGGCAAATATGCCGCTGATGAGTAGTTTGCTCCCTCTTAGAGCCCCTTATCTGTGGGTGAAGCTTGGGTGTGTCGCTCTGAGCCATGGACCAGTCTGATGTGGCTCATAGATACTCATGCAGAAGTTTCCCCTCCGGAAAAGCTGTTAACAGCACAAGCAGTCAGAGACTTTGCGTTATTATTTTTCTAATCCAACTTTTTTTTTTTAAAGAAGGGTTTTGTTTAGAAAGAAAAGGGCATAATTATTGTAACTGGAAAACCGTCTAAATTAGGACAACCATATGTGGTGGATTCTGAACTTGGTGAACCTAGTTGAGTCCAGGGTCATTCCAGGCATCTGTCTTACAGTTGAACATTTGACAGGTAAACTCCAGATTAAACCACCATCCATACATGTTCATTCGAACTGATGATTGATCAGTCATTGCAAAAGTGCAGCCAACTTTCGTTCAGTGTGTTTCTGAGGAGGAGGCCGTGGGTCCAAACTTTTTTCTAATGTTCCTGCTCTCCATATTTCCTGTTTTCAGAAGAAATTTCCTCACTGCTGGAGCCAATCGGCATCACAATCAGCAGCTTCACCAAGTCTGCGCTCTCCCAGGTCAGATTTAAACCCCATTCATTTCATCCAACTAAAGAATCTCCGACGGTGTTTTCTGCACCTGACACGTGTCTGCCAGGGCAGACCTTTCTACACACTCTGCCTCATTCTCGTTTCTCTGTCTCACTGTTTTTGTGTTTCTCCTCTTCTCCTCTCTCTTGGCATCTAGTCTGTCTGGGCAGGAACTTGTTGACTCAGCTTTGATCCCTCTTTCAGACATTCACACACACGCAATATCACCCACAGGCCATTGACTTCACACAGCTAAAGTTCTATTATGTTGTGGTCATCGAACAAAATCTTGTGACCGACAGGGGGCTTTAATTATAATCTCTGCACAGTGCTGTGTTTATGTCACAATGTAATAAACAAAATAACAATGGTGGCTTTCTATGGCTATGGTTAATCATACTCTGAACACCTTATCTGCCTCTCAGGGTTGTAAAAATCCACAGACAAAACAATGAAGAACCCGACAGCTATATGTCAGTGATCTACTTGTTTTACACATCCGGTTTCATATTGCTGACCGAACCCCAGCGGGGCTCCACCAACACTTGCTGCCTTTTCGTTTTTTTAAGGTCATTTTGCTGTTTAGGAGAGAAAAAATCATAATGGAATTGAAGTTTCTGTTCAGGCTTCGCTTCACGAAAACCTGCAGTGTCACCTGTAATATTGCCAAAATTTGGGAAAAGCCAGGAACTGTGAAGCCGGGCGGGCATCGCACCTCACAGGACAGATTTTAAGCACATTTTGCACTGCTACTGCTCACAATGTGGTGACATTTTAAAAACAAAAAATACTAGTCAAGTAAAAACAACAAAGACACAGTAACTCCAGTTTCAAATCAATCAGCAGCCATGTTGGAAATGGAATTGTTGAACTGCTCAACCTTCAAGACAGCTGACCAAAATCCAACCAATTCAACAAGGATATCACTGTTCACTGATACGGACAACAGGCCACGCATCCTGAGCCCCCTCAAGCTGAAGGCCGGTTTTATGAATGTGGTTTCTTGATTGAAACGATTGCGCTGCCACATGGTCGCAAAGCAGTCTAACGCAAGCTCATCCCTAAACAGGGGAAGCGCTCTCACAGGCAGAGTGTGTTAGCTCATATTTATTTTGGAATCAGCCTCTCAGTTTCGAAACAGACACATTAGTCACTGGTCTTCCTAAGTGTAGGAATGTGATGAAGGAAAATGTTTCAGAGGTGATCTGCTGCTCTCTGGCTAGGATTCACATAATGACTCGGGACTGCCAAAAGATCACTTAATTGTCTGGAATATTTGTTGTTATAAGCCACAAAATGGCCCAGATTCTTGCAGTGTTGCGTTCCTGTTTCAAATTGTGTTGATGGAGCAGATTTTGGTTCATTCAAAGGTTATGGCATAACCCAGTAGCCTGAAGTGGAAAGACATAGTATAAGAGTCATTTGAGATTGTGGGGACTGCAGCGTACTGGATTTAAGTCAAAGGTGAATGTAATACGTACCCTCTGTTGTCTTTTTGACACCGGCCCTGGAAAAGAAAGGTGTTGCAGGTAACACTTTTCCTATTTGTTACGCAAAGCAATAGCCTTCATGGTCTGTAAAATGACATCATTTTGTGTCTTCATTGTGAATGAAACATCGCATTGTCTGTTACCCAGTGACACGTTTCCCCTGCTCTACTTGTCACCTGTAGGCTCCGGTTCCTCGTACCTCTGACACCTGGTAACCTGACTCCATACACATGACTTGTGTGACTTGTGGCATGCTGAGGGTCACGGAGCTTATGGTGAACTTTTACTTGGAGCTTCTGAGACTCATGATAATGCGCTCTGCAAAATACAGAATTCAGATCTCTCTGATTCCTGCCCGAAGTGGTCGTTTGGAATGTTGACTGCACTCTCTCACTTTGAACACATTTGATGATGCTGTACCAGATTTTCCTGAAAGATGAGTAGAGGGTTGGATCTCCAACAGGAACCATAGTCTTGCTAAAGCAGTTCCCTGTTTGTTGTAAAGACACAGTCAAGCTTTCCATCTAAAACCTACATTATCTTTCTCTGTCACCAGATCAGTCCCAACAGTGTTGGGATTTACCCTGGGGTCTTTGCAAATGTCTGTAGAGCTCATTCACTGTGATCAAACAGTCGCGCATTCATGGAATACCATGGATTACATGATCTCTATCTCAAATAATCATGTTTGGGCTGGTTGGGATTAATGATACAAGTGATAACAATTGCCCAAGAAATGACCTAGCTATACAAGCAGGGGTTAATTCATGCATCATTACTGCAAAAGGTTGAAACGGTGATTTAATCAATCACTCAATACATGGACAATTTATCAGCAACAGTTCTGATAATCTCTTAGTTTAATTGATTTAATAAGCAGTGAAGGAGTTCGAACAAAGTCAGCCTAGTTTAGCATGAAGCCTGCAAGTATGAGGAAGTGGCCATTCTTGTGTATACATTACACAAATGGGGTGCAACATGTTGATCAGTATATATTCTTTCTTGTTTTTACGTCAAGCTGCCTGCTAAGCTAAGATAATCCATCATGATCCCACCACTGGTTTAATATGTCACTTCGTACGCAAGTTGCACTGCCTCTAAACTTCACTTTGCTTCCAGTTTGAGCACACATGCATGTATGAGTTGGTGGGCAGGTGCACCAAACTTAACTTGGACACCTAACCCTATCATTCGCATACAGTTCATATAAATATAGCCTGAAACACTGTTAGCATCCTGTTACTTTACAGACGTTCTTGTATTGCAGGTTGCATCTCCATTATGGCCACTTGAACTCATTGAAATAGCTGACTTGATTAACAAGTCAGCCGCTCAGTGTTCATAAATAGACACATTATGAATGTTCAGTGTTAATCGGAGTGCGTGAGTGACAGAGGGTGCTGTGGTGTCATGACAAGGAAGCTGTATGTTGGAAAATGAGATGTTGTGTAATCACTTATAGGGACATTACAGTCATGGAAGCACTAATGATCTGTCCGTCAGTGACTGTACACACACAGGCCAGGAGTTCACAGTTAACATGCAGAGTGGAGGAAACACATTAAAACCTTAAATGGGAATGTGTTTCACCGTGTTTTATTCTATAACACCAGGTCAGTAAAAGCACGAGCTGAAAGGCAGATTGGAGTGGAGAGAGAGTGAGAGGTGAGGCAACTTAAAGGTCAGTTGAAGCTGTGATGCACGAGGAAGCTGAGGTGTGCAGAGGCTTGAAAGCAGTGTGTGCAATGTGTGTGTGTGTGTGTGTGTGTGTGTGTGTGTGTGTGTGTGAGACATTGACTGAGTAGCTGGCTGGTAGATTCATTGGCAGGCTGTCAAACATGAGTGTCCAGAGTCACATTAGAGACAAGTATAAGATAACTTTAAGATTACTGGGGCTGATGACAACCATGACCAGCATGTTACTGTAAGCACAATAAAAAACAAGTATTTTAACAAACAACCTGCTCAACAAGCATAAACATGTAGAAATGCAATATTTCCACCATATTTGACTACAGTCTTTGGACACCTCTCACTCAACCAGCTGCTTTTTCTGCTTTATTATTAAAAAAAATTAAAAATTGAAAAATCTTGTCAAATCAGTCAACCTCAGATTTTTTATTTTTTAAATTATGCTTATAGTAGCATGCTTGTCATATTACTGGGGTAATCTTATTGCATGATAAGTTATCTCATACTTGTCTCCAATGTGACTCTGGACACTCTTGTTTGACAGCCAGCCAATGAATCTACCAGTCAGCTAACCAGTCAGTGTCACATACACACACGTAAACACACAAATTTAGAAAGAGATACCAAGCTAACCACTTCCTGTACCAAGACTTCCAGAATGCACCCTGACAGATGTGCTTACATACAGTTCAGCTTCCAGCGGCGGTGATCTTTCCCATGGCTCTCCTGCTCTGTGTATAACGGCGCACACTTCACTGTGTTTTTCTCTTGACCTGATGGGCCAGGGGGAGTTGCAGCATATCATGTGTGGTCACCAGAGACAGAAACAAATAGGGCAGTTGGTCTCCGAGCTGATATCAGCATGTTTAAATCCAAACAAATTCCTTGAATTTCCTGGTTTCCAGCTCATTGTGTCCCATGGTTCCTTGTGCTCCAGGAATATGAATGAGATCCAGGAGGGTGAATAATCTGAGTATCTAAGTATTCTGGACTTAATTTGCTAAGATAGTTGATATTTTCACCGAAGCAGATATGGTCATATTTTCAATGTTGCGGCTTATTGGTGCAGTTGAAATCTTGTTTTTGATTGGTTGTCCAGGAAACAAGCATCAAAGCTTTGGAAACTTTTTATCTGGGCGGGCCATGAAATAGCCTGAAAGGTCTAAGGATTACGTATGTGTGTGCATTTGGGAGTTTGTGTGTGCGTGTCGGGGGGGAATTGTAATTGAGATGCTACTGTCTGCTGCCAGATTGTTAGGTACCAGAGATCCGAGACCCCCTCTGGGCCACTCAAAGACTTAAAGGGAAAGTGTGTGTTTCTTGGGGAGCGGGGTATGTGTGCACGGTGCGATATGTGACTGGCACAAACCAAAGCGCCAGCCAGGTGTCGTCTGTGTGCAGCACGCATTCTCCCTTGCCATGACGCACAAACTGTTTTCACACAGAGCACATGCACAGGTTTTCGGGTGATTAAGTTTCAAGCCTGTTGGACACTGAGTGTATAACTCTGTGCGTGCAGACTCTTATCTTTGGGCGTTTGTGTGAGAAACACTATCCTTCTACCAGGTGTTGAAGGACAGCAGATTCCATGGCTGTAATAGTTAGAATAATGCTGAGAGGCAAGGCAAGACTTAGGCCTTGAACCTGGAGCTTCCCTTGACGTTATAAGGCTGTACAGTGCATTTCAGCTCACTGTGGTGCTACCCGGCACACATGTACCTGTAGCAGTCATGTTCTCATTGATAAGCAGCAAAAATGCACTTTCAAACAGCAGTCACACACAGTTAGCAACCAGCTAATGAACATATTGGAGCCTTTATCAGCTAATGAGCCCAAGTTTTGCATCACGAATTTGTAATGTTCAAAAACAGAGCTGAACAGGAGTGAATATGATGGCTGTTGCTGCTCTGTAACTTTGGGTTGCAGTTCATCACATCAGCTTAAATGGAAAATGTTGTGTGCACAGCTTGTTTCAGCCGCCCAGAAAGAACGAGGTCTTGCAGGTTTAAGGCTGTGAATTACTTTTGCCCAGTGGATTGGGTGAGAGGGAGGACGAAAGCATATAACTGTGGTTTGCACAGAACTTGGTTCTTTGAAAAGCCTGTGGGAGTTCCAGTGAAGATGGATTCTAAGCTTCAGAATGCTCATTAGATGTTCCTGACTTTTCAAGTATTTTAGATTTAGATTTAGATTTCCTTTATTAGTCCCACACCAGGGAAATTTCAGTATGTATGTATGTAAGTATGATAAGATCACAAAAAAAAAAACATGAATCAGGAGTTTTGTCATACTGCTGGAATCTGGGTGATGGAACAGGGAAGTGATGCTCCTCTGATAGTGAGTAAACTTCCTGCTGTGTTGTGGGCTGTGAGCCTGGAACAGCCAGTAAAGATGGCACAGTCTACTGTGTGAATCTACTGTATTTCAGGATTTGTTTCTTCTGAATCTTGTGCCTCACCAGTTTGCTGCTTGCTTGTAATGTGACCGTGTTGTCTGTATTCCCACTTCTCCCATGACTGCTCAGCTGAACCCCTCTAAGCGCACTCTCTGTCATAATCCTACCAAGCATTCAGTGGGGCTGAAGTAGAAAAATATCTTTGTTGTAGTGAAAAAAAACACGTGCAGCTTAATTAATGACTGTTTGAACTCTCCAGGCTTGTTGTTATTGGCTTGAGGTGTAGTAATGCACAAGGTCTGTGTCCGCTGAGAACCTCATACAGAGTACAGGACATGACACTCTGGCTATTTGAGGCAACACATTGACCTCTGCAGGTTATTTTCAGTGCGACTGCAGACATTCCTTACATTTGGAATGTGACATCTGCTTTATGTTTTCAAAGTTTTCCACCACATAGCGTTTGTCCTCGTGCTTTGCAAGCGTGAGTCAATCCAATGTAAAACTAGAAACAACCGTGTTATATGCAGGACTCACGATTTCAACAGCTTGCATGGGGTATTGGAATGATGACCTTGTTCTTTATTGGTTTTATTTCCAGTATCTTGTGAGTCTGTCTGAAAATCTTTTCTTCTTATGTGTTTCTTTCAGAACTAGCTAAACATGGGGGAACGCACCACATCCTAGTCCACGCCCAGTACTGACAGGTTGAAAAGAGAGAACGAAAGAAGAAGCAGGAGAGAAAGAAGAGAGTTTTCAAGGACATTGGACACTGATTGCCATCAGAGCAGATGGGTGAGACGGAGGATGAGCGTACGGCGCAGGCAGGTGTGCTTTTTGAGAACTTCGTCCAGGCATCCACTTGTAAAGGGACTCTGCAGGCCTTCAGCATCCTCTGTAGGCAGCTGGAGCTGGATCCTCTGGACTACAGTAACTTCTACAAGTCACTGAAGGCTGCAGTCAGCACCTGGAAGGTCAAGGCCTTATGGACCAAATTGGACAAAAGGGCACAGCAGAAGGTCTACAACCAGAATAAAGCTTGCCAGGGCACCAGGGTAAGACAGTCCAACTGGAGAGGAAACTATACTTAGCAGTCTTTTGCTGTTTCTTTGACAGTGGGAGGATATACAGGCCCATTTGAGCCATGAACAGCATTGAACCTGTGCTGACACAGGATCAGTAGTTTTCCATGAGACACCGCCTCAAAGTGAAAGTGGTTTGTTTTGATAGGATTGCATGTGTGTTGGTTTCTTTGCCGGTTCGGCAGTAAAGGTGAGATCACATTTAAAAGTGTAGCACTGAAATTCATCGGTGTGTCTTCAGGAAATATGTGCTTCTATACACATGATGACATACATGAGTGACTATTCCTTGGGGTAACTACTGTATCCGGTGAGCTTGTTGCCCCTTGTCATTTTGTTTTTGAGACTGCACATTATACCAATCAATAAGGAGTTACTTAATGAGGAAGAATGCTCTCCAAGCTAGCGCGCATGCTAACTACCTGTTACCTAACAGGACAATAAGTTAACATATTCAAAAGACATATTTGCCCCATTGACACCATGTCTCAGCTGTCTACCAACCATTCCCCTTGAGTGGCAGGTTTATATTTCGATAGATGAGGGTAAAATGAAAGTGAATGGTGCATCACACATAAAACGCTCCAGTAGCTTCCTCTGTTTTGTACTTCTCAGTTCTCTGTTCGAAGGGCCAGAACTGTCAAGCCAGTTTGGTGCTTGATGTGAGAATCTAAATGAGTTTACTTTACTCGCTGTGAGTGAATCCACCGATTGTGTCGATTCCACTGAAGCCAATGATTTTGCTGCACAACTGTGGCACTTTGACTGTGTGACATTGTTTTCCTTGTTGAAAATAAAAGCCTCACACTAGCGGAAGGAGCTTTAAATATGAACCAACTGGATTAGGAGTAACTTAACAAAACTCTGATCAGATGAAGAAAAGCTGTCCACAAACAATCCTAGAAACCCACTCTGTGTAGCATTCATCAGTGTGTCTGGTGTCAGAAATGAGCTGAGTACAATAAAGGTTCTGCTGTTCGTTGTGGTGAAGTTTGTTAAGGTGCTCATCATTTACTTCCAACTGTGTATAGGCTGATTTTTATAAGGAATTATGAGTTATTTGTTCCCAAATACCCAATCCGGATCTTTGCCAGTGGATTAGTTAGAAAAATAAATTATATAAGTGGATTATTTCTGTAATTATAGGCAAATATTGGGTTAGACCAAAGTAAGCTTGACTTTGAGAGACTGAATTAACTGGATTTAGTGCATGGGCCTTGAGTAAATTCTGTTTAAATTCATATCAAGTAACATCAACTATTTATAGGATCAACTCTCATGAAAGTGGGCACTGAATTAAGTAGCTAGTCAAATATAGCAAGAGTTATACTGTTGTCTAAAGTTAGTATGTGAGTTCAAATACATATTTTATCTGATAAATATCTCATAGTTGTTGTTTCATGTAATGTGCTGGTCTGTCTTGCCTGACCTTGATATCTAAGTGTATTAAGCAGTCCCTTTAGCGTAGTGTTGGAATGACTTCATTTCTGAGGGAAAAGATAAGATGCCCAGAGGGGAAAGAGGCCGGAGTCTCACGGAGGGGAGATGAACACAGATGGGTTGGCCAAAAATAACAGCTCAATTATTATCCCAGACATTTTTGGGGGAGAAAGTGCTATTTGGAGAGAGAGGGTGGGCCTGTAGCCTGGTGGATGCTTTCTTTTCTCCAACACTGCATCCAGAGTCAGTTTCTGTAACTCACTCTTCTCAGTAGTTTGTTCTGTTACATGGAAGATGCCACAAACTATACCCCCTTAATGAAAGTTTAAGCAAAACTGTCCCAGATGGCTGTGCTAATTGTTTTGCCGGTTACTTCTCCCTTTAACTGTAAAATGGCCAAACGCATACTGACCTGGAAATGAGACGTTGACTGTAATCACAGAGGACCTTTGAGAATTTCCAGATGAAGCCTTTTCTCCCTCCTGTTCCTATTTCCATATCATGATGCAGCACAATGCTTTTCTCTTATCTCATCTTTGCTCCGGTTCAGGAGCAAAGATTTGCTGACTTTACCATTGTAAGATAAGACCACACTCCACACATATTGTAATACATTTTAATATACATTCTATACTTACTTCTGTAATGTCCCTTTTATGGAAAAAAGCATGTTTTTTCACTGTTGAGGACATACTGTAAACAGGGTATATTGCATGGCACACGACTATAGCTCAAACTGTGGCTTTGGAAAACATTATCAATCTAAAAGTTGTTTACTGAGAAAAACAGTTAATCTGGATTAATCTGGAATCATGTTTCTGGACACTGATGAAGCAGAGTCTATTATTCGGTCCTTGTTACTTCTGTTTTGGTCTCCACCAACTCCTGAGAGAAGTATCTTTCTCTATAGCTGCTAGTGTTCACAACTAGTTTTGGACCTTGTCGGTTTGATGCTTGGTGTTTACTTCTTCGGACCTGTTTTTTAGACTGAACCATAACATGGCCATTACGGACTGTAAAACCAAAACCAATGAGCTGAAAGACAGTAAACTGGTCTGTGGAGCTAAGGAGAGTTTATCAAGTTACACACCACTATTAGATCTGTTGTTGCTTGATAAAAATAAATAAAAATATCGATTAGTGCAGCTTTAAGTATAATCTTTAAAATCAGTAAAGAGAAATGCAGTGGTGTGTATTCAATCTTCATTTAATCACTATTTAATTTTGACCATGTGAGCAGCTCAGATTAGATCTACAAGTGTGCTTTGTTCCAGGTAATTGCTTGCCAACTATTTGCTTCCTCAAACAAATGCAGTGAGTTTGCAGTTTTCTTTAAGCAAAATGTGTCTTAGTCTAGAAACGGCACCTGAACCTCCCACAGCATTTTATCTATCTTGTCCTCACCTCTGAAACCATGTGGGACAAAACTTGCAATGTGCATTTCCAGCCCATTAATTCTCAGGATTTTATTGAAGTAGCATAAGAGCTCAAATCCTCCACCTGCTTTCTCAACTGCATTCCACCAAACAGTTTAAATCAGCTTCTTGTTGCTCTTTGCATGACCTTGTTAATATTGCAAACTCTCTGGGATTACCTCCCGATGACCTCGGCCCAAATTAAAACCAAATAAAATGCATGACACACTTTTGTTATGGCAAAAACCTTCTGCAGCTCATAAAATCAAATTGAATTGAGCCCAAACAGTTGGGCTTCCTTGCTTTTCAATATAATGTTGATACTGTGACTGGATATTTTATTAGGTTTGAAGTGTTGTCATGTCATGATACGTCATGAGTGTTGTCTTTTCCTTCCTTTACACCTATGGATTGATTGTTCACCCAGCACTTTGGTTGCAGGGTGCAGGAGTGAGGCTGTCCATCTTGAGGTCGTCCAAACTTTTAAAATTTATAAAACAACAACATCTTAAAGCAACAAATAAAGCCTTTATCGTTGTTGTGGAATGCAGAAGTAATTCAAATAATCCTTTTGAAGAGTGCTCTGAGTGCTGCAGTGCTCTATTCAGCAAGAAAACAAACACAACTAACAGTCTACAGTAGATGTTCCTCAGCACTTCCTCGGTAGTAGAGTACTGACGCCCCAGTCTTTTCCTTCTCCTGCCTCTTTAAACACTCAGTGTCTGATCATCGGCGGGGGTCCTTGTGGTCTGCGTACAGCCATCGAGCTGGCCCTGCTGGGCTGTAAGGTGGTGGTTATCGAGAAGAGGGACACCTTCTCCAGGAACAACGTGCTCCACCTCTGGCCCTTCACCATCCACGACCTCAGAGGCCTCGGAGCCAAGAAGTTCTACGGCAAGTTCTGCGCCGGCTCCATCGACCACATCAGTGAGTGTAAATCTGTATTGTTAACTTTGCAACTAATTATTTATGGTGCACTGAGTATATCATAAAGTATGGTAATGGGGAAGTTGACTGGAGCTAAACTTCCTCTTTCTACTACATTATTTTTCTAATTCCTCATACTGTTCCTTAAACTGCTCTGGGAAGGAAGAGAAATAATTGTCTGGTTATGTCCAATAGTTTCAGAGACACAACTTCCTCAACTTTTGGATCAGGACCCTTTTTAAAGTCACCAAGTCAATGAACATGTCAACAGGGTCACGGGAGATGTTAGTATGCTGTGTAGTTCCTCATTTATTGTAATAATAATGAATAAATAACACATCATGTTCAGTATATGTCTTTTCTATATTATTCAGTCCCCTTAAAACCAAGGCCCTTATTACTTGACAGCTACTCTTTCATGTCATTCATATACAGTTTGGTAACCTCCTTCTCTTGTTTGCTTTACTTCTGCACCTAAAAAACAAAAGATTGAGAAAAACTATATGAAAATTTTGCAGCTTTCTCTTTGTCCTGTTTTAAAAGAGATAACGTGCAAAATACCATACATGTAAATTAGGCCTGCTGCATGTGTCAAATCACTGCATTGCAGATAAATGTGACATCGTCAAGCCACAAAATCAAAGCGGCCTCAAAAGCACTTTTAATTTCTGCTGTCTATATTTAACCACGTGAGACGACGGCAGCCGTATTTGCTGCCTGTGTGACTCTGCAACCTGTGAGGGGAGTTTTTCCAGCAGCTTGGTTTGCTCCACTTTGTTTTCTTCAGTCCCTGTGTCCCCAGCAGGATGTTTCCACTGGCGCTTCCTACTCTCCGGCTTTAGAAATGGTGTCATGTCATTAATATCCTCCCTCGAAGATGAACTCTTCTGAATGCGCGTCTCATAACCCTAAATTGTCCTCTCGACAGTAAGTGCAGCTGTATCTTCTTCCCATAACTGCTGCTGAGAAAGCACCTGTAAATACCAGCTGCTGAGCTACACTATATATAAAGTGCATGGACTCAGTGAAGTTCAGTGTGTGTCGCACTCTGAAATAAGCTGCTTATTTTGTGTTTTATTCATAATGGTACTGCCAGGGTGTAGCAGATCTATGACATTTTATAGCGAGTTGTGTACGTAGGGATGCACTCATCAGATTCCCTCCATTGGTCCATTAATGTCACAGCTCTACATTAGACACTGTCTTTGTCAGCATCATTACCAAGCTCAGTTTCCAGCACTGATGACGTTCATTGAGTCACAGTGGGCCCACCGCTCAATTAACGCGTATAAAAAGAACATATCTTTTCACAGTTAATAGTGGTAGATGCTTCACAGTGGGCAAACTGTAAATTAATAAAACTAAATAGATGTAAAACCTGCCCTGTAAAATCTGCACTGGCAGCCGCGGAACCACACAGGAAAGCTGAGCAGGAGCTAGTTATACTGGCATCTGAATGCTTTAATTCTATACTAATTCTGTTTGTAAAGTGCCCTGAGATGACTTTTGTTGTGAATTGGCGCTTTATAAATAAAATTGAATTGAATTGATTTGGGTCTGGATCTGTTATATCAGTAAGATTAACTCCCTCTATTCATTGTGTCATCCATCCATCCAGTTTCTGTATCCGCTTATTCCTTTCGGGGTCACAGGGGTGCACACGGCTCCTTGTGCCTCCATGCAGCCTGGTTGGGGGGGGGCGCAGGTGAGGGAAAGATGGATGCAGTTTAAGACGGACAGGTGGCCAGTCTGTCGCTGGGCTTCGCTGTGTCATGAAACAAACCATTTTCTCTGTTTTAAGACACAGCCAGCACCATTTCTAACTTCCTGGGGAGATTACAGTAGGTGGAGGTAATCTGTGGTGTATGGTGCAGTGTGTGAATAGGACTGGAGAATTGGGGAACACTGACATCACCAGGTGGCAGATGTAGGAAGTGTACATTAGCTTTTTAACTCTGGCTTTCAGTTTTATATATATATTTTGTGTATATACAACATCTGCGCCTTTTGTGTGTCTCACTCCAGGTATCCGCCAGCTCCAGCTCATGCTGCTGAAAGTGTGTCTGATCCTGGGAGTGGAGATTCACGTCAATGTGGAGTTCACCAAACTTGTGGAGCCACAGGCTGAGCAGACCAAGGACGGTAAGTCTGTGTGTGTGTGTGCTGTTCCTGCACATTAAAGGGTTGGGAATGGCAGTGACGTACAGGGGCTTCTCTGCATATCTAGACGATATATATGGAAAGACCCCTGATCACAGAAAACATATGTGGAAGTGATCAAGTGTAGAGAGGAGGCATCTGCAGTGGCGGCATTTAGAGCAAACTGTGTGGAAAAGTCTTTTAATAGAGTTGCTGCTTATGCTGACCTTTTAGTTTTACACCGACTCTGCTTTTGTGAACTTCCCAGCGTATGCCAAGTATCTCAAACACGGCCTGTGGGGACTTTCTCGCTTTAACACTCTGGGACACGCGGCACGTCACAACCATTTGTCGACTTAGATGACCGAGCAGCATTCTGTAGCTGCTGTGTGGCAGTTTGGAATCAGCCACATAAACCTACTGTGGTCAGAAACCAGAAGCCGACTCCCAACAAATGTGTAATTATGTGTAAATCAGCAGCCACCAGTAATGAGCTCTTAGCTTATCTTATTACTGTCCTTTAGCTCTGAAGGACCCTTGCCATGCCACACCCCAACTCCCTGCCATCCTCCTCTCCTTACAATACTATTCTCACTCACACTCTGTTTATATTACCTGTATGCTATAGCATAGAGCTATCAAATGAAGTGGCTCCAGCTGGTTTGTCGTGTTCCTCCTCAGGTCCTGGGTGGCGAGCAGAGGTCCGGCCATCCAGCCACCTTGTGTCTGACTTCGAGTTCGACGTGGTGATTGGAGCCGACGGACGCAAAAACACATTAGACGGTGAGAAGGAAGGACAACCTTAGAGAACTCACAAACAGACGAGGGGCTGTTGGTTAAAGTATGCTGGTAGATACTTAATAATTATCAGAAATATCAGAAATCAGCAATAATTCTATTAATAAAACACCCTGAATTCAAAACTCAATTGCAAAATATACAAAACTATTGACTTGGAACACTGAATAATAATAATTATAATTTCCTAAAGGTGAACTAATTATGTCAAAATAAGTAATTGACTATCATTTAATATATTAAACCATGTTAATATTAATAGCTGGTGGGGGTTGAAGCATTTGTCTTGGAAAAGCAGACGGGCAAGCCAGAGCGTATGGCCAGATGGCGGCCTCGGACCAGACACCACATGTGGTCACTGTTTATCTAGGAGGAGACAAATGAGTGTACATAGTGGGAGCTTTGAGAGAGTTCAGGATAAAAGTGACGGGTTTAAGAGTTAGTTAGAGGCGCGGGTACCAACACCAAACAGCTGCCCAGCACTAAGGTCAGTGAAAGTGTAACGCTTGAGCACATCAATACACGTACGCCATCTGTCCTATGCTATACAATGCGTGCCCAGTTATATTACAGATTTGCTGCTTGTTAGCTTTGTTGATGTTGATGATGCAGTATTTGCTGTGCACTCAGTATTTGCGCAGGTAAGAAAAGCATTCGCTGCCTTGTTTGTCCACACAATGTTTACCAGCTAACCAGGGATCTGAGGCAGGCTCTGACTTTCTACTGAAGGAAAGAGTTGGTGTGTTTTGCCTCGCGCAACCACACTGAGGTCAGAGAGGTGAAGGGCAGAACTCCAAGTCTGGAATCCACAGGAGAGAGAAGAGAAAAGAGTGACACAAAGGGAGCGCCGGCTTTCATTGTCATCAGGGCATCTCAAATATATAATATATAATATTTGATATTTCCTCTATGATTCTCTCTTGAGCCAAAAGTTGTTCTGAAGTTGCTCAAGTGTCTTCTTTCTGCTCTGAGGAGTAAGGATTGAGGAATAAGGAAGAAACCCAGAGGAGCTTTAATGGAGGATACACCAGTGCCTCCTTCACAAAATTCTTTATCTCTCTGATGTCATAGATAGAAGATATTCTGATAGGACGCTGCAGCTGATTGGTCTGATCTGAGATATGACAACATACCAGGAGTTTCAGACTGGAGTAAAGACAAAACATTAAACTCAAGGGTATCATTCCCAAGTTGTTTTTTATTTTGTTTGTTTTCTGATTCACTGTCTACTTGAAAATATGTTTTGAATTGCGCATCCGGCAAAGAAAAGGCCGCAACTTTATCGTTAACGTTTAGTCTAATTGATAAATTCCAGCGTCCAAGAGACACCATGGTAACATTCCAACTTAGTCAATAATGAATTCATAATTAGAACATCGACAATAGGTGCACTGAACAGGCTCATTACTCTCAAACATATCGCCTTGTTTAATCCCTCTTTGCACGGCTCCTTGTGCCTCCATGCAGCCTTGTTCGCGGGGGGTGCAGGTGAGGGAAAGGTGGATGCAGTTTAAAGAAACCTGGTTGTTCCCGCAGTGTTGACACCTGTGGAAAAACTGGAGGACTGCAGGGAAATACGAAGGATCCAAGGAGACTAGGAGTAGTTCAGTTGCTTGCTTTGTTCTCCCAGAACAAAGAATGTACAGTCTCAGTCCCCATCTTCTGGGGTCGAAGTCCAGCGTAGGATCAGTATACTCTGCAGCTCCAGCTGAATGCGTTAGTTTCACTGGAAAGGATGTGAGGTGTTGCAAAGCTGCTTTCACTCACTGGGTCAAGCATTTCCTGTTGACACAGTTTTAACTAGAAGCTTGATAGTGTGTATGGGGTCAGTGGGGTGTGTGACTGTGTGCAGGTTTATAAACTGTTTGAGAGCTCTGTTGGCTTTCACTCCAGGCGTAATTAGTGCATAGCGTGTGAATGTGTGTTTTCCAACTGTGTGTGTGTGGTGTATGTGTTATGTATATGTTGCTGACAAATAAAGTAACTGACTGCAGAAATAGTAAACATTCCCCTTCATAAACAGACTCCAAAAGCATTTGGGTCCCCATGGCTACATGGAAACTCCCTTACGTGCACAGTTATTGCAGCTTGGACCGTTATCTGCTTTTTTTTAAACCTTCTTCCTGATGTTTGGTTCTGAGTTTGACTGTTTCTGTGTTCGTGGGCCACTGCTAAGTTGCACCTTTCCTCCCCTGCAGGCTTCAGTCGCAAAGAGTTTCGAGGGAAGCTGGCCATCGCCATCACGGCTAACTTCGTCAACAGGAACACCACAGCAGAGGCCAAAGTGGAGGAGATCAGCGGCGTGGCCTTCATCTTTAACCAGAAGTTCTTTCTTGAACTCAAGGAGGAGACGGGTGACCAACCTTTCTTGGGCTGTGTGACACGCACTGCTGTTTGTTTGTTTGCAGCTAACTGCTCCATTCTACAGCACCCTTTGCTTTGTGTTCTCAGGTATCGACCTGGAAAACATAGTTTACTACAAAGACAACACGCACTACTTTGTCATGACAGCAAAGAAGCAGAGTTTGCTGGACAAAGGGGTCATCATAAATGTGAGTTCACGCACACGCACACGCTTATTTCAAACACAGCTGTATTCATTTTGAGACCTGATGTAGGTTTAGCTTTAGACATTATATTAGCTTCAGTCATTTCATTGTTTCCTTTGGTGTCATTCCATTCAGTACAGTGTAAAGATGCATTGTCTTTCACGTTATCGTTTAATATATACATCACACTTATTCAATATATGTTTTAATTTAAAATCAGCTTTGATGGCAGTGAGTCAGGGTGTGTTTTGGGTGGACATGACTGTGTGTTCATCAGGGCAGTGAGCAGCAAGCTTCAGCTCTGAGTAATGGGCCTCCATAGGGGATGATAATGAAACACGGCTTTTATTAGATCCCACTTATTCTCTCACCTTACTTCTATGCCCAACCCAGCCTACACATGCACACACACACACACACGAAGAGTTAAGAGGTTTTAACTCAGTGAGGGTCATTGTCCTTTACAGAGATTAAACAGTATAAATGGGGATATCATTATGGCATCAAGGCGCAGACTGGATCATATTCCGAAGGCTGGTGTTAACTCTCCCACTCAGCGCTTGCCAGGACAATCATCTGAAATCGCACACATATAGACACAAAAACACACTCACCAATGTAAGAAAAGAGAGAAAATTAAAAGTTATGTGCAATAAAGTGTTAGTTAGTTACTTACTTACTTACTTACTTAGTTTATTACAAATAAGTCAATATGGGTGGAGGCAACAATATTGTCAGGCAACAATGCTCCTGCTCTGGTTACAGATGGATCGCTACTCTACTCAATGTATAAGCAGCATTTGGGCCTTTATCTGTAAGTGTAAAGAGCATTACGCCACCATCGACTGAGCGCGTGCAGGAGCTTGTTGTAAAATCTCGTCAGAGGTCTAGCCAATAGGCAAGAGCCACAAAGAGCCGCAATGGTAATGCACTCCACCACCATTGGCTCCATGCGCGATCACCCCAGAGGAAGTTTTCCTACACAGCGCTCGGGAAGATTGTAGATTACTGTGAGAATGTCGTGTGGTCAGACTAAAAGCTAAACTTTGCACCATGTTTGGAGGAAGAATGAAAGAGTGAAGTTTGGAGGTGGAGGCATCATCGTGTGGTACCATTAGATTGCAACTTATCAAAAGGAAGCTGAATAGAGCCGGGTAGTTGTGTTGAATATGCCACCCCACTGTTTATCTGTGTATATATGTACACTGGAGATGCGGTGGCATACACATACAGACTATATTTTCCCCTGTCCCACACACACACACAGTCGTTGAAACAAGACCTTGCTGTGCTGTCAGGGGTCTGTATCTCAACTTACATCACCCGATAGTGCAGAGTGATATCTTCAACTCTGTGGCAGCTCTCTGCACACAAGCCTGTTTGTTTTTCGATCCTGTTTCTGCATCAGTCCTACATTTGCTGCTCCATTGTTTATATAAAAATAATTATCCGTAGGTCGTTTTAGTTTTGAATTTGATCTAAATCCGTTACCTCTGCCATAAGCCGTCCTCCTGTCGTCTCATTACAGGACTACATCGAAACTGAGCGACTGCTGAGCCCTGACAATGTCAACCAGGAAGCACTGCTCTCCTATGCCCGTGAAGCAGCCGACTTTGGCACAAACTACCAGCTGCCATCCCTGGACTACGCCATCAACCACTACGGGCAGCCAGATGTCGCCATGTTCGACTTCACCAGCATGTATGCCTCAGAGAACGCCGCCTTGATCAGGGAGAAGCATGGACATCAGCTTGTGGTCGCGCTGGTGGGAGATAGCCTACTTGAGGTATGATGCAGCAGTTCGTGTGCTGTCAGAGCTGTTTGATACACCGCGGCCACCACTCTGACTGAGCTTATGAGTGTGGTATCATGTTCTCCGTTTACAGCCCTTCTGGCCGATGGGTACAGGTTGTGCACGGGGTTTCCTGGCAGCCTTCGACACCGCCTGGATGGTGAGGGGCTGGGTACAGGGCAGAAACCCACTGGAGATACTGGCTGAGAGGTGGGTGGGTTTATGTTCCACCTCCCATGACATTTCTCAGACAATCACAGACAGCTAGTTGTTTAATCTGTACCACATCAAAGTGAGGTAACCTGTACATGTACCTGTACATACATGTCCTCAGGGGATGTGAGAGTGGGTGTGTGTTTTTTTTCTGCTTTCAGGTCAAAATGACAACTTTTGCATAATGATTCATTCAGTTCAATTCATCAAATGGGCTGATTACCATGAACGGATTCATGCTCCACAGATGGTGAACCATATGGTGAAAGGGGTCTTCCCTAGCTCCTCACATTCATGTTCCTCAGAAGATGAATGCTAACTGACTAATGACCCCCTGACTTACAGTGCTGATAGAATATGGAAATGTGAAAGCAAATTTGCTTGCCATTAATTGACCACATTCATGCTCCATAGAGGATGGACCTCTCAGGCAGAACATGCAAACTTTATGCAAAGAATATCTTATCATCTGAGGTGCAGTTTGGTATAAATTAGGGGTGGGACTCGATTTAAAAAATTAATCTAATTAATTAGAGGCTTTGTAATTAATTAATCTTGATTAATCACATTTTAATCACATAACAATATTTACCCCAAAAAGCAACATTTTTTAACTTACATGGATTTGAATGGACATGAATATTGTAAACTCAAGCTCTTTTAATGTCTGGAAAAATGCATTTAATTGCATTTCAATTCAAAACAGTAGAAAAAGAAATAGAAAATATCCCTGGCCTAAATTGAACAGACCTAAAGTTAAAGCGCCATTTTAAGTACTTAAAGTACTTTTCAGAACAGTATTGACTTTAAATAGTAAAAAAAAAAACCAAAACCAAAAAAAACCCCCAACAATTCAACATAAAGTGCAATTTCTACTTCTTTCTTCTTCGGGTAAAACAACTAGAAATATAAATGGTCATTTGACAGGCTTAAATCACCTTTAAACTCCAAGTACCCTTAGCACAAATTATTTTGTACATTAGGCTGTAACACTTACTAATTTTGGTCCTGAAGCCAGTCATTTGATGGGATGCCGACACTAGTGGTGTGCGATACTGCAAGATTTGATTATGATCCAATACCAAGTAAATACAGGGCCAATATTGCAGATACCGATACCGATACTTTTTAATAATTAAGGTGGATGCATCATCAAATGCTAAATCTGAATGAATTTTCATGACATTTAAGTGTTTTTGTGATTTGTGATTGATTATTAATTAGTTAACCCAGGACAGAATTTGGGCGAAGTTTATAGGTAAAAAGAAAATATAATATTATCATAATAAAGGTTTTTGTAACACTAGCCTCTAGCCGACACCTCTTGTTCGTACTCGGACCGGGACTGCTAGCAGTAACAGCTCGCTGCGGTTTCTGTGCTCGCTGCAACATGCTTTGCATTTAGATGGTACCGTAGGGTTGAAGTGCTTCGGTGGTATGCAAATTCTTTTTTGCACAGTTTGCACAAAACCACGCTTTCTGGTAGCCGTTAGCCGAGCTCTGACGTGTGCATCAGTGTAATTGGTGTACCAGGAAACTGCTATTAAATGCGTTTTTAACGTGTTAAGTCCCACCCCTAGTATAAATATCATAAGCAAGTTCAGGAGCTGAGACTTTGTTTCTTACTCTTCTGGCATATCTTTAAGGACACTAAAGGTTTGGTTTTTAAGCTTTCTTTTCGATCAGTCAAGTTGTTGCAGTGAACTTGTTGGATTGTTGAAGCTGCACTTTCTTGAATCCGCAACTCATATCTGCCTCTTTGTTCCTCAGGGAGAGCATCTACCGGCTGCTGCCTCAGACCACCACAGAGAACATCAGTAAGAACTTTGAACAGTACGCCATTGACCCCGCTACCCGCTATCCCAACCTGAACTCCAGCTGTGTACGCCCACACCAGGTCAGTCCAACACCAGCATGACAGGAAATCAAATTTGTATATCAGTTGAGGATGAGACATTTTAATCGTGTGTTATTAGACTGCCCCAGTAAACAACATAAGACGTAGCTCAAGGACATGAGAAAAGATATGAGACTGTCAAATAATAGAATTTTATTTGTTGGTGTGAAGGAGCTTCTGGAAGCATGTCAGCATCATTCACTGCTAAACAATAATAAACTCAATAAAGATCTTTAAACTTCAGATGTGCAAATGTGACACCATACAACTAAACCCCCAGAGCGAACTGTCCCTGCTATCTGCCATCTCTAGGAGAAACTTGTTAAATGTTACCTGATCTATCTTACAATCTTAAATCTCCTCCTCTTCTTTCTTTCTCTCTCTGTTTCTTTTATTTCTTCTCTTTTTTCTCTTCCTCTATCATTCTAGGTGCGTCACCTGTTCATTGATGGCCAGCAGGACTCGTGTCACCTGGAAAAAGGAGATCCCACACGGAGATCAGTGAACTTGTCCAGAAGAGGTGAGATGCAGAACTGCTATCTGTTTCTCCTGATCCATTGATTTTAAACAACCGGTGTCTTTGGTGTCTGTGGATGGAGCCCATACACGTTGTGGAAAAATGCAATACTGCAACTTTATATTTGCTCTATCTCTGCCTATTCACTGGCACAGTGCGGGAACTGATTAAGAAACAGAATAAACTTTTATACTTTGCAATAGAAGTCAGCAAATCATGTATTTATGGACAGCTGATGAACCATACTGTGAATAGCCAGAAATGCCTTACAGCATCACAGTTATTCATGAGACATGTCCTCTAATTTAATCTGCTTCAGCAGTTCGACTGGCTTTTTTTTTGCTATCCGCTGGGTGTGGGCTTCTCCAGGCATCAACCTCATCAAGAGCATCAAGAGCCATCTTTCTTCTATCCTCTATTTATTTTTTATTTACAGGCAGGCACAAATAACCTTCAGACCAAACAAACCACCGGGTTTCAGCATGAGAAAGCTACTTCCTCCTCTTCTAGCCACCCTTTATATATTTTGTGTACATGCTTCTAAACACGCGCTTCCTGTTATCTCTTTGACACACACACACACACACACACTACCTTACAGTTTGCTATGTCATGCTTGCATTCTTCATCTCCATACATGGTCAGAAACAGCAAGGCTCAAATGAACGTCTAGCATGAAGAAGAGCAACGTCTTTGTCACATGAGAACATATGGTCAGGACAGATCAGCAGTGGGCAGTGTGGTATTTTTCCACCACATATACTTGGATCAAGCCTCTGAATTGCAAGTTTTCTCTTTAAACCTCTTGCACCAGCGTCTCCAAGCTAGCCCTGGCTCTCTTGTGCACCCATATCCTGTTCAGTTGTGGTTGACTCTTTTAATGATGTCCGTTAAAGAGGTCTGCACTTTGGTTCTGTGCAGTAACATCCAACTTTGGGCCCAGTGAAGTCTTTAAGCTGGTAATAACTGCCATAATGTCTTAGCTGCTAGGTGGTCAGCTGTTAGCCTCTTAGCCCGACTTCTCCTGGCTGCCGTTCACTGCTGTGCTGTGGTCTGTTCCTCATTTGTGCTCTTTGTCATTTTCCACCTACTCAGCATCATTTCTTATCGAAACTTCTTGTGTTTTTCATCTAAACCTGATCCAAGCTGAGGTTTACGGGTCTTCCTGGAGATTTAATTGAAGCAGTTGTTTGGTGGTTGAGCAGAGAGTTCAGAAAGAATACACACACTGTATGCTCACTAGAAACAAAAACCAATTAGAAATAATCAGATTAGTGTGTTTGGAAATATTCCTGAATAACATGAAAATTATATGATTATAGGGTCAGACTGACGCATGTTGGGCTTTAAATCTGTGACATGTCCACGCTGCTGTAGAATACACAGTCAAGTAAGAATAGTCAGTGTGTAGACAGGAAGGATTAGCATCAGCTGCTCAGATGGGACTCATACTGTCATACTGTAATGGTAATCTGATTATTTTATGAGTCAGCACTGAGATAAGATGCACCCACAGCCTCATCAGCACTGCGTGAACATTTTCTTTGATACCTTTTACAAGTTCTGACTACTGTTTACCTGAGAAAGAAGGCTGACATCATAGCGATTGCTTACCCGGCCTATGCTTAGGGGAAACTTAAGACTTATCTGAGTCACAGACTGACACACCTCGACGCAGACAATGCAAGCAGGATAACATGACACCCACATGAGGGTCAAACACGTCGCCTCTCAGACGTGTGCTGACTCGCTCCACACTGCGCCGCCGATAAACGGTGCGCGGCAGATACAGGAATCTTCCTTATGATGAGGCTTCTCTCTAAAAGGAAGAAGTTATTGTGTTGCACGCAAGGTAAAGTCCAGGTGAAGGCATTTCCAAAGTATTTAGCTTCTGTCCTTTGATCTATTTACACTTGAAACAGGAGAATCAAGCAGGAACTTGTGTTGGAATTAGATTGAACATCTAAAAGTGGGCATGTCGACACAAACATTACCTCCAGCACACCCACTCATCACCCCCATTTATGAAAGCAGTTGGCGTACCCCTAGGACTGATGGAGGGAGACCCCTGCTGAGTGATTATGAGTCTGTTTTGGTCTCCATCAACATTTGGAACTAGATCCCAAAATTAATCTTAATCTTTGTCTCTGTCCTGTTTGTTTGCTGGATGTATCAGAGCTCTGGCGCTCAAAATGCATCAGAAACATTCAAGATCTACATCAACTTTCATGTTTGGGTTTCAAGACCTGAAAATCAGCTTTGTTTGCTTGCAGGATATGCTATGATTGAAATATAAATGATTAATTACAAACTCAATATTATGGTCATTTTTGAGCTGGCAGCGTGTAGTGCTGTCTACTGCAATGTGCTTATTGCATATGAATCCATAACACCATTCAGTAGGGCTCTGCACAGTGCAGCCGTAGAATCAAAACATCATTTTCCATGTAACCAAATGTCTTTTAAATAGAAAAGATGTGAATGGACCCTTTCAGTGACCCATCCCCTGTTTTCCCATTGCTTTCACTCTACAGTTCAACCGTAAAATGCAGAAGAAACCCCACCGTAAAGTTACAGTTATGCATTTTAGAGCACATCAAAGCAGGTGCTGCAGATCTTAAGTAGGCCGGTTTGTGCAGTGGCCTGAATGTCTCCTCTGTCTCTGCGTCTCCTGCCAAAGTCACTCTGCTTTAGGCTTGGGAGGAGATTCAAGTCTTTCAAGTCACAAGGCTCATGTGAATTAGAATCAGGTTTATTGCCAAGTAGGTATTGACATTTAAGGACTTTGCCTTTCTCTCTTGCAGAGTCCGAGGTGCGCCCTGGCCAGCTGCTCACCTGGTGTCAGAAGCAGACTCAGGGCTACAGAGGGGTCGATGTCACCAACCTCACGTCTTCCTGGAGGAATGGCCTGGCCCTCTGCGCTCTCATACACCGCCAGAGGCCTGAGCTCGTGTAAGAACACAAACAACGCTGGTCCCGTTGGATTCATGTGAAACGCTGATGGTCGTTTTAGCCTGGGTGCTGTTTTTGTCTTGTGAAGAGTCACCTGTTCAGACTGGCCCTCTCTGAACTGAGCAGTATGAAACTAATCTTTTTAATGCGGCTGCGTGTAAACACTCAGCTCTCAGCTCAGAGATGTTATCTAACTAGTTAAAGCTCTATTATTAATTATTCAGTGAGTGTCTCCTACTTCCAGCGGCACTGCAGATCATGTGATGAGTGATGCCTGTTGCTGGAGATCAGTCCTCCCAGGTTCAGAGCTGGTATGAGGAACTCTTAAAGCCAACCTCATCTGTGATCTGATGTTGGGGTTATCAGCTCTGGACGTAACTAAAGATGTTAAATGTTGCGCCAGATATCAAAGCCTTATACATGAGCACACAGGTATGCTGTTTCCTTCTAGATGTCAGCGATGATCATCCTGCCTCTTCATATGACTGACAGTGGGGCTGATGGCATGCAAGACAGTATCATCAGAGTTAAAACAGGGATTACGTGCTTTCAACAAATATAAAAATGGCTGTAAAAGTCATTACATAGCCTAGTTTTAGTCCTTGTCATAACAGGAAACTGTAATTCCACACCAACTTATGCGATCTGTATCACCTCTGCTCATCCCCAGTGACTTTGACTCTCTTAACGAGGAGGATGTGGCGGGGAACAACCAGCTGGCGTTTGACCTGGCTGAGCGGGAGTTTGGCATCCAGCCGGTGATCAGGGGAAAGGAGATGGCAGAGGAGGCCGAACCAGACAAGCTGCTGATGGTTCTCTACCTCTCCAAGTTCTACGAGGCCTTCAGGAGCTCCCCGGGGAACAACAACGGTCAGGCTCCTTCCTGCTTCCGTCACAGAGAATCAAATACGGCCCATCAGCTTATTTCTGTAGCTGCAGCCGTTACATTGTATACAGAAGCAATAATCAGTGTGTTTTCACAGTGTAACTGAGGGATTTATTCCTCAGAAGTACAAGATGTGAATGTTTTGAGGTTGGTTTAGTTGATCAGTTTTCGGTCTCCTCACTCTTAAATGTCAGGCCAGGTCTTCATTAAATCCTTGAATCTAAACGAACAGGACTTGAAACTGTAAGTTTAACACAGTACGACTATACACTGCAGGAAATTAGTTTACAGATTGTCTGAAAAGCTGATCCAGAACCCAGGGGACACAGAGATGGGGAAGAGCCTTGGCCAGCACTGCAGTGCATGGCCGGATGCAGCCTAAAAGCCCTAACCACCAAAATATGCATAACACTATTCCATGAGCAGTGAAAACAGGACCTCCTTTACTTTCTTCATCTAACAGGGACGGCAGAATGGTACATTTGCCCGGTCTGTGTGGAAACAGTGCTACAAAAAGTCCATGTAAATCACTGCAAGACAGTTTCAGAGAAGCTGATTGGTCACCAGATGTTCCTTACTTCAGCTCTGGACACGTTTTTATTGTTTTTTCCCATTCTGTTGAACTCAGTATTTGGTACACTCTGTGAAAGTGAAGGCCCAGTTGGACTTGAAATAACTGAGGCCCAGGGACTATTTCACTCCGTGCGTGAGCTAGAGTTGCACGTTACACAACTGTGGTCAGGTTAGTCGCTGCCAGAGACACGGCTGGTATGCGCGCTATGTCTGTGGAAGCCGTATCCAATCACTCTGCGTTACTGCGCTAGAGAGAGAGACCCTAGGCTCCGGTCACAGTTTCACTTCTCGTGCTTTAACGTTAATGTCCCGTGGACGTCTGTGTCACCTGCACTGCTGTCACCGCAGAGCAGTCCACACCTCTGAGGGGCTGGGAAAATGATTTAGCTCCGGTGATCCATTTTCACAGTCCATTTGGTGGGAATTCACTTGCAGGGCTTTTTGGGAGCTTAAGTGTGGGGGATTTGTTATATTTAGTCAGCAGTGCTGTCCATGCTGCGCGCCATTGTACTGTAATGTCCTTGGGGAATGTAACTTGTTATGTAAAGTCGCATCAATTGTTTTTGGTCAATTTTTTAATGATTATTTGATACTTAAAGTCCAAGGATGGTCCCTCCTCACATCGTATTGACCATCTAACTCTTTATCTGCAGCCACTGTTCTCATGCAGACTCCAGTGCAATGTTATCTCCTGTTGAACTGTCTTTTTGCTTGCAAAGAGGCTACACACAGCTGCTGTGTGTCAGCTATTTAATGCCATTACTGCATCTTTGATATTATTCAGCAGGCAAAGGCTTTCAGTTATAAAGAGATGAGACAATCCAAGTTAATGCAATTTTCCATTCCTTTACGAAGACAGTTTTTGAGAAACCCTTTCATTCAGACCTCACCGAACAACCCCAGAGCGTGGCTGAATATGTAAACTTAGCTTGACTGTGCTTCATATTCCAGGTTCAAGGGAAGCTGATGAGAACAGCAAAGGGTATCCAGCTAAAACCAACCTCAAACTGGTGAACCTGCCCCAACCCAGGAAGAGGATACCCAAGGTAAAGCTGTCTGCTGAAGCACACTCGATTTCATTAAAGAGTCAGTGTCTCCCCACCCCCCTCAAGGCCTTTTTCATTCATTACCAGCGCACTATTCACAGTCGGTGAAATCTTGATTAGGTAAGCTTAAGCTAACGCAGAGATCAAGGCAAGGTTTACTATACACGCTATCTAATCATGAACACCAGCAGTCTGCGAGGTGATCAGAGGGGTTCCTAACGTCTGCTCATGTCAACAGTATATAGCATGATTAACTCAGTGTATCACTTTACACTAATTTCACTGAAAACTGTGAGATTCAGCTTCTTTGTGAATGAATCCGTGTCGTGTTGTCTGCTGACACAGGATGACAAGAAACTGGAGGATGATTCTGTCAACAAGAGACGGCGGAAGGGCAACCACTACCTCACAGAGGTTTGTTCGACAACGTGTTTTTAATCTGAAGTAACATTAACGTCTCCGTCCCTGCAACCTTATCTCCCGCTCTCTAAATCCCCTCTCTGTTCCTGGCACGCCGGCAGTTGTCTTGTCACAGTGGTCCCCCTGCTGGTGAGGACGGGGAGCTGCGGGAGAACAAGGTCCGCTCCATGGCAACTCAGCTGCTGGCCAAGTTTGAGGAGAACTCCTCCACAGCGAAGACACGCGGCAGCAAGGTAAGAGCGGACCGTTTGAAGGCAGCCACACGAGGCATCACATGACTGACAGAACATAATCTGATAGGGCAGAAGTGATGGAAGCTCATAAGATCATAATTATTATGGCTATTATTTCCTGCCATACTCTAATTAAACACATGCACTCAGGTTGCAGCATCACTTTTTAATAAGAGTTCAGCAAAAGCAATACCACTGCTCCGTCTGAACAGCGCCTCCATCAGAACATGTCACACTCTCATCCACCACTCTGTAGCCAGCTGTTCAGTAGCTGTATTCTACCGACACATTCATTAGCGTGTGTGTGCGATCTCTCAAGACTGTTTCCTTTCCGGTGCTTCTTCCTTCCCTTGCATCAGTTTGATGAGGAGTCCTCTGATCCATCCTTTTCTCCTGCTCTGTCTCCTTCCACCACCCCACTTCCTGTCTCAGAGGAGGAGGACACGGATGAGGAAGAGGAGGAGAGAGAAAACCCCCGCTTTGCAAAGCCCAAGGATATCCCTCCTCCTCCTCCTCGCCTTCCTCCCCCTCGCCCCAAGTGGCAGGTAGGCCTTTTCCCTGAACGTTCCCCAGCTCTCCTGCAGTGAATGTGAGTGGATGGCTTTCGTGACAGTACTGTTCTTCCCGTTTCCAGCCCTCTATCTACCTTCGCTTACTGGAGAATCCCAGTGCTGTGGCTCAGCAGACCAGTTTCCTGTATTCCCCCAAATCTCCCCAGAGTGGCCACAGTCGCTCTCCTTCACCCTCAGGCTCAAAGAGTCCGTTAAGTCCCCCCCGCTCCCCGAGCCCCTATGTTACTGAACACTACTACCCAGAACGCACCTCTCCTGAGCCAACAAGCAGTCACTTCTCTGCTTCTTCCCCGTCTGCTTCGATGCAAAAGGTGAATGAAATGATCAGCTTTCACGACAACTACGAAACATGTAGTCATAACTCACGTTGAACCTGCTCCGCCTGCTTTCTGTGCAGGGACTGTCTACCAGAGAGTTTTCTGGGAGGAGTATAAAGGAGAGAGCTGTCCTCCTCTCCTTCATGTTTCCAGGCTCCGGCAAACCTCCTGCTGCTCCTCTTTTTCTTCCCCCTGAATCACAGGTTGTTTATTGCACTGAGAATCTAGACTTCATAACAACAACAACACACAGCTTAGTACTAAACAATGCATTAAATGAAATGAGGCAATGAAACTGAACTGTGTTAAAGCCCTGAAAACAACTTACTGTAGTATTCATCACATTTATTCATATTTGAATTTTATTGATGAATTAACTTCATTAATCTGCTTCATTGGTGCCATGTGCATGTGGTTTGATAACATTTGATTGACAGTGGCATTTTGAATTACTTTATTAGCTGTTACTTCTTGATTTGTGCACAGACGGGTGCTGCCTTTCTTGGTGGAAAGATCCGTTTTGGACCAAAAGTATAGTTGCTTTCTCTCAGGTCTCATCCTCCTGTTACACTCAGTCTTTAATTTCTATTTGACCCTTCCTCTGTAGGTGGAACAGCCTACCTCTCCTCCTTCTCCTCCTCCTCCTCCTGTCTCTGTATCTAAACCTTCCACTATCTACCCTGTTGTCCACCCTGTCCCCGACCCTGCTGCCCAGGCCGGTTTCTCCTCTGTCCCCCAGCCCACTGCTGGACACTTGGACAAGTACACCTGTGCTTCCTCCTCTAACACTGACCATGAGGAACCGGATCAAATCTCCTCTCTTCACGCTGATCTGTCCGCACACAGCAACAACACATCTGTTGACCTTTCCTCACCTTGCTTCTATGAGAGCCAGAACTCATCCTCGCTCTCTGACAATAACTGTGAAAAAGAACTCAGCCGCTCATCTCATCCGGTGTCATTACTGCACAAGGAAGGCGATGAAAAGATGCAGAAAAAAGAACAGGAGGAGGTCCACAAAACTGCGCAGGAGACATTTGAGGATAAGAAATTAGCTGAGAATGATCACATGAAGGTAATGGTTCCCTCATGCATGTCGACCAGCCTGCCTGAAAACAGCTGTTCCAGTATTTTGGCAATTCTGAGATCATTATTGTTGGTCTTTCAATCATTGTGCCCTGCTTACAAATACCCAGTAACAACACTCTGTAGATAGTCTAAAACCAGATCTAAGTGTTCTAGTTCAAATAAGAAGACACCTAAAATCCATTTTCCATTCTTTCCTAAACTTTTCAGACAAAATCAGCTGTTTTTAGTCAATAGCCAACATTTTATGTCTCTGTAGCTGCTGAAGGCAAACGTTTCCTGCTGGAGTGAAGGGCGCTGTGCAGTTTGATGACCTGGACAGTTTAGTGCAGTAGATTAATTAAGAGCCAGGGCCCATTTAAATTGATGTCTTAATGGCTCTTAAATACCATCATAGTATTCAATATCCAACAGCACATATTTCATATATTTATTAAATCCATAGCGCTGTAGGAAGAAAACAGGGATTCTTAGAGATTGGCACCTAGTTTTAATGTGACGTACATGCTGTGTGTTGTTGCACAAGTGATGTATGTTTTGGTGTCCATCCAGTGCAATGGAAGCTGCGCTCTTGAAGCCCCTAGAAGAATCACTCAAAAGTCAATAGTTCGCTCTGACAGTTGTCCGACTGGAGCTCCTAGTTACAGTAAAGAGGTACCGGATGAGACCTGCAGTTCCATAAATTCAAAGTACTGTAAATTACTGTAAATCATCGAATCAGCTCTGCTTCTTCTCTCTCCTCTTCCTAACTCCTTCCTCTCTCTGGTTTCCAATTTCTTCCTGTCTTCCCCTCCAACCACCTCTGCTTCCCTGGCGTCCACTGATCCTAGCGAACAGTCGGAAAGGTATCGTCAGCGATAGACGCTAAAGCTCAGTTACTGGCCATCCTCTATGAGACAGACCACAGGCCCAATGCCACGCCGGTAAGATGCAAGCAGATGCTGCGGAGATGATCCTAACTCAGAGTTAATGGTCTTTTAATACAGCTTACAGAGAGATGCCATTACTGTGTGTGATGATTTTGAGCATGTAACATACAGTTTTGAAACTTTAAAGATTAGCACAAAGCAGAGACGAAGAATGTCCCTGATTCCCGTGACAACAGATCATCTACTTTCCAGGCTCTAGTTCCCTGGCCGCGGAGGGCTCCTAAGGCTGAAGGGGTAAATGGGTTCTGCTTTGTCTTCATCAGGGCAAAGCAACAGAGCAGCTAGTATGTTTGCAACAGTGTTAGATGTTTTCCCACCTTCTAAGTGAAGCATTAGAGGACTGGCTGTATGTTCATATCCTTGTAACAGCTTATACACACCTGCTTGCAGTCACTGCTAACGTCAAGTCATGTGTGACCTTATGTGTCTCCTCTGTCTCTCGGTTTCGAAAACGCTTGTTGGCTCCGCCGTAGCTAGACCAGACCAGCTGATGATGATCAGCTTTATGCTCATAGACGAACCTGGACATTAATCTTATGAAGACACTTTCAGTAAAATGAGCATGTTCACACTCGAAGACCTTTTCATATTGCCCGACGCTGCAGCTCATTGCTTTTTTTATTGTATTTACAGAACATGCTTCATTTGTCATTTTTAACTCTGTTCATGGCAACAACTGTGTGTCCATTTCCTGTGATGTTGCAGCTGCTTCTAACGGTTCACCATCACGCCGCTGGACCATGCGACTAATCTGTTTCCCGCACTGTCAACAACTCTAAAAAAGACCGACCTTGCCTGGAGAACAGCATGTAACGTCTTTGTAAAACTCTCCCTGGTCTTCTTCTTCTTCTCAGTGTTTGGGACGGAAGGACCTCCCCCCCGGGCTCGGCGGGAGTGACACCTGCCACTTCTGCACCAAGCGGGTGTATGTGATGGAGAGACTGAGCGCCGAGGGCTACTTCTTCCACCGCGAGTGTTTCCGCTGTGACATCTGCAACTGCACCCTCCGCCTGGGGGGGCACACCTTCGACTCACAGGAGGGTACGTCTGATTCACTGAAGCTACCACACAGTGTGTCAGAACCACGTGTAGGCAGGGAGCTTCTGTTCTGGGTTTAGTCAAATGTTTTGTGTCAACACGTTATTTTATTGCACTCAAAGCCGAGCGGGGAGCTGATTGTTCTGTGCTTTATCACAGCCAAGTTTTACTGCAAGATGCATTCTTCCCGGCGCCAGTCCAGCACTCACATGCAGAAGTTCAGAAGGAGAATGGTAAGAAACACTGCATTGCACTTACGTACAGGAATCAAGTGTTTCTAACCCACTGTTTCACAACCAGGAAAGTGTTAGTGTCCACAGTTAGCCCTTGTGCTGCTTCCCTTGACAGGCACAAGATCCACGAGTAGTGTTAGCTCTCTGCCCTATTGGCAACTAGTTTGAATACGTAAAGATTGATTTGTGAAACAACATTATTGTAGTTATTTGAATTCTTATTTCTCTTGTGTATCTTTTTTCCCTCAGGACGACCGTGTCACACCGTCGTCGCTGGACAGTGGGAGCTTCTCAGCGACAGGCAGCGTTCAGATCCAATCCCCAGGTACCCTGGTTTCCTTGCTTAGGCGAGGCCTGAGCTGGCCGAGACGTGCAAGTTGGGCTGTGTGTGTGTTGCCTCGACAGCTTTTTGGAAGTGTGTGTGAGTCTTTCACAGCTGTGGGGTCCCATGTCAGGAGCTACTCACATGACTATGTTTTCCTGTATGAGCTGCTGAGCCTGGGCTGTCCCCTGCTCTGCATGATGCACGAGGTGCTGGGACAGATCTACCAGGAGCCCCAGCTGGCCCAGCAGCAGTTCACGGGCCACCAGTTCATATAGAAGAGGGAGTAACAGCGGGCTCCCCAGCTGACTTCATAGGAACCCAGATGGATAGGAATATGTTCTCATACTGCCCCAAATGGGTAAACCAGGGTTCATAAATGTAATAATTTCTGAACCAAATAATATCTGTGTTTCCTACATTCCAAATGTCCGTGGTTATTTTAGTTTTATGTTTTTGAAGTTAAAAGTGTTTCAGTAAGCAACTTAAACAGTTGCTATATCTTAAGTTAAGTTATATCCTAATAAGCTTCTGCTGCTTGTGTTCAGTGCCTGGTGTGTACTCTGCCTGCAGTAACAGCGGACAGAACAACAAATGTTAAGCAAATTGTCATATAGGTGCTCTGACTGTAGATTGTGCAGAAGTATTAAACGGTACATGCTGGGCTGACCTCAGGGGTGGCGCATGAATCGAGTGCTGCAGCCCCTGTGAACACCCTGCTTTGCTGGTAATTAGCTCAGATCTCCTGGTACCGGTCTGACTGTAGGGGACCCCTGGTTTTGTTCCCTGCTAAAAGCATCTGTGACTCACAAAGCCTGTTCCAGGCTGCTTTAACTCTGGGCAGCACCTAAAGGTGTTAGCAGTGACATTCACATTGAACAACTGTCGCCAGCTCACAGTTTAGCATTTAGATCTTCAGTTTGAGAAGTGAGAATCAATTGGATTGTCGCAAAAACGTTGCGCACCCCAGACAGGCCCGCACCAGGGACGCTCAGTTCCTGTAGAGTAACCTGGAACATGCACTCAGACTGTAAGCTTGAGAGCCATGAGGGCGGTGTGCCTTCCCTTCAGTGAACTCGAGTGATGTCCATGTGACGTCACACTGACTCTGCACATTGCCTGCCGCACCTTAACTCTGTACCACAGAGATGTGCAATGGAAAAGCCAAAACAGTGTTGTTATTGTTTTATGTAATTTCAGGAAATTCTTTTGTCATTGCATATCATTCGTATTTTTTGTAAGACGTACACACTTTGATGTAATTTTTGATCATTCATTTTCTATATACAGGACACACTATTTATGGTCCCTACCCTCACCCACACCGTATGCCTGACTCAGTATTAATAGTTAACTTTATCAGTTCTTTTCTTTGTTATTTTTATTAATTGTTTTTGTTTCATATTCAATGCTGTAAAAGGTGCCTAAGATGAATTTCGCTCAGTTCATTTGCTTTAATTGTGCAGGATTGAGGGTTAAAACTTCAGATGCACTGCCGGGACACTGACCTGTTGTTGGGCAGTTCTCTTATTTCAGTGTTGTGCCTGTAGTTAATGTAGTAATTACGCATTGCCAACAGTATGTTCGCTTGAAATTCTCAGCACTCTCATCTTCTCTTTCCATCCTCCATCTTCCTTTTTCCCGCCACATCTCATACATTTTCTTTTTTTCCCCTCCAAATTCATTTTTCTCCCTTTCGTTCACTTCATTTTGTTCAGTCAGTTTCAAGTTTCCAATGCTGCATCCTCTGATTGGTTGTTCCCTGCCAGCCGGGAAGGTGATGATTGCCGCTCATAAGATCTTGCCGTGCTGCTTTTGCATTGGCTGCTTTTTATACCTCGACCCACTTCCACGTAACCCAAACTAACCAATCACAACCCAGCATGAGTCCCAAGTATTGTAGTGTAGTAGTCATTAAAGGGTGCTCTGTGTAGCATTGGAATAAATTAATTAGAGTTCAAAATTCTTTATTAAATGTTGGTTTAATTACAACAAACACGTCCACACTGAGATGAAAGCCTGAGACCGCAGACCCTCAGACTTTTTATCTGTTCGAACCAGCAGCTGAAACTTTTCACTCATCCAATGAAACATTTCAACGTCCAGTCGAATTTGCAGTTTTCCAGTTTTTCCAACATTTATGTGTTTTTAATCCTAATGACTTTACTCTTAGTCTGAGATCATAGCGAGCACATTTCTGAATCACACGGGTTTTCACACAGCAAACAGTTAGAAACATGTTGTAACGGTCAACTGAAGCGCACATAGCACCTTTTTTTCCTAGGTCATGTATGTGTGTTAGCCGTTCTGTTATCTGGTATCGTCCAACCCGAGCTAACCGCACTAACATCCGTGTCGTGCCGCGCTACTCCCTAACGCCAAACACCCATCTGATTGCCCCTGAACTGCATTTTCTCTCTGACGCATCAGCAGCACCAACCTACTTTCTTGTCAGGCCCGTGTGACGGTAACAGATGTATCCACGTGTCTGTGGTCTGTCTATGGTTCCCTCTGTTTCAGAACGAGGCCTCTCCCCATCAGAACCCCTCTCCAGATCTCTGTCATGTACCTCCTAGACTTTGCTCAGGAGCTCAGCAGCCCCATAGCAGCTTTTTGCACACTGCCAGATACATTTTGTTGGCTGTATTCTGTATGTTTGGTAGTTTTGTCCAGAACAAGTCTTGAGGCAGCCTGCAAGCTTTTGTTTATTTGTTTTCCACGTTGATAATTACTGTAAAATTGCTTAATTTATGATATTTATAAGCTGTAAATATATTCAAAAATAAATCAGTTTGATTACATAAATAATTTGCTTCGTGGTTTGTTGCCAGTTAGTCAAATTATTCCAAGAAATCTTTGACATGGTGAGCAGCAGACGTTCGGGTCAATCGCATAATGCAGTAGTTCCATTTCAAAGTCTTAATTATCTTTTAACCACAAAGTTAACCACTTCATCCAGAGGCCTCTGACAAAGCAAATCCCTCTTCCCACCTCTGAGCTGACGTAACACCCACACAAATCGTTTCCATGATCACGGCTTTCCCTAACTCAACAAATAATGTGCTTTTATAACATCTGACGGAAACAAGCTGTGCCCCCTTTAGATCTGCAGCGGATTCAAAGGGAGGCGCACGCAGCGACGGCTTGCCCTCGATCAGGCGGCTTTAAGGTGATTATCATTTTAATGTAGTCCCAAAATTAGAAAACTTAAATGTAAAAAGTTTAATCAAACTCTGTGAAGCTAAGCTAAATGTAACCCCACTGAAGTACACTCGCGTCAGCCTGAACAGAAGTGAAGTGAATCACTTGTCAGCTCCTCCTGTTGGCTTCCTAATGGGTTCTGCTGGTGGGTCTGCTCTATCCTTTCCTCTGGGTTGAGTATCTACACATCATTTTGTGATTTCTTTTATTTTTATACTGTCTTGTGGCTATTCTAAGCCTCCTCTGCCAAATAATATGCCAGACTGCAGTGAGAATGTGAATGGATACAAGGGAAAGAGTCCCATAAATAGTTCTAGTCGCTGACGGGAACACTACACCCGAAGGATGTGTCGAGATCTTTTCATTTCTGTTCATCCACTGCTGTCACCAAGTGGAATCAACTTTGGAAAAGATTCTGTACAATCAATGTTGACTTCATTACTCTGTGAGTACTGTTCTGGACGTGTCCTGTGTTTATCAGTGCTTGTGTCGCAAATAGAAATGAATATTTTGTCATGTGTCAGAAACTATATTTATTTATTTTCACCAAGTGCTTTTTTCCTGTATGGAATGTATATTAGGATATGTTTGCTCTCCGACAGGAATGTGTTTGGTTTCAAGGAACCGCTCTTTGCAATGCTACACTGACTGTTTTAGCACATTACAAATGCAGTAACTGCTAACCTGTTGTTCTGAAGTAGACATTGTGCATGATATAAGCTACATGTTAGCATCTTCTGCTTCAACTTAGCTTAGCCTTAATTCAAAGCTAGTCAAAGCTTAACACCCCCGTGCTGTTTTCATCCACAGGAGGGGCGTCCAGCTTGCATTCAGACAAAGATCACAAAGGAGTTCCTGAAGACACAGAGATGGCTGTCGATGCTGTTGATGCTGTCGATATTGTTGATGCTGTTGATGCTTCCTGCATTGTCAAACCCACAGCACAAGCTACTGCAGGGGCCAAGAACCACATCCAGGCCAGTTCCAAAGGTCAGTGTGGCTCCGACGGTACTGTATGTGGTCTCACTTACAAGCCCCCAACATATGCAGCCATGAGTGTATACTGTCTCTCCATCTGGTTACCGCCTCCAAACATGGTTACCATATAAACAACTGTGAGACTGTTATGTGCGGGGAAAGGAGTGGTTGTAAAGCAGCATCAGAAGCAGGGGACAGACATACAGCAGGATCAGAGCTGATTGCTCATCACAGCAGACCAGGAGGCCCTATGTGGATAAGTCTGAGGCATGGAACATATGATGACAGTTGTTATAGAAACAGTGAATTTCATTCAGGTGCTTGGCTTTAACTGCTGTAAGCTCAGGACACTTGAGGAAAATTCCAAATATGAAGATCTAATGTTTCATATAAAGGTACGTTGGCTAAGCTATTATTAATTTTTAAAGAAAGAATTGGTATTTTTCAACCTGGAGCCTTTTTCTATGTTTAACTGGGGAAAGCAGTTTTTGAAACTGGTCCAGTATTGATCGAGCCGTTGGCCAGGGAACAGGCTACAATGTACAATATAAGGCCATTGCACCCCATCAGTGTTCCTTCACTAAAATTGTTTGTTTTCGCTGCTGACACACTCATCATGAAACCTGCTTTCTCTGCACTGACCACAACACAACCCAGCAACTTGAGCCAGTAACATCAGCTGCAGCCTTTCTGCAGCAGCTCACTGGATCGTAGACAGCATTTCTCCTTAGGAAGGTGGCTTTTGGTTTAGGTTTCTTCTCTTCTCTGGCGGGCAGTGGTCAGACCCGCAGTGACAGTATATGGACCGGAGTGTTAGCATCCATTTGTAGCAACAACTAGCCACAACTTCAGCATGTTCCACCTAAAGCAGAGTCTAGTTGACAACTAATATCTAAACCAACTTAAAGCCTGACTAGATAAGCCAAGCCATGATCAACTGCAACAAAGGCCTCTGACAGATCAACAAAAAGAGCTGCACAGTAGTTTTTGCTGTCCTGTGCCTCAATGTCATTCACTTTTCCACTTTTAATGACAGCAGCTCCTGTGCTGGGACTCTTTTTCCTCAGCCCTTTCTTACGTAAACTGGACGGCTTCAGGAAAACCAAACATTGTTTCAGCCTTTCACTCTGAATTACTTGGAAGGAGCATATTCATTTATCATTTGAGCAAAAGCATCATGAAGTATTTCCGAGCCAGTTCTAATTATCATTAATGAGAAAGATCTTTCTCTAGTTGAAGTCCCACAAAGAAAAGCTCAGTGCTGACAGAAATGCTTACAATCTTGTCTGACTGCGGGACAATGGTGACACATATCATTTACAAAAATAGAAACATCTGAGTATTAATCTGGATTATTTGTTTTTCAGCTTTTAATTAATTCTGCAACACTGAATGTGTCCAGGGTTGATTACAGACACGATATTCCCAGAGGGAGAAACTCAAACTGGCTGAACTTTAACAAGTGACCCAACTACGTACGTGTAGTGTTTTTGTTGGACTCCCACACCCTCCATGTCTGGGAGCTCAGGATGTGGCCAACATACTGTGGGCTTTCTCCCACAGTTTGCTGAATGTTGACTTTCCCCCAGCAGCAGAGTTTTCTTGTGCTCAGTCGCCCGTGAACACACATTTCTGCACATGTGCTTACTTTTCGAAGAAGCAGAGCAGAGTCTTTTGTTTGGTTATCGATCTGATGACAGAGAAAACTGAAATGTTGCTTGAATGCTAAACTAAAATGTGGAACATCTTAAACCTCTTGAACATCAGCTTGGCATGTTTTTTTCTAAATTTGAGTGTGGAGAACCAGACCCAGCGCTGTTTCCTGAAAACATGATGCAGAGGATTTGTTCTCTGTGCTGTTCATCATGTACCAGATCTTTTGACCAACGTCCAAATATTCAACCTGTCTCCTGTCCCTGTAGATCGCTGTAACACCAAACAGAATAATAGATGGAAACGGAAGATCAGAGCCAGTGAGTACCACCGATTTTCATTTTGCCTCTCTGTGTGTCCTCACGTTCTTCTTTTAGGTTTGCCTGGTCTGTTCCTACTGAAAACAGATAGTTAGGCTGATTGTAATTTGGTTTCTTGAGATATAATCATTGGGATTCCTTTTGCAAGTTGTCTGAGGTCATCTCAGATCAAATTATATTGTAATCAGATGATTTGGTTTGTCATGTGGCTTCAGCTACAGTTAATAATAACAATCCTAAGCTGAGGGCTGTAATACTAACCAGATGTGTGTGTTTCTGTGAAATGCACACATATTCCTACAGCCATGAGGTATGAGGAGCAAACTAACTGTGGGGGATTGAAGAATTCTCAGCAGCTCAACACAGAGATAGAAAATGCAAGTGAAAAATAAAATGAAAGCAGAGAGGAATAACTTAAGCACTGAAACACACAATTTAAACTCACACGAGAGAAAACATATTCTCAAAAATATACAAATATACAAATACACATTTCCAGATAAGAGAAATGAATTAAAAATAATGTTGCACAGGGGAAAAATACACTTTTCCAGGCGGCAAACAGCAAATATGCACAAACATACACATAGATTGTATTGGTATATACACACATTACTACTACCCATGCCCATACATATACAGACACACACACACACACACACACATCCATACATACAGTATACACATATACAGTCATATATGCAGTGTCTGTGTGGCTATGGTAATAACAGTCTATCGTTTGTTATTTGCAGGCTAATAGCTAACGTCAGTATAGCAAGCTAATAGCTAAAGTCAGTATAGCAGGCAAATAGCTATCTTCAGTATAGCAGGCTAATAGCTAATGTGAGTATAGCTAACTCTAATGGCAGATTAGTGCAGTTTGAAATACATTCCTAGCCAAAAGCAAGAAAGTAAAGTTAGGTAACTTGCTGATGCACAATACAGTGGCTATAGGCTGTGTTTATACTGCAAGGAGAAATTAATACCTAGCTCGAAAATGATATTAGCAAATGCTTTTACATGTGTCAAATTCTGTTTTCCACCTGTTGCACTAACAAAAAAAGCTGAAACTTTGATGATCCTGTGTCACAAACGAAGCAGAGAAAAGCAGTTTTTAGAAACGGATCACGAGACGTTCTCTTGGGGCATCTCAGTCTTACTGATAACATTAATGATGGCTCTGCTCTATTGAAGTGTCCCAGTTAGATGTGACAGTGTTCCAGTGAGTCAGCATGCATTACCAGGAATCTTTCTGGGAACTTTTGACGATTGTATGTCTGTTTGAGTTTGAGAGGCAAATCCATTGCATTAGGGTCATTTGGCAGATGCTTGTTTTGAAAGCAAAGTTTGACCTCCATGCAAACTGCAAGCAGGATGTCATCAAAGCCAAGTCCATTGCTCTCAAACAAATGGCTAACAGTGTTCTCTCTGGTGTTGTGCAGCCTTCCCGCTGATCTTCATCAAGCACTTCCAGAGGAGCTGGCCGATAGACAGCGAGGGGCCAGAGACTGTCCCTGAAGCTGACTCCGACTTTGAGGAGATCACCTCAGCGGAAAAACAAACTGTGTGTTATGGAATTTTTATTTGAGAGAGAAATATCTTTTGTGACTACTTATTGATATTGCAGAAACATTTTCCATAACTCTGTTCTGTGCACTGTTCCCGCAGAACTTGGAGTCCAGCTCCAAGACATCAGCAGATACCCAGAATCCCTCAGAGGGAGGTGAGAGGAGCGAAGAGAGCTCGGCTATAACAAAGATGGTCTGCAACTCATCGACTCCGAAGAAGCGCTTGATGTTATCCCTCTCAGAAAAAGAGAAGCTTCTGAACTGGGATGTGTTGGTCACACCTGAGGGGACTCAGAGCGGCACCACCAGCACACATCATCAAAAAGAGCAGGTGGAGTTATACGGAGTCATTTCTGGAGGCAGCAGCATCGGTTCTGAGGAGAATAAGCCTGCACATGAAATGTCTTTCTGCTCTTTATCTCCTGCCTGCTACAGTATAATGCACTGGTCCAAAGACTGTGATGAGGGTGTGATAAGGCGAGTTGATTCCACATTATGTTGACCACATTTTTCCTGTCCTCTGATGTTTTATCAGGTACAAGCAGAGGCAGAAGCAGATAAGCCTCAGACTGACTCCAGCCAGAACAGAGAGCCATCCCAGAGCCAAACGCCTGCCCCGTCCCCCTCGGCCTTCCAGCTTATAGCCAACGCCTTCAAGAGGACATTTAGTGTGACCAATCCCTCCAGCAGCTCCAACACTGCAGTCACAATGTGCGTAGAAAATACTTTAGATTAAGCTCTTTAAAGTGGATATGAAAGCCACACCACATCATATTGTGAACCTATATACAAATATCAATTTCCTTTGTCAGAATCAAATCATGTCCTCTATTTGTAGAGTATGACTTGTGCTTACATAAGCTTGAATCGACCAGTTTCAACCAATAATATCATGACATCCACACATCAGTCAATATACTTCTTTTAGTAGCATAGAGCTTAAGATTCATTCGTTACTGATGGCGATGGTGAGTAGTCTAAATGACTGCGCTTGAGCATTCAAATCTGAATTGCTGCAATTTTCCCTGTTTGTTGCGACTTTGTTATGAGCACCATTCAGCCTGCAAATCAGTGTCCAGCCTGTCCGTCCTGTTTCACTTGGAAATACAAGACGACAGACAAGCTGCATGGAAACACCGTTCCACCTGGACTTTAAAGGCGCTGCTGATTTTTCTGTAAATGTCCACCTCTTTGATGGTTCTGGTGATGATCAACCATTGGAACAGCTTAAGAGGGAAATGTAGTGAATGATCCTCATGTCAGGAAATAAAGGAACAGAGGCAGAGGAATTACAAAAGAGGCTAAAGAAAACAGAGTTTAGCACAAGACACACCACAGGAATTTAGAAAATGTACTTCCTACTATTTATGTTAAGAGATATTAATATTCTGTTGATAAGTTAATAAATATTGATAAAATACATTCTTATTTAATCATAATAATAATTTCCATTCATTTAATATAATAATAATTTAATAATTTCACGATTTAATTCAAACTAAACGTACCTAAATAATGATTTATTGATCTTCTGCTTTACTAGGAGGACCAAACGTGATGGCCCCCGTAAACAGAGGCCCATGTCAGAGGGAATGTTCAACTTTGGCTCCCTCTTCAGCGCCGTGGACCCAGAGCCATCTGCAGAGGGGAAGAAGGGCGGCAGACATGAAGCTCGGCTGGCATCCATAGGATCCGATCCATGGGGTGGCGGCCGGGATCTGCCCTCTCTTCTGCAGCAGGTGTCCCTGAAGGGCCGTAGAGACTCTGGGGGGGTCTTCTCTGACGACATGGCCTCCTTGCCACGCAGGAGGGTCAACCTGTTTTCATCCCTGAGGCTGAGGAAGAGGGAGGAGTCAGAGAGCGAGGGGCAGGACCAGGAGGCGCAGAAGGAGATCAGGACGATACTCACCAACCTCAGAAACAAAGGTTGGTGCGATCAGTCGTCATTTAGGCCTTTTTTAGCCACGTGGGGTTGGTGCAGCAAACTGTAAAGACAACACTGACTTAAAAACACCTTTTCTCTTTCTTTGTGCTGTTACATGAATTGAATTACATGTTCTGCTTGTAGCTTCCACCTGGGGGCAGTGCAACAAGCTCAAAGCAACACTCACTCATTTCATCTCATTGAACTGATGTAAGAAGCAGTTCAGGTGGTGAATCGGAGCTGGAAACAGCTGCCTGCAGCATTTGAGAGTGACTCCAATAAGCTGAGAGTTCAACATTCAGCTCATTTTGGTTCTGCTTCAACACAGCTGGTTGATATTTCTCTGTGATTTCATCAATAGGAGTAATCCCTTGTGACAGGATACATACGTCTGAGCTATGAGTTCAAGCAATGCTGTTTCCTACTCAAATTGTCTCATTTTAGCTGTTTTAAAGGCCAAAACTATCCAGTAATCCACAAATAAAAAAACATATATGTGCAAATAAAATGTCTTATGTGCTATCATGATGGCTGGGGTGAAACATAAAAGAGTTTTGTTGCTCAAGGTCCCTCTTTTATGTGACATTTTGAAGCAATAAGGAAGCTTGAGGGTGGCTCCAGTCATGCTTTTCAATCAAGCTGTCCTACAGTCAAGTGTCATGGATGAAATATTTTCAGTTTTACAAACTGCACATGTTGAACGTCACTTCGCTGTCCTCACTTTTTCCCCCTTTCCCCTTGTCCCTCTAGCCTCTTTTCAGGAGAATCTGGAGGAGTCCTCCTCCAGTAATGACGAAAACAAAAACCTGACATCCACTCAGAAGGTTTGTACAGACCAGACATATACTGTGCTCGCTTGTGTGTACGTGCTCTGAAACGCCCTGTGCCTCCTGTCCCAGCTTTGTCCAGAGAAACGGAGGAGGAAAGAGGGCAAGACGGCGGCCCAGCAGGCCAGAAGAGAGCAGCTGAAGAGGCTTCACAGGGCTCAGGTACTAATCTCTCTCTGTAGATTCACTCATTTCTGTCTCAGTGATTCATGCCACTGAGCTGCCCTGGGCCTCAGTGTAGTCCATCTCTTATTTTGACCGCACTACAATGGAGATGAATGGCATATTGTTGCTGGAACTCACAGTACTGTAAATAACAGCATCATCTCTCTTCATTCATAACTGCTTCCTAGAAAATAAATAGCATGCACAGAATCTGTTTGGGAGACAGATGTCTTAAAACCTGGGCCAATAATCATCCCCCCTGATATGGCGTGTGTCACACAATGTCCTGTTTTTCACATCGGCCAGGCCATCCAGAGACAGCTGGAGGAGGTCGCAGAGAAACAGAGAGATCTGGAGGAGAGAGGAGTGGCTATAGAGAAGAGCATAAGAGGAGAAGCAGGTACGGAACAGTATCTGCGCCGAGCGAGCGGAGCCTTCAAGACATTACAAAGCTACTTTTAATAACAGAACTCTGAGCCGCACCTGCTTGCTTCAGTGTAAGACCACAATGCAGCTCTCTTTCTGCTTTGCTCGTACTTCTCAGACTGTTTCGGGGGAAAAAAAAAACAACCATTACCTTGTCATCGCGCTCTGGTTAAAAGCCTCTACATACAGTTAATGGCTGTGCTCACAATAGACAGTGAAACTTCACAGTTGCCTCATCTTTTTGCAGTTCAGGGCTTTGTTTGTGTTCTAATGAATAGCGAAGGTCTTGTCGGGTAAAACACACGGTCTCTGCGTGTTTGTGTGCGTCCGTGGTCACGGTTTGATTCCACTCTAATTTTCCTCTCATAATGGCTTTACATAATTGATGTCTGAAATATTTGTTCTTTCTTCTCCATCCTCACCCACCAACCCATCCTCATCTATCCCTATCCCCTTTCTCCTAACTTCCTTCCTTCGCTCCCTCACTGCTTCCTGACTCTTCCTCTCCCAGAATCATCCCAGACAGATGACAGCGATGAGGCCCAGCTCTATCAGACCTGGTTTAAACTCGTTCTGGAGAAGAACCGATTGGCGCGCTACGAGTCTGAGCTCATGATCTTGTAAGTGACTGCATCTGAGCAGACACGGGTTAAACAGTGATATTAGTATGGTTGCAGTTCCTGTTTCTCACCAGCGGAGGTCACCCATTTTTCTCCTCTCAGTGCTCAGGAGCTTGAGCTGGAGGATACGCAGAGCCGACTGCAGCAAGATCTCCGGCACAGGATGGCAATAGAAGGTGAAGGTGGAACACACACTCAAACCCATTACCTGACGATCAGATATAACACAACATAAACCTCTTTCTAACTTCCTCTACGCTCTCTTCCACCTTGCCCCAGACACAAAGAAGAGTGCCTCTGAGCTGCAGGAGGAGCAGGAGATCCTGTCAGAGATCATGAGGACGGTGGAGAGACGAGACATGCTGGTCTCTATACTGGAGGAGCAGAGGCTGAAGGAGAGGGCTGAGGACAGGGACCTGGAGAGCCTGGTGCTGTCCAAGGGCTACGAGTTTCACTGGGCCCAGGCGGATGACAGCTGGGGAGCAGGAGAAGCTGGACTGAGGGATGAATGTTGAGCACCTCTGTGGTGATGAACGGGTGGGGTAGACAAGCACTGCAATTCTCTACCAAACACTATTTTAAAGGAAACCCGAATTGAAATTTTATCATAACAGTTTATGTCTGGCTTATCCTTGCAAAACTACAAATCTAGAAAATGCTATGTGCGTGGATATGTCGTAATTGCACATGTTCATACGCCCTAAAGAGGACAGCAAGGTTTAATCCAGTCTTGCTTTGTGCTGGTATGCTGAGCTCAGACACTGAGGAGGAAGAGAAACAGAGCCTGAGTTTAACTACTTCCTTCACGGCCATTAACGTTTCTGCCATTAAGGTCATTTGACCTCTGTTCTCAGAAGTGTAATCTGTAACGGACCGGGCTGACACTGACCTTAAACTGGATGTCCAATATGCTTAACCACTGCTAATAATGTGACTAAAAGCATTGTAAGGTTTTGGCACACCACATAAACCAAACTGACTGCCTAATCAACAGCTGCTGTATGCAGTCATTGCTTTGAGAGTGGGGTTGTTGTGATGGGTTCGTCATTACTGTAGCACTGTATACCCTCACTGGATAACACACGGAACGGCTCGACACTTTCCCTGAAGTTTTACTGTTTTGCACAGCATGATTTTTTTTAAGTGTGCGTCATAAATCCAGAAATGTGCTTCATGTAATTCACTGTCTGACACTTTGTATTTGCGTGTAAGAGTGTAAGCTCTCTTGTGTGTGTTTTAATATTGTTATTTTCTTCACACTGTGTTGGAACACTGTCAAATATAATGTTATTTTACTTACATGTGGACACCAATGGACACAGGAGAACTAGAGTCGTTACTGCCACACATGTGTAGCCAGAAGATTTAACCTTATTTTACTCCGCTGTGACACTAGTTGAATCTTGATTCAGGTCTGATTCACAGAGCAGGAAACTGACTGCACAGGCTCAAGACTCATGTTGCAACTCATGTTGCACATGTAGTCACACCTCCGTCAGTGATGTCACAGCCCTTGTTTTGCTTTTTGCTGAAAAAGAAAACCGCCTGCTGTGTCACATCACTGATGGGGGTGTGACCACAGGTGTGACACACTGTTATGATTCATTGACTTGCCAGAAAATGTTAATCATAATAAGTCAGTTTAATGCTCTTTCTTATTTAAATTGCATTTTCCCTGTGACTAAACTACTGTCAGTTGAACTGTGATTGTCTTCTGTCACTGGTTTTAACCCTGCGTGTGGGCCATGAGTCAAAAGTACCTCGCTCATGAGAATACTGCTAATGTGTTTACATGATTTTTAATCCCAGGTCAGATAACCACACTTCTCATTTGGTTCCTGGGCTTTAAATGTTAAGTTTGTTCATGTTGTGAATTAACGCTCAGAGTAAGTAATATTTTCATGACAAAAACTGTATGTTATGGTTTGATAATGTTGTTTTTTGCTGCTTCAAGTCTTTTAAATGGAAAAAGAAAATCTTCAATAAAGACAAATTTAACATTTTGAGAAAAAAAAGCAAAATGGGACTTTGTTGAAGCTCTTTATATAAATATTGCAAATCTGTTTATATATTGCATATACACACATATATACATACAAATATATGTGTAAATATGTCAGTGTGTGTTTAATTAAATATATATAAATTTCAAAAAGTCAGACTTAACAAATAGTGTTGAAATAGAAAAATTTGACTTTGTTGAAGCACTTGATATAGATATATTAATAATATATGTATTATATACACGTGTGTGTTGTCCATATTTTAGATGGACTATAATCCCCAAAAATTAATTAATTAATATTTAATATAAGCTAACATTAAACAACAATGGGCGTTGGTGTTTCGAAATGTCAAAAATCTACACTGCAATCTGTTGAAGCACTTATATGAATATATTATTACTAATACCTATATGTGTGTGTGTGTGTTAACATATGCGTATAAAAATGCATATATATGCGTGTATGGTCCATGATTTATATGACAATTAGAAACATGTCATATTAGCCGTCACTCTGTCAATGGGACAGTAACATTATGTCTCATATGTCTGCGTCCTTTCCTCCCGGTGTGTCCCCGCTGTAACGTGAGCCTATCTCGGGCTCCTGTGGTGCCCTGAGCTCCACTTCCTGGGGCCCTCCCGCTCCTGCTACCTTTGAGCCGGTGGCTGTGACTGCCGTGGAGCTCGAGCTTCCCGCGGTCAGCAGCCTCCAGCCTCCGGCTCCCCTCCACAGAGGAGGGGGGAGGGGCCACACACTGCAGCCAACTTCGGGAGAAAATGTCTGGAATTCCGTTTCCGCTTTAGGGAGTGGACGCTGATTTTTTTTCTCTAGTTCACTTCCCAACGAGCGACTTTCATTCCAACGTCAACTCGGACAGTTTTGTGGTGACTGTCCCGGATTAAAGCCGAACTACGAAGATGGCTTCTTCGCCTCAGAAGTCCCCGTCCTCTCCGAAATCTCCGACACCCAAATCTCCGTCCTCCAGGAAGAAGGACGACTCTTTCCTGGGAAAACTTGGTGGAACTTTGGCGAGAAGGAAAAAGGCTAAAGAAGGTAAACAGCTAGCAAAACAAAGAGCCGGACATTAGCTGGACTGTTGACGGCTCGGTTACATTGTTGCCTTCAAACTTAAAGATCCATAATGTATAATTATCACTTATCTACGTCAATAACGTCAGTCCCAACAAACTCTACACTACAAACTCCACTGTTATTTCACACATTTAACACCGCGTTTCCGCTCCACTTTTAATTCAGCTGTGAACACACAATTATCACAAACACCGTGGACTACAAAGTGTGGCGAGCTGTGAGCGTTTTCATGGCCGCGGGCTGTCTGTATCCATGTAAGGCATTGGAGCCGCTCCTACTGTAATGAGTGAGGAATGAGGCACGAGTAAACACAGGCCCGTCACAGAGCGAGGAGGGAGCCTCCACCACCAACACCCGCCCATCCTTCACTAGCACTGTGGGAACACAAGTCAGTGCTCATGGGGAAAGGTTGCGAGGTTGATTCCCAGGGCACTGTCAGAGGTCAGGGTCAGATGCAGGGCAGCAGCTCTGGAGCTCACAGGGATGCGCTGTCTTCCTTTAACATCATCATAAACGTTGCCATGTTGGACTTTAACTACCAAGAAGGTGCCATAAACAAGAATACAACAGAAAACTCATTTTAAATGCCCTGATCAGTTTACAGCCATGCTTTTGGAAATACAGTAGGTATCGGAGAGCCTGACATTCATTGTTAAAGGCCGGGTTTTATCATCCGTGAGAAAGGTCTCTTTCAATTGGATGATTACTTTGTGTCGTTCAGGGCGCTGTTGCACAGCTGAGCCCCGTTTTATGTTGCCTTTCTCTACGAGACATGAATGCAATCACATTATATTCATGCTGGCCCTTGTTCGCTACACACACACACACACACACACACACACACACACACAGGCGTATACACAGAGTGCAGCCTTCTCCATGATTTGATGGAAATCGTGTGCAGGTCGCTCTTGTGTTGATCATTGATTAAATTTAAGTCCTTGTGACGTTTATGGCAACGGCTGCGTGTGCAGGGGAGAGAGGGGCCATTGGCTTGAACGGGAGGAACGGCGGGATGGAGAAAAGGGGGGGGTTGAAGGATGAGAGCTGCAGGATGGGGATGAGATGGTATGTGAAGAGAAGGTCAGAGGGTTTGAGAGCATTAGCGAGGGCTGTGCATTGCATACAAAAGGGCACCGACTGCGTCCTGTGCGGATGTGGTGCAAACAGAAACTACAGCGCGTGAATCAGGAGAGGTGATTTCTGTTCCTACACGGAAAACAGAGCAAATACAGAACTGATAGTTCAGGTGTGTGAGGCGTGTGTGTGCTCTGCCTGTGGAGGATGAGCTGCATTGGACAGAGCTGGTCCTGCTAGCCGGGAAAGGATGCTTGAGTCTGGATGACGGTGACAGGCAGACATGGGCTGTGGAGCGCTGTGCCCCCCAGGTAGGAAACGACATCAGCATGAATTCCTTCTTCCATGCAGGCATCGCACAGGGGGCATGATCCTGAATGCTGCGTCCCCTGACATGCCTTTTTTATTGTTATCCTTATTTAAGCAAGTGGATTGAAGCGTAGTCACTGGCCCGGATGGGGAGGAGGGATGCTCAGCGGAGACAATGAGGACGCCCCTGCTTACACTGACCACAAATCAAATCTGCACTCAACATATACACTGCGTTAATAGACGGAAGCCGATGCAGACGACAATCAGAGCAGACTTGCTTGACGTAGCCATACGGAGGCACGGCTGGAAAGTAATATGACTGACGTTGCACCATGGTCATCTCTCCTTCATAACGCATAATAATCTACCTACTATACTCCTCCAGTGACGCCCAACCTTGGCATGCTTGCTCATCCTTAAATAGCACAAGTGATAATTGCAGTAACATCAGGCTGTGCTAATTGGTGTGGTGTTTATGTATAGCAGCTACCCCCCCCATATGAGTCTGAACTGGCAGCCACTGACAGTAGCTATGTATGTTTTTGATCCCCCCTACTGACTGAGTACTGAGCTGTTTAATTTTAATGTGAGCTGCGAGGAAAACGCGAACGCAGCTCGACAAACCAAATTCCATTTCCTGGAATTTACAAATGCCTGCTGCGCTGGATACACAGAAGGCCAATCTCAGGTTTCTGCTTTTACTTCCGACACCCACTTTTCATTGTTGCACAGAGACCTGTATTGTAGTGGGTGGAACTGTAAAAAGTTGATTCGCTTCGCTTTGTTTCTCACAGTGCCAGTAACTTCTTTACTTGCTTCATCCTGCCACAGGCCACACTGTACAGCTCATCTGTGTGTGGCAGATGACACACTGTACTGATCATAGCAGTAGCTGGCACATTTTGCATGTTAGCTTTGGTTAGTGTAATTTCATTTTTAACATCCAATAACTTTATTTTTGTATAGATTTTTGTATATATCTTCACTTCATCTTCATATATCTTCACACCAAAGACAAAAGCCAGCAGCACCTGTGTGATGCAGGTCTGCATGTGTGTAAGAGACTGAGCATGATGACTTAGTTCAGTGTTGTGTCCCAGCAGTTAAACATCTGAGGCTGCAGGTTTCTGAGTGTCAGGAAAAAGAAAGAGTAATGAACGCAAGTGCAACCAATAATGCACTGGCTGAGCGGGTTGTAATTTACACAATGAAAAGAGAGGCATGTGTCACTCTGTGGGGATATTCTCACCCACCCTGCCTGATGTGATGCGCATGTGTGCGTATGTGCACTCGTACTGTACATGCAAGCACTTGTGGATGGTGTTGATTAAGAGGATATTGTTCCAGTGAAGGCAGGGAAATGCACAGGATGTTCACTCCATGCTTTCACACACACACAGATGTGTAGTGATCAAACCTCCTCAGGTAGGCCTATTTGACACACTGAAAAGAGCGGCATGCTGGGCTTCTGTAAAGCCTGCTGAGGAGCAGGAAGCAACACCAGTGTGTGCTTGTCTGACGTCAAACGGCTCTCGACAGAGGGGCTGCTGGTGGTTGTTTGTGGAATCGAGGGAATGTTTAGAGAGCGATCCAAAGCGCCGCTGAACACTGCGAGTGATTATTACTCAGGGAGGTGTTCGCTCTTTGTCTCAGCTAATCTGCCCCTCATGTAGCAATTGTTTGATTGATTGGGCATTTTAAGAGGCTGCACAAGAAACGCGTCCTACTGCCTCGTGCTGGCTACATCTAGCTATAGGTTTACTCTCTGATTGGTTGAATAAACTTTGTCAGCTATGCTTTATTTTTTTGGATATTTTAAATCATATGTCCAAAAAATTGGCAAAACCTGTTACATTTGTTGTTGAGTTGTTTTTTTCCATTCTCTAAAATGTTTATAATGATTTTCAAATCCACACAAAGCTTTCCTTTTAACCAGTGTATTGGTTTCTTGGCGGTTTCAATTGGTTGCTTGTCAACTGCATCGTTTCATCCCCCTTTTGCACCTGCATCACTGTTGTGAAAGGAAGTGGTGAATTGAATTTCCCATTTTTGCAACACACCGGTGTTTTGTTATGTTTCAGTGTTGTGTATTTTAACCAGATGAAGAATTTGAGTCAGGACAAAAATTCCTGTTATGCCACAGCGTTGCCCTGACACATGTGTGCAGTGTCAGAGGGGCTGGGAGCTGAGCTGCTGCTAACATTTGTGCAAGTTGTTCTCCTAACAGCTGAGATCAAAGTGTTACAACATATATGGTTGAGTTGTATCATGATTCATATCATGCGGTCCTTGTCAGTTCCCACCGCGGGTAATGAATATCTTTGGAATTTCGTCTGTTGACTGAGTGAAATGACTAATTTAAAAACATCATTTTATGCTGTAAAAGGTTTTGTTGTGAAGCACTTTTATAATCTACGACCACTTATTTCACCAAAAAGGAATTGCTACATTAATTGGTTATTAAAATAATTGTAATACAAATGTTTCAGCAGGCACTGCATTACTTAATTTTGAGACCATTCCACACTGACTGACGGCCGCAGTAAATAATCATTAGAGCACCAAATATGTTTAAATATGTGTCAACCTGCATGTAGCCTTTTTAAAAACCGCAGTGTCCGGCCAGTTTAGTAAATCACTAAGTGCAATGCCGGCTTTGTTCTTTTGAAAAGTTGTATTTTATTAGAAAATAGAGAAACAAACGACAGTCCCTCACATTTCTGACCTCTCCATCCTGATGTCTGTTTGCCTCATCTAGATGGACTCGATTTAATGTCTGTATCTGTTTCTCGTAGTGTCGGAGCTTCAGGAGGAGGGAATTAATGCCATCAACCTTCCTCTTAGCCCTACCCACTTTGAGCTGGACCCTGAGGACACCATGCTGGGTAAATTATACTCACACTTCTTCTGCTTTAGGCCATGTGGGTAAACACAGTATACCTGTGTGTGTCTCTACATCTCCTTTCTTGGTTTTATAACATACAATAGTATACAAAAATACAATGACGTAAATGCTGGATCAGCGACCTTGCCTCCCACCGTCTCCCACCCACACAGCCCATGAAGTTCACAACCTGCGCGTATCCATCGACTACACCCACCTACCGTATCAGGTCCGATAACTTCTACAGAAAATGCCCCTGTTCAGTGAGAAACATCAGTACACAAATATATAAACACAGTACACAATGTTATAAAGGAAGAGAACAAGAAACAAAATAACACAATAGTGATAGCTGCAGGTGGAGAGTTTTAGCTATTTTGATTTGTTAGTCATCAAGTTTGTAAAAGAATATATGTGCAAATCCTCTAATTGTAGCTTCTCAAATGTGAATATTCCCTGGTTTCTTTAACCTTCTGACAGGAACCTGAACAGGTTTGGGTTGCAGACTGTTGCTGTTATCTCCTTCAGCTTTGTAAATCAGTGATCAGCATGTTTCGCCACTTTCTGAAAGTTTACAGGCTAATCGATTAATTAATCATGAAAGCCAGTGTCAAATGGACGTCTCCCTCACTTCAGAATAAAATGATCCCCCTCAGCTCTAACGTATCGTGTTTCTGCTCATTCATTAGAGGAGAATGAAGTGCGCACCATGGTGGACCCCACCTCAAAGAAAGACCACAAAGTGCTGGAGCTCTCGAAGGTAAAGTTTTAATCTACCACTTACCTCAGGGATACAGTAATGCAGAGTTGTACAGTGTTGCATATCCTGAAAACAAAAGACATTAAAAAGTTTGTCATTAGTGTGAAAAGTGAAAAACACAGGGTCAGAGATCCTATTTAGGTTGTGTGAGTAATCAAGTGCAGCACCAACCCTGCTCTAAAAACTGTGGTGCAGGCATCGGCTGCAGGAGCACGTTCACCTGAAGGTTGGCTCCAGGAGAAACTCTCATCACAACAACATTAAATTAAAATATAACTTTCACAATATTTATGCTAGTTGTGATTATGAGTCATTAGTTCTTTATTCTGCCCATGTAGGTGCTGATTGACTGGATTAATGATGTGCTGGTGGGGGAGAGGATCATTGTGAAGGATCTGGCTGAAGATCTGTATGATGGACAGGTCCTGCAGAAGCTATTTGGTGAGGAGATGAGCCATACACGTAGAGTAAATGCCACTCAAATAGAAAAACTTGAGTGTTCTGATTTGTTCTGTGATTTTAAAAGTGACGGTAATCAGAAGATGTCTTTGTGTTTAAATCAGCGCTGGCTGAAAGTGTTATGGAAGTGTAAAGCCCTGTTATACTTATGCACCGGCCCTGTCTCTGTGCTGTGCCTCAGAAAAGCTCGAGGGTGAGAAACTGAACGTGGCGGAGGTGACCCAGTCGGAGATCGCCCAGAAGCAGAAGCTGCAGACCGTTTTGGAACGCATCAATGACTCGCTCAAACTCTCCAGCAGGAACATTCGCTGGAACGTTGACTGTGAGGAGGTTTCGTTTGCTTAATTAGCTCCAAACTGCTGCTGTTTTTAAGCTGCCACGAGCCGGTCTTCAGTCGGTCGTGTACAGTTAAGCGTCACTGAGGGCAGCACGTTCATTTCAGTGTTAAAAATTATGTAATTAAAGTCAGTTTGTGCTTCGTCAGCCAAATGATATCAATGTGAGTTCACAGTAGGAAATCAAAGCAGAATCACAGTCCCGATAACATGTGTGAGTGACATCTGTCCTGTGGTCTAATTGAGGAACCTTCACAGAGGGTACTGCCTAAAGCCGGGCTGTTTCGGGCGTCCATTGGAGCTATGTCTCAATGCACTTGTTCTGCCATTGGACGAATATGATCCTCATTGAGCTGTGAGCTTCCGATTTAACACCGTGAATGTAGCCATGCATATCAATAGAGCTCTCCACAGCTCCTTTGATGGCCCTCTTTTAACTGACACAGGGAGTAATGATAATTACTCTTAGGCTCCCAGCGCACTACCTATGTCGTTAGCTGTAAAATATATATATATATATATATAGATAGATAGATAGATAGATAGATAGATAGATAGATAGAGAAATATACGTTATAATATACGAGAGATGAGGCAGGGGAGGGGAAAATGGATGTTTACCACGTGATGAAAGAGCAGATTATCAAGAGAAATCTATGGCATGAATGAGACAAAGAGAGAAGCTTTAAGGTAAGGAACAGAATAGATTTTGTGGAAGTAGTGCACTAGAGAAAGGCCATACCAAATGAGTTTATTTCAGACCAAATAATACGACATTCTTAAATGTGGCTCTGGTAGAAGTTTGGCCTTGAGAGCTATTCGTGCGAGATATCTTGCATAAATGCTAAAGAGCACAGTGAATAACATGGAATGTAATTGATTTCGCAGTCCTTTTATTTGAGGAGCTCTCTTTTAATCAATTCATTCTTGTTTGCCCCTACTTTCATCCCCCAATCTGAAGCCTTAGAATAACTTATTTGGATCATCTTACGCAGTGAGGATCTAATAGGTTTTGTGAAGGCTTTTAGCATGCTCTCTGTGATTTGCCATTGCCACTGGGTACAATCAAAGGCTTGCATTAGACACTTAATTGATCCTGTTTGTTTTGTACATCCAAAGGTAAATCCTATTTGTTCCGATGACTAAAGACATGTCGCACAGTATGTCAAACTGACCGCGGCCTTTATGGTTGATTTTATGTCACAGGCACAGAATTTGGAACTGCTCTGTCTGGGGGTTTTTTTTGTGTATTTTGTGACTTTTTAATATCACATCGCGGCAGCCTTCAGCATCTTGTGCTTGCATTTAGGGCGACAGTATGTGACCTTGCATTGTAAAATTAAAAACATTGTAATTCTAAATTCTTGAAAGGATAAAAAATATCAAAAATATGTGGGCTGTTGTTGGTTGGGCCCAAAAGTGCAAAATATTATTATAATATTTTAAAACCAGCAGAAAATGTCACACATCTACCCATCAATTGAAGACAACAGCATTTTTGTCATTTATTCTAAGAAATTAAAATACTGAATTCAAACGCTGGATAGACACAAACCCTGAATCAGCACAGAAAATCAATAAATAAGTATGAACAGATGGTCTGTGTATCTGATGTTTATTTTACTAATGCGTGTCCATTCATTTATGTCGAGCCCATGCATCATGTTTGTTGTTTCAGTTTCACTGTTCCATAACTAATATATTTCTTTTATTGTATTGTTCTCTTTAATCTCCTATCAGCGGTTCATGCGAAGAGTATAGTTGCCATCCTGCACCTGCTGGTGGCCCTGTCACAACACTTCAGAGCACCAATCAGATTGCCAGACCACGTTTCCATTCAAGTGGTGGTCGTCCAGGTGGGTGGGACATTGTGTTTGAAGGCTTTCTGGTATGAATGTACAGTACGTGTCAACTTGCCTAACAAATTGTCATCTTTGTTGAGAATCTCGGTTTTATCACACCTCTCCCCTCTGCTGTGAATTCATCTATGGCTTTTCCCACTTCATTTTTCACCAGCCGGTTCCCTTTCTTCTGTTACATTCGGCAGAAACTCTACATACTCTCCTCCATTTATGTCTTTCAGAAAAGAGATGGCATCCTTCAGTCCAGACAAATTCAAGAGGAAATCACCGGCAACACAGAGTAAGCACGCTGTGCTCTCAGACTCGTTTTTACACCTCGCGTCACATAAGTATCTCTCAGACACAGTGTTGACAGACAGCAGCACTGGTGCAGAGTAGAACACTGCTACTGAAAGCTTTCTGTGGCCTGACAAAAACTGTTTCTGCAGTCTGACTTGATTGAGTAAAGAACTTTTGACTCTCTGAGTAACGCACCGTGCTAACTGACTAGTTGTCATGCTGTAGATTTACCTGTCTTACTATCAAACAGCGGCCCTTCTCTAGACAAATGGACAGTTGAGCCTGTCAGCATTCACAGCCACGGGTTTCAGATTCATGAAAAGAAGGTAAAATGAAAACGGGCCGCATTCATACAGCACATTTTTAGTCTTACAGCCACTCAAACCTCTTTGCAATACATGTCAGGATTCACACTGCGATGGCAGGAGCTACCACGCAACGTGTCTGCTGCTCAGCCAGAGCAGCTAACACACTTATACACACACACACACACACACACACACACACACACACACACACACACACACACACACACACGAGAATCGTGGGTATCAGAGTCTGCCCAATGACGCTTCAACATGCCTGGAGGTGGCCCGATATTGAACCTCACCCATACGTTTAGTTAATTACCTGCTCTGCCTCAGTCAGACCGTGTTGTGTCCAGTTTCAGGGCCCTACTCCTTTAAAAGCATGCGGCCTGAGAGCCAGCTAGCTGCAAAGACTCAGCGCACAGCATCAAGGAGACCAAAACGAAACAAGTGACGGGAAGCCAGTGAATTTTGAGAAAGCAGATGTGTTTGTTCTGCTGGTGCTAATATTGCACTAAAACAAATGTACAACACAGATTAAAACAACCAACAAAACAGACGCATTTTGTTCTGCAAAAGCGTTGAGGCTTCCAAACAGCCGGGCTGCAGAATCATGACTTTGGCTGGACTTTCTTTGCAAACAGACCTGTGCTTTAGATGTGGTGCAGCGGGAAATGGACAACTATTGTATTTCAACAAGATATGTGATGGCACCCTTAGCTGAAGAATTAGACAATTCACACACACACACGCACACACACACACACACACACACACACACACACACACGCACTCACTCACTCTGTTTTCTCTCCCTGTGAGGCTGTCCTGCAGCCTGACGGCAGCAAAGAGTGAGATAACAGCAGGCCAACACACACAAGCACACGCATTTTGTCATGGTAGATGGATACACTGTTTATAACACACACACACACACTCGGGCTCACTAACAATCACACAGTCACAGTGGAAATACGGTTATTACCGCACCACCAGGACCGTTGCCCAGACTTGCCTGCCTTTGCCATCACAGATTACACCATGAACATGTGTGAGAGTGCTTCTGTGTGTGCGCGTGTGTGTGGGTGTGTGTGCGTGCACCTGCCTGCCATTTCTTGCTGGCCTGCCCACTGCGATATCTCTTCCTCAGGGACACTCACACTGCAGCGCTCCCTACCCTCCAAAACCACCTGACCCTTTCCAACAGCAACATCCTCCAAAGTGCTAACATTGTAATAATAGACAGGAGGGTCCCTCCATTCCCATAGAAAAGCTGCATGTACAGAAAGGCACGTCTTCATTCATTGTATCAATACCCAGCAGCATTGTTGTGCTGAGATGATTGCATTGTGCTATAGTATGTGGTCATTGTGAACGTCCCGGTGATGATACCCAGGTTATTTGAATACCCGAGGTGTAGCCGTGTTTATTGTTAATCAAATTATGATACCCTCGCTACATTATTGTGTTGTAATTTCTGTGACATAATCCATCCATTCTCTACATTCCTCTGTGATTGAGCTGGAAGCGCTTGCCTGTAATTTTCAGTTTTCTATGAATATTCAAGTGTGAAATTATCAGAAACAGCCTCTGATTTGTGTTTTTAACATATTTTCTCTCTTTTTCTCCTATTTTCACTTCCTCGCCTCTATCTCAGGGCTTTCTCTGGCAGACATGGTACGTTCTCACGAAGCAGAGTGCAGTGCACACCATATTCTACAGACTGTTTACGTATTGGTCCCTTTTTCATTGATAATTGATCATTTGTCCCCACAGAGCGTGATGCTTTCGACACACTGTTTGACCACGCTCCCGATAAACTCAATGTTGTCAAAAAGGTACTGGGGCTCTGCAGTGGCAATTTGTCATTTAACAAATATAACATAACAAAACAAATATAACAAAGAACAACAACAGCAGTACCTCGCCTGAATGTTTGTTTTTGTCGTGTCTTCTCAGACTTTGATCACATTTGTGAACAAACATCTGAACAAGCTCAACCTAGAGGTGTCTGAATTGGACACACAGGTAGGTCGCACACCTCCGTACAGTCACGGGAAGACATTTTCAAATGTACGTGTCAGTATACGACAGCACTGTGAAACGTCTGACCTTCATCATTTGCTATGGATTTTTATAGTAAATCACTTTTAATGAAACGCTTTAAAGGAGCTTTACTCACAGAAACACACAGCGTATATATTCTACACTTTCCTCTGGCTGCAGCTCGTCTTGCTGATACATTCCAGATAGATTTTCACTCACCAGATGTGCCAGATGTGGCGTGGAACTTGAGATGTTTGTCTTCAGAGTTACCAGCATTCACTTGTTACCTGAGCGTGCTGCTGTCCTCAGTTTGCAGATGGTGTTTATCTGGTTCTGCTGATGGGGCTGTTGGAGGGATACTTTGTGCCTCTGTACAACTTCTTCCTCACACCAGAGAATTTTGACCAAAAGGTAAAGTGGGATTTCTTTTTTTCCACCAATGAGACAAAGTGTTACAGCAACACTTCACCAAAAGCCCATATTTGAAGGATCAGTCAGCGGCTGCTGGCTTGAAAGGCTCAGACACGTTTGCATTGTGTGCTTCGTGGAGGACAACAGCTGCAGTCTCTTGAATGTGTTCCAATTGATTCCAGCGGGGACCTTGTTTCATGACAGTAAAATGTATCAAAGTGTCCAGAGAAACTTTTCAGTATGTGAACAAATGAGTAAATCCTGCAAATATGTTTTACTGCGGTTTCAGGTTTCAGGCAGCTTTGTCTCTGGTGCCGTGTTAGTGGAGATATGAGTCTGATTCACCTCACTGGTTTTAAAGTGAAGCTGTTTTCATACATTTAAAGCAAGAGATGTTCAGACTGACACACTTTGGTGCTCGTTGCATCCATTAGGTGGACAGGGAGGGAATCAAAGCCCCTTTTAATCTTATATGTTACCTAAAATTAAAGCTTAAAATGGGCACTTTGAGTCAAAACGAGTATCTGAATTCTAAGTAATCTTCTCTCTATATCTTTTCCCTCAATGCTGACTGATTGGGTTACATCTCGGTATTCCCCACGAATGAAAAGAGCAGCTGCAGCTATTGAGAGTTGGCCCTGGTTCACTTACAACTGGACAGCAAGTATTCATCAAATGTTCAAATTCAGCAATATTTTAGCTGTCGGATACGTTGTGAGTTCCTTGACGTATCTGCTCGCTTCTCTGTGAGAGCCTTTAGAAACAGGGTTGCGACTTCAGTCCTGACCTGGTTGGAAGGGCATGGCGCCGTGGTGGCGGCTGAATAACAGCAGCATATATTTATACGCTGCGTTGTATTTTAGTGGCAGGTGGACAGAAAAGTTTATTTCCAGCCTGGTGTCCTGACCCATCGCTGAAGAAACACTCTTAAATCAATACTCTGTTTCTGAGGAACCTCGTGTGCTCTGAGCCAGGCCTGTCCTCTCAATAGCTTGATAAATGCCATCCGTTTTCCCCTGAGCCCATTCAGAGCGGAGCCATCTCTCCTCTCCATTGGCCTTTGTAGTACTACGGTATTCTGAACAGGCAATCTGCGGAGACACCACAGTAGCCTTTTGTTTGGGTCTTGGCCAGTGGCCCCTGCCAAGCTGCGAAGCAGAATGGGCATCAGTGCTACAATGTACACAACTGCGTGCACACACACACAAACACACACGGACACTCCTGGCCCGGAAGAACAGGCACCAGCCCCACAGCATCTGTAATCTCCTTTTGCACAGGGAAACACTGGAGTAGCTTAAGGGCTCAGCTCTATTACTCTGTGTATACACGCTGTGTGTGTGTGTGCAGCACATATATATTGTGCACGTGTGTATACTATACAGCGTATTCCGCGTGCGTGGGCCTAGGGGTCTATCGATGCTCCATCAAGGGTGGGCTGTGAAAAGTGGCACGAGGCATCAAGAGAGGGGCATCCAGCAGCACTCCTGCCTCTGCTCAGTAGATCTCTACTTAAGGCTCATTCTCTTCTATTCTTTTCAACTGTATTAGATGACTAAGGTCACATTTTTCAAACAATAAACCCTTGTTGGGCAAAGCTTTTAGTGCATCACAGCAGGATGAGCAGACACACGGGAAGAATGGGCAGGGAGTAGAAAACATCTTTCAAGTCAATCTACTCTCTGATTGGTTTCCCTCGTCTCTTGCAGGTTTCTTTTTCTTTTTTGCATTTTAATACATTATATAACATTTCAGAGCACAAAGAAAACCACATCAAAAGAACAGAAAATGGTGGGGCGAAATCATATTACATTAAAGTCAGTTTGTAGGATTTAGTTGACTGATAACTGATAATGAGATTAAGGTGGACATAGAAACAGAGAAAACTGTCCATCTCATCCTTTGTGGAAACAACCTTTGCCTTAATTATAGCAGCAGGTCTCAGTGAAGAAGACTCATTTAATGTTGCGCAAATAGACTTTTAGACAATTATAGCCTTCCTCTTTCCAAAAAAACAGCCCAACTTCATTGAAATGGGAAGGGGATCTGCTGTGAACAGCTTAGGTCGTTTCACAGCTGTTTGATGGGACTAAGGTCTGGCCAGTGATTGGAGCATTCCAGTTCTTATTCTATCTGAAGCCTTGGTCCACTTGGATGTCAGTCTGGGTCACTGCCATGTAGGAATGTGAAGCTCCTCTTCTTCTTTCTGATGAAGAAAATCAGATTTGTGCCAAAATATCTTTAAACTCTGTTCCTAGCATAATGCTCCCAGCACCAACACGTCACTGCCATTATGCTGTTTCTTGGGTGATGGGCTGTTTTGGCTTTGTGCTAAGAAATAAAGCCCCAGAGCTTTGTCTCATCAGACTGGACTACATGTTCTCATATGGTTTAGAGTGACTGAATGGATTATTTAACATAATTCAGTTGGTCTTGGGTGTTCATCACAGAGATCCTGGTCACCATTTGTATTTTTTTCATTCATAGTTGCGCTGCTCAGCTTCTCTTGGGCCTCCACCGTATGTTCTTTGTGAAACCAATAGCACATTTTTTAACTTTCATATTTAAAAAGTATAGGTGGTTTGGTTTATTTTCCAGTTCCCACCGGTCAGATTGGCGTAGCATCTTTGCTGGTTTCCTAAACAGGACTGCAGTCGGATTGCAAATGAAAGTGATCCCATCTTTAAATGGTCTACCTGAAAAAGATTCAGGGTCCATGTTTCGAATAAATGTCAGCCCTGCATATTGGCATCATTCATAACGTCTACCATAACAGTCAGTTTCCAGGAAAGATCCTGTAAGCACGTATCCAGCAGTGTGTTTGTCCTTGTTTTAGCTGTGCAGAGTGTTTAAATGTAATAATAACTCTCTGCTCCACTCTGTTCATGCTTTTTTTTTTTTAAACATCTGGACACACTGAACACGTTTTACAAATATGAAAACATGAAAGATCAATGACCTTATCAGTTTCTTGGAGTTATGAGTTTCTGAGCGACACTGCTCACATGTATCTATTGATAAATGAGGGAGCAGAGTGTTTGTGCAGCTGCTGAAGGCTTATGGTCTTACGCAACAAAGCTGTGTTGTGTTGGCCGGCACAGGAAGCTGCGGTAGCACGATTGAATTGACCCAGAGTGTATTGTGGGATTTAGCAACCAGTGTCTGCGTTCCCTTATCAGTGAGGAACTGTTTGTGGAGATGCGTGATTTGTACCTGCTAACCTCTGCCTGGGTGTGTAAAGTATAGGTCAGGTGTGTGTTTGTGGTATTTTGCATGAACACACAGTATTAAACACGCTTCCTGCAGGGCTTTCGTGCATCCTAACACAGCCTTGTCATTCTCTGTGCAGGTCCACAATGTCTCCTTCTCCTTTGAGCTGATGCAGGACGGAGGCCTGGAGAGACCAAAGCCCCGACCAGAGGGTAGGACACATTTAACCTGGGACGTCCAGATCAAGAGCTTCAAAACCATCACATCAGATAGTTAAATAAGCCAAATACTGACCTGATATCAATTTAAATTAAACTGAAAGAACATGACTATTTAAATGGTCATAAAGTAATTGATGAGAAAATGTGTCGCTCTGTCCAAGGGTCCGGTTTTCATTTTGTTACCACTGGCACCTATGGGCAGCACCTAACTCCTTTACTAGAAGGACCAAAGAGTCGTATGGGCAGCACCTAACTCCTTTACTAGAAGGACCAAAGAGTCGAGGAGGGCTGGCATCATTTTCCACCCATCACTATAGAATAGAGGCTAAATGCTAGCTCTCAGCAGCATTGGTCTGTTTGCTAAATTGTTAAGTTATACCCAGAACATATTGTTGTTCTATATTAAGTAAAGCTGACCTTATTACAACATCAATATGACCAGAACAGTTAACAGCTAAGTAGCTGAATCCAGTGAGGATGAAGATGGTTGCAAGGACAGTCATCAGGCGCAAAGTAAACCGCTTCAGACTAAACTTTATCAGAAGTAATAACTCCTCATTTACAGTTTGCAGGGCTCCTCACATATTAACACTGTGCTGGTTAACAGGAAATAAGTTTATTTTCTGTCTCATGTTTCCAGAGCTCCAGTGGCGCTGCTGTTTACTCGATGACTGTAGATTACAGACAGAGAGAAAACTGTATCGGTGTGCGTCAGCAGACATGTATCACATATGCTTGGAACAGAGGGGGTATAACGGGCCTAAGAACATAGATTAACAGTCTGTCCAAATAAGAAATGTAGATGATAAACACATTGATATTTACATCTATTTTACACGATTCTATGCACCTTTCTCTGTCATGGTCTGCATTTAAATATTCTGAAGTATTACAGTGAAGGAGTGCAAAAACATACAAAAACAAAAAGCGATAGTTTCATTGTACGAAGACTTAAACAGAGCTAACACAAAAGTACACGATCAACCAATCAGAGACAGCTTTTTAAGAAGGTGCTGAGTTTATTAAATGTTAAGTGAAATGTTTCAGTTTTCCACTGTTTATGAATCTAAAAGGTTTGAAAGCATTTGCATCGTGTTGTGCTCAAATGGATTTCCACTACTCATAATTCAGCAGCCGTAGTACGAACCAAGCATCTCTGTGCTTTGAACTCTGAACCCTGGGAAGACTTGCGGGCCAGAGAGCTGTAGAGAAGCAGGAGTGTGTACAGTCTGCAGCAGCTCTTGTTCAGTGGGCTATATATAGAGTAGATGTGAACTCCAGCAGGTTGCATGGCTATATATAACTCCTTTATTCTCCCTCTCTCTTTTTTCAGACATAGTGAACTGTGACCTTAAATCGACACTGCGCGTCCTCTACAACCTCTTCACCAGGTACCGGAACGTGGACTGAGCACCACATGTAGCAAGAGGGAACTCTTTATACTATGGACCACATATTAAAGCTTAACGATATGTTTTTTTTTCCTTCTATTTGTAGTAGAAATCAGTTTTTATCTGAATGCATGCGTCACATTTTGCACCACATGTAAACCAGTATTTTTTTATTCCTGCAGAGATTTGTGGCTTTTGTGCCACAAAACGCTTGTTTATTAATGCAAATTGGACGTTGCTACACAGCCCCTCAGATATCTATGAACTAAATAAGAGACCAATATTAATATTGAGTTACAGAGTAATAGAGGTAACTCTGTAATGATCTTTGTCACCCTGCATTGAAAGCACGAAGGGGAGATTTTAAAGGAACAACACTACATTTTTAATCTTCCAATTCAGAAAAGGCAAAGTTGTATTTATTGTACATTTTGATACGCTTGTTCCTACTTTTCCAGCTTTTTCATTTTGTTCTCTCTGATCGTGTTTGTCATTCATAAGTGCCTTTATTTAAACTGTCAGCTCCCAGTTCTTAATGCAGGGACGCTTGCGCTCTCCGGTTGTCTTAACGCAACAGATTTCCTTTGCGTGTGTCCAGGAACTTTTTAATATTTGACCAAAGTTTTGTTGTGTTCACGCTGTAAAACACGTAAAGGCTTAAGCCACTTGCTCCGCCTTTCATGTTGCAGCATGTGTCTTATTTTTAAAGTTGAGATGAAATGATAACTTACCTTTTTAAACTTTAGCTCACACCCATGGCCATATCATTCACATTTAATAAAAATAAATAAATAAAACAATTTGTTTCATATTCAAATATCAAAATCCAGTCATATTTTCCTACTGTTAAACAAAATACAATGTGTGCTCACACAGGCTGGCCCAGCTTTCAACCAATCATCAGTCTTTGAGCAGCACAGAGCTTAGATCATTAGTGAAGTAGCTAATAACAGCATAGATCGTTGATAGTTCCAGGTGTGCGTCTGCCCGCGCCAGTAACGAGTGATGAAGGCTTTGAAGTGGGCGAGCAGTCCTCTGTGTCTCAATGCAGACTTGCGTCCGACTTCTGAGCCACTGTAATGCTCCATGTTCATCACACCCACTCTCCAATATTCAGATCACATTGCACCAAACGTTACATCCCACCTGTCTACCCTGACTCCGAAAGTTGCATACAGTAGCAGCATGCCGCGCCGTGTGCTGTATGCTGTATGCCTTTCATCTGGACTTTAATTGAAGTACATCACCATTATTTAATCACTACTGCATTCTAGTGTTTTAATACAGTACATACGTCGTATTTTACACTCCTTTCTGCAGGAACGATTGAAATATTAAGTGAATATCTTCAGTATGTTCTCAGTATGTTGTATTATACTTTTAAGGCATTTTATCTTTATTGAAACAATATAAACTGAAACCCTTCGGCCCGAACTGCCAACAAGTTTGCCATCATGCATCTATTTATGTTTTAATGCATAACTTTCAATAAATCATTCAGTCTCTGAATGCAGTTGCATTTTTGTTTTGCCCATCGTAGAAAGCAAAGAGCAATGCTTTTCCAGCAAAACTGATATCGGGGTCAGATTTGTTCCAGTTTTGCCCACGCAGAAAGACAAGTGAACCTCCACAACAGTTTCCTTTTAGTTAAACAGAGATAGCTGTGTAAAAGCTTCCTGAATTGAAGTTGACCCCAACGCAGATAGGACAGTTACCAAAAGCATGAAGAGGTTCGTTTTTCCTCACACATTCCACAATAGCTTTTGAAAATAAAGTGTGGGAAATGGGTGCATATATGCTGAATGTGTGTGCGTACTGATGTATTATTAATTATACAGTGGTACTGTGGTATATGTGGCAGATACCCACGCACATTGCAAAGACACTTGAATTCAGGTGTTTTTGATTCCACTTTGCGTTTCAATTAATCTTGTTTGCAGTCTGTGTTTGTATTTCGTGAACTGTGTGCGTGCGTATGTGTCTGTGTTCGTGTGTGTGTGCTTTAGTTTGAAATGTATTTCAAGGTGAGAATATTGTATATGCTTTAATTGAATCTTCAATTGACAGTTTGTGAGTGCCTCTGATGTGAGCCTGAGCAGCAGCGTTCTTTGACGGGGAATTCAAAAAGCACTCAGAACCTCAACGTTTATGTATGTAAGGAGAGAAAATATCTCATCCATAGGCACATGGACAATATGTGTGTGTCAACTAAATGCCTGAAGCCCAGTGTAGCATTTGGTACGAGTAACAGTATCCGGTGATGATTGCCCTCTCAGATGCTCATGTCAGTTGCAACAGATCCTGAGGGATGTGAAACCATGTTATGATCATTTCCTCTCCGCTCGCTCCCTCGCCCTGGGAACAATTCAGCTGCTCCAGTTATTACCTTGTTACATTATTGTTATTGCATTATTGTTACATTGTCGCTCCGTGCGTGGGTCACATGGGGACACGGCTGCATTCCTCTGATTGAAGACACCACAGTGAAGGAGAAATGGAGTTACAAGAGCTAGAAAGTAAATGTGATTACTGTCTTTCATGTCATTCTTTAGCTGAGGGCTCATTGCACATTTTAGCAAGAGGCTACAGTTTCGGTAAATACACTTGAGAAGTTGATGAGAAGATTGCTCGCACTCAGCAGCTGCTAAGCTTAGTTTAGCTTAGTGTATAGACTAAAAGCAGAGAGAAACTCCAGCTTTGCTCTGTCCAACAGTTACAAAATCTACCTACAAACGATTACCACGATATTTCACCCTGACTTATTTTGTACAAAATAGTGTAAAACCAACAATTTGCCATTTTATGTGTCTTAATGTACCAGACCAGACAAAAAAACAGCAAGACAGTGAGAAAGATTATTTGCTCAAAATGTCAATCTACTCATCAGTATTATTATTTGAACAATTTTCAAGTAACTATGTGAATGGGCCTGATTGTGTAATGTGAACAGGGCTGATAGTGACAAGCATTTTAGCATCTTTTAGCTCATTGTTTTGGTTTTGTGGCCCCAAACTTTTCTGCAGAAAACCTACCTGTCCAGCACCAAACAGCAGACAGAAGCAACAAGCTGGTGAACATTGAGTCAGGTATTTCTTTCTCAGTTGATGGAGACAGAATAAGTGCTAAAAGTACAGCAAATGTTGAATTACATTTGCCAGGTGGACAGAAACACGACTACAACGGCGCTTTCTGTCAGTCTTTGGCCATTCCTCATTTGAAATTCATGATGATCATGATGATTGTGTTTATAGCTCTTTCCACTCTTCCATACAATAAATATATTACTACTGTTTTAAAGCCAGGTTTACAACATACAACAGTGTCTAACCCTGTGCGGAGGAAGCAAGTTAGTCCAATGATAACATGAGTCAGGACAGCAGCAAAAGGAAGCAGGTAATGTCTTTCTCTGAGTTATGTTTTGTTTATTCTCATTTGACGCCATGCTTTATCTTTGCTTTATGTATGTAAAGTGATTAATGTTGAAGGTAAGGCAGCTATCAAAGGCTAACAGCAAATGAAGGCACTTTTTTCATCATGGCAACACAAGGGTGCATGTTTTTTGTCTGGGACAACAATATCTATAATATCTATATATTATATAACCATCCATCCAGGGAGCAAAGAAGGAAGGAGAGGTATATCACTGCACAAGGTGACTATGTCAAAGGAGAATGTGGACAAATATGAATCAGGTAAGTTTTGTGCTTGTTACACGTGCAGTTTGTAGACTTTTTGCAGGCTCAGGTGAAGGCACTCTCAGATGATTGAAATGGTGAGAGAGGGAAGTCAATCTACATATACTCCTTGCAGCACCACAGGAGGCTTGGAGAAAAGATTTCCACGTGTGGGGTCAGATAGGAGGAGCCAGACAAAAGAACAGACTAGCCTTCACCAGCCTCACCAACAAGTTCGAGTTTGGGCATATACAGTAAATGGCTACTCAGAGGCAGAAAGAAGATTAAGGTACAGGACAGAGGATAGATGAGGTAAAGAAAATAACAGCTTGGTTAAAGAGAACAACACAATGCTAAAACCATGGATTCATTTCAAACCAGTCTGAATGGCATTATCAAAGCATTTGTCAGAAATTTGCAAAATGACATGTAGGATGGCACTCTGATACGGACTGAGAAACAGGAAAAAAATTCATTCCAGGAAATGATGAAGGACAAGCAAACCAGAGATTAAAGAAAACATATGAGATTTATAAATGAGGAACTCTAGTATTCAAAAAATCAAGGCAAAGGATGATAAAATCCTTTCTATCCTTTAGGTATTTGTACAACTACAGTGGCAAGAAAAAGTATGTGAACCTTTTGAAATTTCATGGTTTTCTGCATTAATTTGTCATAAAATGTGATCTGATCATCTAAGTCAGGAGTATTGACAAATATAATGTGTTTAAAATAGTAACACAAAAAATTCTGATCTTTCATGTCTGGAAAGGGTTACAAAGACGTTAGAAATTCACCAGTCTACGGTTAGGCATACAGTTAGGTTAATTCCAAGGGTTCACTGACTGTTTCCACTACCATTTTGAATGCTGAATGAGTGTGTTCAATAAAGACATGAAGGATTATATTTGTCAATATTCTTGACCTAGATGAAGATCAGATCACATTTGATGACAAATTAATGCAGAAAACCGTGAAATTCCAAAAGGTTCACAAACATTTTCTTGCCACTGTATATAGTAAGGCTATTCCAAAGGTTGTGACAAGGCTGTGCTTTTGTATGAAGCATTCAATGCATATATTAAGGCTAAATGGGAAAGGAAAGTGAAAGAACAGATTCCAGAAAAAGATGTGGTATGATATATGAAAAATACACCCAGTCACTATGACACAGTGATGGAAATGATTGATCAAATACTACATTACACACAAAATTAAGAGCTACTGCTGTAACCACATGGAACCATGTCACTGGGAGTGGCTTTGGGATACAACCTTTCTGGGCTGATGTACAGTTCTGTTCTTTGTGAGCTACAAGGTTACGAAATTCCCTATTCCTGTCTTTCTTGTTCTTCAGGATGAAGGGAAACAGTTGAGCATAGATGTAGAAAAGCTAAATTCCTGCATTCATGAGAAATTGGAAAACAAGAACAGCGGAAAGATCTGTTAAGCTGATTGAGGGCCTGCGAACTGATGTTCTGAAAGTGAGGAAAATATTCAAGGACATGCTAGAAGCAGGACAGTCCAGGCCAAGTGCAGACACCTGTCCAATATATGCTGTAAGTTTGGCTAGACATTGTCAGGTATGCACAGATGCTTGGGTGGGAGATAAAGGTAGACACTGGACCAACAGTAGCCCACCAATTCTCCATGTCCAAAGTAAATGTTTCCCTGCAAAACATCCCCTCACCATCACGAAAGTTAATGATTGCCCAGACACTCTCCCTGGCACACCACAGTTAGACAGCAGCAAACTAACGAGTAACACACCTCAATGTCAGCTGATTATTAAGTCTATGTTCCCTCAAAATGCCAACTGACCAATGTATGCATCTGAAACAAAAGTCTTAGCAAGCGGTATTATAAAGAAGGGTGTACTATGGATCCAGCTGAGATAGCCCTTGTACGAACACTCAAAGGCCAACCATCGTCCACAGTAGAGGAGTTGACCTGACTTCCTGGCTGCCATTCCGGCTACAGGTCCTATTTTCCAAATTTTCATACAGTGGCAAAAACATGGCATCACCAACTGACCATACCCCCAGACTGAGCTCCAGAACCGAAGGCAAAGTTAGTTGGTTGGACTCAAACCCACCAACATGCTTTATCTAGGTTGATTGACTGATAATTGACTGAAACAGAGCCACCTATCTGGGGCTATCCTAATTTTGCAGAATCATTCACACTCAACTGTGATGCCTAAGAAAACCTAGTAGGTGTGCTGTATCAGATTCAAGCATACAAGATGAAGGTCATGACACATTGTTCACAGATAAAAAAGCAGAAATGGCCAAGCAAAATCACCACTGACCTTCAGTACCATCACCTAGTCCACTGAACTTGTGTCTATAGACTTTTTACATTTCAAGATTTGCAAGCATGGTTATAACTACAGTCTAATAGAGCACTTTACACACTTAACAATCTCAGCCAAAACAGTGGAGGGAAAAGTCTTTAATTGCTATGCCCTGCCCTTTGATTACCCAGCAAGAATCAACTACAGAATGGTCAGGGAGCTCAAGAATTAAATGTTTTCTCTGCTGCAGAAGGTCCCAGGTATGCGTGGCTCCCATACTACTCCATTCCATCTGTAAGTAGATAGAAAAGACAAATACAGCTCTTATGTCTACACTCAATGAAACAGAAAAGACATACTGGAATGGCTCACTGACAAAAGAAGTGCATACCTCAACTGCACTTGCGGTGAGGCTACTGAGCCATCTCTCCATTTGTTGTTCAGCCTTAATCCCCAACGCTGTTAATACATCTTGTTTAACGTACCACCACAGGAGCAGCAACTAAGCTATGAGAAGTATGTGGCAAAATGGCAGTCACAAATGAAAGGCCTCTAAAACTGTATCAATGGTAGCTGAGATAGAAGCTTTGAGAGGTTAATGATACTATGACCAGAGACAGACAGAGTTCAGCTTCTTCCTGGCAATGAAATTCCACTTCAAAACCAGAGATGGCCTGGCAAACAGTATATCTGCTGGTGACTCAGTAAAGTAGTGACACTCCTGGTGTCCAGCCTACCTGTGGAAAAAAAGAGAAAAGAGAAGGACAGAAGAAAGAGAAGCACAGCAGCAGGTACTACCCCAGGACACAGGTTGGGGAAAATGAGGATGAAGGAATTTGCGTGCAGGTTTCCACACCAGCACAACCAGGGATACTGCTGAGGAGGAGGAACCTGAGCAGACAATTGGAGACCTCAGGATCATCATAACTGACAGGAGTAGAAAAGGAGGAAATGTTGGATAAAGAAGATCAGCATCACTATTGGGGCAGAAGCTCTGACACAGAACAGGGGTAATTGTCTCTGGCACTTAAAGTACACCCTCAAAGAGAGCAGTTTGGCTAAGGTTTCTGGTATATGGGGACAACCTACAGCCAGAGAAGCTAGCATGGACAATATTGAGGACAAACCAGCACCTTGCTCCAGGGGAATGTGGAGAACCTGGGTGCCCAAAGACATAATACAAGTAATACAGGTTAATGAGACGAAGGATCTGGGAAACAGAGCTGTAAAACACTGTAAAAAGGATGGAGTGAATGTATATTCCTAGGCAACATACTGTAGTGTCACAAATTTAAATTAAGATGCTGACAATTAAATTTTACAGTGTTTTGATAAAAATGCTTAATATGCAATGGAAATGTGGTAACAGAATATGGTGAAGTGTCAGCTTTTGATTCAGTCTGGTTCCAGCACGGAGTTCATCATAGTGAGGTGAACTTGTTTACGGAAGGAAATTTAACTAATGAGTGTCCTCAGTGAGACTTGTAACGGTCTATCCATTTAGCAGTAATAATTTCTACTGTGGGTTTGGGTATATTCAACCCAACATAGTGTGAGGAATGCTTTGATTGGACTGGTAAAGGCCATTTCTGTGTGTAACCATGGTGATCATTCAGGTGTAGATGCTAGTAGAACAGTCAAAGGTGTTCACTGAGTTAAAAAATATAACAACAATAATAAGTCTGCATTTGCTAGCTGGGGGTGGGGAACCCTGGACTTTTTAAGAGGTGAGATTATTTGTAGAATATATATAGAAGCAGTATTTTGTCTCACGTTGTGTATTCATATTTCCTTCAACTGTATGACAGTTAAATCACAGTGGTTACTTTCGTAGCAATAGCAAGTAGCAAATTAGCCCAGTCATGACATAAGACAGTCAGGGCTGCTGCAAAAGGGATCTCACAACTATCAGACTATCTTTTCTGTTGCACTGTTGAACGTTACAAACTCAAATGGCACCTGGATGGAAACTGTCATTTACTCAGTGTGTGACCGAAAGAAAAGATTAACAAGTAGTGCCGTCTAAGTTTCAGAGATGTCTGAAACGGTTCATTGGATTAGCCCACCTTTCCCAGACAATGTAATTCAGTCACTTTTAACTACTTAAGGCTTAACTAGGCCACAGCAAAACAGCTATTTTATCCAGGTGTGTATATGGGCTTATTAACTTCATTAGTGTTTCCCTTTCATAGGTAAAAACTACACCTGGCAAACTTCTAAGAAGAAAAAAGTGACATTTCATTGGTTGATGCTCCCCTGAGGCACCAATGTTAACTTCATCACAGAGAACCTCCAGCATGTCCTCTGCAGCTGGCATTGACCTATGACCTCTTAATGAACCAGGGCAAGAGAAAGGACTGTTTTCTTTGTGAGGATCAATAAAGTATCACATTATTATATTATGTGGCATCAGATAAAAGGCTTGGCCGTATAGCCCAATAATGTTTTGCTGGCACTCCACTTAGGTAATGTTACAAAGTAGAGCAGGATTGCTTCATCAATCATAAGTGTATTGATGTTATATGTTTATGCGCTGACATGTCTCCCTTTCCCGTTATTTCTTCGAGGCTCGCCTCCAGTATTGAGGATAAATATCTCGGCAGAAGTGGGACGACAGCATCACGTTGCCATTCTGAGAGGAGACATAGGGAACAACAGAAACGGAGAGACAGTGAGGAGGTATTATGAGCTGACACTTGTACAGTACCTCGCATTATGTGTTCATGTGTGTGTCTGCTCTCCCTAGCTCTAGTGTGAAGTACCCTCACATCGAGAGTTCGCTGAGCCATGATAAGGGCTCATACAAAAGCTTGTCACTGTACATGAAAAATGTATATGAACAATCTAATGTAAGTGGGTCATGCTACATGATCTATATTATATGTATCAAAAGGGCTGTGAGAGACAGACTACCTGGGAAAGTGCCGTTTATACACTCAGCAGCAGTGGAAGCTATATTCAGATCTTTACAAAAAGTAGTAAATGCAATACCGCAATCTAAAAATACTCTGTTACCTGCATTCAAAGTCTTACCTGAATAAAAGTGCATAATAATAAGCATGCATTAATATGTACGTTTCACTGATGATGTAGCTGGTAAAAGTGAGATACTTTACATGCCTTAAGCCATAGCATTATGTTATAATTGATTAGCTTTATACTGACTACTGCCATTAGTTTACCAATAATCTGAATCTTCAAAGTAACTAACCAGATATGAAAGCTGTCAAACTAATGTAATAAGGTAAATAGTGGCAGTAGTAAAAATACTAAAGTACAATTACATTAAAATTAGTAAATGCACTTATTTGCACTGACACATTGTGATACAGTACCCTGGGTTTGGGTGTGTTACTGGATTTATACACACAAACATATACGTATTATTGTATATTGATCATATATTGATATGACATCTACATACAACCTACAGAATCTGTGCTGTTCATCTTCAAGCGAAGAACATTATTGCATTAAACAGTGTTTAAGTTTGTGAGTTTGTGTCTGAACGAAGGCATTTAAGTCACTGTCATTTCTTCCTCACTGAGTTTCCTCAGTTGTTGAGGGTGAACGCAGTCATCTGGCTATCTGGGCTCTGCCGCATTTACCACTCAGCTGGATTTGCCTCGTCCATCTGATCACCACTTTAGGAAAATGACAGAACAGAATGTCTCCAAAATCATCAGCGTGACAGCGTCACTTCCATCTCTGTGTATAGATGATCATCATATTCTTTATCATCATGCTTTTGTCTTACTCACTATATAACTTGAGTTGATGATTCAAAGCTAAGGCTCTACTGCAATGCTAGCTGCGTTGTGATGCTTTTTAAACACAGCCTCACATTGAGCTAAATGCTATTACTCTAGCATGTTTACAATGACAATGCTAATGATGGTGCCAATATTTATTATTCACAATCTTTGTGTTTTAACCTGCTAACATTGCTAATTAGCACTGAACACTAACCTCCAGCAGAGGCTGTAGGCAATTTCATTAGTTTGCTGGGATTTTTTAAATGACAGAAAGCCAGATTAAAATAATAAATAAATAAATATACAGTTAAGGGATCACTAAAGTGAACAGAAGTCATCATGAGTGAAACATGAATGTCTATAACACAATTCAATGGCAATACACCCAAAGGATGTCAAGACAAAACACAGGTAATATTAAAGGATCACCAACATAATTGAGGTTCATCCAGTAGGGACCATGAATGTCTGTACATCCAATCCAATCCATCCAATATTTAAAAGTAGGAGATGAAATAAGATGAAAACATTGGCATCCCTATGTAAAAACCTACATATGGTATTTACATACCTCAGTACCCAGGTTCCTGTCCAGTCCAGCTACAATATTTACGTTTACCCAGATAAGGACTCACCCATGTTCCAGAAACCATGACATGATCTCATCTTACATGTGCAAACAATGTAAAACCAGGATACCAAAATCCCATTAATAACTGGAATACGAGCGCATATGTAAACATCCACTCAGCTGCTGTCTTTTCCCTGGCTGCTGCATATACTGTGTTCGACTTCACCAAGGACGTATCTAAAATGCTGCATATTAGAGAATATGCACAGACACATAAATCTTCTTATTCAACTTGTTTAAGATTGAATAAGCATGTTTCCTAAAATGTTGAACTACTCCTTTAAATCAGCCTGAACTCAAGTCTTGGCTGCCATGGATACATCAGAATGTTTAGAGTAATCCTGTATCTGTGGAGTCGTATGGATCAGATATGAGAATAGGTTCCCCTGTCAGCAGCGATCCCACCAGATTCAAAATCACTTTGAACACATGAGCAGCTTGATGAAACACTAACCAAACCTTTCAACAGTCCACCCTACAAAATATAAAGCGTGTGTAAGATAGATGTGCCATAAACCTCCTCAGCATTGGTATGGTTCATTCTGGAACATACAGTACGTCCTGCAGTTGTAGTCCTTTGGGGTGGTGCAGTCTGATCCCTGTATCAAACGTGGTCCCTGATCACTTATGATGCACAGAATGCCACAAAAGGTAAAACTGATTCAGATCAGCACTCCCTGCTCTGAGAGGCAGCAGAAGAGGGAAAGCGCTTGTGACCTCTTTTGACTAGTTCATTCATACTCGCTCCCTCTCTGAGCAGCGGGATCAATGCCGATCATGGAAATTGAGCCCCTAAACATCAGTGCTGTAACTGCTATCTTTCATGTCTGCATGGCACTCTCTATCCACGTGTCAAATAAATGTCAAAAATTCAAAAGGAGGCTGGTCTGCTCCCCCTTCTCTATAAAATGGAGCATTTAAAAACACAAAGGGAGAGGAGGCTTGGTGTACCTGAAGCCCTGTGCTCCACTGGCACACTCCATCTGCTGCTTTTTTTTTTTTTTTTTTAATGGAGTGTATGCATTGAGGTTGCATTGTGAATGTATTGTGTTCAAGTGAAAAAGTGGAGCAGTGTGCCAGGCAGGCTCCCACAAGTCTGAGTTGCCGTGGCCCTCAAAAAGAAGCTGCAATTAAAGCTCAACCCTGCAGAGAAAACAAAATGAATAGGTTGATGTGAATACAGTGTCCTCACAGCAATGTGCTGTGTAATCTTGGTGACAGCTTGAATGTACAGAATACATTGTTTAAATTGGAACAGAGAATTTAGCTGAAAATGTGGCAAAGCATCGACAGAATCAAAAAAAAAATTGTTTGATAACTTTTTCTGGAGCTTTTGACTGCCTCTCATGGTCTTCCTCTGTGACTGGCCTGGTAGGTACAGAGTTTTGTCAATAGAATGTGGTTTCTATAGTGAAATGCATTCTCAAACTCGTTGTTGCTAATACGCTAACTAATGGATTCAACAGGTCTTTGGCAAGGCAAAGTGAAGAACAACATTAAAGGAGTATCAGTTGGTTTTTTGGCCACTAGGAGGCAGCAGAGCAGCCTCTAAACACAACACTGACATATTATTGTCTCAAGCTGTCCTGGCTAACATCTTACAATTACAAACGGTTGTCATTCACACATCCAGCAGGCATGTAGATACATTATCATTCATTTGGAGCCAACTTAGCCAAATGCTAATTTTGCCTTTTTACTATGTGGTGCCCAGCAGGTAGTGTCTCATTGGTTTATCGGTTGATCAGCAACTCATGTCACATGACCTCTGGCCATTTAAATAATCGTTTCAATATATTGATTAGTGCAGATTTAGAAATGTGTGTGAATTTGACAACTGAGAGGAGTTTATGGATAATTATCCACATTAAATGGAATCCAACCTAGTTTTTCTAAGAAGAACAACCTTTTCTGTTTGGCCTGATATTCATTTACATTTATCACCCCAAAAACATAAAAATGAATGTTCTGAGGGAACACAATGTCTTAAGTTTAAATGTAGTAAATGATACCTGCATGTCATGAAATAACTTGAGTAAGAGGGCAACAGTAAGGGGCAGCAAAACATGGCCTGCGAGGTAAAACCTGCTCAGATGCATGAAAACAGTTCTCATTCAGTAAAACTGTCCCAGAGTTTCAAAGTGCTTTGCCGTCTTGGTTAGTCGAATGATTTCAAGGCTGTGACTGATGAAGTTTTTTTTTTAAAAAAGCAGTGAATAAATAAGCAAAAAAAAAAATTAACATTAAATTAACTGCATTTCAGACATTCACAGAGGAGCTCTGAAGTAAAAACAGAAGTGGCCTATAGGGATGAGCCTTGGCGTCTCCGTGCTGTAGATGTACTCCTGTTCTCTGTATGAGAAATCCTGCTCCATGTACACACCCACACACACACTTTACAGATGGTTTAATTGAAACCTGCACAAACAAATGCTCCAGAATATGGTTACTAATATGTGAAGGGATGGAGGTGAGCGACAGTCACAAAGCCCAAGGTTTCAGTGAAGTGCTGGAAGACATTGCTGTGGCACCACTGAATGCCGTGCTTCAGGGTTTTTTCTCCCCACGCTTGTCTTGCAATAGAATAAATTCCATCAGGTGAAAGTTTGATTAATTTATATGCTCAAGTATTTCTTTAATTACTCATTCTCTTTCAATTTCAGAGCAATTCAGCCGTGCTCCGCAGCATTAGCAAAGCGTCAAGGCCAAAGTTCAATTAATATTCATTTTTAATCAGTTTGTCTTCTTGTATTAGTGACACACTTATATCTCTAAAAAGTTCTCTTCTCCTCTTTGCACCGCAAACAGCCAAGGAGATAAGGGGGCGTCCTTGTTGAAATCTGCTTTTAACCTGCTTGAATTAATGCAAAGAATGCAAACACAGCTTTTGATCTGTGAACACAGCTGCGGCTTGGTACCCTTTCATCCAGCAGTACACCCCACAGGATACATCGGGGCATGTTATGCAGGTCTAGTTCCAGATCTGCAACATACATGCAAAGAGGATTAAGCCAACTGCACACCCTCTGCCCCCCAAATCATGTGTAGAGTGTGACGCTCGTCCAGTCTCTGCACCACAATAAGAATCTGAGCCTTCTCACCTGCTCCTGCTCTCCATCTTCACTCAGTTCCATATAGATAATGAAAAAAGTCCTCTTTCTTTAAAATGATGCGCAGTTCTTGGAAAGAGATGAGTCAACCAACATCCCGAGGCTTCAGAGGTTCACAGATATGGTCCCTCTTGTTGCTGAGGGGTTTTCTAACCAAGCCGGTGACCTCCGACGTTTAGATGCCTGACAGTGAGGTTCTCCAGCTCTGACCTCAATCAAATCTGTGAGTTCTTGATGTCCGACACTCTTTATTTCCAGTCTGACTACAACTGAAAAGAAACCGAAGGGCTTATTTAAGCGTGAGGCCAGTCGGTAAAATTGCTCTAACATTTACATAACATGCGATTTCAAACAGGTCTTTCAGGTGGATGTAATGTGCACATCTGAAAGGGTTCTTATAGATTCAGGCTCTCAGTGAATTGCTCTTCTTCACAAGAGAACTGTGGCATGTTTCACAGATGCTGCTGGGACTCAGCTTGCTTCCAACCTCTGCGTAAACGTCACCCTGAACTCAGCTCCTATAAATCCGGCCGAACCCACGCGGAGACTCCACACCCTTATTGTTTAGATCGCCTCCCTCAGACCGCAAGAGAGCACGTCCCGCGTCCGTGAGCGCTGACACACTCCACTCCATCTTTATTCTCCCCCGTCATTTCAAGCACAGAGTAGACCAGAATATTAAATTATACACAGATTGAAATGGATGCGCAGATTAGAAGGTTGCAGTTGAAGCAGCATTGCCCAAAGTAGAGATTGCTGGACAAATTTGTCTCTCCACAAAATTATTTTTAGCGCCTCAAAGAGTTTGAAGGGAGTGACAGTCAGATCTGTTTGGATTTTATGGCTGTGCTATTCTGATGAGATCCGAGCACTCACTTTGATCTTTTTTGCTGAAACACAAACCAACACCATCTCAGCAATGCTGGCTTGGTACATTTCTAAATAATAAATGTCCAATTTCTTTCTTTTTTTTTTTTGCCCCTTAGATTCAAGCCTCTGGAGGAAGATATAGGATACTGGGCGCAGAGCGTGTTAATAAAACATCAGGAAACCAGGTGAGGTCAGATTGAAGGTCAGACTGTTGACCCTGAGGTCACCAAGCTGAATGTTTTACTGGCCTGTTCTATGTTTGCCTGACTCTGAGTCTGAGAATGAGACACACATGCCTCCACAAGGATGTGACAGAAACACCGGCACAATCCACACGAGTCAGCTGTGTGTTCGTGCGCGCGCAGTGTGTGTGTGTGTATGTTTGTATGCATCTGTGAGAATTTTACTTACTCACACAAACACAGACGCGCTGCCATGTGGAATGCTAGTCTGCTGGCCCGGCTGTGGTGTCGAGTTGCAGTAGGTGTTGCAGTCTGCGACCTGGCATATCTGTGTTTGTTTTATGTCACAGCCCCTCCCTCTGGGGAGATGACAGTCCAGCAGTGCCTGAGGGGATGAAACCTGAGATAGGCAGAGCTTGGTAGTAAACAACAACTCCTTTATGAGGCAGAGGCTGCTGCCTGCTGCATTCAAAGATCAGAGGGAGAGACAAAGATTTTCTGGTTAGGGCAGTGGCCACTAAAAGTGGGGTCCCCTACGGCCCCCCGGGGGGGGGGTGTTAGCTTAAGATGAGGTGCATTTAAAGGAAGAGTTAAATAGTTTGGTCGCAGTATTACCCTTGCACGCATTCCTACTGAAAGTAACATTAATGATAGCCTGTGATTGGTTGCTCTAACCTAAATGTTGGCGCCTCGGCGTGCCTGTTTCCTGTTTTCTCTGTTTTGTTTCTTCTCCGGGGCTGAAGATGAGTTCAGTGAACAAACCAGTCACATATTTCCTCCCAGTAACTCCAAACCGGCAGGTAAAACATTATTGAGACATGAAACGCTGCTTGCTAGTTTAACCGGTACGCTGAAAGTCAAGCACTTTGTTCTCTTAATCTGAAATAGGCTGCCCCTACAACTAAATATTACATTTATAATGTGCACGGAGGCTGCTGGTAGGCTGTGCTATGACATAAGAAGGATGTGAGTCAGTTGAGTTGTGTTATGTCAGAGATGCGGACGCTGTAGGGAAAAAGGTGGCTTGTTGTGTCATTTCTTTTGGAGGAAATGTCTTAACTAAGATGAAATATTGTGCTGAAAGTGAGACTTTATAACATTTTTTGGTGAAAAGCAGCAGCAGTGACCACAGTAAACAAACATTAACACACCACGGATGAATAATAAATAGGAAAACATAGGATAGCATGGCAGGAGGACATGTAGACAGTCACAAAGGGAACTTAGTTGCTTACATTGAATCACATCAGTCACACCAGGCCTGCTGGACTGAGCCATGGTGCGTTTGAGTTAAACTGTTCATTTGTAAAAAGACAGTTACTCTTCTGTAATGAGTCGCAGCTTTGTTGCAGTGTTTAAATAAGGTTTTTGAATTTTAAAAACGTCCCTTAATAAGTTTAACTTTCATTTTTTTTATTTCTTTAATTTTTACTGTCATAAAAAGTTTGTGTGTAACCGCTCAGAGATGTTGCCCCCGTATGCTGCTCGTCCACGCAGGGCAGACCGTGTTTTATCTCGACCCGTTCGCCTCCTCCCCTGAATAGTTTGGCCGCTCCACTCTTTTCTTTTGTTGCCGAACGCAGCCCATACAGTCCGGCCCCTTCCCCCTCGCTCTCTTTTTTCCACCCATCCTCCCATCTCTCACTCACTATTTCATCCATCCAGGGTGACGCCAGTCCCTCTCACCCCGCCCCGTTCAACTCAGTCCACTGCGTTCATTTCATTCCTGCTCCCATTCCGCGCATATTTCGCATCCTTGGAGAGACGCTGCGCATTTTACGCACTCAGCGCGCCCGATCCTTCATTAAACCAAAACCGAGAGGAGACTCTGGAGTTGGCGGAGTGCTTCCCGATACTGTAGCGACTCCGATCCGGGGAAAAGTGTGGGAATTAATCCATAAAGAGGCGTATGAATCGAGGTAAGTTCCCAAGGAGGAGCACCCCCTCAGCCTGTAGCCTGCGCGTCTGAAAGCCCCCGGACGTTTCGCTTGTTTCGAAAATCCCGAAGTGGTCACTGAAGCTGAAATTACAACAATTTCGGCGACGTCGCGAGCGAGATCGACGCGCTCAACCCCCTCCCGGGCATTAAACAAGTCTAACAAGCTTATTAATGCTTTGCCGTACGAGCCTCAAAGCGAGGGATGACGCTTTCACTACAGTTTTATCCTCCTCTCTGCCGACACCAAAAAAACAAACCTGCTTCACTGTCACTTCTCTCTGTCGTGTACTGAAATACGCGCTGTAATGTGTTAGAGTTGGATCCGTGAATCGACCCTCGCGTAGCGCAGAAAGGGATGAAAACATTCTCGCCGCGGCGCTGGGAGGCAGCTTAACAAAGCTGGGAGTGAATGGGGGACTTGTTGCATCGGCGGGGTTTTCTCTTTTCCTTCTCAGGCAGGCCCCAGTCACAGGAACAGGCCACGGGCTGATAACATGCACCCAGTCAGTGTTTACCCAGCGGACGGAGCACGTTATATGTTCAGTGGGAACCCGCTTTCTGGCGGATGTGTAAACGCATCCAGTTCCTTTCCTGTACGTTAGAAAGAAAAGCCACCGCTGTTGAGGATTTAAAACTCAGCTTGATTACAGGTTTTCCACCTTTTCCCAGCCTGATTCATCTCTCACTGTGTCAATCCACGTTTTACACCCCGTACAGTAAAACTAAACTGATGCAAGCTGTGGCTCATTTTATGCTTTTATATAAAAAAAGAATAAATATATATATAACTTGCAATTTAAGATTTTTCTTATTTCTACCTATTTCAACCAGTTCAATTTGCACCAACTCAGATCATACATGTTCTAGGTGTCTGTGGTAGCTGGGGATAATATTGGCTTTTTAAATCCCCCTCTACTATCACCGGCCTACAATATCCCCCATATGGGCTTACAGTTATGTTCTGTATTTCCTTTTAAATATTGATTAAAGGGCTGCTCTTGTCCTTTATAGCAAGAGATCTGTGGTAATGCAGGCCAAACCACAATGTAATTATTGGGGAAAATTACAGCCTGTAGCATGAAACATAGTTGCTGCATTATTTCTGTAACAGTAATCCATCTGTCAGATGAGGGGAGGGCCGCGTTGGGTAAAAGGATTCTTCTTTGATAGAACTGATGTGGTTGAATGAAATTGTCAAACGGAGATAAATGTTTCATTTTGTCAATGAGAGGATGCTGGCCGCCCAAGTTTAACGATGGCAGTAGCCGTGGTGGGTTTGGGAATCAGGTAAAACACATTTGTTAAGGATTGTCATTATGGATTGAATCTGATTATTTTCCCATTTAATTGACAAATTGTTGTTGTTGTTGTTGTTGTTTTACAAAGCTAAATCATAAAATCTGCAACTTTATAATTGCTGGATCATCTGGAATCAGTAGTCAATGGTAAACATGCGCATTCAGGCATTTACTCAGATGCCTGTGGCTCAGCTAACCGCTTTCACCTCTATTAAAGTCGCAAAACAGCCAGTGTGTGTGTGAGCTGGTGTCTTCAAAATGTCAGGAAAGTAAAAAACAAACAAACAAACAAACAAAAAATCTAAAATATATTTGATTGAAGACATTTAATGTGTTTTATTCCATTTCTGATGGAAGGTTGATGGACGTTGATGTAGTTAGTTGGGAAGCAGAGTTTTGGTCTCTCTGTAGCTGGCAACAATGGTCAGTATTGTTAAACGTGATGTATAACGCTCTTCTCCGGCAACAGTAGCTATGATGTAATCGTTTCTCCTGAAAATATGAATTTAAAGAAATGTCAAATTAGTTTTTAATGAGATCTTTTTTTAAAAAAAAAAGTGTAAACCTTGGTTTTAGAGGAAACTCCGCATTTTATTTCCTCTTTTTCCTCCTGTAAAGTGTTACAAAAATTATAAATCAGACTATTTGAAAGTGCAACAGGAAGGAGATGCATCTGTGTGTGCGTGTGTGTGAGACTGTATTTGCTGTGTCTAAGCCTGCGAGTGTATAAAGCTTTGTCAGTCATCCTGGGCAAACAGCCTCCCGTCATCCCTCCACTCCCCCCCCCCATGCCTCTCCAGTCCGTTGACATCTGTTTTGAGTGCTACGTGCACCTGTAGAGACTGGAGTGTGTGTGCGTGTGTGTGTCTGTGTGCGAGAGAGAGAAAGAAAGAGAAAGAGAGAGAGAGAGAGGGGAGGAGGAACGAAGGGAGGTGCAGAATGCAAATCCAGGCGTTTGTTCTGGGCCTAAGCAACACAGACTGACTAACGACCATTTGGTGTGTGTGCGCACATTTGTGTGTGTGTGTGTTTGCCTCTTGCTGTCCAGGCCAGGCAAGCCTATTGTTGCGGCAGCAACAGGCGTCGGTGGATGAGGACGCACCATATGGCATCTGTGTGCTTTAGTCACAACCGCTGTGTTCGTGCACATGCTTGTGTGTGTGCGCGCTGGTGTGTGTGTGTGTGTGTTCATGTATTTCGCCAGCGCTGTTAACAATATGGTGGAGTTGTGAGTGATGGGCTGCTCGCCGCCGTCCTCCTTGTTGTTTCATCTGTCGTCTCATTTCTAGACAGGAGGACAAAATCCGGCACACAGATTTTTATGGAGTCGGGATTAGGAGGAGTAATCTTCCTGCCGTGAAATGATGTCTTGTGACGTCCAGATGTACACCCACTTTGTTTATCTTTGTTCAGATGGTTTACTTGTTTTTTCGGGGGGGGGGTTCACTCTGTGCAAATTGTCAGTGTGGATGAATCAACAGGTGATACGGTGGACCCTGGATATTGCAGGATGCCTCTGGCTGTGAAGAAGCCTGCGTTGTTGTTGGAGTTACGGAGGTGTAAATTAGAGGATTTTCTCCCTTTTTTGTTAAAACCCCCCCCCACTATTTCCCTTTAATTCTAATTAAAGCCCACCCCGACTGTTTCCTGTGTTGATTTCCTGTTTTTAACATGTCTCGGACTGTAACTGCTCCCGCGTTGGGTTTAGTTTTTGCTCACAAATGGCTCACAGTCTTTGCCTGCGTGCTGCGCTCCCCAGAAAGTGAGAGGAGATGAACGCATAGCGGGATTGCTCTGGGTAAATTAGTTCTCCGTGTTTTTAACGGGATCAAACCTTAGAATGTAAATGAGGGGTGGAGGGGAGACGGGGGGTGAGTTAGTATGTAATGAAATTTAGGGAGCGGAGCAGGTTTATTAGAGCAACAATGCTGAGTGGGTGTGGGGTGAGGTGGGGGGCAGGCTTTGTTTAGGGGATAGGGGAACAATAGGCATCCTCCAGGGTGGGGTGGGGTAGGGGGGTGTGGGTGAGCAGGGGAGCAGGGGGCAGCTGGTTTCTGGCTGCAGGAGGCTGTGGAGCCTGTGCTGGCTTGTCTGACTGGCCGTCTCTCGTCGCCCTTCGTCTGCCTGTCTGTCTGTCAGTCCACCTGTCTCTCTCTCTCACGTCCACACCAACACACCTCCAAATGTATCTCTTTCATTGTTCATACCTGCACTGGAAATCACAAAACCCACAATCTGAATCTCTCAGCACGTTTCGCCAACGATACGATGAATGATAAGAATTAGCATACAGGTGATTCTGCAGCATATTGTGAGATGATTCAGTGTGACGCGGAGAGAAAAACATGATAGTTGCAGAGCAGGACATCCTAGGTTGCTTTTATTCTCTCCTCTCTCCTCCCTCTCACACACACAGAAACATTTGTTCCATTTTCCCATTGTTAAAATGCTAAACTGCCATAAAGTGGCAAAATAGCTGAACTGATCTAAAGTGTTTTGCGCTCAAATAAAGAAACACCAAGAAACCATCACACAAGATCACAAAAACCAAATTACACGTCTCTTCCGTAGCCCGCACCAACTTTTCTGAGACTGAACATTTTGTACAAGCACATCACTGAACTGCAGGAGAAGCACAACTTTTTGAAAACACTGGTCTGATTAGCAGCCCAGCCTCTGACAAACATGGCCGACGCGCTTCTGCTTTAGCCGCGGAGTCACAGAGACTTTTCTCCGTCGCCTTCAGATCTCTGCCTTTTTCTGTTCAGCGTGAGCAGATCGGCGGTACAGCTGTTGCCGTTACATCCTTCTGTTCTCTGTCAGGTGACTGAAGGAGCATGAAGCACTTTGAGTGTTTAGCTGTTGTGCTGTTTTTTAAGGCAACTTGTCATAAACTACATTTGTGATATAGGGTTGTTTTTGGTCTTTACAGCATTTCCCAAAAGCATTTTTAAAGGAAAGAGATTGAATTAAACAGATTTCCACCCTGATTTTAAACCCAAAGGCCGTGGTTTCCTGTTGCACGGACCACGGACCACGGCAAGGGAAAGCCCTAATGCGTGTGCAGGAAATCTGCTAGGAATGGAAAATAAAGAGAAATGTGGCGAGAAATTGCTGAGGAGCTTCATTTTTCATAAAACAAAATGGAAAAAAATAAAAACGGAAGCGGTTGCTTTCTGTTTCTTTGATGTGGGATTATGAAAATCTGATTCACTCCACATTTTATCTTCAAAGTTCACCTTTTGTTTAATGCTTAACATAAAAACGGTCAACCCCACATCATTTAAAACCTAAAAAAAATCAACTCACTGTGTACCATAAGCGCAGTTCACCAACAGAACAGCAAACCTGCAAAGTTTAACATTTCCATTCAACCGCAGTATTTTACTAGATCATCTGAATCAGCTTTATTGCGCATGTAAACACATTAAAGGCACTTGACTCTGGATTTCAGTGTTGCACACAGTTCAGTTCTAGATGTAAACATTCAGCCAACAACAGGGGCGGCTGGGCTGAACTATATAAAACCAACGTGGTACTATTATCTATGTAAAGCAACAATGATCAACAGTGTGCAAATGACAGGTCCTGACGCAGGTCACACTTCCTTATCACGTGCAGGAAATACACGTTTTCCCGGGCTTTTAAGATGATTGTGTCGTACTGCATGTGCACTGTATGTTGTGGTAGATCGTGGGCCTGAAGGTTTCCATATACAGCAGACACATTGCTGCTGTTTGCAGGCTTGTGGGACTGTAGGAGTAGGACACAAAACTTTTTTTTTTTACCAAGCAACAATAGACTAAAAAGAAGAGGAAGTGATTACAGTATCCTTTGTCCTTTGTCCTGTTGTTTTGGTATTCTCAGTGTGGCTGACATGTCTTTCTAGAAACAGCTCCTGCAAACCGGTGCGGAGCACAGGGAAGAACATTAACAGCGCTTTGGGGTATGTTGGCATTAGCATGTCCGTGATCTCAGTCTTTAAGGGTTTAAACACAGAGCTGTAAATGGACGGGAGCAACCAAACCCTCCATGGGAAGTCTGAATCAAGCATGCGTTTCCTGATCCCTGCAGGAAGTGAGCTGGAAGTCTAGATTTCAACTGCTTGTTGTTTTTTTTTTTTTTCGTGGTCAGAGGAATAGATATGACAAACAGCACAGAGCGGGAGCACAGCCCACTCTGCCCTCTGACACTCTCACGTAGGGACAGCGTTTCCCGGCTGCCGTGCTCAGTTTCTGTGACTGTGATTACTCGCTGTTGTTTGCTCTGCGGTTCTCTGATAACATTTCCAGCCCCAGTGCCGAGAGCGATGAATTAATCAGAAATGGTGAAGTAACGGCCGAGTTACAACCAAATAGTTGTCAGCGAATGAAAACTGCTTCTGATTTCCCCGTAGAGTCTGTAGCACTTTATACTAATTCTGCTGATGCCGATTTGCCTTTTTGTTCTTTAAATGATATTGGTGATTGTGAGTGACTATATAAAGCACCTACATCTTCACTTAGAGTCAGTGTTGCGCACTGAGGGGTTGCATGCTGTTGAGAAGCAGCTGCACAGCGGAACTCTGATGACATGTTTTGCATTTCCCTGGTAGTTTTTACCTGCTTTGGTCCAATCATTAAGTTGTTAGAGCCATTTTGGTCTTCATGGTCATTTTGCTGTGGTGTGAGCTCCCCAGAGTCATATCTTTCACCTTGCGTGGCTACATATTCACGGATAATTCTAATCCAATCTCATTTTTGTAGTTTTGGCAATGATTTAGTATTTTTTCAGACATTTTTATGCCCCTTTTTTGCTAAATAGACAGTAGAGATGTCATGATGAGGAAACTACATGCAGCAATGCTCCAGGTGCCTTTAAGGTTCATTCATGTCCTCCATGTGTGGCTGGAAGATTCCATGCTGCATAAATTTTGTCATCTGCCCAAGTCGTTGAGGGTCCACGCAGACTGAAACGGACACACGCCGTTCACTTTGTGTAACATTTTCTTGATGTTCAGCCAAACACAACAGAGCTTCTCTTCTCGTCGTCCATCAGCTTTTTTTAGCACGCGTGTGTAGAACGTGTGCATGCATGTTCACACTCTCAATTGTAGTGTTTCTTAAAGCACACGCACCAGCTCTGTCCCTCTGCAGGCCTGCAGCTGTCTGTGTCTGCACTATTGTGCGAGTAAGGCTTAACCCCCTGTCCACCAGGGTGGCCAAGCTGTCATGTTTATTGGCAACAAGAGACGACACGCAAGCAGTCGGAGAACCCAAAGGCAGGCGGTGAAACGATTCTCCAACCCGTGCTTTGTAAGTTTAAAGACCGACTTCCTGGTTTGGCGATGGCCTACCGTACTTCCTGTAGCTGTGAGCAACAATTCAAGCATGCTCACTTTGTGCTTTACCTCAATGTTAGTAGCATTTTGGGGGAAAAAAAAGGGTAACTGACCAAAATTATGAATCGCTACCCTGTAAATCCCCATTCTGCTGGATTTTTCAGTCAGTGCTTACTTTCAACCGTGAATCCTCGAAGATCTTTGAAACTAAGACATGATCAACGCGTGTGTCCGTCTGTTTGTTCAGCACACGTCCAAGTTAGCACGTGAAGCCCACGTAGCATTGGCCTGTTACGAAGCCGTGACACAGTTCTGCAAACAGAGAAACATGAAATAATCAGCCTGTGCACGTAAAAGCTGGTTCTACCCTGAAATAGCTCACTACACACCAGCACGGGACGTGCAGCGGCACTCTCTGCCTCTTAACCTGCATCCGTCTAAATAAAGCAATGGCTAAGTTTTAATGGACCACAGATGGAAAACACAGTTCAGGGGGTAATTCATTTTGTATGTGCATGCGTGTGTGTGTGTGTGTGTGTGTGTGTGTGTGTGTGTGTGTGTGTTTTAAGCAGTGGTGACGAGAGCAGAGCATCTGTTAGCTGTAGTGGATGTAATTGTGGTTGGGACATGGATAGATGGAGTTCACTGTACTCTTTTCACATCCATGCAGCCATACAATGCTCCTGTACTAGGTGCGGAATGAGACTCAGAGGCACACACACACACGTATAAACACACATGTGGGTTCCATCTCGGCACAATGCTCCCGAGCTCACACTTATTAAATGGTGTTGGTATTGCTGCAACCTCCTCAGGCCTCTCTTTGCACTGGTGGAGGATATTGTCTCCCGTGTGTGTGTGTGTGTATGTGTGTGTGTGTCGATGCGACAGTCTATGTGTGACAGCGAACCCCCACCCCCCCACACCCCCCACCAAGATGAGGCAGGATAATGGCTCAGTCTGACTCAGCAAAAACTGGAATAACGGCGAGAGGGACGGAAAACTGAGAGAAGAGCTGCTAGCTAAACCTTTTACCATCACATTTCCAGGAGGAAATAAGCACTTCAGTGTATCAGTGTGCAATCTGTGACCAATTACTGTGTGTGTGCATAAATGGTAATGCTTCTGTGAGAAGAGATGGTGAAATAATGAGGAGTGCATGCTGTGAATCACAGCCTTTTCACCACTCATAAAGCAAGTCTCTCTCTCTCACTTTCTCTGTCTTTCTCAAGTGTGTATTAGTGCCGGGGAAGAATAAAAGAAGCCTTTCTGGTTTCTGATGCTGCTTTTCCATTTGGCCTAATGAATATCCGTCTTTGTTTTTTAAACACGAAACCGGGTCAGGACTAATCAAACCAACTCGAGACATTCATAAAGGTGATCATTCTTTTGGCGGAATTGTGCCAGATGAACTTTTCGGTAATGGATTAATTGAAATCGCCGACTGTAAAGAGTGAATGCAGAGATGTGCGTCAGCGCTGAGACAAACAGCACTAGTAATGGAGTCGAGGTTGATTAATATCCGCGTTAGAAAGGAGGCCGGGGGGGGTCAGTTTGGCCTGAATTGAACAGATTTGTGTGATCTTATTGATCATATAGAAGATCCATGAAACCAATCGCTTTTACACATTCAATAACCTTGAGAAAAGTCATTGAATACCAGCTTTTCTGTATTAGGCTGTATTGTTGCAGTTGTGATTTTGCCCATACGGCCCAGTCCTGTTCTTTTATCGTGCTTCTTGTTAGTTTGAGGCGGTAGAGAGATTGGAGCTGAGTTCTGTGGCTCGGTCGATGTAAACGCTCCTGGAGTCCAGTTGTTGTCACGCGGTTGATTCACGATGCAGCCTTGTGAGAAAATATGACTTCCTCCTCTGCTTGTTGACCTCCGTCTCCACGGGGCTTTGTACACTTCTTACTAAGTATCGTCCTCTGAGTGGTTCATAGATGCTACAACATACATGTGTGAATGCACCTAGAACGCTTTGAGGTGCAACACTCAAGCCACAGTCTGGAGGTGTCCACGGGCAGGTGTCCCCATGTCCCCCCTGGTGTGTAGTTCATCCTTACTGACCCCGCGGAAGAACGGCCTTATTGACTCAAGCAAATCTCCTCGACACAGTGTTGGACACAGTTTGTTTTCCGGTGCCAAACGAGTTGCATGACAGTTTGAGGCTGCCGCTTCTCTCTCTGTGTGCCCACGTACTGATGTGAGGGAGGTTTTATTTTGATATTTTAACGATTCTTTGCCACAATCCAAGCAAAAAAAAAACAAACAACAAAAACCCGATCACGCCTGATCATTTCAGTCACATTTAAGACCCTGTGAGTCAGCAGTCATCTATCTGTCAGGGAAACAGTTTGGATGGTTTGAATTAGGTAGGACCTTGGAAGCACAAATGGCAGTTCTTCTGGTGGCTGTTCAATCTGAAAACCCCTTAATGTTTGAACTTCATAAAAAACTTCATCAATGGCTGTTTTCCATTCGAAACTCTTGGAAATGAATTTCTTAGAGGTGCCAAGTAAAGGTTAGGACTGTGCTGCAGTGTTTAGTTTGTATCGTGCGTGGATACAAGTCTGTAGGCAGCAGTAATGCATAAAGAATTAAAGCAAAAGAAGACTGTTAGCAAATGTGGATGTATGTACATGTGGCGGGTTTTGTCAGCTTGATACGTGTCTGTTGGTGTGGGAACTTAAACTTACCTTTGCTTGAAATCAAAAAACAGTGTAGGCCAACTGGCGTTGTAATGCAAGGGTGATGCAAATCTCAGTACCTTGGATTTTTAAAGATCCAACAATGATACATCAGCTAATAGTCATTTTCAGTTTATGTAAACACTTTACATCCTGCGCTTCAGCAGGATATGGGTTTCTAAGAATCGTGACCCCAGCACATGTTAAGCAGAGTAAAAGTCAACTTGTCCGCATTCTGTGTAGACAGACCATGCAATGGTAATCACCCCAAACCTTACTGTAATGCAAAATTGGCTAAGATATACCTGGACACCAGTAATCTTCAATAAGCTGATATTGGCCAACACAAAGGCCTGGCACAACTCCACAGGACATGTTTGAAGTGCTTGGACATTACATTTGTTAATGTCATAGATGCTATATTCATGTTTTTGTTTGATTCTGGTTGTGAGATGATAGCAGCAGGTCACCTGTCGCGTGTTTGAGATGAATGTGCAGAAACTGACATTTGTTCATGCAGTGATGCTATGAAGCTGTGGCTGTCACGCAGTCAAGGATCCTTTTACATTCGGATCAAGCCAACGCATCGTTGCACGTGCAGTAAAAACACATAAATACCCTCTGATGTCAAAAAGACGCCATAATAATGCATACAATGCATACAATAATGCATAAAACTTGCATACAAGTTCTATTAGCCACAATGCTACACAAATTAGTGTATCGAGAGAGACGAGAGACTGATTTTCTGTATGTTGCATTTGTTCCCATAGTGACCAGCGAGGAGCTCAGGGACAGACGGGACATCAGCTCCGACTGAAATCATACACTTAAATACATTCTGACTGTTTGAATAACATGAGGTGTACTTGAAAGGTCTTACCTTGCAAATGATGTGTCCACTGTGGAGGCTGTTGAAGTGGCAAGATAAATGCGGCGCCATTGAATCTGTTCAGGTGTGGAACGCCGTGGTCACAGTTGCACGCCAGTAAACAAAATGAGCGTTGCTGTGTTGTCGTTATGGCCCTCGATGCAGACAAATATATTAAAAATAAAGAGACAAACAGTTGCTAAATGATTGTATTTCTGTTGTAAGGGAGCATTAAAACATAGCAAAACATTGTAAAGTGGAACAATGTTTGCTTTGAGGATTATGAGAAAATCCTCTTGTATTAAACCTGTGTGTGTGTGTGTGTGTGTGTGTGTGTGTTTGTGTGTTTGTGTGTGCATGTTGGAAGCAGTTAAAACAGATGTCATTGAGTGGTCCAATAAAAGAATGAGTGAAAGGAACTGACTAGTCTGTGATAACACAACTTGTATACCAACAAGACCCCCTGCTGATACACCCACACACACACACACACACACACACACACACACACACACCCCTCCTCTGTCTCTCTCTCCCTCTCTCACACACACACACACATACTCCAGGCCCCTTTGGTAATGCAGACACTCTCACATCAGTTGCGTTACATTTCATTACAACCTCACTGGCCTGTTTCTAAGGATATGGCGGCTGAGAGCCATGCACATTGCATGCTCGCAAATGCATACGTGTAGCTGGCACATGGTGGGAGGCAGTAAGTGCTGGGAGAAAGAAGTGGAAGAGGAAGAAAGGCAACACAGAGGGGGAGCATGAGAGTCCAAGGCAGCTGCAGGACTGTGGCTGCATGCCCTGTATGTGTTCTCCTGAGGGCTGGCACTGTCACCATGAAGCCTGCTGTCCTGGCTGGAGTGGCCCGGGCCTGCCTGGTGACAGAGAGACTCGCAGAGAGGAGGGGCACCCTGGGTGCAGAGGAGTCGCCCAGTCAGAGTTGATTGTTGTGTGACTAATGTCTCTCTCCAGCGTCCATCTGCTGCTGGGCCCCTCTCTCATGCTCACGTCTCCTGAGTTTCACTGAGGTTCTTCTGTTAACCCTGAAACTCTCCTCTCCTCTCCTCACCCTCATTTTGATCATATTAAGCTACTACAAACTCATTTCAGTCCCAGGGCACATTCATGGCAGTGACGTTTCTATTTATAATCAGGCCTGGGTTGCACTAGCTCTTAGATATATTCATTTCAAAGTTAATGTGTAAACGTGTCCCTGAGTTTGGACTCGTTAGCTTCCGTGTCAGGTGGCGGCATTAAAATACAAATGGCCAGCAATAAATCAGAAGAGCTATGGATGCGGCGGCAGGTGTGGCAAACAATAGGCCACAGCACTGAAATAACTGACACTTTAACAGCGTGAAAACAAAACCAAAGTGCACGACTCAGAGATGTGTGAACCGTATCTCCACTGCAGCATCAGCCCACAAACAACCATTAGGGAGTGAAGAGGCATGCACAGTTTGTTGACTGCACTGGACACACACACACACACACACACACACACACACACACACACACACACACACACACGTGCTATGTTGCTTCGTAAGCACATCTCAAATTTAATATGTAGAGTCATTTCTGAGTTTAGAGTAACTGCTAGCAACTATGTCAGGCTCAACTGTCTGGCCCAATTAAAATGTAACAAGGCTGTAATCAGTATTTTTATAATAACGATGGATTAACACTATTAGTGAGACAACATAGTTTGCTTGCACTAACAAACCCGCAGAGAATCACCATCCGACTCCACAGTTCCCCCTCAGGTCTACGCAGCTTTATAGTTAGTGTCCGCTCGCTGTTTAGATTTTCTGCCTGCAGCCTCTCGCTGCTCTCATAGTGTAATTTCACACAACTTTTAGCAGAGAAAAGGCTCTAAAATCCCAACACAGACCACCTTCCCTGCATCATACAGCAAACAGACAACATTAGGGGCTAGATAGTGGCCTGTAGCAGCTCAGAATCAAAAACAGGGCTACGCTGGACATGAACACAGCTGGTAATGAATGATAATGTTGCTTCATACCATCTGCGTGTATGAATAAGCAACTTTACAGCTCAGCTGGTTTCTACAGATTTTAGTCAATGTGTAAATCGGTTGTTTGGCCATAATCAAAGTGTATGTAAACAGGAAGTCACACCAGCTGTCACTTAAACTGTACTTATATCTCTTAAACATAAATAGCCTTTTCTGGTTAGCCTGACTCAGACTTACCGTGTCCTCTTTACTGTGGTGAAGTTAGACCACCAATAACATCACAAGCTCGCCAAAACAAAGAGTTAATGTCTTAAGCAAAACACACACACACAAACTATTTCATGATGATGATCATCATCATCATCTGTGTGCACTTCACCAGGATATGGGTGCCAACAGCCACCCTTCATACCACACAAAACCAACAAAATTTAACAAGCTGCACACACACACATCACATCACAGCATGCACACAGCCAACATTAGCAACTTGTGCTTTTTAATGACTGTTCCCCCAAATAAACCGTAACATACCCAACAGCAGCAACAGTGGCTGTAAAAAGTTAAATCAGAGCTGTTTATTGTACACAAGTTAAGTACTATTGCTTTTGGGAATATTACTCAAGTAAAAGTACTTGATGAAAAAGTACTTCCTCTGCCTCTGATTTAACACTTTTCTTTAGTTTCATTCTCACACTGTCTGCCTGACACCTACAGCCAACTCATGAACAATGCATTCTGGTGCCATTAATCACCAACTCCCTGCTGCCTGCCACCCAGAGGTTGGACTCAGATAAAATCGGTTTTGTCGGAATCACAACGCAATCCCGATGTGAAAGTTGAAGATGCAGATGCCTTCCTTGTAGGGATGTGATACGAACGTAATACTGGACATGATGCAAACCCACGCGGGTATTCTGACTGTACACTGGCAGCACACCTGTGTGCCAGAGAAGGTAAAGGTGGGAGATACCAAGTTTAGTGTGTCCCATCACTGTACAGCAGTAACATGCATATTTTGAAAAGACAATGATTTGACATGCACCACCCGTTTGTAATAATATTACAGAGTTGTCTCTATTGTACAGCAGTATTTATGTGAACTATTATTGAATCAGTCAGCCTTTCCTTTGATATAATGTTGAGCACTATGGGACTCTATCATCATGGTGATGTTTAAAGTTCAATTTTACTTTCTATTGCAATTGACGAACAGTTATGTACACTGCACATTATGTTGAACCTGCACAGCACCCACATGTACAGCAATGAAGAATAATAGCTGCGACTACCCAGGCTGGTGTTTGAAGGCCGTCGCACTGTGATGAAAAATAGCGCTGCTGAGTGTTGCGGATACAATAGAGACAAAATGTGGCTGTGGGATTTTGAAGCCATTCAGTCTGAACGTTGGTGGCGAATTGTAATTGCTTCAGCGTAGGTCTTTAAAGAAGTCAAATGTTTTGTAAAGTAAAATCCAGAAATTTTCAGATCATGCAAAGCAAAAATATCTGGAAAAATACAATCAACCGAAGCAAGTAGCCTGAGATCTCCGTCATTTGTTGAGCTCTTCTTCATCTCACAGGGAACTCTTGTTTTGGAGGTAATGGTGTTATTTCAGTGATGATTCACAGGCTATAGCTAATTCCAGGTGGAGGTGGGGCGGGTGGAGATCAAGGGTACAGGTTTCATTTTTGAGAGTCACAATACTTTTATTAACACTTTTTAGTATTCCTTAATCCTGTGCCTGATAATTTGGTTCTGTACAAGCAAGTCTTTTCTAGCTTCATACCCCACTGAGCAACTTTCATAGGAATGAACAGGGCCTCACCTCCTACGCTGTATCTGGTTCAGCTTAATGCATCCATGGGCTCTATAGCAACTAAATGTTTGACAGTGTTGGCTAGCTACTCTGTAACGCTACCTGGTGTTTGTTGCTCTGCGGGTCATGTTCTGTTGGTTTATTAGAGACTTTTGGCCAAACCCAGCTGCTGTTTGTGGCTGAAATAAGGGTAATGAGAAGTTTGATGATCATAAAAACTAAAATTCAGGTTTAAAAAGTCTGCATGGAGTTTTTGCTCCTTTGTCTCTACCAGTAAAACTTCACATCAGTGTGGCTTGTGACCACAGCTTCTGTTACCGATGGAGTTGGATACTTAAGCACACGGTTGCGTATTCACAAACGCACTTGCACTCCGTGTAGAGGAAACAAATATCGCTGCTGGTGTGCAACCGTACAGCCCGCTGGATGAATGAATCCTTGTTTGAATGGAAAACTGCTGGGGGGGGGGGGAAGCAAGGGTGGGAAGTTGGAGAGGAAACGGAAATGAGGGTGAATGGAGTGAGCATGAAGAGAGAACCAGACGACAAACTCTAGTAAAACCAGCAGATCTCATTCATTACACATGGCTGGGATTCTGAGCCAGCGGATGTTGTGTTGCGTTGCGTTGTGTTAAAAAGTGTTGAGCCGGGCCTCGGTGTGCGTACGGGGGTTAAAATGTGTCCAAAATGTTGCCCACTGCTTTACATGCTTCAGTTGCATGTGTGCGTGTGCGCACTGTCAAGTGTAATTGTGTTAAAATTTGCCAGCCGCGCGTGCACAAACACACACACACAGTATACACACACTGACATACACTTCACACTACAGGCTTGTGCAGGCTGTGGCAAGGGACAGAGCATGGGAAGTGTGAACAGTAGAAGACCAGACAAAATGACATGTGTTCGCCCAAGGAGCTGGCACTGTAATTATGTGTGTGTGTGCATATGTTGGTCCGTGAGTGTGGTGTGTACTGCGCCAACCCTGCTGTTTACCGTGGGGGATTTTAGAAGAATTGTAGGCAGCTGGCAAGCCCCTTCAGTTTCTCTCTCTCTCTTTTTTTCTTTCCTAAATCTGCTAGTGCTGTGTGCAGTCAGTCAGTCTGCCTGCCTGCCTGTCTGTCTGTCTGCACCTCATTCACTTGCTCCACTTATGTGCATGTGGATTTGATGTTGGGCTACCACATCGGTTTAACAAAATAGGCAATTTCCTACATGAAAAGAAGTAATAATTTCCCTCAAGCAGCTGGGATACAGGCCTACAATGTGTTGATCAGAAGTTAAAGCTGCGTCGGAAAATATTTTCTTGGTAAAAATACAGACTTAATATCAGCATGAATCAGAGGAGAATGGCCCATTTCCATTGTATTCGCCCTGTTTTCTGAAATACATTTCTGGGTTGTGTTGATCACGTGTGTAAAATCCAAACTGCTCCCTGAACAGCAGCGAGCAGCACACCGTCAATTGAGAGCTAGACTTGATAACATTAGATCCGTTCCCTCAAGATGTTGGACCTTCTCCTCAATCCATAAACAACTTACTTTACATACAGAACAGTAACAGACGTGTGGCTAAAACTCAATGCAACTTGCGTGTCAGAACATTTGAAAACCAACCATTTGAAGTAAAATAAAACATTCCAGCATTTTGTTCTGCCTTGTGAAGCGTCACTGCTGGAGACTTACTGGAAATCAAAACTGTTTGAAATTTTTGTATTATATTGTGCTGAAGAAATGCGACCAGCCAGCCATCCTTCACCCTGAAACAAAATAGGGCTACCGTTTTTAAAATTGAAGTAAAATGCTTGAACACTTTTCTATTAGTTTGTCACATGTCAACCGTAAATTGGAGCGATCGGCAAAGTTTCAGGAGCAGGACCACACCTCAGTGGGTCCTATAAATACGCTTCTAACCCTCCCTCTTTCGCTCTCGCATTTGACAATCCTCCCTCCCATCCCACTTTTCCTACTATCTCTTTCTCTCCTTCCTACTGTCTGTAGGGCTCTATGGGGGTCCGTCACAACACCCAAACAATTGGCTTATGTTCTAGTCAATAAGTCCTTCAAACGATGATGATGGTTCTTGCTAGTGAATGTTTGCACGTAGATCAAAAGTTAGCATGTGAACTTCAGTATACAGGAACTACGGGACATTGAGCTAATATAAGAGCCAGAATTGAAAAGTTGCACAACTTTAATCGCAACTTTGTTTGTCTGTTTTCTTTTCCTTTTCAGGCTTCCTGCTGTCTGACTTTGGATTTTGGATAAGCTCCCTGAGCCATCTGCAGTCAACCAGCCAGTTTTAGGGTTGCTATTGGTAGTACGCATTTGGGAGTACCATTGTCAAAGCAGCAGCTAGCATTAGCATTCATTTCTAGTTGTCCATCCCCACTGGGAGTTAATTATTCCCATTAGTGTTAACGTTAGGTTGAGTTTGTAGTTGGCGTCTTAACACGTCTCCTACTGAGCTTCAAACCATTGGCGTCAGTGCTGAGCGCAAGTGGGCTAGTTAACGTTAGCTGCCAGTATGGAGCGCAGTAGCTGGAGCGGCAGTGAGAGCGCAGGGGAGGACATGGACAGACTGAGTGACTCAGGAGGAGATAAGACCATGGACGGGGACCCTGAGGGGGTGTGGAGCCCTGACATCGAGCAAAGCTTCCAGGAGGCTCTGGCCATATACCCACCCTGTGGAAGGAGGAAGATTATACTGTCAGATGAGGGGAAGATGTACGGTAAGTGACAGGAGCTGGGAAGAAGCTGGGTGTCATTTGCTGTAAGTTTGAACTGAGTTGAATGATTTAATAATTTATTGTGGATTGATAAGTGGTTTATAACTTACTAAGATTTTGAATGAAGCCAAGTTACACTGGAGTGGAAGAGACGTGCATGTGTATTTATAATGTGATGAACCATACTTTAAGAGTGAGCGTTGTAATTGCTGTGGCAGAATGTGACATATCTGCACACTGCTATAAACACTCCTGGTGATTGGCTGAGCTGTCGAGGTGTTCGCTGCGGTGTGTCAGACGGTGAGAATTACTGGATAGACGGCTGCATGTGAGGGCCGTCTCACAGGGCCCCCGGGTGCCAGAGACACAGGAACGAAGGATGATCTGTAAAAGAGAGGAAATAGAGGCGTGCTATAGGTGCATCGTGTGTATCTGTGCACGTCTGAGAATGTGCGTGACGCTGAGAGGGTATATGTATTTTCGTATTTGTGTGTGTGTGCATATGTGTGTCTGTGTGTGTGTGTGTGTGTGTGTGTGTGTGTGTGTGTGTGTGTGTGAACTAATAGAGTGATGAACAGATGGTCCTCTGGCTGCCACCAGCTGCGCCTCCCTCCCTCTTTCTCTCACTCTGTTGTGTTTTTCTCTTTCCCTCTCTCTCCCTCTCTCCCTCTCTGTCTGTATGCAGAGTGCACTCTAGTCATTTCCTTATGATATTACTTGAATTTTAGGCCTCTGAGAATTAAATGAAATCCCGGATTGCCTTGTTTCGTGACACTGGTGGCTTTAGACATACACTACGTTGCCAAAAGGAAGCGGCATCTTTCATCCATATGTATTTGTTGAACATCTTGCATTTCCTGAGGTCAGCAATGGCCTTGCTTGCAGTCCTGTTCACTCCAGTGGCGTTAGATTTGGTTTAGGTCAAGTCTCTGTGCATGCCAGGCAAGTTCTGCCACAACAAACTCATCATAATATAGCTACAAAGTCAAGTTTATATGAATATAACGTAATACTTTATGTAATATATGTAATAGAAATATAATACCCTATTAAAAAAAGGAATGCAGCTTTCATCACCTGTCCACAACATTATCATGTTGAAGTAGTGTGGCTGAGAAGTGTTGGAAAGTTGGAGGCAAATGGAGCCAAACTAGGTCCAGTGACAAAAGTACACACCAGTGTGTTACCGACACAGGTGACCAGTTACGTTTGGCCACTTGTAGTGGTCAAACCACATCAGGACACAGCACATTAACTGAACTGCTGAGGCACAGAAGGAACACTAATACTAAAACCTGTGTTTAAGCTCCTTGCTGTTATTGATCACTCACCAATCAATCAGTCTCACTCTGTTCTCTGCCTCGGTGGCATGTTCCGCACTGTTTGTTTGCCTTGTTGACTTTGTGTCCAAGTTGACACGTTTATCACTGTGACCTAATTGAGTTAGACAGTGTCTGTTTTCGGAGAGCAGAGCAGGGAAGGCGAAATGGCGAGAAGGGATGAGCAGCGTTTGGCATAGAGACCGGGGCGATTTAATCGTTACTAGAACATCTGTGCAAACCAGAATTATGAAACAGCATCTAGTTCGTTTTTATTTTTGGCTCATGCATGCCATTTGGAACGTGCTTTATTCGTGCGCACAGTTTTGCAGTCTTTCACGAGAGAAAAGCAGAATTATGTTTTTCTAGTTGCATAAAAGCAACATGTTGTATGCACACAACCTTGGGGTTACTTTAAAACTTGGCATTGTTTTGTTTGCTTTTCAAACCAAACCGCAGTGTCATTAATGGTGGTTTTACAGTTTCCTTGAGTATTATGCGAAATGGGTGGCAGGTGAGTATTCCATCAGAAAAGAGAGGGCAATATCTCATAGTAAGGGGACCTATGTGGGTCTGAAGAAACCCCCACCCACTGGTTGAAGGGAAATGGACGGAAATAGAAGAGGGAAAATGTGCAAAAGTGCTGGGATGAACTTGGTGGGAGAGAAGCGTCGCAAAATCATAAATGGATGCGTATGAAAGGGAGAGAGAATGAAATGGTGAATAATAGCACCTATTATCCTTGGCGAAGGTACAGCGGAGCTACAATGTAATGGCCTGTGGCTTTGTCCCCTACAGAAACATCATATGGATCTACTGGATGGATATGAAAGTCGTTTAATTGGTATTGAACCTTCGCTGTGGATCAGGGACACTTTCAAAACAGATGGATTACTGAAAGCTACAACATACTGTGAATGGTAATGAAGGAAGTGTAGGCTGTGGCAATGACCCAGACTCCAAATATTTCCCAAACATCCTCATCCTTGTGGTCAGATAGCATATAACATGCCTCTTTTCCCTTTCAGTGCAAATTGAAATTTGATTTCCTCTTACCAGAAGGTTTGCATTGCATCCTTCATCAGGACTGAAAGGTTTTGTCGAACTAGTTGTTTAACTCACCCCAAGATGTGACTCATTTTGAAGAAAATAATGTAAAAAGAAGGGAGACTTTTTTTTTTTTTTTTACTTCAACATGGATGTAAAAGATCATTTTGGGTTCCCTGTTTCCCCTTAAAGTCATTTTCCAGATATTGGGGAGTGCTATTGCACGTGTCACTCGCAATCATTTGCAATGGTTGGGTTTGAAGACTACAAGTTTGAAAAGTACAAACAGGTTTTCTGCTTGAGACTAGCAGCACAGGTTTACATTTTGGATAACACAACTGTATCTCTAACTGAACAGTTGGCAGTTGAGGTGTTTTGTGGATAATATGGCCGCCAAGCTTTTACAAGGAAGAGGGATGCAAGGAATAAAAAAGACAACATCTCTGCTGCATTGATTTTAATCCGACATGGTACAGGAGCACAGCACTAAATCAGTGGAGTACTCAACACAAGCTTATGTTCTAACTTTACACTATGGTGGCAATCCATGCTGATGGCATCCATGCTGTTGTAATTAGCGGTCAGTCTCAATGTTTCCTTGAACATTTGCCATACTGATCATGTTTGTTCACTGTGTCTCAGTGTGTTTTGTGGAATTGCATCTTTGCTTTTTGCAGATTATGTGGTTCTGTTGGCCTCATCAGGCTGTGACCTTCAGCACGGTCTGTAGTGGTTTGTTGCTGAGTGCAGAACGACCCGAATTAGAGCTGGCACCTCAGAGTGTGAGGTTACGATTATCTGAGGTAAAATGCTAGGTTGCTCCATCTGAGTTTGGGGTGATTTGCTGGGGGATGAAGTGAAGGAGTTCAGTGATCTTGGGATGTCCTTCACAAGAGAGGGTAAAATGGAGGATGAGATGGACAGGTGGATTGGTGTGGTGTCAGCAGTAATGCAGATGTTGAACCAGATTGTTGTGCTGAAGAGGAAGATGTGCTAGAGGCCAAAGCTCTCAATTTACCAGTCAATCTATGTTCCAACCCTCACCTATGGTCGTGATCCTTGGGTGGAGACTGCATGTTTCCTCTGTAGGGTGGCTGGGCTCAGTCTTAGCGCTTGGTGAGGAGCTTGGACATTCTGAGGGATCATGGACTAAAAGCCACCTCTCCTTTGTGTCGAAAGGAGCCAGCTGAGGTGGTTCAGGCATCTGATGAACAGGTCCAACTAGTTGGAGACCAAAGGGTAGACTCAAAACTCACTGGAGGGATTATATATCACATCTTGCCTGACTTGATTCCAGATAAGCAGCGTAAAATGGATGAGTCATATTTTGCAAGTCATGATAAGTTGTGCTAAGGCTGATATTTAGATATCCTTTAGATATCCTTTATTAGTCCCACACCGGGGAAATTTCTCTCTTACTCTCTAGCTGTGCAATGATCCAATATTAGCAGCTAGCTGCTAATTTTGTGTGGCTGCTGCTGCTAGAACAGGACTGAAGAGATCAGGTGAATGGACGAAAAACAGTAAAGATGCTAATATTGCCGTCTGTTGGAAGTTCAAAAAGGCTGTTAGCTGATCTTTGGTATTAGATGATGTCACCACCTGTTGCTCTCTGAAAGGAAAGTCATCTGGTGGCAAGAGATGTCCAGGGGGGTTTAGTTACTGTTTAAATGAACTGGCCCTGTTTGTAATAAATGAAACATTAACTGTGTGGTTAGCAGGAGCAACCATGTTTTACCTCACTGTACCTGAAAGGAGTTTTAAATAAAGAAACTTAAAATAAAACAAAGCCCACCTGATGTCTCTTTGCTGAATGCTGTATGATTGACAGGTGGTCTTTTGGAGGTGAACCACTGAACCAGGTGACCGCACAGATGGGAAGAGATCTCAGGCTTGCCATTTAAAAATACTTAAAGTCCCCTGTGGATGCTGTAACAAGCACAACTCATACTCAGCACCAGCGAAGCCAGGCTTTGGGCCAGAGTTCGGCCCCTGTGGACTCTGAGGTCTTCCCAGGGTACACAACAATACACACCACTCCACTGCAGCCTTGTTAGTGGGGCTTTGAACTCGCTCTGAATGGGTTTTTGAGCTATTCTGTAAAGCAGCTGAAGCTCTTGATCACTCTGCTAACTGAGCGTGGGGACAGAAGCTTTTTCAGAAGACCAGGAAAATAGAAAATATTTCCAAACAAATGTACAGGAAGCTGCAAATTTGGATAGATTGCTTATTCATTCTCATATTTCTTTCAACCCCAAGTGAAAAATCAGAGGATATTTGTCTCTAGTGCGGTGTTTACATTGTTGTGTTGCATTTCTGTCACTCTTTGGTGATTTTCTGAATTTCCTCCTTTTGCCTAAACACTTGGACTTTATTTTCACAAACAGTGTAAATTGAGTCACATTTTGATTTTATATCATATTATCCCAAGTCTGCTACTTGTTTCTTCTTTTCTTTTTTCATTTTCATGTTCTCAAATCTTTAATGGCCCATTATAACAGACCTAACATATGTTTTTTGAGTGCGCCGCCTCCTTTAGTATCTGCTCGCACACAGAGTGGCTTCAGCATGGAGATAGGGGGAGTGGGAGGGGGTTGCTTCTGTTCGTCACGGTTAATGACCATCTGACTTTGGCCTTGAAGTCTTTCACTGGGCAAGTGGAGAGAGAGAGACAGAGAGGGAGAGAGAGAGAGACAGAGAGAGGAAGAGGGAGGGAGCAGAAGGGAAGCCCATTCACTACAAGAGGGACAGAGGAGGGGAAAAGGGAACAGCCAGAACAGAGGACGGATGGATGGTCAGAGTGAGAGGGGGAGTGTGTGTGTGTGTTAGTGTGTGTGTGTGCTGGAGAGTTTTTGAGCAAGAGGGAGGGCGAGAGCGAGGGATGTGTGCCGCAGGGTTAGTGAAGGATGATAATTCACCGTTAAGCCTCCTAGAAAGACCAGCTGGCCCCTCTGGAGTCAGATGTCAGCCTCCGCAGCCAGGACTCACTCTGTGTGTGCGCGTGTGTGTGTTTGTGTGTGTGTGTGCGTTGGCACTCATGCATGTATATACATGTACGTCTGTGTGTGTCTGTGTGGATTTGTGTGTGTGCTGTCGTCAGTCGCAGCTTTTGACTGCTAGAAGGAAAACACCTGCATGGGGAGCTGTAGATTTTATCAGTCTAAGCTCCCTATCTCAGTAAGAGTGGGATTGGTCAGCACACACACACACACACACACTCACACAAATAGACACACAACACCATCTGCTAGTTAGTTAGGGCTATTGTTGGGAGCCATTTGGGTAGTGTGTAGAGGTTTGGCTTTGTGCTGATCTTGACCATCAGTTGGCCAACTGGCCTGACTTTGGTTTTTCACTCGGTTGGAACAGAAAACAGGCCAAACCCAACTAAGCTCCAAACATACTTGTTAGCAAATAAAACAACAATCAAATTACATCATTTTATAAAATATTAAAAAACTGCTGTCTTTGAATTTTGAAGATCATAACCTGGTCAGACTTTGGAGGCCCCTGTAATGCAACACCGTAGCTATCAATATGTATCAACTAGTATGCACGTCTACACACATGCATATATACATATATATGAAGAAATACACACTCACACATTTCTCTGTCACAGGTTTTCTGGATGTAACACTGTGGTTTCCTGCTTCTTTCCTCACCCTGTCTCCCTCTCCCCCACTAATCTATACTAGCCAGGTCATGCTGAGTCTGCTGTGCTCCCCATTGAATGGGTTGAATTATTCAGCATTGTAAGCGTGTGTGTGTGTGTGTGTGTGTCTGTGTGTGTGCGTGTATGTGCACACACGTAAGCATGGGTACAGCTGGCCTGCTGGTTCCTTTAATCAGGGGACGGCCAGTCTGCATGAATGCCTGTATTGTTGGGTCATGTGTATTCAGGGCCATGGCGTGTGTGATTTTGTGTGTGTGTGTGTGTGTGTGTGTGTGCGTGCGTGCGTGCGTGCTAGCGTGCATATGTGTGGAGGGCTCAACAGGGGTATCGGTGATTACAACGCTACTATGTGAAACTGCACGTCACAAGGTCGCTGGGTCAACAGCACTAAATCAGGCACTAAGTTGTTTGCCAGGGTCATATGATTTTTGCTTGTGATTGTCTGTGAGAAAGACAGATAGTTCAAATAGGGTTTAGTGTGTGTATGTGTGCGTGTGAATGTTGGTGAGAAAACAGCATACGTGTGTTTCACCTGTATGTTCTGTGGCTTTTCCCTCCAGGTCGAAATGAGCTGATAGCCAGATACATCAAGCTCCGGACAGGGAAGACGCGGACAAGGAAACAGGTAATAATGGGAGTGTGCATTAAATCCAATCACACTGTCTACAGCATGTATCACAGCATATCACATTATACAGACATAATGAGGGAAATGGTGCTAACTGAAAACACTGGTTGAAGAGGTGAAGTGTCACAGTCAGTGGTTAAGGTAAAACAGAATTACATTCTTAAGATAATCACTGAATAGATAGTTAAGTCCTGACGTTAGCGCCAGGTTAGCCGCTGCGTCGCTAGCTTTGTCTAGTATAGTACCACGTGTCCATGGGGTGTACTCAGTAGTGGAAGAAGTAACTTTATATTTTTACTCCAGTATTCATTAGGTAGTAATACCACAGTTAAGAAGTACTCAATACAAGTTCTGTATATTTTTTTTCTAAATTAGCCAAAACGTAATAGCGTCAAAAGAACCAAAAGTAAAAGTAGCCTAGTGATTCACAGAATGGCATATTTCTGAATTATTGTTAAAATATTATTGGATTATAATTATTGATGTATTACTGTACATTAATGTGCACTCTAATGTACATTGTTTTAATGCTGCTGGTAAAGGCTTTTATTACTTCATCCACTGCTGGGTAACTTGTGAAATCAATAAAGTCGGTCGTATAATGATGCATCATGATTTCCTTGTACTGGACATTGTATTTGATATGGATAATCACAATCGGCAAAGTCATGAAATAACTCTGGTGGAGTAAAAAGTGTAATATTCCCTGTCAAATGATTGAAGCACGATATCCAGCCATGCTCGCTGCTAACGTCACCTTTCCTTCAGATGGAATATCTGCAATTTAAAACACTTAGTTTAGCCCTTCCTGTCCTGCTGTTGCTGCAGTGACCTTTAACCACAAAGGTCTTGGCTGTGTTAGAAATAAATACAATTAATGAAATAAAAAAAGGAACAGCAGCATTAGACCTAGACCCAAGCACATGTAGAAAACAATATGACTAATGTTGACTGAAGTTTTGTCGTGTGGCTAAATTTCAGTTTTAGTTTTGTTTTTTGAAGATCTGGTGCACAGATGTACTCCATGCAGGACTTTTGAATTAAGAAATCCTTCTCACACCGGGCTGATTCACTCGAACAAATTCTGCAGGTGAAACACTGTTGCATTTATTGTTACAATGCACAACAACCAAACACGGCAACTTCTTTGTGCTTCTGTGTGAGAAAGGATCAGGCGAAACAGTGAAGCTATTTGCTCTGCTAACCAGCTACTGTTAACAGCTACACTATTCATGCAGTGTTACTCCCCATATACGCACAGGAAAGGACCTGATATTGTTACACTGTGTAGTCACACTTTTACTGACATGCTCTTAACAGACCACACAGTGCTATGGCTGCTAAAGGAGTCTTAGCCCGATAGCCACCATGGATATATTTAAATATTTTAGTTTCTTTATTTGGTGGAAATTCATCTGTTTACTCCTATTTTGCATCTATGAAGGCTGCTGTGGTGGAACAGCAGCATGCAGCAGATGTAATTTAGAAATATAAAAACGGGTTTTCAGTAGAACGTTTCATTCAAAGTTTACCCTCAGGAATAAATTTGTTCAGACCCTTAGGTGGCACCATGTGTATGTAGTGTCATCTTAGTATCGTAGTTGTTGGTCTGTGTTCCCAGGTGTCTTTTTGCTCTCTCAAAAGATGTGCATATAGATGGGTCTATTCACTGTTGTCAGGGGAGTAGTGTGTGTGTGTATGTGTGCGTGTACCCAATAGTCCTTTCATAACCATGGCAACTCACTGTTTGGTCCTTCCTCCTCTCTTTTCTACCCTCCAACCCCCCTTGCTTTTACCCTTATGTCTCCTCTCCTCTCCTCTCCTCTCCTCTCCTCTCCTCGCCTCTCCTCCCTCTCCTCCTCTCCTCTCCTCTCCTCGCCTCGCCTCGCCTCGCCTCTCCTCACCTCGCCTCTCCTCTCCTCTCCTCTCCTCTCCTCTCCAGGTATCCAGTCACATCCAAGTCTTAGCCAGAAGAAAATCCAGGGAGTTTCAATCCAAACTAAAGGTAAGGTGGATAATAATACACTACATTTACATTCAGTTAGTGGTTCTTTACAGTGAATTTAGATTTATTTTTTTTAAAAATAGCGACTTTGTGTGGTATAAATGCCGCTGATTAGTGAGGATTGGCACAGACCACCACCGGGGAGCTCTTGAGAAACCTGAAGAGCTTCAGCAGAAACCCCAAAAGATATCACCATATTTTACACACTGATGAAGACGTGATCTCTGGGAAATGAATTGGAATAATACAGCATAAATTAGCACCATTTCAAACAATGTCTAAACTGTCGATGTTCATGTTAATAAATTAAGAAAACTGGGCTTTCCTGGAGTCTTCAGAGGCAATGGTGGTCATTTTATTATGTCTACTGGACCACATAAGGCACAAAGCAATCTGAATTCAGTGTTTGTCCCTCGCTTGTGAACTTTTCCCTGTGGCTGGATGGATGCCTGTCACAGTGACTCCAGTATCCTAGGTGTCTAATTAGGCCTGTTAAGGTTTTCACCTCCCCTTCAAACCCAGGCCGCCCCCTCTCCCTCTTCTTCTTCCTGTCATTCTCTTATTTAGTTATATCTACTGCTTAGTCTCCTCTTATATCCATACATTCATTCATGTGTTCCTCTCCTCTTCCCTCCCTCTCCTTACACTCTCTCTCCACCCTCCTTTCAGTCTATTAATCTCTTACCCTTGGCGTCTCCTCCTCCCTCTCTCCCTCTTTCTTTTCCTCCCTCACTGTTGGTTGTAATTAACTTCATGTAAAGCAACAAAGGAGCGCTTGTTTTCCGAGAAGCGCAGTCAGAAGTCTGAATGGAGACAAAGCGACGGCTGAAATGATGTTTGCTGTCATAAAATAAAAATGAAATCTTGATGGTAAAGGTTATTTGAATCAATCTAGAACTAACAAACTGTACGTCAGTGTTTTATTGGTGATACAAAACAGTGCATATGCTGTTTTCTTCTGAAGTTACATTGGAAAACATCCTGTCAGATATGGGAATAGCTACATTGGCAGGAGTGTAATGTAGCAGAATGACAATGTATTATGATATTTTATATTTAATGAAATATATTATTGTTTAATGTGATAAATAAAGGATCTAAATCACTCAGGCTGCATGTTTGAAGGATGTTTTGGTTTGGACTGATCTATCATCTGAGTGGCATTCTATATATGTTGACTTCTTTGAAGACAACATTAATCTTAGCTTTTTATTATATATGATTTTCATAATCCTTCATTCCGTGGATTAATTGTATAATCAGTTCAGTTTTCCATAGCCCAAGTTGATATTTTAAAACCTCCTGAAATTATGTTTCCAGTGATATTAAGCAGAAACAAATAGCAACTTTTGTATTTTAGAGGCAGAAACTAAGAAATATTTGATATTTTTTGGTTAAAAGATACTTTTAAAGTTTCATGTTGAGATGGAAAAAAACCAAGAAAATAACTAAATAAACATTGACCGGGTAACAACTACTCTTTCTATGATTTAAGACCCAATCCAAGAGATCTGACACATTATTGCTAGCCTTATGTTTTAGTAATAGACTTACATAATTAATAGATTATCTAGATACAGTATTAATACATAATTAAAGTATCGATGGATTGTCTCAGCGCTGTATGTTATGGATTTGCTAATAGCACATTAAAAGTTGTACAGCAGTGCAGTCTGATGTAAGAGCTGCTCCTGCTGCTGGATTTCCAGTTCAAACCAAAACACGTGGGTTGGCCGTTTCAAAGAAATTAGTTCAGGTCAAGGATGTTATCAAACCCATATGGTTCCTGGTATTTAATATGAAAATCCAGCATGATTCCCATCTCAGTACCTCCTATAATGTTATTACCTCCCCTAGGAGGAGAGATCTCTCTCAGTTCCAATTAACTTGAGTGAAGCTGCCAATTAGTGATTCTCCAGCTATTGCAGCGCCTCTAATTCCATTTCATTCATCTGTGTTCTGCTCTCAGCTTCATGTTGCTTTGGGTTTAGATGTTACAAATGAGCCCACAAGTTCAGACTTACTGTAAACCTTGCCCCGAGGGCAGCAGCCCTGGCCAGTGATGTTCACTGTGTTGTGTAAAGTACATTTAGCTCTGCTGAATGCTTTGTGTTCTCTGCTCACCACTGTTGTTGCTATGCCCCCCTCCCCCCTCCTCCTAATGGGCCACTAGCCAGACCACCACACCCAAACAACACACGCTTAGAGAAAGGTATAGTCCCTAAATCCTCTGCAACATCACTGAGGAAAAACAGGGGATTTGGACATGAACACACATGGTCTGAAGGTTGACAGAACCACTGAAAGTGCTGCAACTGTTTCTAATGAGTGTTTTGTTATTTCCAGGATGTTATACTGTTGGCAAATGAGCCCCTCACTGTCACATAGGACACCTTTTATGATTTCCCCCTCAGCTTTAGGTGGTAAAGTGCGTTTACGGTGATGATCATGATAAAGAAGATATGATAAAGTGCGTGTCTGTTGCCATGCAGGACCAGAATGCCAAGGAGAAGGCTCTGCAGAGCATCTCTTCCATGTCCTCGGCTCAGATTGTCTCAGCCACCGCCATACACAGCAAGCTCCTGCCTGGAATAGTACGGGCCAGCTTCCCCGGCAACGCGCAGGTAAAGTGGGCACACACACACACAGACACACTGTATTTACACACAGTGTATTTACTCTCTTTATATAAATACAGGAAACACAGGGACATGAATAATAATAAAGCAATTTTTGTACAATTTGGTGGCCACACATGCTCAGTTTTAAGTCCGGGCACAAATATAACAGCACACATTAATGTGTGCGTATGTGTGTGTGCGTGATTGTGTGTGTTTCCTTTTTTTAGCTGTGGCAGGGGATGATTCCTGGAGGACAGTCCAGCTCCGCCACAGAAGAGTAAGTCGCACTCACCTTACGCACTTGGATGTGAATAACTATTCATTTTCAGCTGTGAGTAGTGTCACAGCTTTGACCTGTTAATAAAAATAAATGATTCCTTAATAAATGGCTGTTGGTGTCAGTAAATTCAATTCAATTCATATTTAATTTAAGTGGTCAGCTGCTCTCTGCTGGTGGCCTCTGAGCCTAAGTCACGGCCGTATCTTAATTCCCAGATCAGACTACATGACATCAGCCTTATACAACAGATGTGCGGCCCTCGCAACAGAACTGAGCATCGGACACAATAAGTCCGCTCCCTCACACACTTAATTACACACTTTAGACCAAGAGGGAAGACAAAGTCCAACCTCGTAGTCCAGGGATGATGTTCCAGATTAAAACTGTGTCAACATATGTAAATATATGTAAACATATGTCAGTTGTAACAGTAGAATTGGTCCCAGTCAAAGATACCGATTGATGTTATTGTCTAAGCTGATTTTCAAATATTCCCGTTTCCATGTTCGCATGGCTAGTGACGCCCATTGTGCTCAAAGTTCAAAGCCTATTAGTTTCATTGCAAGCTGCTGTTACATGACCGTGCGGTGATGATGACCATGGTAGTAAATGGGGCTGGAATGGCTTTTACTGAATTCAGAGATGCTCTTGACATCTGTGCTCCTGCTACTCTCTCCACCCAAGACACAGAATAGAATTCCTTTCTGTGTAACGTACGTGCAATGTGACAGGTCCTACTGTGTTTTATCTCCTTTCAGCCTTTTTAATGCTCTCCTGTCTGTTCGTCTGTTTGTCTGTCCGTCTGTGTCTCTGTTTCTCTCAGTATCAAGCCGTTCTCTCAGCAAGCCTACTCTGTGCAGACAGCAGGGACCACCACAATCTCAGGTGAGAGAGACCACGGTACAATTATCTCCTTTCTGCAAAGTGAACAGGCGGTCCTCTCTCTTGCCATTTAGGCCTCTGGCTCTCTACAGGGTGGTTTTTCACTGTCTGGGCACCCGGGTCGCCAGCGTGCCCCTAGTTTTGTCTTGTGAAGAGGTCAAAAAGAGAAAGCGATGTCACTGTGACTTCTCTTACATCGCGTGTGATGTAAGAGAAGTCAGACTTTTCCGCGTTTGCTTAATTGTCTTAATTCTTACATTATCTCTGCTAAAACTGTTAAAGTTAAACTGCAGTCCAACGTGCAATAGGCTATGATTGGGTAGCAGGGCAGTTTGTCATTACCATAACTCTGAGAGAGGCTAGCCCCCCATCATAGTGCTCTGACACAGCACCGAGGGTCCAGTGAGTTGGCTTGTTGGCTTGGCTTGTTGGTGAAATAACACGAACACAAAGTCGGGACCAGCGCTACTGTTTTCAAGTTAGCTGATCCTTATTGTAAGCACATTAGCAGGCTAGGCTAGGTGGTTTCCAGGAATACAAACTCAACCGCGCACTAGGTGTTCACGCATTTTAAATGTTAAAGGTGCAGAAAGCAAAAACACTACTGCTGCGTCAGGAAAAAACGTCTGCTACGAATGTTCAAACACCACAATTCACAACATTTTCCAGTCAGTAGCGAAGATGCCCAAAAACATGTCCAAAGCATTTTCCCCATTTTGAATAATTGGAAAATACGTACAGCAGCTCGTACCTCGTGGGTCAATTGAAGCTACTTTTCATGAATTGAAGGCAGCAACCCACGGCTGAACTCAGGTGCATTGCTGATATTCTCTAACTCAGCTGCACGTGCTTGCAGGGTTGCAGGTTTTACTCAAAGCGGGTGACGGCAGCTGTCAGTCACAATAGCACAAATGGAGTGTATGAGCTCTGAGTCGGCACCCAGGAGGTTTCCCGGTGTCCTCCTCATTGTTGCACTGTCACACTTACTTTTGTTTGATGCTTTTCAAGGCTGCAACCTCACCCCAGTCAGGCTTTGTCCATGACGCCGCATTAGTCTCAATTAGACCGCATAGCATTCCCTCTAACCCTGTTAAACAGCACGATTGTACGTGATGCTGGTGGTGAAGTGAGGTTAAACAGACTTTTGTGTGTGTGTGTGTGTGTGTGTGTGTGTGTGTGTGTGTGTGTTGTCTAGGCTACGAGCCTCCTACTGCAGCCCAAACGCACAGAGAGCCGGCTTGGCAGGGTCGCTCCATCGGCACCACCAAACTACGACTGGTGGAGTTTTCATCTTTCCTGGAGACACAGAGGGACCAGGAGTCAGTGAGTAAACCCCCCACCACCCCCATTCCCAGCACACAGGCTCACACACACACACAGCGCCAGCCTACAATAAGCACTCCCTATTGTCCCATAAACAGAGATGACAGATAACCCCACAGCAGAGAACAGCGTTAAGGCCCTTTGTGTGTATCCTCGTATGAATAACCTTTGTAAAGCTCTATCTCTCTGTCTGCTCAGTCTATCTATCATCCTGCCGCGCTGTGGACACACTGTCCTTTTTCTGCCTCGGCCTCACAGACAGCTGGCATTCATCTTGCTGCTTTCTGTTTGGACAGTTTGAAACCTCAAAACTGTTCTGTGTTGACTTTGAAACAGGCCCTGTCGTCAAAAGGCGTCACATTTCCCACATTATCGTATGTTAGTGTAAACAGGAGCACTGCATTGCAAAGAAAATCCATAACGTAGCTTAAATGTTGACGGTTGAACATGTGGTTAGTGATGACGGAGCAATGATTTTAAAAACTGACACCTGTTGGTCGGCCTGAGTCGTTTGAGATTTCTGAATTCTGAGCTGCATGATTGTGCGTCCAACTTTGACGTTTCAGCAGCTTGTTAAGACATTGTTACTTATAATTTATTAAATATTAAACAATTATATTAATAATATATTTGTGGCTCTCAAATGTAAACACATCACTTTTCAAAATTGCACTTTAACATAAAAATGATCAACCAATCAGCCCTGAACCTGTGTCCTGAATTTGTAGTTTTGGGGAAATAAGTTGAAGATGCTTTGTGGAGTTAAAGTACATAAAGTACATTATTCACATCTGTGTTTGCTCGTCGGCAGCAGTCTCCCTCCCTGCTTTTGCCGGTGCATTGCCACATTTTTGATCAGTTGATTCTCCTGAAAACACAGACGCATCAGTTCAGCTGGCATGCTTTTGGGTAAAAAAAACTGGAGTTCATCAGTGTGTCCTGGTCTAGCGAGGTACAAGCAAAACAGGGATTCATTCATATAGAAACACACTTGTGGTCGAAAATGTAATAAAACAACTTAAATTGTTCCAAAACGTTCTCGTGACGGCTCAAATTTCCTGCCCCGTTAGACAGTCTAACTGTTTACTGTGGCTAAAGTTCATTAATGAATAACATATATTATATACATATATTAAGAACATAACTCAAACCTAATAATATCCAGGAAAAGTCATTGGTGTTAACCTGAATATCAAAATGAACACCAGTCTACTGTGTTGCTAATGTTTGACCCAGAATGTCTACACAGCCTCCAATTCAACAACTGTCTCCCTGCCCCCAGTACAACAAGCACCTGTTTGTGCACATCAGCCAGAGCAACCCAAGCTACAGCGACCCCCTGTTGGAGTGTGTGGACATCAGGCAGATCTACGACAAGTTCCCTGAAAAGAAGGGCGGCCTCAAGGAGCTGTTCGGCAAGGGGCCGCAAAACGCTTTCTACCTGATTAAGTTCTGGGTGAGCAGGCACTTACGAACTTCCTGGCCTTGATTTCATTTTACCAGATTGTACCAGATTCACACCCATGAGACCTCAGACATTTTGGAAATGCCGTCTGTCACGGACAATTTCATTTCTTTAAGTTTGTTTCTGAAAATGTCTTGGCCTCCATGAGCGGGGGTTGGCATGTACCCCACTTTCCCCCTGTATTTTTCCACCCAGCGCCGTGCCTTTGTCTGCTCTTACAGGTGCACGCGTGTGTGTCTGTGTTGGTGTGTGCCTGTTCCGTCTTTCCACCTGGGAGATGGAGGTGGTGGGTTGATGAAAGCAGAGTCGCTTTGTTTGAACACCTGCTCACCTCCTGACTCACAGGTTGCTCTGTCTCCACCTGTGTGTTTGTGTGTGTGTATTTGTGTGTGTGTGTGTGTGTGTGTATGTGACTCACAGACTCCAAACAAGAAGTGGATGTAGCTTCCGGGTCTGACTAGTGAAGCCTATGCGGAAGTGCCTTAAAGCCTGCATTGTTTCTGATGGCCAGCAGGGGGCAGCATCAAGAGTTGTCTGACTGCTCATAACTTCATGAGAATGACCTGAGTAATCATTTCCCTGTTGAGTTCCTGAGCTCAGTTTCCTTATTCAACCCTTATTTAGCGCAGCCAGATGTTGATTTTGTAAGTTATTGTCTCATAAAGAGTAAACAAAAGCAGGGTATGGGCAACATAGTCAGTCAGGATCGAAGCGTAGCAATGCAGACGAACAAGCTGAGCATCCCTTCGGGACGTCATGTGTCAGCCTAACAGAAAGAAGGAGAAACACTGACCTTTATCATGAAACTGCTTTTTCCTAGCATTGTTGCTGGAGAGGAGGGTACCTCTGTGGATAATTGTGGAAAAGATCTTACATTATCAGAGCAAGAGCAAACAGTTTTGCAGTGCCTCCCAGAGTTCGGATGTGTACCGAACTGGGTTTGATGAGTAATAATTATCAAAAGAGCTGGACAGGACCATTTTGAATGTAGGTGTGAGGTTGCGGATCGTGCAGGAGGACAGGAGCCCATGTCAGGAGCCTCCCCTCTGAATTTAATTAAAAAGCTCTCTGATCTATCACAATGGAGTGTGTTTCTGATAACCTGCTGCCTTAATACAGCGCAGTTTGATGTGTGTACGTGTGTGTGTGCATGCGCGTAAACGAATGTACAAGTAGGTGACTTAGCATATAGTGTGTGTGTGCGTTCTTAGCCCTGAGGCGCACAGTGCTCCTCAGAGAACTCATTACAGAACGAACCCTTCTCTGAGCCTGTAATCCAGGTGCAGCATGTCCTCACTGCTCTTGATTAAACTACCTCAATAACACAAAGTTACACAAAAATCCTGTTTAGTATGTATTACTACTATTTTTATATATATTATTAATATTATATCTCTATTTATATGCAGTTGCTTAATCATAGACTATATTACGCATAAACAAATGTACTCCGAACGTTTTACCAGAAAGGTCAGATCTCTGAGATTCCTGCCTCCTCTCCAGGATAATGAAGACAGAGCTGCTCGTCGTGCTCACTGCACTGAGAAACTGTTATACACAGCTCTTTACAAGCAGCTGCTCACCAGCAGTTCAGTCAGTTGCAGCCAAACGTTGTTTTGCGATCCAAAGGTTTTCAAAGATGCCCCAAAGAGCGCCAGGCTGCATCTAAAACGATGCACCGTGAAGGTTTACAGACTGCACAACTTCCATCCATAGACTCAGATAAGGAGCTATATGGAGGTGGATCTGTTAGATATAATCTGTGTATATACAACAGAACTTCACACAAAAGAAATCACTTGGAAGGCATGAAATGAACTTACAAATAGTGAAAAGCATATATGAATATTCTCCTTTAGAAGGTTTAAACAGGAATTTTTAAAGTGTTTAAAGAGTAAAGTCTGTATTTTGCAGCGTACACAGTTTCTAAACCTGGCGTCTGGTGTGACGTTCCTGTGCACTAATACAGATGCATTTTACATCGACCAGCAGCCACGGCCGTGTAGGAGGCGACAGCAGCTAGCAGCATGGCGGAGTCTGTGGAGTCATGAGCACGCCGACAGAGTTCATGAACTTCCTCTGACTGCCAGGAGGGGGAGACAAAAGCCCCGCGGCAAAGCTTTAATGCATTTCCTGATACTATTGTCATTTGTAGACTTTATTTGTGTATTTGCAGATCTGCTTCGTGTTTTAGATAATGAGGGAAATTTTAAAAACTGAATAAAGGTAAAAATAAGGATGCCACAGAGGGGAGATCCACCTCCAGGCTGACGATGAATAGACGATGAAGGCAGAATATTAGTAAACTTACAGTAACAGAAGAAGTAACAGAAACAGAAGAATGTTTTCCAGAATCAGTATCCCTGCATTGATAATCCACAGACAGCAATTTCCGGTTGAGAGTAGTTCCAGTGAAAGCTATCCATTATCCTCCACTGGACTGAAAATGAAAACAATGTGCACATCTAACTATAAAGGGATGGATAATAGAACAGAAATCATCACAAGTTCATGTTTATTACTTAATTTAAAATGTACAGCATCTACCATTATGTCAAATACAACAATGCAGCAAATAATAAATAATAATTAAAATGAATGATACAATAAAAAGATGAAAACCTGCATCAGGTTTCAGATCAGTTCTAAAAATTAAGATGCAATTTTTTTATTATTATTATTATTATTATTATTATTTTTTTTTACATGTGCCCAAATTAGAAGGATGCATGTAGCAGATCCACTCAGACTTTGCAGTGTGGGCACATGTCATGGCTCAGTGACTGACCAGCAGAGGGCACTGCTGGCTCACTTTGGTCAGAGACAGCAGGCAGCACTCCGTTTCCCATTGATTCTCATGTTTCTGGGAAGTCAGATGAATGAGTTTGATGTGTTTAGATCAGCGCTGGTGTAGATTGTAATGTCTTCTCCTCTGCAGGCGGACCTGAATCACAACATGCAGGACGACCCCGCGGCCTTCTATGGTGTCACCAGCCAGTACGAAAGCTCAGAGAACATGACCATCACCTGCTCCACCAAGGTCTGCTCCTTCGGCAAGCAGGTGGTCGAGAAGGTGGAGGTGAGGATGGGTTCTCCTTACTGAGATCGGACCGTAATGGATCAAACCACAGCTAATTTCTGGGTCACGGGAAGGTGGCGGGTTTTATGTGATGGGTAAAGCAAAGCGATCTCTCCCTCTCTCTCTCTCTCAGACGGAGTATGCGAGGTTTGAAAACGGGCGCTTCGTCTATAGAATCAGTCGCTCTCCGATGTGTGAATACATGATCAACTTCATCCACAAGCTCAAACACCTGCCTGAGAAGTACATGATGAACAGTGTGCTGGAGAACTTCACTATTCTGCTGGTGAGGACATCAGTCAGCATGTCTGTCTGTGTCTGCGTGTAATATATTTATTATATTTAATATATTTATTGTTGTGCGTGCATCTGAACTTACATCTCATAACACGTAATGTTTCCATCCTTGGTTCTCTGTGTGTGTGTTTCCAGGTTGTGAGCAACAGAGACACTCAGGAGACCTTGCTGTGTATGGCGTGCGTGTTCGAGGTGTCCAACAACGAGCACGGGGCACAGCACCACATCTATCGACTCGTCAAGGAATAACGCACACACTCGTACACACACACGCGCGCACAAATCCACACATATGGCCTTTGCTCGGTGATTAATGGTGAGATTGGAGATTAAAAAAAATGTCTGAAAACAAGAATCCTGCTGAAGCGCCTTTCAGCCAAACAAGTCGACTCAGTGAGGAGGAAGCCGACTGCATTTCCACTGCTGCTCACAGAGCCTCGCAGCAGCATTTTAATTAACATCAGATATGACACAGTATGCACGCAGCCCTGTCCAATAGGAGCATTTCAACACATAAATATTAACTCCAAAATGAATATCAGATGCTCATTAGCTGTAAAAAGCACAGTGGCAGTGCAGCCGTAGAAGCACATCGGAATCGACCTGGGTGGTTTCCCCCAATAACAACCAGACTCTGATATCACCAGGAGATGTCATGACTCCTGCTAATTGGTCTTCTCCCCTCTGTCTCCCAGTAGATTCGTATTTTGCTGTTCTGACGATGAGGAATTAAATCAGTATTTCTGTCGTGCTTTCGGGAACGTCAGGCCCGGGGAGATAAAAAATAAAAATCTTACAAGTTTCGCCCCCTGTGACAAAAAGTGTGTGTGTTATCTGCCAAGATACTGACGGACACTGAAGGTCAGACCCTGTGTATCACCAATAACCAGAGAGCAAAAGAAATAACACTACTGCATTATCCTATAGTAGAGTATAGAGGTGGTTTTGTACAGAGAGCCACTGCAAATTGTGTGAGCTGCATCCTTGCACAAAAAAATGAGGTTTGTCCCAAAGAAAAGAAATCAAATTTTTACCTTTTTGTATGTTTTCTTTCAAAATAATAATAACTCCTAAACTTTGGGAAATTGTTTATTGATAGTAGGATATAGACTATATTTTAATTCCAGGAACACTATCTAAAATGTATGTTAATAAGAAAGTATAAGTGAAATTGAACAATTCAGGTACCCTTCTGTGCAACAAGTGACATCGAGACTGAATCGACACATGAATAGGCGCGATACGGAAGATTTCAGTCCAGACCGATTCAGCCACTGCTCTCAGCTCTGGCCCTGGTGATAAATACATCAAACTTTGCGTCACTGCTCAACAATAAAAGCCTCTTTGTATTTCGTTATATTGATGCTTTTAATGTGAAGCAGCAGCAGGAAGGAAGCGTCGGGTTAGAGCTGCGGTAACGGCAATGCTGGATCTCAGACATCTGCTCTGGCCTGTCAGGATCTGAACCCAGCATAAGAATAGCGGACTCCGCCACTAACAAAGTAGCTACCATGCTTAGAGGTGAATATATTGAGTGGCTGTTTTTGAAAATATGCAGACCATAGACCATTAATTACATTAAGATCTTAAGGATTATAACTCAAATATATTGTGTTGATCCATTGGGAAGTACTGTGAATCTTTAAATTTACACGTCACTCATGGTGTGGAAGGGAAGGAAGCGCTGAAACAAACCTAGGATTTTACTGATCAGGTTCCACTTTGCAAATTAAACTTAGCTTAGTTCGATATTCTTGCACCAGCTAACTCGACAGCTTTACCATGGCCACACCGACACCTGAGGTCGAACCTGAAATGTTAGTACGTCGAAACCTCGACACCTGTTTTTCATTTTAAGTGTAATTCGTCAGGACGGCTCAATCAGTGCTCCTTTTTAACTCCAGTGGACATAAAGTCGGCTCGCGACACAGTTCCCTTTAATTTGTCCGGGACTTTTTTCTTCCAATTAGACGGCATCATGTCAGAATTAAAGTCATTTATAATCAAAAACCAAAAAAAAAACAACCCCTGTATGACGTGTACTGTAGCAGGTGATTGGCGGCTCGTCTGTGTCATGCTCAGCAGCATGAAGTGCCTTTTGGTGGGAACAGCAGTGAACATTTCTAATCTGTTTCATGTACGTCCTGATAAATTGGTGTCGTAGATGGTGTATAGACCGGCGTTTCAGTAAAGATAAACGTAATTAAGCATGCCCACTGTCTGTGGGCTAATTACAGAAGTGGCATCTCATTGGCTGTCTCCTGCAGACAGTCCGCACTGAACCATGCTGAAGAAACTGTTTTTACATCCCACAGAATGTTAACGGCACACGTTCCTGTTTGCTTGGTATTTTATGGCGGCGTTTACATGTATTTGCATTTGTGTATTCCATGTGCGTGTGATAGAGTCACGTTGAAACAGCTTGAACACTAGTTATTGTCTGTTTATGTGCAAGTTGGACTAAGTCTGATTTGCATATCTACTCCTGGTGTTAAATATATGTGGATAACGATCTGGACGGTTACAATGATTCAGCAGGAAGAAGTTTTCCTGTTTTCCTCTGAAACATTTCAGGTGCAGTACACTTATTTACCCTCTTGCCGATAGTTATACGACAAGATTGATGCTACCCTTGTGTGTGTGTGTGCTGTAGCAATGACACTGCTAATCATCTTAGCTTAGCATGAAGATCCAAAACCTGTCCAAAACCTCCACCCCAAAACTCAGTGATTAGCGTGCTATGTGTTGCTATATGTTTTTTTTAATCCACGCAAAAAATCAAAATGTAGGAAAACAATTGATTTTCCAACTAAGATAAAGCCATGCATTAAAATGCTTTGTAAAATTTGGTATTTTTACACCTTTGTTTTAAGATTTAACCAAGCAACAAAGATGTATTGGGAGCTTCAGAGTTGCTGGCAGGTGCAAGTCTTAGCCTGCCTGCTAAGCTACAGGCTGAAGCTCAGTCTACCCGTCAAACTCTTAACAAGGAAGCAAATAAGTTCATTTTCCAAAATGCTGAGCTATTTCGTCAAATATGAGAATAATTTAAGCTGCGTTACTTTACAGATACCAAACTCCATAGCCACAACTGCATCAAGACATCATCTGACTCAGACTGGTTTCTCCTTTTGTCCAAAATCACTTTGGACTCTGTTTGTCTAAAGACTCCCATGGGTGTCTCTCAGGGTTACAGCCGCTTGTCCAACAAAACCCTTTCAACACACTGGTGAATCACTCTGTCAGGAAAAGCCCCTTCAGACACCCCCCTCCCTTTGCCTTCAACTCACCCAGAGTCTCGTCTCACACCACACTGTTTGTCGTCACAGCAGAGTACCAACACCTAACATGGACATGACAGCCTGACACAGCCTCAGAGGGGCTGATTTTGCAATAATGACCCTCTGTCTGCATTATCTCCCACCTGCTTACCAAAGACAGTCATCATGTGACAGGAAGTACAGAGGAAAATGGATTTATTACGAGCTAGAGTAACTTACAAGCTTCTGCCAAAAAAAAAAGAGAGAAGAGTTTCAAGTAAAAAGAAACATCTATAGCTCATGGGCTACACTGTAAAACAAATGAATACAACAAAATACAGAAAAAGTTATGGAAATAGTTTTTTTAAAAATATATTTTCATCCTGATTTTAAAACGTGTGCATCAACATTTTTAATTTGAGCTTATCACACGTGGACACCTGTTGGCAGACTTATGAAGCCCTGTATGAGAAGGCCTCTGGAAACTGTGATTTCTCCAAAATTCCCCGAATGTCTGTTAAACGTTACAAGGACTCAGCTGTAGGGCTTTGCTGTTAAACGTCCACTCATTGTAGTCAACTGGGAAACGCACTCACACTAGCAACGTCACACAGAATGCCGCGTACACACCGCGCCACGAGGGCCGTTCAGGAGGTTTTTAAAGTTCAAGCGAACCGCTGAGTTTCTGAATCATCGTTGTCCGTGTTGTTAATGTCGTCTCGTATGTGCAAGTTGGATATTTATCTTCTTTTGGAACCACGCGTGGCACAGAAATCCTGTCTGTAATCAATCCCAAAATGGCCTTGAATCTTTTCGCTCCAGTTGCATATGCAGCACGTCTGCAGCGTGTGCACTGAGGGTTTTTGATAAGGTGCTTTGTATAAAGGTGACAATAACGTTTATTACAGATGTTGTGTATATCTTTGATATTCTAATGTTTATCCTATTTTGTGAAGAAGAGAGAACATTTAGGAAAATCCAAATGCTAGTAATGTGTGTCTATTGGTACTGCACAGGGTCTGATCTTTGCTTTGTAACTTTTTTTCCCCCCCTCATGGCTAAAAGTATGTTAGATATTTTCTAGCTTTGTAGAGACTTTGTACACATATGCTATTCAGTTTAAATAAATGGTCAGTTCCAAACTGTGTGCTGGGCTTTTGTCTTTACTCCTGAGGCCACATTAAAACTAATCCTGAGAATCTGAACTCACCATGAGTCACCTGAGAAAACAGAACTTTGCTATATTAGATTAAACCTGTCTGTCTTTGAATCTCCCTCCATGTAAACTGTGTTACCATGTGACCAATGTTTTACTGCGGAGTCACATGATTACAACTGAGCCATCCCTACCAGCTGATTAATACTAAGCAGGTGATTGTCATCATTGGTCACATCCAGTCACAGTTTAACTCAGCTGCTGAAGCACATTTCATGAAACTGTTGGTGCCACATGAGGAACAGGGAGAAGGGAACACTGGATTCAGATGGCAGTTGTTCATTTAACAAAAGAAACATAAATCTTACTGTGGGACGAGTAGAGAAGTCCAAATCCACAAAAGAACATAAATCCAAATGTGCATGAGGAAAGGGACACTCATGTTAGACTCTGACACAGACAAAGAGAATATGTTCGCAAGGGAGAGGAGGACAACGAGACACAGGTGAAATGACACAGGAGACAGGCTCACAGAGACGAAATAAAACAGGAACTGCCGACAAACCAAGCTCAAAACCCACGCTATGACAGGAACACTACTGCACTTTTACACTTTTCAGTCACCGCACTTGCTGACCAGCATTTGGTCAGAATGCACTTGGAACATTTAACCTGTGTAAAAAGTAAAATTCATCAACATGTTTTTCACTGCAGCCAAAACAGCATGCCTTTATCATTGCCTTAAAGCATACAGTGGCCCAATAATAAGCTCAGACCTCCCCCACAGCCAAGTGAATAAACTCCTGCACAGTCTGCACACAGGCTGCTCAGCGTCAGTGCTCCCCTTCCTGTTAACCAGCTCCTGTTGCTATAGCGGTCCATCAGAGCTGTTTAATGAATGATAACAAGCTCTCATGACAGACCCCACTGCGCAGGATCACATATTGCTATTAACAGCACAGTACTTGTGCAGTTGAGGTGAACTTCATTACAGGCCACCCATGGTCAGCAGTGAGGGATTTAGAGAGGTCAGACAGATGTTCTAAGCACGTCCTGCTTTTTTGGATCACAGAATTTCATTGGTTGTTGCCCATTTCATACAAAAAAACCATGATCCTCCCTGTCAGTAGTCTCTGGTTCATGCTCACTATCTTTGTACACCTCCCTCTCCCCTCCTCTGTGTACGTAAATGCTTTTGCGCAATTGTGTAAGTTACGTGTTTTGTTACAAGTTACACTGGAACTTGAGAACAGACCCTCCTTAATGGACCTGTGGCATAGTGACATCAGGAGACTCTTCTGCTTGAGAAGTCGTGACAGTGGGTTCACATATGTTGGTCGTTGTGCAAAATGCTAAACGCAGTTGCGGAGACTGGTGGAGATGCAGCGCTATCACCACCTGGCAAACTGTATGGATGTCAATGTGAGTGAAAGAGTGCAGTTTCCTTTATGAACACCAGAGGGCAGCACACTCAAAGAATCCGACCCAAAGCTTCACCACAGTTACATATTTATATATAACAATTCATGACATTATGAACTTTCAGGCCTATATTTGAATAAACAGCTATTTATTAATAAAGGCAATTAATCATATTTATATTTGCTCTAAGGGTTATGTATTGATTTCCAGTGGTTTTGAATCACTGAAAGTTAAAAATCAGCAGCTGTGATGGATTGAAGCGTTGCACCACAGCAAACAGAGGTTTGCTACACACCGCCCGGCTTTGTTGCAAGCTCCATCTTAATTTTTCATTCTTCTCACATTGTCTGGGCTTTAACCAGCACCTGAATGAGATACACTGCTGCACGGGTGACTTCATGTAGTAGGCATCAAGTAGACTCTCACACTTTATTTTTAGCCAACACCGGTGCTTCTAAGGAAACACAGTGAGCACGTTTGGGTTGCTCAGTTTTGTCACATGCACTGCACTAAGACTGGGAGCATCAAACCTTTTACGACCAATAATAAGTCTGCAGGTCAGACAGCCGCAGTGACCTCACAGGAAATGAGATCAGAGATAGCACTGTGTTTATCCAAATCAAGTGTTTGTAATGCATGCTCTGAATGTGTGCGCACATACTGCTGTGTGTCGTATGTATGTGTATGTGTGTGTGTGTGTGTGTGTGTGTTCACATTCCCAGATGGTTTTCTAAGCAGTTATTTTACCAACAAATGTGGCCCGGTGCATCACTCTGAGCTACAAACAAGACTAATGGTGGCTGGTGGGGATGAACACTCGCCATTAATGTAATACTCACACACACTAAAGCACTCTTGATGCAGATAAATCCTTTTATGAATTCCGACGACCATATTCTGGCCCGAAATAGTTGAAAGAGCGGATTATGGGGTCAGACACTAGATGAGGACCCTGCGGGGTGTAATAGATGGATTTCCTTGTGTTTTCTTGCTCAATCCAGCTGAGCTTTATCATACCGAGACACTCAGCTGTGTGGGGATTATGAAGATAAAACTGTAGAACAATGCACACTGCAGTGTCGCACTGCTGAGTAAGAGCTTCAGCTGTGTTTTAGCTTTGGTCTGTGCTTCTTCTCGGTTCTGTAACCTGGACTCATTAGTTCTAGTTTGTGCGGGACATCATGAAAAAATACCATTAAACACGCCCAGAGACTGCAGAACTGTGGAAGCAGAAAACTGAATTTTAAGTCTTTTAGTTTAGAAATTAATATGGGAAAATTACAAATATACAATAAAGCAGCAGCTAAATCAGGGAGCACCTGTTTAAACTCTTTCTTTGGCAAAACGTGACATTCTACAAAAAAGTATATTTTAGACACAGTGGTGAGAGAAGGACTGAAATCTTTTACTTAAAAGCACTAAAACCTGCTTTCTATATCGGTGTTTAACTATGAGATCCTCAGTTTACACTGTTTTCTGCCAGAGTCACAACAGTTCTGATTATTTCACAAGACATTTTTTATATATTTATATGTCCGTGTTTTTACTTACTGTCTTTGGCAATATACTGTATTTGAATCAAGTTTTTAGTTGCTCTGAAATGTAAAAATACCTCATAACATGTCTGAGCTCTGCATGAAAAAGATTACATTAAGTAAAACTGCACAGATATTATTATTAAAGTGTACTTGTGTTATAATATATAAATGTGTTATATTACAGAAAGGTCCTTTTGCTGGTGTTGCATTATTCTATGAAATTTTATGAAGTTTTATTATTGGCCAGCCAGTTAAGTACTGATGCACCACAAGCAGCACTGCATTGTTGTAGGTGGAGCTGATGTTATGGACATGCATGCATCATATTTAAGAGCTGATCCTGAGGGCTGCATGAAAGATCATAATATCCAGAGAAGCTTGTAACCGCGTCAGACAGAACAAAATGAAAAGTTGAAGTAGGCCTAATAAAATGTAAATATTACGGTAAAGCAACTACACTTTGTGCTTAAGTAAATATGTACTTAGTTATTTTTCACGCTTTTGTTGATCTTTGACCTTGAACACACACCTGGCAGTGCGCTGTCACGCGGGTTTAAACAGAAAAACGTCGTGATAAGTGTGTGCATGGCAGAGATTTGACGCAGGAAGGCGCAGAATTGAGCTTGGCGATCGGGCGGATGTTGACTCGTGGACCTCACTGTAAAGTCAGGCACTGAGCAGGAGTCAGCCTTGTCTTCACACTGAGAAACTCAACACAGAGCACCGCATGCCAGCCCAGCTTTCACTGTGTAGAGGAAGTGAGAGAGTGTTTTTTGTGTGTGGGACAGAGAGAGAGAGAGAAAGAGAAAGAGAGAGAGAGAGAGAGAGAGAGTGAGGGAGGCGTGTCCCAGCCGTTACAGCACCCTCCTGTTTTGTCCCACACTCAGCAGAGCAGCCTGTCCGGACACAAGGACGCACCTCTCCTCTCCGGGAAAGCGCGCAGGGCTGAGATCAATCTGCCGGGGAGAGAGGGATGAGGTCCCGGCGGGCAGCCCGGATCACTGGGACACTGTGAAAGGATGTATTCATGGAAGACAACTCTGACGGTCATTCCAGGCGTAACGTGGTTATAAACACGGACTTCTGAGAGAGTTTAAAGTGGGAGCTGTTTAACAGCGGCGGGAGCGCAGAGAATTTATTTTTTAGTTTCTTCCATATAGACATGAATAAATTTTAAATTTCTAAAGCAGTCAAAAATCCAAAAAGCGCTTTTGCTCACGTACACTCTCCAAGCTGCGCCGTGACACAGACACGTTGAAGAAACTTTTCTCTCTCAGACCGGAGCCGGAGATGGAGCCTGAGGAGGGGAAGATCTCTGTGTGGGTCTGCAGGGAGGAGAAGCTGGTCTCCGGACTGACCAAGCGCACCACCTGCGCCGATGTGGTCAAGGTTCTGCTAGAGGACCAGAACCTGCAGCAGGGCGCCTCGGCGGCGATGCTGTCCGGCTCCCCGCAGTCCTACTGCGTGGTGGAGAAATGGAGAGGCTTCGAGAGGATTTTACCCAACAAGACCAAGATCCTCCGGCTGTGGAGCGCCTGGGGGGACGAACAAGAGAATGTCCGCTTTGTCCTGGTGAAGAACGAGGCATCGCTGCCCAACAACGGACCCCGCAGCGCCGAGGCACGGGTGGTCCAGAGCCGGGAGAGCGGCGGTCCGGGCGGAGTGCTCAAGGGCACCGCCAGGACCTGCTGGACCGCCGCGGCCGCTGCCGCTAACTTGTCCCAGGAGAAGCAGAGGCGCATAGTCAGGAAGGCTTTCAGGAAGTTGGATAAGATGAACAAAAAGAAAGAGCAGGCTGTTTCTAAAGATAAGGGTTCAGTGGAGAAGATGGAGACGCTGGTTCACCTGGTGATCTCCCAGGACCACACCATTCGCCAGCAGATCCAGAGAATCAGGGAGCTGGACCGGGAGATCGAGCGGTACGAGGCCAAAGTGCACTTCGACCGCATCAAGAGACACGGGGTGAACTATGTGCAGGACACATACATGGTGGACTCAGCCTCGGAGGTTGCTGCGTCTTCGGACTGTAAGCGCAAAGCGGAGAGGCAGGACGCGCGGTGCACAGCCGAGGCGCTCGCGCAGTTCGAGGAGTATGCGCGCCGGTGTGAGGAGGTTGTGCGGCTGCAGGAGGAGCTGACGGAACGCGAGGCGCTGGTGGAGAGCATCACCGGGGAAATCCAGGAGGAGCTCAACCGGCGATGGATGAAACGACGACGGGAGGAGAGAGGAGCGGAGGCGGTGAAGGACACAGACAGCGTCAATGAGGATATATGTCTGGCTGCATCTGCCGCTCCAGCTGCGGAACCAGATGTGGAAAGTTTGTCTGAGAATGAGCTTGTGCTGGAAGAAGAGAGGATCAAAACGCAGCTGGACACTAGTCTGTACATCGGCCTGCGGCTGAAGACAGACCTGGACAGCATCAGGGGGGACTTGGACCTGAGTCTGGCACTCTGGGAGACCAAGGAAAGCGAACTTCTGGACCTACTGGCCAAAGTTGAGACCATGGAGATAGAGCAGGTGAACAATGAACTGGCGGTGACTGATGAGGGTAAAGGAGAAGTGGGTGCAAGGAGCGCTGAGGCTGAGCTGGCATCAGCAGAGAAGAGCAGCGGCTGGGTGGAGCAGGCCAGAGGTCTGTCCAAAGCCTGCAACACAAACGATGAGGACTCAGACACAGGCCTGAGCTCCATGCACAGCCAGGACTCCGACAACCCACCTGTGTGTGAGTCACTGGTGTAGACTCAGTTTGTCTGGAAGCATGTTGGACTTTTATGCAATTCAAAGCCGCATACTCAGGGGCAGAGAATCAGTGTTGGCAATACTGGGAGATGTTCTTCCCTACCCATAATGCACCTCAGTATGGACACTGTACTTCTATAGCAATAATACATATATGTAGTTGCACAATAAGCTAGGAGGGACAGCATGCTTAGAGAGGTTTGATAGCCCCTGCTGTTCCAGAGCTGACCTTTGACCCTCACGAGGAGAGTCAACAAAGTACCACTTAGCCTAGAGGAGTATTACGATAAGCCACTTATAATCTGTAGTCTTCAGTGAGAAACTAACTTCAAGGTATACTTGATCGCTGGTTTACAAAGAGTTAACACCGGTTTGCTTTTGTCAAGGACTTTTTGCTGAAGCGACTGAAAGGTAAGGCTGAGCATCGTTCCGTGGACACTGTGTAAGTGGGCCTAATGGCCACAAACAGACAGGTTTCCTTTAAAAGGTCATCGTGTAGTGTACCTTAATGCACAGTAAAGTATGGTTAGGTCCACTGCAAATGTGCTGAGAGAGCTCTTGTCAGTCAGGCAAATGCACAGTAAAGATGGGATCAGTCACCTCAGCCTTTTCTATCTTAAAAGTACTGAGTGCTCTGAATTTGATCAGTTTTTGGAAAAATGAAAAACTGCAGACTTTGTGAACTGGAGTTGAAACACTGATCCCCACGTATCCTGAGATCGCTTGATATTGTCCTCAGCGTCGGTGTCATTAAAGCACAAATGTCCCATTTCCTTAACAATATTTACAGCTGAATCATCTACCGCACCCCGTGTTGCTCATTTTGTATACACGTGTTGATTTAAACACAAAAAGTTTGATTTCCATCGCAGCTCTTCATGGCTGTCTCATTGTCTCTTTTGGCTTGTAAAAAAACCCCAAGTCTACTCACAAACCCCTCAAATGTACACAATTTACAACATTTCAAGAAACAAAAAGTAATTTTTAAAAATGTTGGACCTTTATTTAAAGGAGTTCTCCAGTTATGTAGTATTAACTTTCATAAATGATAAAAATGTCAGAATTGAAGCAGCAGAGATGGGGATAATTTGATTTTTGGTTTTAAAATGAAGATGAATCCTAAATTTGTCTTCTCCCTCCAGAACAACAGAGGACAGCATACAACTGTCTTCACATGCTGGGAAGTTAAATTGGTGCGGTGTCCCTTTAAATCTGGTTTTCTCGCTGTTCTGGAAGTGGTTCTGCAGGACCGATGCCTGTTTCCCTGAAAAGCATCTTGCTCATCTTATCTCAGTCAGTGAAAGAGGTCAAGCCTCGTTTGCATCAGGGTTTCAGTCAAGAGGTTTCTTTCCCACATGCACGTGCACACATGCAGAGCGGAGGAGTGGGGTCAAAGGTCTGAGGCCGTACATACACGAAACCGATGAATTGTTGAGAAATGTTGTGTTTCTACTTTAGCCGGCGCAGCTTTTCTAGTCTTTACGGCACTGTTTTAATAGACCAGGAAATTCCGAGTCCAATTGCATGCGTTCAAAGTCCTGTCAGGTGACGCTACTCAGCCAATCAAACCTGCGCATTTTGATGCGCCTTAAGTCAGTGACAGGAGAGAACAGTCGGAATTGTCTTCTAAATTGAAAACAGAATGAAAACAGGTTTAAATCCAGATGAACAGACTCTTGCATGTTCACAGGGGCAGATCAAAACCAGGCTGTCTCTGTGGCCCGGATCATATCGTTAGTTTCCACATTAATCTGATTACTTCTCAATAATAAGTACTCAAGCAATAAATGGATGTTTTCTTTCATTTAAAGTAAAATAAAAGACGAATTAAAAAATAAAATACATCACAAAGATTTTATGATAAAGATTCATCCTGAAATAAAGTGTTGAAATCAAAGAGAAATGCGGTAAAAAAGTGCTTGAGCCCCCCCCCTTCTTTTTAGTTCACTCCATCTCACATCAGTCTCACGAAATTTTAAATGAAACTATCTCAACATATTAATAACAACTGAACAGATTTAAGATTTTAAGTATTCATTACTGAGTCAGCCAGCATATTAAATCCTCCTTCAGAGTGAAAACTGGCGATATTGTTGAATTTGATTTATCTGTACTTACCTTATTTGATATGAAAGTAAGTCTTTGACTACATATACGGCTACTACTGCTACAATACATATGGCACTGACTCATTATGAGTTAACATTAGGATGTTAAGCACCTTTAATTAAGAGGTGTTTTTCTCTCACTGGACCTCTTCGCATTTCACTTTAAGACCCCTGCAGTGTAATTGTGTAACAACAGACACATCAGGAATAGAAACCTGAACATTAAATATACTCAGAGCAGTGCATATGAAAAATGAGAAATTCATGTCAGGAGTCACATGATTTTTGGCTTTAGCTTTGCAGATATTAGCAACTTGATGATGCCGTTAATGTCATTTAAATAATAGAAACGGCACACTTATTGAAACGTGCTCTCTTTATCTAGGTCTTTAAAATGCTGCCGGACCTGTTTTTCTTCCAGTCCAACTGCAAGTACAAACACCTGTAAGATTAAAGTTTAAGATGCTTTTTGGGGAGAAATGACCCCATTCAGTAATCCCGCAGTCCCCGCATCTCTGAACGCCGTGACATTAAAGGGGAACTATTTTAAGCCTCACTTCACTTTTTACATCCTGGAAAGAGATGCAGCAGAGCAGTGGTAGTTGTGTTTCCTGGTCCACTCTGCCGGGCTCTGCACAGACAATAACAAGAGAAAACAGGGACAAAAGCTAACAGAACATGGTATTCTGAGATTGTTATCATTCTGAATCGCTCTGTGTACTTGTCAGACTGTTGTGATGTAAAATACTACATGGTAACTGTACAACATGAGAGCAAGCAACCTTGTAACACCTAGAAGAGACTGATGATACTGTTTCTGTGGAGTTAGCTGTTAGCTGTGTCTGAATACCAAAATCAGCCGTGTGTAGCTTCTTAATGTCGCTTGAACAAGGACAGTTTGGGCCTCACAGTCCACAACATTCAGCCCGCTTTGTCTCAATCAGCTGTAGATCAGAAACTCTGAGGCTACAGCAAGAGCACTCAGATGCACCGTGGCTGCAACTCAACGCCAGTCAGCACACAATTACACACGACTGTTAGTGTTGAAATAAACAGCAAAACCTGCTTGTACCTTTGCTTGTAGTGTGGTTTTATTCAGCCTGAGTGACATGTCTGCCAGCGTTTTTAATGTGCGAGCAGCTCAGTCTTTTCACACCTCAGTGAAGAGGCGAAACATCACGTCCACACGCAGGTCTGCACTTCATGCAGAGTCTTTGGATGGAAAGATCGCTTGCATACCTCCAGGCCAGAGAGCCTGATAGCGAAAGGTGTGTTTGTGAATGTGAGTGCCTTTCTGCAGTGCGTGTTGCCGCTCCTGTTATCCTGTCACACTTGTCATGCATAGTTGCGTTTAATCGCTGCTTCCTGAATCGCTCTTGCATGAAGTCCTGCATAAATTATGACAGGATGAAACAGAGACCAGTGTGCACAGAGCAAAGCTATACAGCTCTAGTTACCATTTAGTAACACGTACCTTCACATGCTCCTTATGTGTTTTCCTAAAGGGCTGGTTCAACCAAATTACCAAAAGCACATTTTCATTTTTATCCCTGAAGGTGTCTAACAATGCAGATTGTTTTGGTTTTATATCTACCTCTGAGATTTTTTGAATCCTCCTAAATTAAGGGAGGTGAATTGAACCTAATTAACGTCTTGATGCATGGCATTTTAAATATTTAACAGCAGCAGCATCTGTTTCAGGAACAGCACAGGTGAGTTTCAATAATCCATGGAGATCACAGGTTTTACAGTGTCCAGTGTTTTACAGTGATGTCTGTGGATGATCCAGAGTACTCGTAATGCTCCATTCACCTCCACTGTATTATGGTGAGGTAAGTATTTACGGTCTGTATCTATAAAGTTATGCATGATAACTCTTTTTAATTCTCTTCTCTTCTCTAGTGTATTTAGATGAGATACACTTAAATGTAAGTACAATTAGGTCAAACCAGGTGATAAATCATTTCTGTAATTGTCTACATCACTGACAAGTCAAACCAGTCATTGATTCCCCAGTCTAACAATGAAAATTCCAGACATTTCTTATAACAAAGGTTATAATTTTGGTAGTTTTCCTCTTACGCTGATGCATTTCTCTGATGATTATGCCACACCCTGGTGTTTCCGAGCCGTGCTTGGCCTGTGTGTCGTTGTCCACAGAGCCTGAGTCTGCAGCGTAAGCCTTATATATCTCCATGCACGGGGGAAATGCTCTTATGAGCGCAGAGAAAAAGGCTTCTGTGTTTACCCAACAGGCCATGAGCATTATGAGCATCAGGAGGGGAATGCCTAAAAGGCATGTGTGTGTAAGTACAAACAGGAGGATTCTCCTGAAAGATGCAGTAGGGACTACAAAAGTCTAAGTTTGCTCAAAGCTTTATTTCCCAGTCAAAAACCTAAACCTAAACTAAAACTTAAAAAGGAGGTTCAACTAGAAGTGCAGATGTTCATTCATTCAGCTCAAGTATTAACACTGAAAGGAGGGAACAGTGGTCAAAGTGCAAATAATACTTGGATTTGTCGATTGAATTGGAAAAATTAATTGCATTCAAAGTATGTAAACTGAAAGAGGACGTAAATTAAAGTATCTCATTCTTTAACTTCATGCTTTTAATTAAAGAATAAGAGATGAAAGCAATGCTGAATTGTCATTTTCAGAGTAACAGAGTACCACATCAAGCCGTAAATGGACTGTACTTATAGAGCACTTTTGTAGCCATCTAATGACTCAAAGCTACACACATGACTCTACACTCACACCACATTCACACACTTATGGCTACCGTACATCAGAAAGGAAAGTAACATTCATACTCTGATTCACCCGCCGATGTCCAGCATTAGGAGCGATTTGGGGTACAGAGTCCTGCTCAAGCACACTTCAGCATGCAGCCCTGAGGAGCCACGGATTGAACCGCCAATCCTCCGACAGGTGGACGACCCGCTCTATCTCTGAGTCACAACCGCATCAGTGCAATACTCAATAAAAAGTGTGTGTGAATGTGTACAACTACAGAGGTATAGATGGGGGATAGGTGTCATGCTAAAGGATGCACAAAGAAGAATAGATGACTTCATGTTTGCTCACTGCTTAGAATGAGAAGTTGTCAGTACGGGAGTGTTTAAGTGTAATAAGGTGTAAGTAAGGTGAAGTGTTAATTTAAGTGAAACTGCTGAGGTGAAAGTTTTCATTTGAAGTTCAAGAAAGGGAACATAAGCACTGAAAGGAGTGATTAAAGCAGCCGAAGTGTTAGCTGATGAAGAAAACATTAAAGCAGGTGAAGTGTTAGTGTAAGAGCAAGACACTGAAATAGTCAAAGAATTAGTTGAAGGGTAAGATATTAAAGTATATGAAGTGGTAGTTGAAGAGAAGGACATCACAGCAGTTGAAGTTTTAACTCTACATGAGTTGAGCATCATATAGATCATCAGGGAAAATCCAGCCCAGCAGGAAGAAAATACAAATATTAGGAAAACCACATTCCTGAGAGATGCAGCAACACTTACAGTTTCTATATCATTGACCCTGAGGGGAGAAAACAAAGGTGTCAATGAACTCTACACACTTAGTGATAATCAGTATAATAGCCTGTAATGTGCTTTGCATGGCTGCAGTCACAACAAGCAAATCCCTGAGAGTCTGCATGCAGCAAAGGCCGATGCAAAGTTTTACGCTGTCATGTGTAGCTAAGATGTTCCCCTGAGGGACTGTCTCACAGCTCAGTTGGCTGTCAGCCTTCTTATCTGTGTCTCATGTAAATGTGTCACTCGATATGCCTCCTGTCATCTGATACTATCCATTTCATTCCTCCACTGACTGCTTCTTAAATCAGCCTAGGAGTTTGTTGAAATCATCGTTGACTGCAGCTGCTTTACTGGTGAGTGACTTCATTTCATTTAGGGCTGATGTAAATATCTGAATGTTTAAATGATCCAAGCTGGCAGTTGACACCCACTTTCTCCCGTGTCTTCAGTGGCGGTTCAGTTACACTGTCAGCTTCATTTGATACAAACAGGCTGCATGTTCTCTTCTCCGCTTTTCTTTCCGTCTGCTGTGTTAACCCAGTTTTCTGCTACACAAACCTCTAGAGCCCTTTAATATCAAATTTACCATTAATAAATGTGCTTATACAAGACGTAGATGAGATGATCAACGCCACTCTTATGTTCAGATTTTAGGTATGGAGCTGGAGTCACGATTTGATTAGTCCCAAATAGCATTTAGACTGACAGCAGCTAGAGTTTAAAAAACACCTTCCAACTGCTTTTAGTGTTTGGCTTGAAGAGCAACAGCCAAGCCTGGAGTCTTGATGCTGCCATGTTTGGTACCACCATGACTGTGGGACTATAGAGATCAAAGAAATAGATCACAAGCAGTTCTTACAGTTCTGTTTATGCACAATCAAAGCAAATGAGATACAGTGGGAAACTGGTCAGCTACAGTTGGCAGTTGCAGGTTTTTTGCTTTTCCTTGTTCCCAGTCTCTATGCTAAGCTAGGTTAAACTTGCCCAAAACCCAGCTCCATAATAAACAAAACAGACACGGGATTGTTATCAATCTTCACATCTCAGTCACAGAAAGAGACATATCTCTGAAATTTCAGGTCTTGAGTGTCACTTACACTCTAAGGCACTGTACACTGTACTTGAATTGTTGCTGCCATGGTCAATCCATGTAGTAAAGAGGAAACAAATGACTTGACCAATGGTGTTGTTGAACTGACGCAAGGGAACAGTTGAATGCGTGTAGACCTGACTTAAAACAGTCTTGTCTTCTGTCTGATTGGATGACCTGACCGTGTTGTGTTATGGTGTCCTGGCAGTACCATGGCAGAACCATGTGTGTGTAGTAGAAGTATAAACCATGGTAAAAACAGGTTGAAAGCTTATTTTTTATATCAGATCTCTTTCCATTCATTTAGTCAGTGGCTTGGTGTTGTTGGCTTTAAATAAACTCCAACACGATGGCTGCCGAGTGGTGAGACCTGCCTGGACTACACAGGGGAAAAATGAGAAAAATAATCTGTAGAAACACTTAAACCATTGCTACAGCAGTTCCATCTTTCTGCTGAAACACAGGGTCTGATCCCAAAATGATCGGTTTTACCGTTTTAATCCATTAAATATTGAAGGATCTCAAACAAAATACATGACAAAATAAATGAGCCGGGGATCAAACCGTCAATCCTCTGTCAGGTGGACGACCCACTCTACCTCTGAACCGCAGCCGTCCACAAAACTGAGCAATTTTACATGCAAGCAGACAAAAATGCTAAAATATAAAAGGCTTAACTATTACTTATTGGCCACTAGATACATGGGTTGTTTGTGTGTGTGTGTGTGTGTGTGTGTGTGTGTTTGACCTCCTGGTGCCATACTTTTTATGAGCAGTGTGAGACCATTCATTTTACTCAAACACTGGAATTTATGTAACTTGACATTTAGGTTGCAGGGGATACTTTTAACAGTGTGTGTTTGTGTGTGTGTGTGTGTGTGTGTTTGAGAGAGAAAGCCAGAGAGACTGGGATGAAAAGAGACAAACAGAGATAAAGAGACAGGGAGGGAGAGTGATAGGGTTGGGTTATGCAACCTTGTTAGAGTATGGTGTGTGCCTGTGTGTGGGTGTGTGTGTGTGTGTGTATGTGTGTGCGTTGAACCCGCTGGTGTTGTGTTTGGCAGAGACTGTGTAAGGTGGCATGAGGGCCAGTTAGCAGCAGATGCTCACATCTTTCTACCTAGTGCAGTTTACATAACCAGACCAGGAAACACACACCACAGGGGAAACATGGTGCACGCACACACAAACACCATTTATACAAACACATATGTTTTTTATGCAGGATACAAAATAGACTTCAGTAAGTCATTTCTGATATTCATAGCCTCACAACAGTGCAACGAAACACTGCAGCAAAACACAAATGGACCTTTTGTTGTTTTGTTACAACCACAGATTCACTCTGAGTTCTCATATGCAGATGGAGTCATGTCGTGTGTGTGTGTGTGTGTGTGTGTGTGTGTGTGTGTGTGTGTGTGTGTGAGTGAGACGTCAGTATTTTTGCATGCATGTGTCTGGGTGATTAAAGGGGCAGTGAGGCACATGAGTGATGCAACATTGTTACACTGGATGCACTGAAAACCACATAATGAAAACCCGCTAACTGAAGAGAGAACAAAGGGTTACACAGCAAACTGAATAAATGAGCTTCTCTGGGTGCTTCAGGCCAAAGAGATGAATACACAAACAGCTGTCCGGCGTGGATAAAAGAGGATAGTGTGCAAAAAGTGTGTGTGTTTGTGCACGTGCAGTTGTGAGTTGAGTTAATCCCGGACAAGAGCTGACAGACAGACGGGGCGGCCTCTGTGTGTGTGTGTGTGTGTGTGAGTGTGTTTGTGCTGCGTTTTTGATCCGGGGGTGCAACGGTTGCTCCAGGGATTTGTGTGTGTGTCCTGCAAATCACACACATATCTGGCGTCATTGGCATTATTATAAAAACAATGCAAGCATTTCATCATCGGGATGAATCAAACACTCCAGATAGACAAGAGATATTCTAGTGGCTCAGCCTCTTTGTTCTCGGTCGGTGCTCCTCAGCGTTACCCAGTGAACTCTGTTCATGTCACAACAGATCTGACGGGAGACGTGGGCGAAGGGACATCTGATGTTGGGAACTCACCCATCAGACAGTTGATCATCACCAAATCTGAGAATTAAAGTAAACAGGCAAAACAGGAAAAGGTACGACACTGCCTCAATTTACCCTTTTAAGTCTATGTGTGTTAGTGTGTGTGTGTGTGTGTGTGTTTTGCCAAAACTCAGGGACACCCATTGGTCACACAGCTGTCGACAGATGTAGCTTAGTTTTTGCCGTTGGATTTTCACAGTTTAAATGAAAACATAAAATGAAGGGCATCAGAAAAAATTATATATAACAGTGTCAAAACAGAGCAGAGTGTGTTTCCTACTCCCTGGATCCCATGTTGTGTTGTGTGTTTCAGCAGCTTTTGACCGGCAGCGATCAGCCGCCGCGATAACAGTGAAACCCACACCTCTCCTTCCTGCTCCGTCCTTAAATGGCTTCATTCACCCCAGAGAGGCAAACTCAGGATTTGGGAGATTGTCTTATCAGTTAGTAACTAACAGACAACCATAAACTCTAAAGATCATTGACTCCAGTCTATGGAAGTCCAGCACTGACAGTATAAAACTGAAATAATGAAATCACAGAAAAGTCGTTTGTGGCCATTTACATGACAAGGTTAAATAAGAACAAGTAGGAAGAGACATGACCCTTTGCAACCCCGATTATTACAGCTAATATTAAAAATGTAATCATAACTCAGTCAAACCTCAACACATTTTGAAGACATAATTGTCCTACTTCGTCTCAAATGTCCACTTGGATGCAAAAATTGAAAAACATTGCCCTTCATAACTCACGACCTGCCTGTTTTCTTTAGTAACCTAGTGATAGTGCACAGTACGGGCATGGAAACACTGCAAACAGAAACTGATGATCCATAATTCAGCAAACTTTTTATGGTCCCAATTGGACCAAATCTGAACAAATACAGGCAGACAGCAATGTTGCTCTAGCTGCAGCCGACAGCTAACTGACTCCACAGACATATATATATATATATATATACTTCCTGTTTACATCTCCAAATTATTATTGGTATCGGGCGAGTGATTTTCTTTTTTAGAGAGCTGCTTGTAAAAGGTAACATGTACGGTTAAAATCGAAACCCACTAATGAGGTCTAAGGGTGTGGAATATGTAAATATTTAAAGTTGATTTTAGCGGAAGGATACAGGGAACAACTTAGTCTGGAATGAATGCGATCATAGTGCTACAGATGTAATGTGAGGTGGACGTCAGTTCAGGGTGAAACAAACAAACAAAAACAGTCGAGGGAGCAGAGCCATTTCTAAAACTGTATTAAAGTGACTGCATTGCTGCACAACTGCTAAAACAAAACAAAACTCAGCTTTTGATATATTTTGGTAGAAAGTGAAAAAACAGTGATTTTGGCTGAAGGGTCTGCACTCCTGCGTAGTGTCAGAAACCACTTGCTCATTCATATGTAGTGTATTTACTGACAGGTGTAGAGCTGACAAGACTGATATCTTTGCATATGTCACATGTGACGCACTGCATTGTGGGATTGTTACCAGAAAGTAGTATGTACATTCATGGACACCACTTTTTCAATCCATTACATTTTTGAGGAAACCAAATTCACACCCAGAGTTTAGACCTGCAAATAAAGCGGCAGTTAATATGATGCATATAGTGCACCTGAGTGAACAGGGAATAATTCTAGATTGTAATTCAAGAGCTGCAGTCACGCTGGTGTCATTCGTTTTGCAGGTGTTTGGTGATAATCCAAATTATGCAGCAAATTAAAATTAGTACTTTGTGATAGCAGAAAGGTCAGGAGTTTACCCAAGTTATAATGATTCATCCTCAAGTGACCATGAATGCCTGTTAAGTTTTTCCAAACTTAATTCAAAAGTGAAAGAGACATTTGGCTAGAAGAATCAGTATCCAGAAGACACAAAGGCTGTCTGCAGGAGCCCCATCATATGCTCCAGCAGCAGTGTGCAGTGACCCTTGCATATTGGACCCCTCCCTCCATCATTAACTTTTTATCAAAGCTTACGTAGAGCGCTGACCCCTGAGTAACAAGTCACTTATCTCATGATTTATAGAGCGTGTCATTGATATTATTTATTTAGACAGGTTTTAGCCCCAAGCCTCAATATGTCCAAATCCACATCCTCTATAAAATCGACCAACACTGACAACTGAGTAAGAGACTCAGGTCATAAATAATGAAGCAGAAACAGCTTGTAGGCCCAGAGCTGCTGTTCTGCTATGTCAACCTGAATTAAGACAGGAAGTGATGAGGCTAGCCAGGAAGGAACATAATCGTACTTGCATGAAAATAAATTAAAAAGATTTTTTTGAAAGCATGTGTAATTTGAGCAGAGTGGTGCACAAACTGAAACATTAAGATGTGTTTTCAAACACCATAAAAAAAGCAAGATTCCCTCCTGCTGAACTTTTCCGGAGATAGACATTGAATCTTTGTAGCTGCAGGGCTGGTGCTGTGCAATCATCAGTGCTTCCGCTGAGGTGGTGCACTGCAGAAAGTGTCAAGGTATGAGGAGGAGAACAGCATCCAGATCAGGATATGAAACTGATTAAAAACCAACAATGTTCTGAGCCGACAGATCTGCTGTCAAGTGCTGCCTTCTTCATTGGATGGGGTTCCGCTTGAACACACAATTTCTGACAAAGTTAGAAGAAGCGGCTATTCTCGACCAATGAAAAGATAGATATGTAACTCCAAATTTGTCTTAATGAGTCTGGTTACATTCAGGAATTACTTGGGCTTTGTTCAGAGCTGGACTTTGTGAAACCTAAAGCATCTATGTGCGGAACAGAAGCTTGTCCTGCAGCTGTCCTCTTCAAAGGTCTCCTTGTATACTGATTGACTCCTGCCAGGCCTTGAAAGCACCCTTGATGTCTCATTCTGGAAATGTATCAAAGAATGATCTGCGAAGGGTGGTGGAGGTATTCTACTGTGTCAAAATGGCAGCCATGCAGCCTGAATTTCATTTCGGCGAAGAAGAAGAAGTCACAGGGACCCAAAATCAGGGATGAGGTGGATAGGGAGCAACGATTGTGTTGGTGTGGACGATGGAGCTTCCAAGTTCCACCACAGTTCAGGTGGTTTCTGCCTAATCCTCAGATGCCTCAGCACAGTGCAGTAGAACAAATTACCATGTTAGCTATACCATCAGCCCCATTTCTAAGATAAACCTTACTTACACACAGTGCCAAACATGCTGTGCAAACATAGGCCATGACAATTTCCCATGTGATCATACAAAAGAGAGCAGACCCACTTCAGAAACTTCATCCATAGAAGGCGCTTTTTGGTTTGTAAGTGGTCCCCGGGGAGACTGCACTACAGAAATGATTTTGCATCAAAGGTGAGACATCAGAACGACTGGTTATTGGTTGTTGGTGTCCTGATGAGTTTTAAATGCACAACGAGTTTGTACTTGCTGCAGTTTGTCAGCAGGCCACTGGCAACTGATAACTTTTCCCATGGAAGACATTGGGCAATGCTATATTTTAGTGTGTGTAGGTGGAGAGAGATACAGCGCTCCCCTTTAACCCTTTTACCCAACGCTGGATTCAATATGTGTTGTTCGTCAGAAATCAATGATGGGTTGACAGCAATGCTATTTTTAAAAGTTAAGCAAAATGCTTTATCACATCTTCAAAATATCATGTCCTGACACACATGAAACCAAAAAGTCTTGGAATTCAAAGGGAGTTCTGTATAGAGACATTCATTGAACAAGGGGCCATCTAGAAATTTCCTGACTGTTCCTGCTGTTCCTAAACTCAGCACGGAGCAGCTAGCTATAACTGTTATGAGCTAGTACGCTGAGCCATGTTTGACCATTAGCAGAGGAGTTACATGCTGTTATGGGACCTGAAACACAGAGCAAACATTCAAATATGAGTCAAACCAAAGCTTCATGTGGAGGCTCATCACGGGGTACGACCCAGAGACCAGACAGGGGTCTCAGTAGAGCAACGTGCAGTGTCGAAGTGGGAACCTGGTGCATTAGATCAGGAGGACATACCAAGTGTTTTTGTCGACATTAGTGAGGTTGTGCGCTTTGAATATGTACCCTAAGGTCCTACTCTACTGGAAGGTTCTGAGGTGATCTGGGGAGGAAACTCAGCACAAAAAAGCTGAACTGTGCATGATGATGGTTTGGTTCTCCATCATGGCACAGTGGGGGCGTAGACCACATTAAAAAAGCCCAGTTTTTTGGCTGCACCAACATCATTTATCACTCCCTGCCACTCACTGGATTTAGCAATGATGTCTTCTTTGTCCTCTGTGAAATAAAATTCACTTGGTCCTGTCTCGGTCAACAAATACTGAATGGAATACTATGTAATCTTGTACAGACTAGATCAATTTGAAGAACTCTGGAGACCCTCGTATTTGGTGTGTAGTGCTAATCGGTAAGTGTTAGCATGCTAAGATGCTAGAAGAACGAGGCATTTTTTGGAAAGGTTATACCTTGTTAACAGCAGTACGTTTGCTTTGTCATCGTGAGCTTTCCATTGGAAAGAAAACGTGAATCAGAGTATGTCCCAAAGTGTCGACCTGCAGTATTCCTTTAATGTGTCATCTCCTGAATGGACAGCAAACCTCATTTGGGTAAACACTGCAGTATCTTCAAATTCAGACCTTCAAATTCAAATCCTTTGCATAAACATTTCGCCTGGTGCAGCTTTAAATACGTACACCCATCCATATCATGTAATTCAACACAATTGCCTTTGCAGTGGATGGTTCCAGTGCGTTGGCCTGAAAGTGCCCCGTCAGATTTGGTCTCTCATTACCCAGAAAGCAGAGATGGATGGAGCGAGATCAAAACAAGAGAGAGGGCCCAAACTGCAGTGAGGGAGCGAGGAGTGCGAGAGCAGACGATAAACAAGAGGTATGGAGCCGCTGTGATTTATAGAGGAAGGGGGAGGGAGTCAGGCCTTGACGTTTATGAACTTGATGAGCCGGTTCTGTTCTTTTCTCGTCCCTGTTTTACTCCGTCACTTCAATCATCTCATCGGCTCCGTTCCTGCGCTCGTCTGCCAGTCAATTAAAGCAGACGCCAGCAGGAAGGGCGGGGACGTGATCAATATTTCACGAAAAGCGGCCCAGCCAGCCAGACAGAGCGGTGACGTCAGAGACAGGAAAGACACGAGGACGCAAACCTAAAAGCTCCAGAGCTAAACAAAGAATATCTGTTCCACATCGGGGGTCTGTCAGTGTGTGTGAATTAAAACCAGGGGGTTTAAAGGAATGATCCATAGTCATATTAGATTTATTACACTTTAGTTTGTCATTATCACAGTGCAGGTCTGTTCTCTGGTTAGGTATAGTTGGGCTTTACAGAGGAAGGTTGTGGTTTATAGATGATAATCAGCTGTGCGCACTGATTGTTCATCTATAGAAAAGGAATTCATTGTTGTGATTGTTGGTTTGGACACCAACGCTCTGATGCATGATGTGTTTTTACCGGTGTAGACATTAATATGTTGCTGGATTTTACAACATTTGAATGAAGATTATTTGTTGATGTAAAATGTTTGATATAGCCATTTTTATAAAATATATGAATTGAATCATTTATACATTGACGCTGTCTCTACGAACAATGAATGAGTAAAGGAAATTACTGTCATTCAAGAGGCTTTTGTGGCCCAACCACAGCTGCACACTACCAATTAGAAAATGTTACTGTGCTACATACTGAACATAAGCAGGAGTTCAGCCTTACAGAGGCGCTAGCAGGGCTGTAGACTTGTTTCAGCAACTTCATAAACACATTTTTAAGAAACTGTACCCAGACAGGTATCGATACGTGGAACTACTGCACTGTGCTGCTGTGTGCTCTCTGTTTGTCTCTCGCTCATTCTCTTGTTTTTCCCTGCTGCTGTCACCAGGCGTTTGCTAATGAATGGAACTGTTGGGTGTAATTAATATAGTTTGGTCTAGACCTGCTCTATGTGAAAAGTGTCCTCAGATAACCTTTGTTGTGATATGGTGCTGCACAAATAAATTGAACTGAGCTGAACTGAGGCTGTTAATTGTGTACACGTATTCAAACAAATCGTGTTTGCTAGTATTTGCATCAGCAGGGCGCTACCAGAACTACTACTACTAGAAACGTCAGCTCTGAGGCCTCACACATTCAGAAAGGTGGGTTGCGTGTGTCGAGGTAGACGGGGACACATTTGGACGAAGTGTAGAGCATCATCTGTTGGAACGAGAGATGAAAGACAAAGAGGCATATTGGAAAACTGGCATCAAACCCCAGAACTGTCTATTTGGCGTCGCCCTGACATCACCGCCATCAAAGAGGAAGTGCACTCGTCTATTTTAGTCATCAGTTTTCCAGATGGGCAGTGCTGGGTCAAACAGAGTGGAACAATGTGCGTCACCGTCAGGCTAATAGAAAGGAACAGATTTGTGATTCAGAAAAAAACCCTAATCCTGTGAAATTAATGAAATAAATGTCCTGCATGCACAAAATACCTCAGCAACCTTTACATCAGTTCACCAGCATTACATTAAACACGCTGAGGCGGTGACACGTCTGACCTCTAGTTTGACTGTTTGTTTAACATGAAGGTTGTATTTCATCAAATTATTTCTAAAAAGACCCTTCAAATAATAAAAACTAATAGCATTTTAACTAGATTGCACTGATTTGGAATCAGCTGTTCAATATTCTATAACAGCATTTTTAGCCTCATCTGGTGATTTACATTATTTGAAATATTTGAAATATGTTGAAATATCAGTGAAACGTATCACTACTTATCATTGATATCAAGTAATAATATATATTTTGAACTTCAGTCTCTTATTTATGTCATTCTTTGTGGTTCTGATCTTAAAGGCGGGAACACAGTCAGCAGTGTTTCTGTCTGTTTCCAGCTGTGTTTATCAGTGAGGTCTCTCCTGCTCTGGTTACAGTTGTGATGGCAAGTACAGGGACCGTGCTCCACCCAGCGCAGTAATGTAAACTCCAGATTAAACATCAACCAGGAGTCAACGCACATCACCTGGAGCCGCCTTGACCTCACGATACTCACTGCTGTCAAAAGCAAACAACCCATGTCAGGGTTTTCCAAAACAACAGAGGATGTGACATTCAGTGGACCTGTGTCATAAGACACAGACCGAAAATATTCTCGCACAGGTTGCAGTATCGTGCGAGTGCACGCGTGCGAGTGCGTGTCTGTGTGAACATAAAAACGAGTTCCCACAGGTGGGTGCTATCAGAGCTGACAACTTATCAATCATCGTCTGCTGGAATTACAGACAGGTAATGGTGCCTTACGCTGTGTGAAAGCCAGACACACGCACACACATGCCCCCCCACACACAAAGCACACAATAGCTTTGTACAAGACATGGAAGTCTCCGGGACACTAAATCCCTCATTGCTGCATAGATGTGTGATGTCATGCCACAGTGTGAGCTAAATGAGGAAACGATACATTTAAAGAACTCTTACAGTAATCTGCTGTGTACAACAACAACAAAACAGGCCCGCCCATTTGTTATCATGCTGGCAGGGTGGGTCCTCAGTACACAGAGGGGTCAGGGTTGGGGCGGTGTTACAACAAACACTGTAGCCTCAAGTTTTTGGCGGCTGATTACGTCAGGGCGCCATTTGTTATTCAGAGAGGGGAGGGGCAGGCTGCTGTGGCAGGTTTACGACCACACTGGTGGACACAGAGTTAGAACAAAGTGGAAAAAAAGGATTTTAATCAGCTGGGCTGCAAATAAATAAATAAATAAATAAATAAATCACAAAACCAGTTGAATCCCATGAAAAGGCAGGGTTTGTCTCTCAGCTGATTGCCTCCTAATAAAGCTGTAAATAAAGCTGTAAGTCCTTAAACACTGCTCACAAATATATAAAACAGCTTGACACTGCAGTTTTTACTAAATGTTACTAAAACAGGTGGAAATAGTGCATTTGTTGGTATTATTTCCAGTTTTTTAAGTTGATTCATTTACATTTAATGCTTTACTGAGTCAAACAACGTGTGTGGGACTGAGTCACCATGAACCACAGAGCGTGTGTGTTCACGCTAATGAGGGACCATGTCTCTAACTGGGGCAATGTGGCTCAGCCTGGAGTTTCTGGACAATATTTGCAGTTCTGCTGACAGCTGCAGGCAGGACATGGGGCACAGATTCAGTGTGTTTATCACCATAATTTATTAATAAATCATGAGCAATACTCGATATTTTGTCCCAGCTGTCTTGTATGAATGCATATTTAATTTACTTTAGTGCCTAAATAAGTAGGAATTGAGTCTGTCTATATTTTTAACAACTTTTCATACAGTAACTGTAAACACACACACGTACACTTATTATTTCAATAAATTCAATAGTTTTTAGTTATAACAGTAACATCTTCTGTAAGTTGAAGCTTCTCCCTTTGTTCTACATTTTTGTTTTGAACTTGTGTTTCACTGTCATCCCACATGCAACTTTTAGGTTATGGCTTTAATTACTAGACATCCTGACTAAGAGTGTTTGAGAACTAGTCAGGTAGTTTGGGGCGAAACCTGCAGTCGTGCGTCTCAGTCTGTTCGATCATTAAAGCGATGCCAATACGAATCTGGACTGAAAAACAAGTTATTAGGAATTGTCCGTAATTGTGACTCATCTTTATTAATTTATCATTGTTGCTGTCAAAATGCATCAACATGAACAGATGCATACAAAAATCTCAAATCACTCTGCAGAACAATAACCCTGTTTTAAAGCGCTTGAACTATTTCATGACGTCCGTGCTTCAGTTGCATCCAAACAAAACCGACTTATGCGTATCTGGCTCAAATGCAGTGTTTCTGTCATGTGGCTTGTTTCCGCTGAACTAAACAGACATCCAGTATTACTACGTGGTGGCGGCCTCTGGAGATATGACACACGGCACCGCGAGCGATTTTACAGATGATGCCAAATGCAGCAATGGCAGGGCTGCACATCTGGAGAGGAATGATGTGTGTGTGTGTGTGTGTGTGTGTGTGTGTGTGTGTATGAGAGAGAGAGAGCAGACGACAGGGCGAGCGGCGTGCAGGATATCATCATGGTCACCAACAGATGAATAGATGGAAACAGATGCTGCCTTTCGCTTTCCTGCCCACCACTTCCTATTGCCTCTGCAGCGTGTGCGTCCATTTTAGACGTGTGCCAGTGTGTAACGCTTGTTTAAACTTTCCTTTTCTGATCTCGTCAGCACAGCTGGAAAAGTTGGTGCGTGTGAGAAGGCATAAGAAGGCCCCATTTACCTGTTTCTATATTTCTCAGCCCAGCTCAACGTATGTGTGCGCTGGTTTTGACGTGATCTTCCGCCCGGCGAACCGCTCCTGCCTTTTTCTCTGCAAACAGCTCCTCCATGTTCAAACCTTAAAACCTTAACCTGTGACAGCAGCGAGGGAGAGCCCAAACGAACACATACATGATGAGCCGTGGAGCTCCTTAAAGCTGGGAGGAGTCATGTGATGACCTGATGGAGCACTGTCAAGATGACAAAACATTGGTTCCACACTGTCATCTAGTATTTCATTACTGAACAAGTATTGACTGTGGCATGAAGACATCCTTATAGTCACATCCAACAAGTAACTGCTGTGACTCACAGTCAGAGTTCATCCAGGTTACTCTGACCCACTTATGATCCGTACAAGCGCTGACTGAGAGCAAAGTGCCCTGAATAAGTGGCATGAAGGATTATACACATTATACGCTTTTTATATACTTTTATGTTATTTCAGCGTTTCCAGTCTAGTTTTACAGCTTCTGTCGTGTTTATTTCTGTGTCCGGTCACACCCACACTTGAATTAATTATGCATACGCGTTCAAAGTGATTATCTCTGCCATTATTATTAGATATGAAGCCGCAGTCGCTGCCAGGACTGAAACTGAGACACTCCCAGCAGGTTCGTGTGTCAGTCCGGCCGCTGTGGCGCAGGGATATCAGGTTCAGAGGGACTCTCCTCCACTTTCCCCAACACTGAAAGAATGTGATTGTAGATTAGCTCAACAGGGAGGATGTTAGGAAACAGGAGGCAATCATTAACCTCCGGCTCCGAACAGGCAGCTATGAATTTCAAACTCGGAATTCCTGCCACATAAATTTTCCCTCTCTCATTCTGAAATCCAGTTTTCTCCCATGTGCATGTTCCCACTTGCTGCTGCCTCTATTCACAGCGCAACTTTATCTGCCGTTTATCTCGCTCGTCTGGCACACTCTGCGTACACAGATTAATACTGGTGGCTCACGATCCTGTAAAAGATGGGAGAGGAGAAGTGCTATGAAAGTTTATTTTAAGATGGACCCTGCCTGCATTTGGTGCACCGTGGAACTTGAAAACACACATGGAAGCTAAAAAGGGGCAAAATAGCAGATTTGATTCAATCACTGCTGAATATGCAATGTTGGATTTTAAATATCATGATTTTAAGCATTTAAATATGAATGTATGTCGTTTGAATTTCACCTTTCCCAGTAAGTCAGTTCAGTTTTCAAAAACTCTGGATTTACAAATCCAGATTATAAGAAGGCTCATATGTTTTGGGTTTTCCAGCCATGCATCTGATCATGTGACTGACACAACATACTCTGTCTGACTGTCTCCAGTTCAACTTGAGTAACTCAAGTGAGTAAGTAGGTTTTTTTTTTTTTTACACTGCCACCACGACTTGAAATATCTACGGCAGGATATGCTAAATGAACATTAGCAGTAAAACATTTGAATATTTCATTGCAATAAATGTTCTAAATGTAAACATTAAATATTTGCAGTGATTGCTTTCAACATTTGTGTTCATTTGCTTCAAAGACTTGAATCCCTTATGGCCTCTTTAAGCTTCCATACACTCAGACATGGACACCAAAGTACTGTCAGGGCCTTCCTTCGAACTAGGCTAGTGTATGACAGGAGAGTGCTTTTTCACCTATTTCTTACTGGCAAGGCTATTATATCATGGCATGATGACAGGTGCATGTGTCATATGTGTGTTTATGGAGTTCTGTAATTATGATTTATGACAATCTTTATTGAACACTCAGTGCCCGCAAGGGTTTGGCAAGTATTTGTAAGGACACCAACACAAAATATCAGAAAATAGATGCAAATTATTGTCGTCTCTGATAAGAGTTAAGGAATTTAATTAAAGAAGCGTAGTGCTTTGGGAAACATGGTGATGATACTTATACTCAAACCGTCCCCGGTCCGTGATCTAACTTTTCTGTTAATTACATTCTGGGGCCTCTAGACGAGCTTGCATACAAACGGACGTGTCCAGGGACGAAAAAAACGAAAACCTGCCGAAGGAGGTAATAACACGCTGCGAGCCTCATCCTTCAGCTCCCACGACTTCCCAAACAGCAATTTCCTGGATGCATCATGTGAAACGTAACAAGGGCAAAACACTTCTCATGACTGTAAATCCCCCGGGAGCGGACGCATCACGGACAAAAACAAAAATACACTACTGTTAATCATGACGCCGTAAGGAAGATAACGCTCCAAACAGGCAGGCCTGCTCGGTGCGTCTGCTGTGCTTTTGAGCCGCTATGACGTCCTAAAACGAAAATGAACCCTTAAAGCGACACCAGTATTAAAGGAACCTCAGGAAAATGTGAGTAAAACGTCTAAATGTTAATATTTGACTGAAATGCGATCAGTTTTCTTCCCGTAAAGCCTCCACGTTGCCACAATTTCCGCGCAGGTTAAAGCTTAATGTTTCTCATACACAGGGTGCTGATTTCATAATGTGACGCGCTGAAACTGTGCAGGATAGGTGAACCGCGGTATGTGACCCCTCTGTCCGCCCCCGCGCTGCCGGCCAGTTTGTGCAGTCTGTCTTTGATCCTGAACTACCGGGTCAACCGTTACAAGGTCAGAGGGTCCACGGAGTACATTCCACAGCTTTTAATAGGTCACTACCAGAACACTTGACACTGAAAAAGAGAGTCAGCGGATGGACGAAACCGTTAATTACAGGAAGTGGGAAGTTGCAGGAAAGAGTCTGCACCTGAGCAGACTCCGCAGACAGTGTGTATCACAGAATGGTCTGGGAAGTCCTTGGAAACCATTCGGAAACAGTTTGCTGGTGATTGGATGAAGCATCTCTCCATCCACCAACCCCACGCCGTTTGCCGTCTCCAGAAGGGAGACAAGCGACATCGTCCTTGTTCCGATGAAGAAACACTCCCCAGTTCTGATGTAACTGATGCCACAGCAGCATTTACGCCAACATCGTCAATTACTCCCTTTGCACCGCTGTCACACCTGAACTGCACCCACAGCAGCCAGTAGCTCCCAATAGGACGGTGACCGGTCGGAGCCGCCGTGCATAACTTTGCAGCCTGGAAAGATGGATTCACGGATCACATGACCTCTTGAATCCGGCTGCCTTTTCTCTTAATAACCTTTAGTATCACTGAGCCAAGTGTCAGCATGTGCTTGTTTCATCCCACACCCTTCACCCATCCGCTGCAAATCCAGTTAGCTGTGTTTTCTCTCCTGGCATGACAGATTAAGGCTGGCACTAAATCAAGCTCTCCTGTCATGACACCGCGCTGACTTTTAATGAACAGGGAGACAGTTGGACTTCTAGGTAATAAAGAAACAGAGTGAACAGTTTGAATAGTATCTGGTACTTTCGATGCTGGCAGTGACCGCACGGTGCGTGTTGCCTGAAAAACTGTCAACATTAATGCATCATCATTAGACGCGCTCTGCAGACATACACAGAAGGATGCTCCCTGGTGTTACGTCGCTCCTTTAGAAACACAGATTTCAGCGTGACCTCCTGTTTAATGCAGGCCTACTTATGCTGTTGTGTTAAGCTTTGCGCTGGTGCTGTTTGTTTAAACAGGATATGTCATTAACAAGGAGGCTGCACTGAGTTGTGCTTTTTAAATGACTTTATGGGAGAGACGTGTAGATGGAGAGATAAACACAAACGAGTAGGGTGGGGCAGTAAGATGCCAGAGATGTAGGTGTGTGTGTGCGCGTGTGTGAGGGGAAAAGATAACAGATAAGTTTGTCAGATGAAGGAGTTTGTGAGTAAACAATAAAATAAGATGGAGAATTAAGCCATATTAAAATACTGAACTGAGAAATAATGTATTCTTTCAATTATTTCCACTTGACACACACGCACGCACACACACACTTCCCACAGCCCCGCAGTACAAATAAATAACAAGTCACCGTTAAAAACAATATCAATATTTTATTAGCACCAAACATTAAGGCAATAAAAACAGTCATGGTCGAGCGTCAGCGGCTCAGCTGAAGTTTAAACAGCACCAGTGCAGCACGTGGAGTTAAAACAGACCTGGGCTACATCAACATGCACATGTGCATGCATGCACGCAGTTGTATAATATGTTCAGAAGATAAGCAGTACAGATATACTGTATGTTCACTCGGCCTAATGCTCAGGTAGTAATCTGGTTTAACAACTATAAGGAACATAAGCAGCGACTTTGGATGATCCACAGTGTAGACTGCTGCTGGAGTGGATCCTGCACATGAGGCCCCACATGCCAGCGTTTCAAGTCAGCTCTTTGTGTGAGTTGGCTACTCATCTGGACTAAGACTAAACGAGATCAACGCATTTACAAGTGTGGTTTCATACCACTGTAAACATTTAGTGCAGTGTGGCAGTTCCTCCTTCGGCGTCAAATCAGCTTGGACTCTCTGCTGCTTCTGAACGGCGCGGTGCTCTGGTGTCTGGATGACAACTCCCTGAGAGAGACGGACAGGAAGAAGACAAATAAATGAACAGACTCAGACAGGAAGTACAAGACAATGCGTGGAGATTTAGTTTAGATTTTATTAATTTACACTCTATTTTTTTAAATTTCAGGTCTTAAGATTCAGTTTTGACCATAGAATCTGCAACTTGTTGTAAAACTTGGACTCATTCTGGTTCTGGATCCTCTCAAATCCATGGCATTTTATTAGAGAAAACAACAAATAAAGAAAGTAAATAAAACAGTAACTGGATCTTAAAACCCACGGCTCCAGAGAAAGCAGCTCAATAATAATAAAAATCAAATCACAAATAATAATAATAATATATTGTTGTCTGTGCATTCTGCTCATCTGCCAAACCATCCAACAATTTTTGATTTTCAAATACTGTTTGCAGCTAAAATATTGCATCTCTATCTGTGTTTGTACACAGAGCAGTCAATAAATTGCCCAGGGTTATGTAAGATGTAAGATAAGCAGCGGAAAGACACACACACATGCAAACACACAAACTGGTACCTGTGTGACACCTGGCAGAGATGAATGACAGCTGACGGACAAGCCTGGGAGCCCAGACGAGCACAGTGAGCGCTTCTCAAGCTGTCACTGTGACACACACAAGCCATTCTCCCTCACAGTCACACTGCCACTGTGCAGCCATTGTTAGCTGTAGTCCTACACTAGTTAAGACAAACTAGTTTAGGAGTCTGCTTTCCAAAAAACAACATGATTGTTTTGGCTGTTCCTAAATGCAGCACAGCCTGCTGTTAGAGTTAGATGCATACCTGCAGGCGTGCGTATGACTTCTCTTTCTCTTTCTATTGCTTCTTTATATCAGTTAAGGGTTGAGAAGCCTCTATTGTGCAGTTTAGCTCCATCATTATCTAAACACTCTATTTGTGAAGCGAGTGTATCTCCTGAATCTGACCATTTCATCACCAATCAACATTTTTTTGCTCATTTCATGTCAGGACAGCTTTCTATGGATTTAAAGTGACCTTATCGTCACTGTCAGAGCTACTTTAGTTTGCTTCATCAACCACTTATATCCCAGTGTGCCTCATCTCCACGTGAAATAAACACACTTCATGTTGCTTGGATTAGAACTTGTGACTTGAGGGTACGTGGGGTAGCGCACATGCTTAAGAGAGAGAGATATGAGTGTGTGAGACTGACTCAGTGTCTTTTGGCCTGGTTTTCACTGTGTGTTTGAGTGCGTGTGAGTGTGCAGCGATTACCCTGAGCAGGTTAGCTACGGTGGCTTTAGCGGCATGTGGTTGGAGACAGACTCAACTTGATGGTAAACAGCCATTCAGTGTGGCCAGCCTTCAGTCTGGCTTGCCTACAATGCAAGTCTATGGAGGCAGTTCAATGGAAGAATTGACCGTATGGCCTGTCTGTGCTCCTTTACACCGGCCCCACGCTACACATGCATAAGGCTAAGTCAGTCATTGCCGCTAAGCAGCACAAGCCCATGGAGCAACCAGTGAGGTGGGCCCCACACTATTCACTCCACGGCCTTTAAATGACCTTGAATAATCACATTTACACCCAGGCACCAAATAAATGAAACTAAGGTGGAGCTATTATAATGGATATTCTCTGAGGAATCAGAATAGCACCAAAGTATTGACAACAAATGGCTCAAAGCATCAAACAAACACACCCCAGTTGGAGTTCGATACAACCCATGCCACCCACGCACAAGGGCACTACGAAACAAGAACACGTAAAAAAGACATCTTTGTGACCAGCACACAGAAACTCTCTCTCTCTCTCTCTCACTCTCTCTCTCTCTCACACACACACACACACACACACACACACTCACTGGAGCAGGATCTGCATGGGTAATGATGCCCTCACATCCATCACACTCACATTACCTCCCACTAATGCCTGAAAAGAGCACTTAACTGAAAAACTGCACTCATGAGAAGATGGACATGACGCTGCTTGTATGTCAAGCAGGGAGCCGAGAGACGGTTAGCTTAGCATAGCACAGGGCAGAAATAATGATAATGAAATGTGATGTCAGAGGGAGTGAGGGGTGGTTATTATGTCTAAATGAAGAACATCTATCCATGTTTTCCATGTACATTCATGCAACGCCTCAGCTGGTTGCCAGACAACTTCTTAATGAGCACAAGAAGGAAGTCACTGCACCTTGCTGTTGTTAAACAGTAAGTAGTCTGTCTGTTGATTGGTCAGTCTGACTGCCACTCTGCCGGGGCTTATTCTGTTGTGCTGTTGACGTGGGGGGTGTGTGTGAGTGGGCTGTCTTGTTCAGTGTTGCTGGTTGGCTGGAACTGGAGGCCTTCAGGCGATTGGAGGCTCCAGGTTCCCATCCCATCCTGGTAGTGTGGCAGATCTGTCTTCCCTGGTCCTAAGCCTGTTATTGCGGAGCTTTAAGCTGCAGATTTGTGTTTGTGGTAACAACTGGTTCTAATTAGTTTTAGAGCTGAGTCTAAAATGGCCCTGAGATAACCTCTGTTCTGATCAGGTGCATTACACATAAATTTGGTCTGAGCTGAACTGACTTTCTTCAGAATTATTCATCATTAGAGTTAATGAACCTCGGCAGTGAAACATCACAGGACTCTGGGTACAGTCATGAACATTCTGTTTGTTATGGTTCTGGAGTGTAACGTCTGAGCGAGAACATTGTTATCGTTGCTGCTGCTCTATCTTTCTACAAATAGTTTACCTTAACAATAGTTAGATAATGGAAGAAGCAGGAATAGAGGAGATTGCTGTGCCATTGTTGGCTGAGAATGATAAAATGAAATCTGCATTTTTAATCTAAATTTACATTTTTGCATGTGGGTTGAAACAACTTTGAGCTTTTACATCACTGTTATGATGGCATTATGTTTACCAACAGATAGTTTTCACAGTCTGTCTTTAATGAGAACTGCATGTGTCATCTGGACACTATAGGTGGAGATTCTGGTTCAGTTATCATGGGCTCTGTGTATGTGTGAAGCATGTGCAGGCAGTGTGTCCCAGCCATTAACGATGGCCTCCAAGCTTTGGTTTTCTGTATGTTGTCCAGATTGGATGGAATATTGTTTGAGTTCCATTAATATGTGGTGGTATACAAATTTATTTTACTAAATTATAAGTAGACAGGTTATCAGATCTGCCCTTTGTATTCCCCCATAGTTTTTTAAGTAGGCCGAATTTTTATGTTTTTAACATTTGTGTTTACAAAATTACAAATTTCAGCTTGAAGATATTGGACACCAATTAGTTTCTTGGCTATGACAAGCAGAGATGTGGTGTAGCTCAAGATCTACTAAGGTTAGAGTCAAAGTCAATATCTTGTGTGCATCTGTTAAAAACAACCCCCAAACCTGAGAAGTTAAATAAAGACTAAGGCGGTATCATTCATCTCTATCAGGGGATGTTGAACCAAACTGAGCACAATGAGCTCACCTTACATGTTGGGGCCTGACAGATCAAGTCAACTGGCCCTTCATTTGTCACTGTTGTAGAAGTCATTATAGCTTCCCCTCTGTCATACCAAATTGCTGAGTTAATATGGTTTCCAGTCAGGAGGAGCCACAATGGAGATGCTAAAACATTTACACTAGGTGTCAAGTTGGGACCACGCTACAGTGGGGAGGGAGTAATTTAGTCAAAGGTGGCTGAGTTCTCAGGTGAACAGGGGTCTGTCTCACACACTCCAGGTCATGTGGAGTCCTTCATGTGCTTGGTACAGTATTGGGAAAGTGTTAGCTAAGTGACATTAGGTAGCTGAATTGAGCTTGATATGCTTCTTCAGTTTGGACGCAATCAGGGCATATAAAAGAACCGAATATACATCTGCATCCACACCTATTGATATACATGAGACTAGCGAGGGCGGTACAAACACATGCACATAAACACAAACAAAGGGACCAAGTATTACCTCTCTGCTCCAGCAGACATACAGCATTCATTATTCAAATTCAATTACACTGTAAGGAGAAGGAGGAAACTGGAGAGAGCCACAAAGCAGCAGCCACAATGTGCTGCACCAGTCAAACCATTTCCTCTGCAGTGACTCAGCAATTCACACCAGCTGGGCTCAGTTACTCAACTCCTTTGACCCTAACTAAGTTCTTAGCACAGAGATACATCAGTGAAACCTGACACCAGTGGCCAATTCACCTCAAAGGAACAATGTGTGACTGCAGTGAGGGACAATCCACTGCAAGCCTGTCCATGCCATTTGTTGGCAGACTACAACTAACAATTATTTTCATCACTGATTTCTGAACAGATTTGCAGAGGGATGATCGATGGAGTGTGTGTTCTGTGTTAGTCCGAAACAATAAGCTGTTTAGTTGACAATGATAAAACACTGAGTTTACAGCCACACTAACAGCCACGTGGGGCTATACTCCGGCACAGCCATGCATGGAGCCTAATGCTAATGTCAGCATGTTACCATGATGTTCACATGCTGATTTCTAGTATGTAGTGTATGCTATTGTACCTTACCGTGTTAATGTGCTGGCATGCTAACATTTGCATTTGAGTCCAGATAAAAATCAAGTTACCAGCTTTGCCTGCTACTGTGACCTAAACACTCTTGTACCAAACCTTTTGGTTAATTTAAGCACTCTTTTAGTTTTCAATGGTTTTTAAATTGGAGTCGCGGACAAGGGGAGGTTAAATATGTACAAATGTCTAAAACCTTTCAAAGAGAAGACTTGTTAGCAATAGCCTGCTTACCTGACACTTGACTCCAAAGAGCAAGTATGCGTTTTACCTCCGAAATTACCTTTTGCGTGCCATCTATTCATGTGAACGTACCATGGACTGACTACTGTGCTGGCAACATCAACATCATAAGTGAAGATGAAACTGGAAGCTAACTTTACCTCAGCTTGACTGAAGAGAAAATGACCCGAGATGAAGGCTGAACTCAAAAACATCCTCTGTCAGAGGAAAGAGACGGTTTGACAGACAAACTATCCAATGAAGAAAGCACCGTGGGGTTGGATTGGAGGGGTTTATCATATCTGTCTCTTCTTTGACACCAATAATAAAAACCAAACCGTGGCTGTATCGTTTTGATCTTCTGTAGGAGCTTCCCCAACTGGCATGTGCTGTTTTTATTTAACTTGGACATGTTCGTTTAACAACTCAGTGACAAGCTCTGCCTTTCACAAATAGAGACAATAGTCTATTCATTCTCCTCCAACGTCTGCAGCCCCACGTCCCTCATCCTGTCCCCAGCAGGTGTTCACATTAAGACTCAACAGATATCAGATACAATCTTTGATGCGGGCTGTAGGAAGTGCTGAGAAGTTACTGAAGAGTTAAAGCATGGCAGTTCATTTAAAGCAAGTTAAGTGTAGATGAGGGCAGGCACAGTGTGGTGAGTGGATATTTGTAACTGCTTCCATTGTTCCTTTTACAATATTTCAGTGATGATAGTAACAGATAATTCTGCTTTTACTCCACTTCCAATGTTAAAACTTTAGGCTGAAACCTTAGTGATCATGTCTGTAATAAGATACAAACATCACGAGGAAGTTTACTTATGCCTTTCCAACTGCGGTCACACTTGGAGCCACAGGGCACTCTTGGCAGATTCTCAGATAAACTCAAGGGGATGGGGGCATTGTCTTTTCCCACTTCCTCAGTGTGATGCACTCAACAGGTCTGAGAGGAAGTCCTGTATTATCATAGCGGCTAAAAAAAGATGTCATTCTTTTGCTGTAATATCAATTTCTCTTGCTGTTCAATTTCACTTGTACAACACCAAACACGTATTTTTCGAATTAGATGTTATGTTGATGATTGACTGTCTGAATTATTGTATTAAATTCTTTGTCGGTTCAGTCAGTGTGGCCCTTGTTGATAATGCCAAGTTACAGCTCCTCTGTTTCGTGAAAACAACCTTGCTGTGCACTGCCATTTGGAGTTGACCTTGATGCTGCCCAAAACACAAATCATCAAATGTGAAACATACAGTCTGCTGGTTGTTCAGTAAGGCCCTCACTTTGGCACAGGACTGCTCTGAACTAAGTGCAAACCTCATTATGCAAACGACGACAATTCTAGATCGCTGTTCATCTGGTACACTGTCCAACATCTTTCTAAAGCTAATATAATTGTTATCATGTCTTATCATATCATAGAATGCACTACATACAACACTGCTTTATGTGAATTAAAAACAATCTTGATATATAGGCAAAACAACTACACCGACAATTAGGAGACAGCAAAATACAATTGAACACCTCTTTTTTTATTTTTCTTTGTTAACATGGATGATTACCTTTGTCGTAGGTCGTAATGTTGCTTTAATAAAAAGTTGATAGCGTGTAAATTTCATTTTATGGACATCCTCTCCTTTTCCCTACTTTCTATTAATTTTCCTGACTGGGGACCATTGGGGGTATTTGGATCTGCACACAATCTAGATTTTTGCTTCGTGGTTGTAAATGTACCTAAAAGTTCTGCAGATAATTGCAGATGCAGCATTGGCAGAGCTACATAGTTTTGTGTGCTGACACAGAGCCATGTGTCTTCATCATGACGGGAGATTTCGACCAATCAAACCTAACAAATGTCCTGCTAATCTTCCATTAATACATGCATCAGACCAGAGAGTTAGAACTCTGGGGCTGGTTGGTCAGTGCTGGTTCATTTCTTCATTTATTGCCATAAAGTCAGTGATGTTTGTCCCCTTACTTTGGTTCCTAGGGTTTAAGTCTTCTGTGCAACAGATTAACTAACTTTAAGGGATTCCTTAAGTACAAGATAAATAGAATACTTTTTTTTAAGAAAAATTTAAGGAGATGACTTGAGAATGTTTTGTATTAAGAGCCCTTTGAGAACATGTCCTATACTGTCTGCTAAGTGATGTCAACAGGGATATGTTCCAATCCAGTCGAACATCAGTGAATCTACAGGAGTAATGACAAGCCACATCTACGCTTGCCAACCATATTAACTGTACTGTCACTATAGGGGTAATATAGTGCTGCATTGAGTGACTAAGGACTCAGGTGAAATCAAGGTGATCTACAAGTGATCTGATCCAAGGTGTAATATTAATACTACATACTGACCTTTAAGCAAGCTCTACATCCCTGCCACCACTGCTACTGGGAATGGACCACTGAAGTTGATTTGATATTTGATCATTATGGGGATCTAGGCAAAGAGCATAGACTCATCAGTCATTACGAGACATATTACAAGGGTAGGCAGTTGACTTAGCATCAAAACGAGGGTCGTTTCTGAACAAGCTAATTACTGAAATTACCTTTTGCTGACATAACAGCAACACAACATGTGATGGACACACTTGTAATCATAAAATAAGTCTCTGAATGGGAAAAGTTCACAATGCCTGCAATACTCAGCAGATTTGGAGAAATATGAGCATGTGACAAACAAATCCTTGAGCCTGGATGATCATGGACATACAAAGAATCCTCGTTCCCTTTGCAGGGCTCAGAAACTGCATTGTTCTTTAATCCTGGCACTGTTCACTTTTCTGCTTTTAACCTTGAAGGCCTTTTCATTGACCGTCATTAACTTTGACCTTTTCCAGTCACTGGCATTCAAACAGACCCTTTTCACTAAGATTGCAGATAAGCAACAACTTATAGTATATGCCTTGGTGAAATCTCAACACCTGTACTTTTTCCATTTTTCTGTTAGGATTGACAGCTTCCTTTGTCGCACAGGGGGAAAAACAATGAGCGTACCTCACGGAGCAGTTTATTTCCAATCTATTCAATTTATCACTTCCTGTCACTGCAGGCATGAGGGGGGACCCTTTCCATTCAGCTCTTAGAAAAACAGCGAGGTGTGGTCCATTCATGGTTCACTCACTTTTACATTTCTACCTGTTAGCTTTTGTTCACCTTCTAGATAAACAGCAAGGTGTGGGCCGAAGCTGACATTCACTCATGCTGTAACGTAGCCTTGGGGCTGACCCCCTCTCAGAGTAAAGCTTAACCCTTGGAACTCAGTTTATATGCATGATAAGTTTGACTATGATTGTGTTATAAGTATAACATGGGCTTATCCAAATTGGTCATGGTTGAGCAAAAGTAGTGTGAGGAAATGCTAAGGTTTAAACTGTAACGAGCTGCTTAAGCATAATCATGATTTATTAGAACTACAGTGTAACAAAAGGTTACCTCGGTTTGTTTGACACGTGTTGAATCTAAGGGTTAAACTGATTCAGGCGCAGTTTGAACATTTAATTCACCTCAGCCATTGCCTTTTTCTTTCAAATCTTGCAGGCTGAGGGTAGGATGTGTGTGTTCCTCTGACACTTGAGGCAGAGTCACACACAGTGAGAGATCATGTGTGACCTGAAGAATGTCATCATTCACATGTATAAGGTGTGCTACTGGCAAAAGTCAGATGAAAGTAGTAGTTCGGCGAGTTATTAATATGGGAGTGATTGAATATAAACACAACATGTTATTACTTCCTGATTCTATTTAATTAGTGCACATTAAAAAGAAAGTGAAGCCATGTTTGATTTGTTTGTGGTCGTCAGGGGAATGAACGTCTCACTTGGCTGATCTAAGCACCAAACACTGCGGTCAGGCCTCCACTGTCCCTTTGTTTCTTTAAATAGGATGAGTTATGTGTGTGTGTGTGTTTGATCACTCAGCCGTCCTGTATCCTCACTACCCTGTTACATAACACCACTACACCTGCATCTTAACAATTCCCTTAACAACGGCAGAGGTGGTGTGCGTGTGTGTGTGTGGCACATCCACGCATGAGCTTGAGTTTGCCTGATTGAGAACTTTTCATGCATGTGGACACAACCTGGATTTATTTTGCATTGTTTCATCACATGACGGATGCACAGCTTAGTCGCGCGTCAGCACACACACAAACAACCAGAAGTCCAAATCACAAAATCATAAATTGAACGTCTCTAATGTTAATATGGACTCATAGTGCGGATGTGTGTAAATGTGCGCATGTGTGTAAAACGTGTACGCAAACACGTCCCTGGGGGGAGGAGATGAGAGGTGAGTACGGGATGGCGGAGTGGCTCCCACACTCCTGAACATACAGACGACAACGCCGGGGGATCAAGTGACAAGCTTCAGCCAACACACAATCCTAATCACGCGCACACACACACGCTCATGCAGTATGCACAGACAAGAACCATGTTTCCATGTCTTTGTAGAGCTTTCTCCCACATGCATCCCAAATGGTTTGGTAACACACTGGATTATACTTCTCGCCTGTTGTCTTTAGAGCCTCCACTCCCATCGTGCACACACACAAAGGTTGTGTTGTTACACCCAGCCCATGCACTTCTGGCAAGCAGCAGGGGTCACATATGTTCTGCGACTCTAACACGGGACAAACTTTGCCTCTAATTGCGTCACTGACTTCAAGCTGCACACCTGCACACAGTGATCAGCTTCTAGTCCTGACGCAGGGGCCAGACAATTACCTCACCTATATTAACACTGCTCAGGTGGAAGGACGGACGCACACACACACACACACACACACACACACACACATATTATATATATCTAAGGTTGAAAAGACATAACACAGGTTCAAAGGCTGAGATGTGAAGCCAGAACATTTTAGCTAAATGAGCCCAAAGCAGAAACCTTAATTCGAAGCTATTACACCTCATGATGTATATCCTTTAACATCCTTTGCTAAGTGAGCCTGGTCATGGTTTGATTTAATTAAGGAACCTCACACACCCGGTTTCTGTGAAAGGATGCCAAGGACAGACAAGTGTGTGTGTTTCTGGCTGTCAGTGTGTGTCTCACAGAAGGAAAATGTTGAATTACAACCCGTGCGACTAACGAGCTGGGAAAATATGATATTTTAGGTGCAGATGTATGTTTGAGTGTAAACGCCTGTGTGCCTGTCTGTCTCTATGACTGTTAGAATACTGGTTGAGCTAGTCGCTTGGCAGGCTGTCAGTCATAATTAGGGCTGTGATTCTCACAGGGAAAATGTTCTCCTGCCCACTAACCTGTCAGTCGCAATGCTGTGTTTGTGTAGCAGGGAGATACGATTACAGAAAGAGGTTTCAGAGATCAGTTTAATACCGCTTGAAAGTAAATTCAATACTATTTCAAAATCAGAAAATAGTAATAAAACTGATGTGTAAGCCAGAATGCCTGTCACATCCTCACATTGCTACGGTTTTAAACTTGACCCATGGTTGATCATACCTTATATTTTGATGTGTATTATTGAGGTGAAATGGAATGGAAGTCTGATTGTCCAAAACAGCTTCTGTATCAGTCAGATGGCGGGCGCTTTTGGGAAAAAAATAAGTTAATTATGAGAATTAATGGTTAATGGCTGCATTTGTGTAGCATAAAGCTACAACAGCACCCAGCTTTCATCTAATTGCCTTCCCATTGTAAATGACAAATTGGCTTTGACAGCAAGAATGCCTCTTGACTCATAAAGAAGTGGATCTATCAGGACATAAAGATGTTTCTTGTAACTGGCAATAAAACTGATTTCTCTTATTCCTCTGTCCCCTGATCTGAACTATTCTGCGAGAGAAGTGGAAAGGTCTCAGGGTGGGTGTGTGTGGGACCTCTGGTGGGCAGATACTGTCCATCAGCGAGGCAGTGACAGGACAGCTTAGCTCATCTTCCTGTGTTTCCTTGTTTCCCACACACACGGGGAACAACTGCGCACCGCTCACCCAGCCGCAGTCCACTCTACTAAAATACACTTCCTAACTGGAATGTATACATATCAACATGTTATGTCAATAAAGTGCAGATGTGTGTACCTCCCATTAGATTCTCGGGAGGGACATAGTGTATTGCACAGAAGGCGCGCCACCTACTAAACAGGAAAGTGCTGCGGTGTCCATGCCCCACCCTGGTGTAAAACACAACAGGATGGCTTCATTCTTTCTGTCTCCCAGTCACTCACACATGCTCATCTCATAAACCCATTAGAAAGACCGTAAACACATCAGCGCGACCCATTTGGCACTGGTGTTCACACCCAGGCGTGACATAAGCCAGTGAGTCTGACAACCGCCTGAGAACCTGGCTGAGGTCCTCTGCTGCGCGTGGGTGGGGCGGTGCGGTTGAAAGTTTTTGTTTTTGTGGTTGAAATGTGACATTTGGCCGTAACAAACATTCATCAGAGAACCAATATCATGACTTGGCAACAAGTATCAGCGGGGAGTCATTTACCACATTCTGGTTCCATCAGCATTAATGCAATGACACATTAAAAGGCTGTTTTTTGACTAAGCAAATAAAGAGAGGAGTGTTTTTGTTCTGAGCCCGATGCTCCAGCCCCACACCGTGGGTTTTCTAATAACATACAGCAGCAAACAGAGGCGAGCTTTCAGCTATCATTCAACACTGACTGTCAATCAAGTTACAACAATAAAGTCAGATTAACATGGCTTACAATTTACTTGTTACATAGTGTGAGAGTTGATATTCCATGTGATGTGGTGCGCTCTACTTACTACACTTTAAGCTACAGCGACAAACCACAGATACTTCTACATCTGTCACCTGTCAATATAAAGGCCTGTTTGGCAAGTTTGATCTTGCTAATTGCCTCCCATCATACTCCTTGCTGTGTGACAATGCCACAGCTGCACCCAAAAGAGCTGAATTTTCCTTATGGTGGAGTTAAATACAAAGTGCCTCTCTTCAGGCACTATCATGAGCGCATCAAACAAAATGACTGAATCTTAAATAGTGATAATAACTTTAAAAATGCTTTTCTGTATTGTTGCAATAATTAGCAATAGAACCGTGTGTGTGTGTGTTTAATCACCAAACAATCATAAACTTCCTTTCCCAAGTCAATGAGTAGTGTAGAGATTACTCAGCTTAGATCTCTCCATTCATCATGTTGACAGCGACACAGTTGGTTCTAAATCTGGCTAAGCTGTCGGCCAGTGTTAAAGCAAACACGAGGGTGGGGGGTCAAATTAAAGTCACTGAGATATGTATGGAGGGAAAACTCAGCACCTGTGTCACTGAAGTGTGTTGGTACAGAGAGCAGCATCAGTAAAATTGAGGACCATTCCTAAGGAGACGCAGATTTGAACAAGAGCCTGTCGAACACTTCACTGCAGGTGCACAAATCAGACACCTCAGTCACAAATGATTAAACCCAGCATTCACATTGTTGGAACTACGGCGCACGACGCAGTCACACACTCAGATCAAAGCACGTCAATTTAAGGACAAAGTCTGTATCCACAAATCAGTACAGGAATTCATACCAGACTCGCAAACCTGTGCAGTGTTTTCCTCGCTGATATCATTTTCCTGGAATGTCTTTGGCGCACAGAGACCTGTCAGTAACTACAACTGCATGAATCTGCTGCGATGACTCACAAATGCTGTTTTGCCACTCAGCTCTGTGCTGTGAGATAACCTCAGTTATTATTCATGGCTGTACAAATAAACCTTAATTGAATTGAACAGAATTCTGTCTGTCTGTCTCTTAGAGCCCGATTGATGAAATAAGCAAATCAACTCCGGTCTCTGCTCTCCTGCTTCTCCCTCGTCTTGCACGGCTAGACCTACGTCTGACCCGATCAGCAGAGAGCTGGCACTTTTCCCTGCTAGTGTTTCCAAGCGCTATTACCGCTGGCGTCACTGTGGCAAAGACAACCAGATCGCTTTCCATTTCGCTATTCTCAGAACGGATTATGTCGCAACAACGCAGAACACGCTTCATTTGTTTCCAAAATTCTGTGAAGAAACAATCAACAGCACTTTGGAAATAAAAGCAGGAGGCAGAGATTTTCCCAGGAGAAATGCAGAACTGGACCGTCATGATCCCCTTTCCTGGAATGAGGACTGTGCTGTGGTGTTACACTAGAGTACTTTAAAACATTGTTTTTCTATAATGTTATTATGTGAACAAACAGTGTGCAGCATAATTAGCCAGAAGCAGTTTAACTGCTTGAAAATGTAATGTAGGGTAAATGATTCAATCCCACTGTGCAAAGCTTTAAATGAAAAGAACAAATCAGTGTTTTGAATTGATCTCCGCATGTGCTTCCATTGGGCTGAGTGCTTGGTGCCTGCTGTTTATTCGTTATCGGTAAGATACTGATGGGGGTGAGCGATGTGCACATGTGGAGCAGCCGCAGGTTCGACTCTGACCTGCGCTGCTCTGACATTTGAAAGCGTAAAGTGAGGTTTTGTCACTTTCAGCCTGGGCACATCAAGAAGAGTAAAGGTCGCGCAGAACTGTGCGTCTCTTAGTATCTTAAACTATCTGGCAGATTAAAGTCACATGTGATTCTTACTTGATGAGAGCTGTTTTGGGTGTGTCCTGCTGCTTTTGCTGATCCCCGTGTTGAGGAGCACTGGGTGACAGAGGAGTTGAAGGCGGGATGGAGGAAGGTGGAGCACGGGCAGAGGAACGGAGGGATGAGGGGAGGATAGAGGAGGAGGGAGGAGTCTGGCTTGGAGGATTCTTGCTGTTTCGTAGAAGACGAAGGGACTGCATGATGCTGTGGTTGCTACGACGATGGGTCAGCTTGCCAACAGATGCTCTATCTGTCCTCTTGAAGGGTTGCTCTGATCTGGACAGAGAATCAGTGAGTTATACAAGATCTGTGAGTTAAATGTGTTTTCTATCACCACCTGCCTAAACTCTGAGTGGGATTACAACTTTTCACTGTGTTCCAGTATAGATTATGATATTCTTTATCCTACAGTACCAATATACATACGCAATACATAACACTGAATAAAAAAACATCTGGTATCAACACTACTGTGCTATAACAGAGATTAAATTCAGTCAATTCAAACATTCACCTGTGTGTAATCAGAGTTCATACTAGTGCAGCACCTACCTACAGTACTCTTTTTACAAACTGCAACCAAGAGAAATCAAATATTAAAAGAAAAAAACAAAAATGCTGAAGCAGACTAATATATTTCAATACGCACAGTTAATAAAGTTCACTTTTTGTGTGGCATGACACCTGTGAATACAGCAAACCTGCTATGATAGTAGACTTCATATTAAACAGTGAACTGGTTGCTGTGCTGGGATCATGCATAGATTCATAGTATAGTATAACGGCTAAGTATGTAGCCAAACATTCAACAGGGTTAAAACATGAAATATATATAGGTCATTGTGCTGTAGTGATGTATGATCCTGCCACTTCAAAGATGTATTCATGCCATAAAGAACATCACCAGACAGATTCTGGGTTGTGACCCGAAGACACAAGCTATCAGCTGTCAAACTATTAAGTGTAAAGGATGCATATAAACCTGCTGTGGCAGGCAGGAGAAGAGGGGGAATTCAGAGAGAGGCCAACGCCACAAAGGAACGCAGAGAATTCCTCCTATTGTTCGACTCCTCTCCTCCTGTGGCCCGCTGCATGTTTCGTCTGTCGGTTTGTTAACAAATTCAACATGTCTGACACCAATTCTAACAGGATTCCTCAAGAACAAAGACAAAGAGACAAGCGAGAGCCGGGGACAATACAGTACAGCAAGAGACATGTCACATGGTCATGGTATAATGTTAAGTGACCGTGGTATTCAAGCAGGGTGACCCTGAAGGCTTCGTAAGGGCACCAACCCCTGAACTTTGACCCCTGCAGAGTGGGACTGTCTTAGCATGGTCTGATATGATCTGAGTACTCAGATGATTTTTGTCTTTGATGTTGGAAGTGGGAGCCACGGTAACGCTCAAATCCTGCTCCAACCTATCAATGCTGGGTAACAGGGATGGAGAAGAGCAAATACTGACTTCTTCATTTACACACAAAATGACATTTGCTGTTAAATAATAACACTGACATCAAATATTTAAACTTTAAACTAAACTTTTATTTTAGTCTGACTTACTTTGCTCTCTGTCTCAGCAGGGCCCAGTGTAATTCTTTCTGTTTACCAGAAAAGCCTCATTTAAATTAGTAATGTAAGACAGGCCCATGGATTAAATGTTTAAATACGCAGGAAGGAGTCTCCCAACATCCTCCCAAGTATCCTGCCTGTTTCCATGAGTATGTGAGAGTATGTGAAATGACATAAATTCATCATCAGAAGGTGTTTTCATATAAAAAAACTTAAACATTCAGCAAAACCCACAATTTTACATATAGAATTAAATGATAGTCCCAACTTAATGCCTGTGCGATGTTGGATGTTAGCTGAAACTGATGAGAAAGTCACTGTGGGAGGAGGGAGAGTCCCCTGCACACCCAGCTGTCATTAAGGCTTCTGCCTTGAGTTTTAAACTCAAGTGATGCAGTGTGTGAGTTTCAACTCACTCAACTTGTCTGCGTAACTCGTGCTTGGATTATTCTGATTAAGGTGACGTTTGTTTTCAACACCTGGCAGAGAACTTCGTCCAGTTCCATCCTCTACCGCTAATTTGCCACCCAATTACAATAATCCCTCTGGTGACCCCTGCCGACCTTTGGTGACCCACAGCCTGGTTGAAACAGCCTAAACCACTAAACACGAAGACTAAATCTGGGAGGAATGACAAGTATGCTTGGAACACAGGCACACACACGTGCATGCATATGGAGAGAGGGAAGGACGTGCGGGAGCGCTCGCACGCACGCACGCGGGCACGCAAACACACACTTGCACTAACACAGGAGTGACGGCCTTTTGTTTTGAGCCGTGTGCCTGTCGGAGGCAAAAAACAACATTACAATGAGAGGATTAGAAGACTATTGTGAAATTCTAAGTGCTGCTGAAGGACCAGCTAGTTTCATTACAAAGAAGCAGAACCTGAAGACATGACGGAACAATGGGACTTTTAATTGGTAAATAAATAAACAGAGTTCAAGAAAAGATGCAGGTGTCACATGCAGAGTACAGTAAGTAACTGACTGTGCTTACACTCAACCGCACACATAGGTGCAAATGAGGCGGTCTAGAGGGCAAACAAAGGGTGACAAACACTGTGTGAGGATAAGGGCGACATTATGATAGCTCATCTTTCCCACCATTGATTTATAAGCCGCGCCGTTGGAATAAACAAACTAAAACGGGCTCTTTTGGACATGCATGTTGAAATGTGCGTGTGGATTTAAATTGTTAATTTATTTAACGCAAGCGCAAGCCCATTTGTCTGCAGGCACAAGTACGGCTGGGGGAAATCTCATACGCTAGGAGCCTTTTCCCAACAACAACATGAAAGAGAAGTTAATTGAGTGAGCTTATTCAGACGAAGAGGAATATAATCTGATGCACATCGAGGTATAAAAACATCTCTTGCTCTGACATTGGGTCTGATGATAGGTGGCCTACTGATTGACACAAACCCTCGGGACTAAACAGGGATCCCAAATTCCAATTTGTTCTTAAATCATGCAGATGCAAATGGTAACTTGCAAGTGGATGAGTATCGCCGCAGGGGAAACATTAAAGGATCAAATGCTTGTGGGAATCAAAAGATCCCGTCCCAGTGATTTTGTGTGTTTGACTTGAGCAAGCGCAGAAGAAAAGGAGAAGAATAGAGAGACTAAGAGCTTTATTTTAATGGTGCGAGTGCAAAAACGAGTGTAGAGCACCGGGTCCTTGGCGCACGCACGGGGTCGATGACTCCAAGCGCAACCTTTTGCACTTTTTCTACCGCCCACTCGCCTTCTTTTGTCTTTCGCTTACTTCACAGGACCTGACAGAGGAAATATTGAAAAGATCACGCCATCCTGTCATCTTATTTCCTGAGTAAGATTGAGTACTGTGAGCCCACTGTACACTGAACTGTATTTGCAATATATTGTTCCAGGGTTTATTTATTGTGTCCGCCCTGTGTATGTAAGAGACAAAGATAAAGGGAGACATAGTCTACTAGCAGGGACATGCTGCAGCTTCCATTGTGAGCTCCACAGTCGGCCGTTCCTGCGTGCAGACAGTATCCTAATGCACAGATGTCATCTGTGAGAAACACTGAAATGCATGTGTGCAGGCATGTCGTGTTTGCATTGCTGTGTTTACTCTTTGTCCCCCACCTGTCAGCTTTTAAGTTACTGTGCACATCCCTCATGGTGACGTCGCCAACGCTCCCCTGCGCCGCCGGCCGCTGCATCCCCGCTTTCTGCTGGCTCCGCCTCCTGGATCTGATCTGAAAGAGTAAACGAGGAGAGAGTGAGAGAAGCATCAGTACAGTACACAGTGCAGTGGATTGTGTGGAGGATGTGTTTAAATCCGTGTGTGTGTGTTGAAATGCACTTGATGCTACACCTGAGAGGTTTACTTTTAACTGTACTTTAAAGCCAGTGAAAAAGAACATAACCCACTGCATTTCTGTATTTGCTATTCTTGATTATTCTGTGACTATCCTGTAATGGTACCCAGATATTAAAAATGTACTGAGCACAATAGATATGAAAAAAAACCAAGAGTCTGCAGATGAAAGGTGTGAAAGACAACTGAGAATAGCATGACGGGAGGAAGAGCAAGGTAATATAGATGAAATATGGAACATCTTTAGCCAAAACGAAACCACCTCGAGTTACTGTGACAAGATGCCACAAGATGTCTTCATATAAAAAAAGAAAAATCCCCTGGGTGTTGCGCCAATCACATCCTTATATAAGTTTTTTTTTTTATCTGATGCTGCCTGGAGCTGTGTATCAATGTGCTGTAACAGATGGTAAGGTAGGACAAACAATTTTCTATCAATTCCACTTTCTCTCATTTGAATAAACAGAGCTGCTCCGGGTCACTGAGGAGTGACACAAACCAAGTGATTAAAGGAGCAAACTTTGAAGACATAAAACATTAGAACAGAACTACAAACTGTGAAGATGCTGAACCTGACCACTGCAGTGTGCTGAATGGCACTGGAACATATCGTGTGCTGACGGTTAACTGAAGATAATTTGTTCCAAGAAGACTCCAGAGTGAAGTTTCCCTCACCAACAACCATCTCTGGCAGAGGGAACATAAGCATGTTTGCTAGATAAGAGGCGACCTTTTGTAGTTACTCACAAAGTAAATGCCACAGCTTTTAAATGAAGCTTTTTAATGAGAGAGGTCTGTTTCTGCCTTTGATTCTGCCCTTGATCGCATGGAAGTATATTTGGCGTCACTGGGCGAACACTGATGTGATGTCGCGCTCTTGCTCGAACCTCGCGTATCTCCCTTGAACCTTATCCACCTGACCTCGACCGTCAGAAGTAGCTGCTGCTGCGCTGGCAGGAGGAACAAAAACACTTGAAATGAAAACGTTCTGAAGAACCTTGTAACAAAATATTATGAAAACTCAACACAGCATGGATACAGATAAGGCCTGCTGCGTTTTACATCGGATGCCAACTTAGTGAGCCTTGCTGCCCAGTCTGCTCTTAGAAGGATTTGGCATCTGAATGAAGCTGCTGAAACTAGTTGTCAGACACTTGGCCCTTTGTTTGTGGCTTTCAGTCTGCTGGCTCTCCCTCTGACTCTTTTACTGGCTAAAGAAAACTCCATACGGTTTGGGGAGATCTGAGAGGCTCTCCAGATGGCGGGCGATGGAGATCGATGTCCCTGAGAACTGCAGCTGAAATATGAATCAACATTAGGATTTACTGTACTGGCACAGCAGAGAAAAAAATCAATCTAAAGTGATGGGTCCTGTGCACAAGGACGGCGAGAGAGTTACCAAGAACACCTGCTATTTTTGTTCTTACGGGCGCAGTGTACGGGCACAAGTGTTGGTTAAGTGGAATATAATTTGGAAGCTGCGGTGATTAATCATTATCCTCTCTGCCAGGCCCCAGGCAGCTGTGCCAATCACAGTGGAGCACAACTGAAATGACTCACCAAACCAAGACGTGAGAGCAAACAACAGCAAAAACACAGAGCGGGGAAGTAATGTTGTTTGTTAAATGAAGAGTGCCACTTTCCAGGGTATACAATTATTCCTTTTCTTGCAGTGACTTCTATAAGAAGGTGGGCACCACTTGTAAATAATCAAATAATTGAAATTTAAGTTGTACTTCAAAAGATTAAACTGAAAGGCAAACAAGTTGCAGATAGTTATAAAACACAACACAAACACAAATTCTGAATTTTCCAAAAAAGAGGATTGGGGCCTGAGAACTTCTGAGAAAGAGTTCCGACATCCAATTGGACTTCCCAACGATTCAGAGAGAAACAAGCTGCAGAGAAAATGTTTAAATTCACCCCCATGGTCTCTGTGCAGACAAACTTTACCTGCACTTGTGTTAGTGACGCCGAGGTCCGACTCCTGAACACTTGTCCAGGTGCGGGGCTACGTTGTCTTGACTTCGTCTGTGTTTGAGAAGCCTTCTCCTCGGCCCTCTGTCTGCCCATTGGGTCCAGCAGGTACCGCTGAGCCAGGTGCATCACCCGGGTCAGAACGCCTTTTGCCCTGGAAACTGACTCTGCAGTTGAATACAAAAAAAGTCAGCCCTCCTTGAATTAAATTGTGTTTTTTGGTTTGAAGCATTTCTTCTGCTGGTTCTGAAAAGAATAAAATGTCATTTCCAGTGGAATCTAAACAAACCCTTTCTTCTTATGATCATGTTCATACTTTTTGCACCATTCACTCCACAATTCCCGAGAATGACACTATGATGATAGTGTGAGCGGTGAAGGCCGGAGTTACAAAATAAGTTATCATTCCACTACAGGCATGCCACTGCTGCTTTGCCTTTGTGTGTGTTTCGGTGTGTGAATGTGTCCTTGTTGTACACAAATGAATGTTATCAGTGCCTGGCCATGTTTACTCAGGGGGCAGAATCTGCCTGCTTAGGCAAGCTGTGAACACAAATACCCACTTACACACAACACGCCGTCCATGCTGCATGCAGTCAAACAATCACAGACAGATACTGAAGCTGTATGTATGCTGTAAGGGCAGCGTGAGATTAGAGCAGTGTATGATCTTTATACTGTGCAATGTGTTTGGAAAGGGCCTGATGAGCTTTACCATATTAATATCATCCCAGACATCCTTCTGCACTGATACTTACACATTTCTGCCAGCTGACTTTATTTTGAACAGTGCACTTTTAAAAAAAAATATGTGGTGCACTTAATATTTTTACGAGTTGGTTCAATAAAGCAAATGTCAGCGGTGCTATTACTGAAAGTGGTCTTGGGGTGCATTTTCCTCAGAACAAGCGTACTTTATACTTTTATGTTAAAATAACAGTATAAGCCCATTTGTATACATGTGCCTTGTGTTTCCCATGTTTCAAAACTATCAGCGTATCAGTTTCCCAAAGCCATAATTATCACGATTGTTTATATGTATAAAACAAGGAGAAGGAGACAATGCAGCATAACACAGCCATTATAACCTTAAGCTAAGCGACAATGTATGTTAGAAGGGCCTTTAAATATACAAAATTCAACATCATTGTTATAAAGAACCGCCGAAGCAACTGTGTCAAATCAAAATGTTCAGTCCAAAAAAACCTGGTCTACGTGACATAAATATGGTACAATGTTGGATGTTGTTTATGTGACAGGGACTTATGTTCCAGTTTAAATGGTATGAGCAGTAAGAGAGCAACATTCTTATCGTGACAAAAAAAATCTTTAACTTGAGGCGTCTGTGCAGGAAGTCTACCGTGTGCTTGGTGATGGGTGCTGTGGCAGAGCTGGAAGCGTGCGCCTGTCGTACAAAAGCTGCTCTAGCCTGCAGTTATCTTATTGTTTCAGGTCTTAAGTCTTCAAGTCATCCAATGACAAGTGTTTTAGTTATTACCGAAGGTTAAATCAGAACAGGATTGCAACTGAATGCAGTACTTGCAGGCTTGTGCACGTCAACCTTTTGTATGCAACGCTGCTCCGCACTGTGCGTCCTGAACTGATAGTCATTTAGTGCCACTGGCATGTTTTTCCTGCTGAGGTCACTCAGGCTAAGATATATAGATGTGGGAGGTCTAGACCCGTTGTACATTTTAATGTACTGACATACATTAAAATGTGTCGGTGCACATGTAAAGGAAAATGATACACACACTCACCTTTCTCAGTGGGCTTCTCTCCTTCTGAAGGTGCATTTTCCTTTTCTTTCTCTCCACTCAAGTGTGTTGCAGTTGTAGCTTGGTCTGAAAAAGAGACAGCAAATTTCATATGTAATGCTCCAGTGTTATGACAGCAGAAGCTAATTCTGCTAGCATAACACTGCCAGATTTCCTACTGAACCGCTGGAGATCAGCTGGTATTATGGGCAATGTAGAAACCAGGTTTTGACAAACAACAGGAATGTGTGAATTAAAAAACAAAACAACTATCTCTGGTTCTGCTGCATCAACTTTGATCCAAGCATGAGACCATGTTGTAGTAGGAAAGTACTGAACTGGTCGAGTAATCATTTAAAAAGTCCTTTTCAGACCCATTTAAAGAGAACATTAGAAAAAGCAGGTACACAGAGAAATACCACCTAACTCTGGAGTCCTCTTCAGCTTTACTCTGGACCACTGTTTTGGTTTTCCAACCAGCAACTCACCTCTAATCTAACTCGATTTCAGCTACACCTGGCGGCATAAAGCTCTAAATCCACTGTATGCAAACTGCCAAGAGACAAACCGCAGACAAACTAAAGTAAATAAAAGACTGAATAAATGACTAATAAATAAATAACTTACTTACTAACGAAAGTACCCAGAAAAAGCAGCTCCATAGTTCTGCGATTGTTTCTGCTGCCTCCAAGCGCAGCACATCCACCACACTCTCACACAGTGAAGCCAGTTTCATCCGCTCCGGGAGCTTTCTGCATATGTTCTATGTTCATTTAACTCTGATCAAGTGGTTGACTGAGCTAGAAACACTTTGTAAAGCTGTGGAACCTGCTGTTATAGACAGCTATAAGGTAAGTGGAACATTGTTAATGTCATCTGTGCAATAAAAACTCATATTTGCTTTTACTGACACTGGAAAAATGCACAGTTGCCTTTTTTTACTCACTGGGCCACGGTGAGGCTGAGATGAGAGCCACACACCGACTTGCATCTCTGAGTCATGTGGGAGGCCAGAGGTGATGTTGACTTCTAATTTGTAACAGTGTATCAGTGTTTGAGCACAAGCCTCAAGGATAAGGCTTCTGCCAAACAGGAAGAGCCAATGATAAAGTGCAGAGTTCCCCAGCCTAATGTGAGGTCTTTGCAGAAGTCCTGAGTAGGCTTATCTTTGATGTTAAAACAACTCTATTTCCCAGACACACCCCCCAACACCCACACAGCCCATGGCTCTCGCCGTCTGCCTCATGTATCGCTCTCCTTCCGTCCCTCCCTCCGATCTGTCTCAATCACTGACTGACATCGGTTAAGGAGAGGTTCCCTTCAACAGCCAAACACCAACTTCAAAACCCTGACGTGTCACAGCACGTCTCCCGTTAGCCACCCAAAGACTAAATGGATAAGAACATTGATGAAAAAAGCCAAACAATTAGCAGCATCGGGTTCGGGAATGCAAACTACAGAATACAACTGAATAACCAAGCTTTAAATGACACGTAAACACCCATGGTGAAGTGCTCCAGGTGAGCTCAGTTTGGAGACGTAGGCTGAAGAGACAGAAGCTTCAAAGGCCACATTAACACGTAGGAGCAGCCACACTGCCCTCACGCTCGTCAGTTGGAGAGTTGGAGTCCTGCCCATTTTTACCGTTTCCCAGTGCGCTGTGTCTCTCTCCTGCCACCCAAGACTGCAAACAAAAACCATGTGACTGCTCCCCAGTTGGAGGACGCTTTACTTTTCTGTTTACCAAGGAGGGAGGACGCCAAACGTATCGTGGAGGGTGAGAAACACAAAGAGCTGTCTAAGTGGACTGTTGCCTCGGTGCACATGTAAATTCAACAGCTGGCCATAAGCCCGCTCTAGAAGTCGGCAGGACATGGACGACAAAAACTGACCCTCGCGCCACACAAACAGGCAGTCCACACACACACACACACACACATACAAGTGTATGGTCAAATGGTGAGTGAGGGAGAATTCCCACCCACTGTGTCACAGGGTTCTGAGTGGTGCCAAAACGCAGGTGACCTACATTCAATACTGGAGCCTGATGTAACCATAATGTAAGTGAGACATGCTCCTGTTCATATGAAGAATGAGGAAAGAGAGTGAGAAAGGTTTTCAAACTCTTGCGCCTTCCTTAGCTCTGCACGGCTGACGATGAGCATGAGTTGCCTGGTTTGGTTAGATACTTGGTTGGATACTAACCCCCCCAAATGTGACATCAAAAAAGTGCTTGGGAGAGGTGTTGTTCCAAAGCTGTTCAGCTGTCTGACAAGCACATCTGGCAGAATTCACTGGCAATGGTACAAGATACGTGGCCTGATTCACCTCCAAAATACCTCTGCAGAGAAACAGGGGGATGCTTCTGGTCTGCAGTGAGCCAGAGCCACTTCAAGCACAAGTGGATAAAAAAAGAACAGAAGAACTTTGGAAAACTGCAGCAGCAAATGTGCAGCCGGAGAGGTTTACAGGACAGCTTTAGTTGTAAGTCTAATGGGACTGTAGCTTTTAGACCACCAAGGCGGTCCAGACAAGGAAGAGATGGAGAGAACTTGCAGGTAGAAGACAGAGACGCACCAAGAAAACCATGATACAGTAGTTCTTGTGTTCTACAGTTCCTCTATGTGATTTATTGTATTTTGGGTAAAATATGTGGGCTGTTGACGGTGACGATTTTTGCCAAAGTGAAAACTCAAGCAACTTCTTCCACTCACAGTTTCCTGTTCTTCTTACAGTTTACTGGCTTATAAAATGGTCTGCTTTACTTAGTCATAGCTTTAGCATCACACATTGTTTAAACTCATTATAATTCAACTGAAATTGGCTTGGGATCAAAGCATGGGCTCTGAATAAATTAATCCTGGATCCTGTTCAGCCTTAATTGCCACCATTGTAACATAACAAGCCTGGCCTTAAACTCCTGCTCCCAAACAGCAGCTTGCTGTAGCACAGGTTGCTCTGTCGCTGACGTGAACCACTGATCTGAAAAGACCACAGTACTCCAGCTTTACTGAAATGGAAGGAATATATCCTTCTTTTTAAATTACCAGCTTTTAAATTGGTATTACAGGCCAAATAGCTTAAAGTAATTGGTATGAGAGTGTTTGTCCTAATGGTTTCTTTGGCTGGATTAACGGAGCAACATATCACAGGCTTGTCTCCGACAGCTGTCTGACAATCATTAAGTCCACCAAAAGAAGAGCCTTAGCCACTTACTTTATACAGCTGATGCCAAAATAAAGGTTTAGACTAATGCCATAATGATAGATGCCAAAAGACGTACAGGCACACACATACACCCACCTTATTCTCATACAGTAATGACAGGGCTGAAGATGTTGACAGTACACACTGAATATGATCATTTTTACCTGAGCAGCGGGGCTCGAGGAATGGCAATGCTGGTCAATAAGTTGCTCAGTCCACCACTTTGGGCCAGACTGAAATATGTTGCATGGATTGCCATGAGTGGAGTAAACACTGATGGCCCGCAAAGGAGAAATGTTGGTGATCTGCTGACATTTCTGCTATTTCACTACGAATGAAAGCTTTCAGTTATTGACTCAAATGAGTCATCACTTACACTGAATGCCATGGAAAACATGGTTCCCAGAGGACGTTTTTGACATTTTGTGATTAAGAGTGAAAGGTCTCAGCAACGATAGCCGTTGGATAGTTGCTGGATAGTTTGACAGTTGTTTCTTACACTTTATGATCAAATATCTATATTGCCATTTCCATCAGGCTCAGCCGTACTTTGTTTTAAGCTCTAATTACATGTAAATGTGTGATTTCCGGGAAACAGCTTTCTAGGGAGGCTGATCAAGGTCCATTTGCTAAAGATGGCAATAAGCTAACATTAGATATCTGCAGTTTGAAGTTTTTTGCAGATATCCCTGCCACTTTTAAAACTGACAAAAATGCTGAATAAAGCAGTTTCACATTAAACCGTCCAGGTTGAGGCGGTGAGGTGTGCAAGTTGAGCTGCTGCTAATGTTTGCTCAGCTTGTTTTGCTGACATCTTAAGATCCAGACACTAGAGGACTAACATCCTTCATCTTCTATAATTTATTATTTAAAACCACTAAGATCTAAAACAGCCAAACAGCGACACACGTACAGAGGAGATATGGTGATGCACCTGACAGGTGACCAAATGAAGCCTGTGACAGATGGTTAGCTGGATTAAAATCACGGTTTGAAAACTATTACAAACATTTGGGATGATGAAAACTCCAAAAAACTAACTAACTAACTAAACTAAATGTTAATACTGCATGTTTAAAACAATAACAGTATTTTCCTTGCTGATGTATTTCACTCAAAGTTGGCTCCTCTAGTTAGCATAACCTTCAACTGGGAATAATTTATATTCCAAGTCTTGTTTATTGAGTGATTATCATGATATGATATTATGATTTATTTCACATAAATATTAAAAGGGAAAGTAATGGCAGTTTTTCTACAACTTATATGTCCTGTGAATGTGAGTTACTAAGCTATACAAACCCTTATTTATTGGCATTTTAGTGCTTCCTCTGTTTTATATTTCATGTCATGTGATGTCATGTCTATCTATCATCAAGTTTGTGTCAGAATCAGTTGTAATTATAGGCAGAAGTGCGGGCCTCAAGGTCTGTCTAAGGCACACCCGGCGTGCATAGCCGCGACATTCACACACAGACAAGTATTTGAAAAAAAATGACATAACACAAACACGGCGATGTGGTAACTTAAAGCCATTAAATGAAAACATATGGTCCAAATCACAACTCACACACACAAACAGTTGAAAATGTCAGTGTCGGTGAGCTCAACTCCGGGGTTTCTCTATGACTCAGGGATATAATGAGAAGGTATGAATGACAGTGTGTGTTTTACTGCCCACACTTGTCTCTCTCCCCGTCTCTCTCTCTCTCTCAAAGACAGTTTCAGATGACAGAGTACTCTGCTGATTCCTCAGTGTCCAGGAATTAATGCTGATGACACGCAGCCTTTTGAAGGTTGTGTTTTGGTGCGTTTGAAGCATCTGCCATCCTCCGGGAGTTGGCAGGCCAGCGCACCTGTGGCTGGGATTGAATAAGCTCCAGTGTAAGGCTGGGCTCAGCAGATCCTGTGGCTTGGGAGCTCGCTGACACTGTTCAATGGCAGCTTTGAAGTGCTGATTATTTAGGAATGGGGCAAAAGTAGACTGGGCAGGAGGGAAGGAATATAGAAAGGGAAGTGAAAGACTGAGACAAACTGAAAAGATTCCACTGCTACACTGACTGAACACCAAGCTAAGAGGTAAAGAGAATATAAAACACAGATTTCACTTGCACCAGGTGTGTGTCTAATTCAACTGTGACACCTGAAAATTACAGCAACTGTAAGGGTACAGAAAGGAAATTTGTTTAATTTGAGCAACCAGCAAGAAAAATGGAAACCGCAGTTGTCAAGACTGGAAGACCTAGCGTGGCATGCCGAGCTTTGGGTTAAGCATGACCTCAAAAAACCCCACCATATCTAACTCTTGTTGGAGAAACTATGCTGGCTTTTGGCTGAGCAACAAGGATCATTTTAAGGGTGTATGTGTGTGTCTTTACACAATATATATGTTCGTATTTCCTCGTGCAAAGTGGGCCAAATGTTCAAGTTGTGACATTGTTAACTCAAGTATTACTCAGCAGTGTGGAGGCAATGGCTTGTCTCTTCATGTGTTTTAAGACAAGAGCTGCACAAAACCATAGAAAAAACATTAAAAGATTAATCGACTGTTGATTATTAACACATCCAAGGACAAATTAAGGAAACTTTGTCATTTGTTAAACTAGAGCCTGGCTGATATCCAACATTCATGACCAATATGAGACAGGTTTATTGATTTGGAGGCCAATGTGAAGAAGTTTTGATCTGGAATGCAATGAACCTTTTCTTAGCTGATTGTATATGTATACAATGTATTTCAGTTTTTAATATCACTATATAGTGACAACAACTTATCACCACAATCACCACAGTTTAAACCTAAATCTAGTAACTAGAACCCTGTATCTAGTTAGGGTTTGTCTCATTTACCAGCTCATGAGGTGATGGACTGATCAGTGACATCATTTTGCTTGCTTCTGAGTAATTAATCAAGCAGTGCGGAAGCATTTCTAAGGTATCAACAAGTTGGAATGGTAAGGGTCAACAGCTGAGGTGACGTTAGTTTTAAGTTTTGCTCAAACTGACTGGATTTGATCATTATTTGTTATGAAGATGCACAGTTGTATTGAGCTGTACTGAAAAAGGACTATGACTGTCAAAAAAGATGGACTAGCACTTATGCAGACAGTAATATATGCAAGCACATCATTTCCAGTTTCCAATTCTTTGTTTAACGGTCCTCTTAAAGCTTAAACACGGTGCACCTGTCTTCAGCAGAAACTCCATGATATGTAAATATGTACTAAGCAGCTGTTTGCCTACACTTTCACAACAATAACTCTGAGATGTGATAAAATGTCAATTTATGTTTCCTCTAAAACTTTTTATAATTTCCCAACAACACAAATTGATGTCGAGCTGGCAAACAGTAGGCAGTAACAACACTGTTGGCAGATTCTGTCACCACTGGCACAAAAACATGTCTGAGACATCATCAGCCCATTGCTGCAGTTTAATAACTACAGACTGGAGGCGACAACCACTGGCTCCTTATCTCAGAAAAATGGAGGACAATGAGCGCTAGTAAAGTTATTTGTTATTTTAGCTGACTGGATGTGACTGATTAACCTGCAGTCTTCCCATATCATCCCTCTGCACACCGTGTGGTCAAACAACACAAAGGACTGCTTGACCTTTTCTAATGGGTACAGTAGCGGAGGGGAAAGACGGGAGTACAGAAAAGACAGAAAAGACGAAGGTGTGAGAGAAAGAGATAAGATGGGCAGGAGGGAAGGGAAACTGCAAGAAGAGAGGAAAAGAGAAACTGGTGCAACAGTACCCAGATGGCTTGTGTATTTGGAGATGAGCTGATAACTTTGCAAAAGGCAAAACAAAGATTAGCAGCACTGCTCTCTGTGAGATAATGACATAGTCCACACACATTAGCTCATAGTCTTTCAAATAAAAGCACAAACATCATATTTACTGTGATAAAACTTTAAATGCTGGCATACTAATGACCTTTTGTTGTTTCCTATTGAGATCAGTGAGCACTATAACCCCACAGTGGTTACTCCACTTCCTTTATTCCACAACTCTTCTTAAATATTTAATATTTGACTTCATATGTTATACAGTACAATTCAATTTCTGCAATGTTTTCATTTAAAGTAGAAGCAGAGTAGAGGAATTAGAGGCTGAATCACTGAACAAAGCCATTTATTTCCTTTTCAGTCAGCCTTAACAAGCTTTATCCAGGTACTAGCAGATGTTGGCTGGAGGTGTGGACATGTAGGTATTTTATCAATCTAGCTCATCGCTAACATCAAAGTTGCTTATAGTTCTAAGCCCTCAGCAACAATACAATTCCTCCAAATTTGCAGAGGTTACATGGAGTGTATGACACCATTAGACTAAACCAGCCTATAGAATTGGATCCAACTGGCCAGATGTTTTCTAAGAAACAACATGGAAATGTAATCAAATTTATATGTTAGATGATATATGAAGTATTAGGCTGTATTAGACTGCACAGTGACAGCTTACATAACAAATGAATCACTGGTTTATTGAGACTGCGCTGATAAATGCAGACACAGAGGAATATGAAACACATATTCAAATGGAGGAAGGAGACAAAAAAGGAGAGATTACAAATCAAAGCGGGGATTTCCAGAGAGGCTTTGGTCCACTTACAAAGAAAAACAGTCTGAAAGAGGAGTCACAATAGAAAACTCCCCTCTGCCTCACATACTCATGTTGGACACAGTTTTAACAGTTTCAGATTGATTCCTGGCTGGATTGAATGAGACTGAGCTTTTTACTTATTCAAACATAGAGCTTTATGTTTTTCATGCTTTTCAGTGTGTGTTTGCGTCTCCACGTGTTCCAGAGTCTGTGTGCGCAGTAAAAGACAAAAAAAAAAAATGTGTCTAACGCCAGAAAAACGCAAGGGGCCAACAGATGCAGGAAAGTAGATAGGGAGGTTAAAGAAACATAACCTACAACAACACAATACAGTCAGGGAAGGAGCCAAGAAGTGTGCATGGCTTGCCACACACATGCACACAAACAAAAGCGGTTAACACAGTTTAGTTCATCAGACGTAACTGTTACAAAAACAGTCTACCGTTAATTCTCAGAGCTCGGTTACTAAATAGACACTCGGTATTAGAGTATTATTATCAAAAAGAATTTGGCTGGTGTTCAGGGTTCTCCTTTTTGTCAGCTAATACAATGACAGGATAGAAATCAACAGGTCCAGTACTTTCCTGCTTCACAGACCCATGCCCCGTGCCCATCGGTTTCTCCTGGAGACATCTTTGAAAACAAGGTCACTGGGCACTACAGGGTCGCAACGCTATAGTGGTTTCATGTTGAACGAAGATATGACAATTTGATGATCCTCATACCGTGTACATTTCCTTATCTACAGTGTTCTTGCATTGTGATGTACCTCAAAAGTGTTGACATTGTCAGCAGCCACAGTCACAGTCAGCTGAAGTCCATTTCGGGGGCAGAGAAGGTGAACTTGTTTTCTCTTTCGATGGTTTCAAACACAGCCGGGAAATTTAAGAAGTCAATATTAAATTTGATAAACTATAAAATAAGCAAAGCGTAAGTGTGATCGACCGCTGGTTATGAATAGCACACGTCAACAGTGTAGACTACTAGCTGAGTAGAGGTAAGTAACAACATACTGGACAGCTAGGTGAGTAGCAAGCCAACGCTAACACATTAACATGTTAAGTTATTATGTTAAAGGCATATAAATGTCCATAAAACTCATCACTATATATTACTTAATATGTAAAAAGCATCTGACATGAAAGTCTGACGTAATCAAATGTAAAACCTGTTTATATCATAAACTAAACGTGTAATTCAACGGGTGTTTGACATTAAAATATATTAAAAAATATACGTATCTGATGTTTTTACGTTGCTCAGTCAAAGGAAGGTCTCAGTCACAGTTCCTGTCATGAGTTTAGCTCCAAGTCGCTTGGAAGCAACAGGTGTTTACAATATCTAATCTGGCCTCACGAGCTGCAGCCCACATTCATCACTCAATCATCACTCAATCATCATTCGTTATTACGTTTGGGAATTCGAAACCATTTCGCTCAAACCACGAGCAAATACCCATGTCCTCAGGCGATCCTTCAGAGCAAATCGCACAAACACAATTACGGTCAAACGCTGACACCCACACTCATATTTGCCACTGCAGTCTGGGTTTATTAGAATACTTTTGGTACCCAAGGGGATCAACATCTCATCTCAGACTGTATGTCCTGATTAATCAGATGGCAGACGGCAGCTAAATGATTCTCGCGGTTTGTTTTTGCATCTTCGCACGTGAGCGTGAAACTGACAGACAGCTAAAGCTCCCTAAGGAGTGTGTATTTAATGGTGGCTGGGAACGCACGTAGCAGCCAACGTGTGCGTGATGACGATCGGAGCAAAGCACCGGGCCCTTAATGGGAACACAAATGCACAGATTGAGTCTGTCACACACACACACACACACACACACACACACACACACACACACACACAGGCATGCAAAGCTCAAAGAAAAGAAAAGTCCCTATAGTGGGTTGGTAAATCAATGGCTTAAGAGTGTGGAGGCTGTGACAGGGCAATGCGAGGAGAATAGCGGGAGCGGGGAGGGAGTGTGGGAAGAAGCAGGGAGAAGAAAAAGTAACAGCAAAGACGAAGGCGAGGCAGAATCTGAGGAGATGGGAGAGGGAGAGCAGGAGGGGGAGGACAGGGATCCAGTGGTGGGTGGCAGCTAGGAAGCTAGAAAGTCTACAAACTGCTCGATCATGAACACAATTAAATGATTCATTAAAGAAAATGTGGAGAAAGTATTGAGACTCTTTGGTGAAACCAATTTGAGGAAGCTGGTGGCGAGAACCTAGTAGCAGTCTGAAGGAAGTCTTTATCGTGTCTACACAGTTAAGGTTATAACACCTGAGATTTTCATGTAATCAAAGCAATATACTTACTTATACTTACTTTATATACAATATACTACTCTCTTAGGAAGTGCAGTGAATTTGGCGCCGACAGTGAGTGATGATTTTTTAAATAAATCCACAGAAAGGTAGGAAAGGAGAGGGAGGGAAAGAGGAGGAAGGAGGAAAGAGCAATGGTGCGTTAAACTATGCACTATGCAGCAAGTAATGGTGATCAAATAGGATGGGGATGGAGAGAGGGATGTAGGAGAAAGAGAGAGGACAGAGGGGAGAAGGGCATAATAGAGGAGAGTGGGTCTGTTCGGCCCTGATCCCCGCTGACCTGTGAGTTTTGACCCTTACCACACCCTGTCATTCAGAACCTGTGTCTTAATGCGCCTTAAAGCCTGCTGCGAGAGCAAAGTTCATCCCCAGAGGGCAAAGGTCAAAACTGGACTCCAGAGGCTGGAGTTGCGTGAAGCTGGGCGCTGAGGAATACGTAACACATCCCACAGGCTACCGAGGCAGGGTGGAGACAGAGCCTGAGAACTGTCAAAACGCTAAAAGGCGATGCTGAAAAGAGATATGAGAGAGGGAAGTGAAGGAATGAGGGATGAGCAGAGGGTAAGGGGTGGAGAGGCTGAGAGTGGGAGGATGAAACAGAAACTGAAATAACCATATCGCTGCTTTCTAACCCGCAATTACAGCTGCTGAAAGCAGAATGATGAGCAATCTGAACAGAGTCTGGGGCCTCTAATTTAACCTCGGCAGCTTTAATATTTTATTGTGGCATGCTACGATGACGGCTAAACGCAGTCAAATGTTCAGCTCAGAACAGCGTGCGTATGTGAGTGAGTGAAAGAAGTAAAGATGGACAGCGAGAGACTGTGAAATCACTACATTTCTAAATTTCAATAGTTGAACAAAACAATTTTTCACCATTTTCCTCATTTTCTTTTATTATTTAACTTTCTCATTGGTAGGCAGAGTCTCAAACTAACTGTTCTGAACCACTGTGTCCATCTGCTCCTGCTATTCAGACTCATTGTCATCCCTCTGTTCAGACAGACTTTCTACAACATGCCTTCGTATCCCCGCTCGCTTCTTACTTCCTGCAGCCTTTTCGATTAAAAGTGCAGCAGAGAAAACTCTTTCTCCCTTTGTTTGGCAAGAAGAGGACGACCCAAATTAAGTGTATGCAAATCATCATAACCTCTGAGAAATTATGCCCCAGATTTTACAAGTAAACATAATTAAGAAAATCTATTAATTATTAAGATCGCACCTCCCCGCTGGAGTTTGGGAGCTGAGTTCTACTTCAGAATACAAACAAAGCTGCTTCATTCACGTGCACGTAACCTCGCTCTTACACACGCTAACACGGCCGCTCCCTTTCACCTCAGTTATAAAGCAATACACACACACAAACACATACTGTAGGATATGCACAGGGGCTTTACAGTGTGCAACAGGGCAACAAAAGGAGAGGGTGGTGCTGGGTAATTTACAAGAGCTGGAGTGTGTGAATATGCACACACACAGAGGAAGTAAGGCAGGTTGGAAAACCTTGAGGGTCCAACCCTGGAGGAGAGTACCGAGGCGTTTGGAAGGATCCGATCCAGCGCTGCTTTCCCTTCGCGTCCTTTAAAAAAAAAAAAGAAAAAAAGGCTTTTCTCTCTCTTTCTTCTCATCTCCTCTCCCACCTGCGGCTTCTCGCCCCATCATCTACCGCGTTTATACAGAAATCACAAATAATTCATTCTTCTCCTAATTTTATCTAATTAGGGACCACGTGCAAACAAGCAGAGAATCCCTAACCAGCCGGCGTGCTCCACTTTAATGAGGGGAGATGAGGACATTCAGACCGGTCTTTCTTTTGCTGAAGTCATTCACAGGTAAAAAACTGTTGTAACTGCAACATAATAAAGCAAACCCTTAATTACTTAAGCTTCACGAAAAAGGTAGACTATGAAATATGAATTATTTAAACTCACACAATTAGTCGGTTACTCTACCAGATGATTAACGTTTGATTGTTTCCGTTGTATCTCAAGAAATTATGTGAAAATATGTTTTTTCAGCTGCTGCAATGAGAAGATTTGTTGCATTTTGCGTCACATGTGATAGTAAAGAAGCTCTGGACTGTTAGATAAAAGAAGCACTTGTTAGCAGTTAGTTTTTAGCTGGTAAATGCCAATAATAAAAGATAAAGGGCAATAAAATCAATAATTGTTGGGTTTTTATTAGTTTATGTATCACAAAACTGCCAAGCTGACACTGAAAAACAATAAAACTGTTTTTAAAATGGGATTGGAGAGATGACTGAGTTACTTGTACTCAGTCGTCGCTGGTAGCCTGATAAACCTCCGGGACACTGGCCCCACTTCCTACAGCCTGCTAGTCAACCTGAAGGTGAACAAAAGAACAACATCTAAGTCACTGCTGGTGGATAGTAAACAAACAGCACAACACTACGACCCCTCCGTCCCATGGAAGTTAAAGTGAGAGGTTAGCGGAGAAGCTCATTTACCATCGCAGACCAAAATAAACAAGCACCCTGACCCCTGTTTGTGCCGGAAGCATGATCAAGTAGCATACAGAGACTGAAATAGAGACTTAAAGCCTCCTTTTGCTTTACCACATGTACCAAATTACATTAGTAAAGCTCCCGTGCACAAGAGAGGTATAGAATGAGGGGAGTACATTAGCCTAGGGCTGATCAAGCAGGTGGCATTCCACTTCAACCATCAAAAACAAATGGAGATGGAGAGGTGGGCGGGGGGGGAACAAACCTTCACACAGAGCAAAGCTTACTAGAAAGCAGGCCCAACTCAGGGGTCATAGGTAGGCTAAGTGCCTGCGGCAAAGAAGCCTTATCCAGGTTAGAAAGGTGACATTCTTGTGAGACTAATAGATGCAATCCAGTCCCAACAGGCGCCCCTAGACCACAAGACCACAACAACAACATAGATGATGCAGATATTTCTGTCGGCCACTTTCATTTTATACTTCTTTCAGGTAACATGCTCGAAAGTTCATTATTTCTGCCATAGGTATCGTCTTCGTTACAGAAAACCTCGAATTCTGCAGATACATCCTCTGAAAACAGTTCAGAGGATCTGTATGTGACAAGGGCACATCCACTGAACTACTGCACTGATCTAATCAGAATCACGTCTCTGAATTGCGGGCATTGTTGTGCTACTCATGATAATTGCCATCTAAGCAATGTAAACAATAAATCAATAACTGTACATTATGGCCATTGTACGTGTTTATTTTACTGTTCTCTGTCTGTAAGATACACCTTACTGTGATGTTGGGGCTATTTATTAGGAGGCTCTTGGAAAGCTCAGCCGAACTCACTTTTTGTTTCGGCCACCTGGGACCTGTGTGTTTGTGTGTGTCCGTGACCTCTTGGACCAACCTTTAGGGTGCCAAAAGAGCAAAAGTAGCATTGAGAGGAGAACACCTTTGTTTCTGGAGGTCATGGACTCCGCATTCTTACCCTTGAAACACTCCACATCAGCTCTCTTATAACCTGTGTGTTTGTGTGTGAGGTCACTCCAGCTCTGAACCTCGGCCAAGTTATTCTGACCCTTGATTAACCTGACCTGACTTGTTCCAACGAGGAAATGCCCCTCCATTTTCAAGTTCCCCTTCCCTCAGTGCCTGTCTTCAAGAAACGTCCCGATCATATCTCCAGTGCCTCTGTTCTCCTGCTTATCTGATTTAGAAATGGAAGCAAAGCCATGAAAGGTGCAAGTCACTAAAGGTACTACGCAGGTATTCTGTGCCTGATCCCTTTAATCCATTTATTATAAGCCAGGGCACAAAGAGAGAAGGGAAACGGTGTCATTTTGTCTTTGTTTTGTTTGAACCGATTTTGATGCAGTCTAGCCACACACACACACACACACACACACACACACACACACACACACACACACAACTACACGTATACACTACTGCAGAGACTCTGCTGAAGCCAAATAACAGATGGACAGTGAGGTCAAAAATGGTGTGAACAAGGGGATAAAACAGAGATTTAGAGAACAGATGGGCATCGAGTTCACTGATGGGAAGAGTAAGGAAGCGCATGCATACAGTACATGGAAACACAGTGGGAGGACTTCTGCTGAATTTGTTTTCGACAGGATTTGTCTCAGACTTCAGAGCTTCTTTTCTCCGGTCACTGTCTCAGAGTCAAAAAGGCAAGTTAGCTCCAAGATAATAACGTTTATCTGTGCTGTATCGCTGCGGTCAAAGGTATGCAATATATTTTTAATATACTACAGCAGGTATGAAGCACATAATGGAAGAACCTGCTGGTTCAATACATCTAAAATGACACTGCACAAGATCTGACAAAAGCCTGACTTTCATAAAGAACATGCATGATATTGTGTCATAAATCATCATGGCATTAAAATTTATATAAGCAAAAAAGCAGCACTGGCTGCAGGAGGTTGTTTAGGGGCACTGAATAACATGAATGCTGAGTCACTGCACTAAGGCTCAGACAGCAGGCGGACAGGAAGTAGGTATCAAGGGAACCTGCTGAGGAGAACAGGACTCTGGCATCTGCTGCTACACCAGAGAAGTCACGGAAAAAAAGCAGACATGAGAGAGAGCAGGAGAGGGGAGGGAACAAATGACAGGAGAGGAGGAGGAAACAACGGAGGAAAGGAAAGGAGGAAAGGGTGGAAAAGGGCACGAGGGAGCTGAATAAAAAGGAGAATAATGTACGAGGGGGGCCAAAGGTAGGGGAGAGGAAAACAAGTGGAATACAATTGGGAAGGAGCCCATAGAAGGACAGAAGGACACATTTACCTGCTCTGAGAGCTTCTAAGCCTGACTCAGCATAACCTCAACTCACTTTATGGCTGATTCAGCCTGTTGTTAGATGGGCCCCGGGGACCCTGCCACAGCTGAGACACTCAACAATATCAATTCACCTTCCCTTCATGGGGCCATGCACTCATGAAACCCATCATTGTCTTAATATAATATTTATAATATTTTTTTACATTTTGAATATAAATGAAATTAGACACGTATATATGAATGAAAATGGTGTCAAGTGGCAAAATTTCCAAAACTGTGGCGGGAGAAAGTGGGACCATATTTCCCAGTGTGTCCAGGAGTTGCTGGTCTTGCTGGGGCTTTGTGAGGAGTTGTTTGGGGTTGTTTGGGGTTGTGAGCTGAACTGGAACAGAACTGTTTTTGGGTATGTGGGGGAAACGAGCCAGTTTGTCAAACGGACTGTCTAAAACACATCCAAGAATGATTTTGTCTTGAGTAACAGCAAGGTACCTTGTACCATGATACCTTGTCATGATATAGAGGCCATTATGAATGTATATGAATACAAGTTTGCCTAAAGGTTAGTTGTGCCATGGGATCACCACTGGTCTCCCTGATCAAACAGCATTCGGTGCATGCGGCCGGATCGATGTGGAAGCTGTGGTTTAAGAAGATTTTAGTTTTTTCTGTGTCAGCGCTCCATAACATTGTGATTGCTGTGACTTGAAGCGGTGACTTCAGCTGCTATCCTTAATAAAGCAGCAAGCAACGATCTTGTTAGACTGTGTTATGCATGTAACATCCCATGAATTTTGGTATTTTGGTAGCCAAATATCACAAACTAGCCTCCAAAGGCTTCACAGTCTCTAAAGGATGCACCAGCTTTCATCTCTAGAAGCAGTCTATGTGCATCAGTAGAATTAACACTCATTTGGTTACTCACTCTGGAGTAGAGGTCGTGAGCTGTTAATGGGAGTGTGGAACACATGCCATAAGATCTGTAACAACACTGTGACGGTGCTCGGTGGCAGTGACAGAGAGTGAGTGAGTGAAAGTGTGTGAGAAGGAGAAAATGCAGGAACGCTGGATTGTGTTGGTAGCAAATGAATCAGCTCGTTTCCCGAGCTGCCTTGAGGGCTAGACAGTCTGACAGGCCAGCAAATAAGGATGACTCATCCTGAGTCACACACAGCCACACACACACATGCGCGCACACAGACAAACACAAGGTGATGGATTATCACCACCGTAAAACATGCTTTTGTGGCTTCCAATTGCCCTGAAAGGAAACCTCTCATGCTCTCTCAGATTCTTCTGCCCTTTTCACAAATACTCTCTCACTTACACAACTCTTTCTCTCCCAGCCTCTCTCGCTCTCGCTCACACACACACACACAGTCTCATTTTCTTGCCCCTCTCCTTTCTGTCTTCGCAGCTGCATTGACAAACACAGCCCTGCAGCCACCAACCTGTGACTCATCCCTGTAGCCTTTCTGAGTCTGTCGGCATGCACGCACCCACACAAGCATATGCGCGCGCACAGCAACAAACACACACACACACGCACACACACACGCACACACGCACATCAGATATGCATTCCAATCTGTCTGCCTTTTGTGAAGATGAGACTCCGGTGGTGAGGGGTTTCCAGATCTTGTGGAGCTGATATCTGAACAACCTTCAAAGCTTCTTTGATCTGACAGGTTATAGTAGGCAAATGCACACACACACACGAGCGCGCGCACACACAAGAAGCCTTTACGTGAACTTTGTCATCAGTGCTTTCGGAGATTGTCAACTGATGCTGCACCTACAGTAAATACAGTTGCTTTAAGGGCTATCTCCTGTAGTTGAGTCAGAAAGAACATGCTTCCATGCTGTTTAGTTGCTGTCTGTCTACTGTCAGGGAACTATTTCCCACATCTTGCTAATTAACGGCACAGTTGGGGACAAGCGTTGGTAAAACATTAGCTTCAGATATCTCTTTTGATCTCAAATTGTCCAAACAATAGCAAAAAATGAAGAGTAAAAAGCCTGTGAATGGAAAAGCATGCGTACAGGCAGTGTATTCTTTAAGACGTAGTGAAAGGGAAGTGAACAAGGGGCGACTGTTTCCTCCTTTTGTGACAGTGTTCTCAGGAAAAAGCCGGAGATGTCTTCCCCAAGGTCCGACCACGATGCACACTGACATTAGGACCAGAGAACAGAGTGCGTGTATGTGTAACAAGATCGGCATGTGTGCCGCTAAAGGTTAAGTGATGTAGGCCGAGCAAGTCACTGGACTTTGGGCAACTGTGTGCAGAGCGGTCCCTGGTGTCCCTTTGCATTATTAGCTTCTGCTAACACACACCTGCTTTGGGCCCGTGGTGGCTCTCGTCCAACACCAGACTGTTCATACATTTGAGCTCCCAGTCTTGGACCTCAGTGTTCCACAGGGCAGGGACCAAAACGGTGTACTGGGCCCTGCAGAGGAAAGAGGGATGGGACAATGGGGGGCTGTTATTTCAAACAGAAGCCAATCTCACAAACTAAAAATAAACAATGATACAACTTTCTTTAAAATGTTTGGTGGATCATTAAGTATTGGCTCAGGTTCACAGGGCACACACCTGGTTTGATTAAATCCAACTGCTGAAACCACATTAACATTAACTCTGTGGATCCCATCACTTATACCGGACTCACATTAGGATGGGACCTACGAGTAAAACACTGACTTAATGTTTAGGAGGGCACTCGATTGTTTTAACACTGTCACTCTTTCTCTGAATGAATTAAAGTGTGGCTATGCGAATGTGTGCAATGCAACATTGAAAGATGGAGGATCAGTCAAAGGGATGAGGAAGAGAAGACAGAGGAGGCAGAGGAGGTGATGAATAGAGTGATGCGTAATTGAAAATAGATCAGATTTTTGAGCTATCCATCCTGCTAACGGCTGCTGACAGCAGGAGATGGAGTGTTTGGGAGAAAATGAAAAGAGAGCAATCGCGCTCGAAGTTTTCTGTCAGCTTATTTAGAAACATGCCAGGGAGCATTTCACAGATGGTGACATGCTAATGTTGAGCTTCAGACAGTAAACTATTCATTAGTACATGGTATTACTAATACTGCGGACTCTATTTACACGGGAGACATCTTTAATGGGTGTGATGGCCGGTGAGCTCCTGGATACTGAAGACCAACATGCAGTCTTTCCACCCCTAACAATCAAACACAAGCTAAGACTTAGGTGCAGAACTAATACAACATCAGTTTAATGGCACTTTTACAGTTGACTGTGGTTGGACAAGACAAGTTTAAAAGTAGCACTCAGGAGAAGATTATTAAAGAACAGGGAAGGCTTTGGGTGGAGCATGACGCACTGTAGTAAAGCAAATTAACAAAAGTGAAAGTGGACAAAATGTGGCACCTCAGAACCACGGCAATGATCAGGACGAGGCTCCAAAGTTGAGATCGAATATGGAGAAAACCAACAGGGCTTCCTAGCAGGTACGGGTCAGCCCTTAATGTGACAACCATCTACAGCTGTACCCTTTTATGTATCCACTGTATGTTGCTGCTAACCCAGCTGACCAAGACTCTGACCGCTCACACTTCACACATCACACTAAAAGACAGGTCAGCTCTTTGCAAGAGCTTTGAGTTATTTTGATAATCCACTCATTTAATCCAATTTCAACTCAATTCATTCATGGAGCGCTGAATAACAACAGAAGATATCAAATGGCACATTTCATGCAGAGCAGATCCAGAGCGTTCCTGCTCACATTGGGATCCTGGTGTCGGGGAAAGTTATTTAACAAGCACAACATCCTTTTTTATGTTTTGGTTCCAGCTTCTCAAACGTGAGGGTTTTACTGCTGTTTAGTTGTTTTATGTCAGCACAAAATGACAAATTTCACACTGTGAGATCACAAATCAGTCTACGTGATGGGCACAGCCTAGACGTAGGTTTACATTACAAGACGTTAAAACAAAAACCTCCAACTGCTCATCTCAAACTTACTTTCTGTACCAGGTTTCTTAAGAAAAAGCTGAGTTTTGCTTATGACAGTTGAATGGAAAAAGGGACACTGTGTCAATAGAATATTCAACAGAAGCGAGAGGGACCATCTGGGTGATCCTTGGTCTGAATTCATTTGAGAATTCTGAAATGGTTGAAAGAGAACGGGGGAAAAAACTAAAGCGGAGACTTTATTGAAGCCAGCCTTGTCAGTGTGAAGTAAACAAATGATGTGTCAACCCCTCTGGCTGAACGAGGGTGTCAGTGTGTCAATGAGGATAAATGAATGAATGAAAAGAGGCATATAGGAGGAGAGGGGGCGCACAGAAGAAAACGAGAACACGGGGGAGGAGGGACAGCCCAGGGAGGTTTATGGGAATTGACTATTGCGAAGGAGGGGGGGGGACAAAAGAGAAAGAGATAGGACTGGTGGAGGGCACCGAGAACACTGAGGGTGTAGGGAGTGAGTGGGAGAGGCTATAGAGGGGGAAGGAAGACAGACAGGACTGGGCACAAGAGATATGGACACTGAGGGAGAGACAATGAAAAGTAGGTGCATGGAGGATGCTGTGGATGCTGTGGGCAGTATGGGAAACTGTGATTACAAATGCAAAATGTTACATTTTACCTTATTAGAGTGATTCATTTATAGTTTATATCTTTATAATCACCTTAAAAATGTATATTGATATGCATATTTTCAGTATTTTGCATCACAGTTTTCAACCACTGATAAAAACAGAGAAAAAAAAGACATTTTAGTTTGTATTTCTTGACCAACTTAGATGCTTACATGCCTAAGAGTTAGTGACATAATTCAAGCCAGATAGGGGAGCACACTGAAGTAGTTATTTTGGATTTTTTAATGAGTGCAGAATAATTGGGAATACATTTTTTTCCAAGTGTGTTTTATGACTTGTTCTTCTTTTACATCTTTGATTATTTCTGTAAGAGAGTAAAACACTTAGACATATTTTATATCACTATGATTTAACCGGGGGACATTATGGACAGAGAGGAGAAGAATGCTGATCAAGTATGTCATTCTGCTATAAATCAAGAGCAGATGAGGCCAGAGAGGCATGTGCAAAGTTACTTCTTATCAAACAGAGGCCAGAGCCCATGGTCAGGGTTTAATAAGCCCCGTCAGTGCCTTTTTTATTTTTGTAATATTTGCTGATTGGCATTAAACATTATGTACAGACCAATAAGGATGTCATTAGTTTTGCAGGTATAGCAAAGTACTGGACATTTGATAATTAATGGGATCCTCAAAGTGAATACAGTTGGCTCTAACACAGAGACTCTAAGTCACCCCCATGCAGCTTTACACCCCACCAGGAACATTTTAGCAGCAGAGCGTTTTGCCTGATGATGTTGACTTGCTCATATTTTGTTGATCTGGTCATTTGTCCCTGATGTTTGTGGGTACAGAGGCTGCAGTTAAACTGTGGGTATGGGGACAGAAGACTGAGAGGACACTCTCTGCTGTTCCTGCGTCTGACTTCCACGGATGTATAATACATCCAGTGCTGACTTTCTGCCCATCTTATCTGCACAGTGCAGACTGATACGCTTAAGAGATAAAAAGACCAATAGACCATAAATAGACCAGGTGCATAGTAGTCGTAATTAGTCATTCCTACAAAGCTCTGGCCCACTGATCTACACTGAGGAGTTTAAATGAGGAGCAAAGTGTGAGTGAAACAGACAAACATAAACCGAATACATGAGCGTGAAGCTGCTTGCTAACTGGGGATGTGCTGGTAGTCAGTGTTGTGACCTCTGACTGAGGTGACAGCTGATTGACAGCCCTGTGCAGACGGATGGATGAGCCCCTCGACCAGCCATTAATGAGAATGCATCAGAATATCATTCACAGCGAGTTAAAGAGCAGAGATCCTTAAGCAAAATGAGGAGTTGTTAGGGATCTTGCCGCCCTCCCCTCCTTGCTCTTTCTACCCCTTTTCCTAATTAGCGTACCTTCTCTCTCTAGCTGCTTGTCTCGCTGACCCACTATTCATCTTCCTTACTCTTAGTTGCCCAGTTTGCTCTGCCCCCCGCCCCACACCCTTTCTTCCACCGAATCTTCCCAGTGTAAAAGGATCCTGCCTTGGGAGACAGTCGGACCACTTAGTGTTGACTTCTGACCAGGCCTTCATAATGATGGCCGGCCAGCAACAAGGACTTCTCAATGTGACGTGATGGCAGGCTGCCCGCTGAACACCAGAGCTGGAACAAAATGGGACTGTCAGTGCTGCCCTTGATGCATGCATATCTGAACAGAGGAGGAGGTTCACACACGGATCAAAATGTGCTTTCCCTTTTCTCATGGAACTGAAAACATCCACACTATTACTGTGACATTACTCCAATTACTGACCGGTTACAAAAGCTGGATGTAAACTGAAACAGTGAAAAAGGTCAGGTAAACACTTGTTTAGTTGTTCTGCTTAATAATCCTAAAGATTTGTCCTTCATAATCCACTTTGCAAGTCACTGGTGCGTACCTAGCACACCCCCATCTGGCTCATGATAAAGTGCTTTATCACTGCCTGTGACACAGCCACGTTTATGGAAACTACTTGGCTGCGTAGCCTCCATTTAGCCAGAGTCTACTGCACAGATCTTTGTCCAAGGTAAACAAACTTAGGTCCAAACAGTGGGACCTATTCTACAATGAGAAGCACACATGAGTGTGACATTTGAGTAGCTGAAGGGAGCTTATCTATTAAAACAAATATGATAAAGTGGATTTTAATAATCACTGCGCGCCGGTCCGTCACACACACACACAGGCTGTATGCTCAAACCCAGTGACCCTGCTGAGTTGCCATAACTACAGCTCCATGTCAACAAAACATGTCCGTCGGCATGTGACGTATTCAACACAGCGAGGGATGGACAGAAGGGTCCAACAGAAAGCAGCATGGGTCGCCATTCAGGAAACTAATTTAGCATAAAAGATGTTTAATCCAAACAAGTACAAAAACAACCAGAGGAAAACAATAGCACTCTACTTCTCCTGGAATGCTCGCTGTCAAAACACGTCCAGTCCTGATGAGCTGATTGATATTCATGAGCTGCCTGGGGTTTTATTTGGGACCAAGTCTAAAAACTGAGCTCAGCTCTGAGAACTGCGCTGAGCATTCTTCAGAAGGACCCGTCTCTTTCAGAACGTTCACAAGGGTGGTCTGGGACTATATTCATGGAGCTGGATCTCAGACATACATCCACATATTTTCTGCTGAACTAAATGCGGATCGACAGCCACACATGTATGCAGGATGATGATGAAAAGTCAAATGGAAGCCGGTCAATGATACATATGACATGTAAATGTCAATCTAACTGATTGTAAGTCTATGTGGAGGTGCGCTTGGCTGGCAGTCAGCTGCAGGACAGAGAGGTGTGGAGATGGTTCATGAGGACTACCAGGTGAGTTCTGGCTGGTGTGTTTTTGTGTTAACACCAGATAGTATCCATTACTATGCTATCTGATGTTAGAGGTAGGCAGCTCTACATGGGAAGCAGTGAATGACTTCATCAAATCGGGTAGGACTGACCTTTCACAATAGAGATATATGACATGTATCGCAATAACGCCTAAAAACACTATGATATTGTTTATAGGCTGTGTTGCATATCATTCCACCATGTTCAGCTTCACTCTACTTACACATCAACAGGTACTCTCAACAGCAGGGGCAGCACTGCTCCCTCATCATTAAGGTCCAACAGCTGAGGCTCCAGGAGCTCAATGATGGTCAGTGCGGTGCGGAACACAGCTGGCAGGCCTGAGGAGACACAGTGTATCAGTGCGCTTCGTCCATTTGCTTGTATGTGTGTGTGCATGTCTGTGTGTGTGTGTGTGTGTGTGTGTGTGTGTGTATGTGTGTGTGTAGCATACCATGCAGAATGATGAGATCCCAGACAGCCAGGACAGAGTCCCAGCAGGGCAGGGAAGAGAAGAGAGTGAGGAACCATGGCATCACGAAGTGGACTGATAAGACTCCTACTGATTCCTGCAGGGAGGGTGGGAAAACAGGAAAGGGGCTGACTTGGCACAAGCAGACATTGCACTCCGAACTTGTTTCTCTGCCAGTTTCTGTCAACTGTACTCGTCTACTGAACCCCTTACTGAAACACATCCATGCAAAATGTATTTAAGTAAGTCAGCTTGGTTGAGAGCTTAATACATTTCTTAAATTAAACAACTTTAATGGTCTTACACATTATTAAACATTAGCTCCCCAACTCACACTAAAAGACACATTTGTAACATATGAATTACAACCTAATCTTATATTTCATCCATGTTTGACCCTGGCATTCAAAATGCATTAGTTTGCTCAGCTCTGGTGGGCAGAGCTCAAGTACAGAAATCTGCTTACAGCTCGCCTGCCTTAACTCTGCTGAACAGCTCTATTACAAAGGAAACGCTGACCACTGATCTCTAATAGGGTTTTTTTTCTGTAAGGGGGTAAAACTATTGTGCCTACAATAAGCCCCTGTGGTGTGTGTGTGTGTGTTGGCTCTAGAAGGGCAGCTTTATTCCAAGACGCGCTAAAGGTCACGTCTAACAATCTTCTGAAGATACTTGAGCCACAGAGGGTAGGGGAGGGTCACCATTTTCCAAACTGTAATTGAGAAAGTGATACTTTCTGCAGACTACAGGCGGTTTAGAAAGCTGATTGGCTGGCAGACAAACACTTCTGCTATACAGGTGCTGCAGTCACGCTAACAGCTCCGCGAGGCTACACTTAGACCCAGTGGTAATTAGAGCTTAATGCTGACATAAGCATCGCGGTTTAAGGTATGGTCACCGTCATTTAGCATGTTAGCCTTTAGTAATTAGTGTAAAGCGCAAAGCAGTGCTGGACTTTGACCTTTTGAAAATTATTATGATTTGTCCTTTGTTGTCCAAAACTTAAAATAAAATCCGTCCCAGAGAGGTCAGGATATCTGAACTGCAGGAGAGCGGGGGTGATTATCCAACCAACCAGTCAGGATGACCAACTGTCCCTGCTAACACTCCAGCATGGCTAAAAATACAGCGGCTGCAAGGAGCCAGAAACTCCAGGTAAACATCAGTTTGACCTGCTCTGCATTCCAGTGAGTTTTAAGAGAATCTGCTGAAACCAAAGATGAAGTCTAACTAAAGATAAGCCTGTGTTACAGCGAAAACGTCCAGAACTTTGTACATTTTCACAAACATTGCAAACTACTGGTTTTAATAAGTGCTAAATAGCTTGTCATAGGCTACACCAAGAGGACATGGGGCTTAGTTTTACACTGAAAATTTAAAGTAAGTGATAGAACTAGGTCTAAAAGCTAAACAAGGTCAAGCTTTGTTTCTTTTACATTTAATATATATTTCATGGAATAAACACATTTCAATAAAAGAGACGCTGGCTTAACACAAAATACAAAGTCCTTCCCTCTGGTGAAGCCGTGCTTTCCTGTGTGAATGAATTCAAGGTTTTAATCCTGAATCAGGCTGAAATTCATGTTTTGCATGTTTCTCGGTCTGTTTTGTCTCCTTCTGCAAACGCACTAAGTGAAAGTCTGAAATGAAACAGCACTCACCAGGTGCTGAGAGAGCTTCGGCTTCCTGTGTTTCAGGAACTGGTCAAACACCTTCACCTGATGCTGGACCCTGATTAGACGGAAAATAACAGCATTAGTGCAGCGGAGCTCTGCCTCAGATTCACTTCCATGAAACCAATTTGACTAGATTCCCAGATGAAACCACAGCAAGTTGGCATTTTATTATTTTATTATAACACTGCGCATAAGTGACACCATGGAAGTATTCTATGTATTCATGCATTCCTGGGCCTTTCCTGTGCATCCCATGCAAAAGACATGTTGCTTCATGTAACCCTGCTGTTTCTCTGGACTAACTACATCACATCACATTAAAAAAATAACGTTAGATTAATTTCAATTAAGTACAATTTACTACACATTTAATATATCCAATTTAAAAGAACATTTTGGCCAGTATGTTCTATTCCTAAATTTTGGGTAAAATCAGTTTGGATTATTTGCAGTTCTTATTTGCAGATTACCATTCAGTCAGTTTACAGTTATTAATATAGATGTTTTTACTCATTATATATTTAGTCCATTCTTACTTGGTGGGGCTGAGGTCAAACAGTTCAGCCAGATATTTCGGTTTATCCAACAAGGCTGTCAGAGCCCAAAAAGCCTCCTCCTCCCCCAGCTGCATCAACAGCACCGCAGCTATGTAGGACATCCCTGTGACACACACACACACACACACGTTTTCGGAAAAGAAATACATTAATACTGCAATCCCACACTATGCGGTGAGGGTGTTTGATATAGTGCATTAAAAAGTCTTCAGATACAGGACGTCTCATGTTTTTTCAAACGGCAGCCACAGTATAAATAGTTCAGTATGAGCAGCAGGAACACTGCTGAGCTGGATGGAAGAACATAACCTCAATATGCTTTGTATAGCGAACACTTTGACCTCATCACAGCCGCTGCTGCTTTCCTCCAAAATACAATATATATGCTATGGAAGTAGCCCACAGAGCAGGACATACTGGGATGCTGTCACTGGGCTAAATGATGAATGGTATATCTTTAACTAAGAGAAGTTAAGTTCCATTTGATTTTTCCATCTACTGCTGTCACAATCAATGACACACAACTTTCCAGAGAGAAGTAAAACATGCAAAAACAAATTATATTGTGTATAATATTTAATATTGTCAAATACTTCAAATACAGATTAAAATCCAGATCTCACATCGCTGTTAATTAAATATCCAATGTTAAAAGAGAGAAAATGAGGTTAAGCTTAATATAAATTTTAAAAAAATCAAATAATATATGCAAAGACATCTTATTAGAAATCCCCCATTAAAACGTGAAAAAGGTTTCACTGACTTTTTATAAATAGTCCTCTGCCTCCCCCGAGTGGTCACAACATGTACTGCATGTGTCTGTGACAATGAGTGTGTCAAATCTATTTAATATGTGAGGAAACACAATATTAAGCTCAAATGACCAAACTGCAATGTTGGCCACTTTATGCTGATTTCAAATGTTATTCATAGAAGCCCATGTGCTATGTAAACAAATACAGTAAGTCAGTGAATTACCTTGGCAGTATCCAATCTGTGGGCTGTATTTGGCGTAGGCGATGAGGACCCTGAACAGTTTAGCTTGACCCTCGATGGCCTCTGGGCTCTCCCCCATCAGGGAGCGGTGGGTCGGGAAGGATCGCTCTAGGGAAGAGATTAGCACCAAGTCAGCTTTTAGAAGGATGCTGGTTTTCCTCCAACAACAGACCTAATGCTGCACGGTGTGCATTGAGTAAAACAAGAGTGGAGTGTAGTAACGTGCATTACACTGAGTCACACTGAGTCTTTGAGGGCTGCATAGTCAGTTCTGAATTCAGTCCTAAAATCTCCTCACTGTAAATAGTAGCAGCCGCGCTCTGATCAGAGATCATTCAACATTCTGGGGGTGGGCATGGTCAACAGACAGACTGTCAGGTGTGGGGGTGGCTCAGAGAACAGTACCAGGCAAGTTGATTGACACAGCCGGTGCTTGGTGGCTCATCACTCTCCCTCTGACGCCCAGTGTGAGGCCCGCAGCAGCAGGTGTCTCTGCTCTGTGGATTCCCACAGCATGCCAAACAGGCAACAGGTTGTTTACAGGTAGCGCCCTTCTATTCTCACACTGCTCATACAGGTTTAACATCAGCACTGATACTTCCTCACGTCTTCCATATCGACTTTTCAAGACGGGAACAATAATGTTGTTTATTGCTTTTGTTGAGAGGGAGACAGATCAGCAAATAAGCATCATCTGTGTCAGTCGGCTCAGTGGGCACTGTTTTCCACAGCTAGCCTCACAACCCTCTCTCCTGCAGCTGTTGACCGCGCCCACCCCTGCAAACATGCACACACTGGGCCTAACAACAACATTCCACTGTTTGAACTCACGCAGGTCCAGGGCGATCTGTCTGAAGAGCGTGATGTTGTCCGCAGAGAACATGGGCTCGGGGCAGCTGGAGGGCTGCTGAGGGTTCAGGCCCAGGTCGTTTTGGGTGTCGTTCAGTGTGGCGATTGCCGACAGGATGCCGTACTCACTGACTCCCAGGTCCACCAGTGGCCCTCGCACCTCTGACAAACAGTTCTGTTGGGGAAAACACACACCACTGAGAGAGAGTAGATTTACAACCAACCTGGATTATTTAAACTAGAAATACATGAGTTATTAAAAACTACAGTGGAGTTACAGGGGACACAAAGGTTTCTGAAGCACTCAGCAGAATGACGCCATCTGGTTGCCAGGTTTGGGTGTTGCATTTACAGGAAGGAATCAATGAATAAAACCGTGAGCGGTGATATGCACGGTGTCACTTCATCGCTGTATTTACTGTTGGTTTGTTTAATAAGTTATATATTATAAAGTGCCCGCTTTCAAACTGAGCCAGCATTTGTGCTTTTAACTGTGGTGGGTAGAAGTACATTCAAAACCAGCAGCACCTCAGATACAAGACTGATGTTATGAGGCCTCTGATGCATCTTACATCCATTGGATCCATGGAACATCTTACTTACTTTGAAAGTCAATACTGTGTCGAGCGGTCTGCTTCGCTTTCTCTCGTTTACTTCAGTCGAACAGTTACCAACTTACTCTATGGCTGCATCTATCATTTTCATTCTCAATGAAATTTGCAGAAGAAGCTCTCTATCAATCAATGAACACATATACAGTGTAATAATGAAAAATGCTCAATGCTGACACTTCTGTGTGCCAATTTGCTAGAAATGTGACTTTATTAATGGACTGGTTGTATTAGCTCCTACATCAAAGCAACAGTAACATCGCAACAACATGGGCTGATATTTTGCGCTGTTATTTGTTAAGGCAATTGTTTAATACAAAAGAACTCGAACCAACAAAAATGTTTTTATTTGCAGTTAATACGCTGATTTTTTTGTTTTATTGTCAAAATATTAAATACACTGAAGCAAAGTCTCAGCATGAGGTACTGCTTTCACATGTCTTATTTTGTCTGATCAACAGTGTAAAAGAATATTCTGTTTACAGAAATATAGCAAACAAAGCAACAAATTATCTCACTGAGAACCTTAAATGAAGGGAATTTCACATTCCTTAGTTTTGCTTAAAATGACTGAAATGATTAATTATCAAAATAGTTTACTAATAACTACTGACAAGACAAAAGACTAATGAATCGGCTATCAACTAAGAAAGACCCTACAGTAAAAACTGATTTCCAAACTCTTTCCAGCGCAGGTGCCTTTGTATTTTACCTGATAGTTGAAGTCACTGGTTTCTCTCAGACTGTCAATGCTGAGGAGACACTTCCACACTCTTCCTCTAAGGCTTGGAGGAATACCCATCCTTATGAAGCGCTCAATCTGAAAGCACAGCAAGAGTGTGAGAGGGAAAATGAGAGGTTTACTAGAACTGCATGGTGAAAACATGATGGCAGATTAACAACTTTTTTTTTTTTTTGCAGTTGGGACTAGTCTCACCTGGCTCTTGCAGATAAAGCTGGCTCCATTCCAGTAGCTGAGCAGCTCACACAGCTCTTTCACCCTCACTGAGCTCAGCTGGGGGTAGCTGACAGACACAACACAACATGGCAGGTTTAGGCTGATTCATCAGTTTTTGGGATCAGGCTCCTATTGGCGTTATAGCAACCAACTCAAGTGTTCAGCTTCTGATTAGAAAAAAGGATGATCGCCAGTGATCACAGTCAGTCCGATCTGACACCTGTGCTGAAGTGATTCCTCTAATGTATTCATGAATAGGACTTTTGGTGAAGGGGGTCAGCTTAAATCAGTGAATGAATAACTAAACACTGTCTCCAAGGTTTGGCCAGTCCTTACTACAAGTAAGAGCCAATCAGAATTATGTTATTTATTTATTTATTTCTATTTTAATTAACTGAAATAGAAATATGACACACTGATTTCAACTGATTACCACGTGATTTATTTAACTTGATACTGATCAACAGCTGGTACAAATGACTTGTAGTGACAAAACCAGAGTAGATTAGCTCACTAGTTGTGACGTTTAGGTCCAATTTAAAAAGCCATAACTTAAAATACACTTCATATGACAAATGAATGAAACATAATGTAGTAAGGGTGAATTATAAACACTACCAGGACAAAAAGTGGTAACTAGAGTTATTTCAATTGTCCTTAAGAACTTTAAATGTCTTGGGTAATAACATTTTCATGTCAGTCATTGCTAATAAACATGCTAGCCGGTCAACTAGTTTTAAAGGGGCTAACGTTAACCTATCCCGCACCTGTAATCGTGACATCGGTGATGAAGCTTTTGGTCCTTTCGTTTAGTCAAAGCGAAGCCGAATTCGTCGAAGCGCAAGTTTTCACTGCGCCTCCTGAGCGTCGAGCTTCTCCTGCCGGCGCTGCTGCTGTTCCTCCTCCTCATAGTTAGAAGAAGAGTTGGTCGCCTGAACTCGTTTCAAAACTCTCTGCACCCAACAATGCCCCCGGCTGCTGGGTCGCCGCTGTCAAGCTCAACGGTCACCCTCGGCCCGCCCCCTCCTGACGTCACCGCTAACCGAAAATGGGCGGGATGAATCAGAGACGGAGAAGAGTAGATTTAAACCGTGCTGTCATCACACGGGGATGTTTTTCAGCGAAATAAAAGCACATTACGGCCCGCCAACAGTCCCAACATGGGTCATATCAGCCACAAAAGCAGAATCTAACATTAAAAAAATATATGAAAATGAAATACACAAGAATATTCGTTTATAAATTCGCTTGAATGAGAGAGTCAGTCAGTCAGTCACAGTAACGCGCAGCAGTCTTTAAGGTAGAGAGAAATAAACATCACTCATCATTCTTTGCAGATATCACTTCCTGTCTTATCTATTGTATTAAATACAAATAAAACCCCTGCTCTATCTATCGGTGTGCCAGACTACGATGCCTTTGAAACTTTAATATATTAAATATTGTCCATATCTTGCTGAGATATTGCCTAGCTGATTGCTACCCCAGCAGTTATCCCTTTTTCATCCCATGCTGTCACTGATGACAAATATCATGCTCATCCTCACTGCTTCCTGCATCACAGCCCAGTGCGTAAGAAGTAAAGATCCCCTGATATTCCAAACTACTTCACATCACCATTAAATCCTACGACACACAATCCACTAAACAGGCTGCACACATGTAGGCTGAGCACTAAATCCTGACTAATCCTGAGCTCAGGTAGAAGCTTCAGGGGGAATACAAACAGCTCTGAAGTTGTTTTTTTCGTGTTCCATTTTTGGAAATAGAGGTTTACATTTGATAAATGCTTTGCTATTAACACAAACACGCACATGCACCGACCATATGTAAATTCACTGAGTACTTTGTAGTCGCTGGTCATTCAAAAGGTAACAAAACACCAGAGGAGCAACACTGTACAGTGTTTTGACTTGAACTCTATCCTACAGATGTAAGGGAAGGAAACTCCGAAGTAGAAACACCATTTAGCTATTGAGTGATTGAGTGATTAAGTGATTGAGTGATTAAGATGTTAACTACTCTGTATACATATGTGGGCGCAGCTAGACAAGCGTACAGGTATACATGTCTATCACAGGTTACACACATGTGAGTCATCTAGGCTCTCTAATATCCCTTATACTACAGATATGTTAAAAACAGTTTACCTGATACACCAGCTTTTATGAGAAATTCTAAACTAATTCAAATAATTAACTGCAGGCAAGTAAAAAAAAACATGAAATGTAAATGTTCTTTATTGTAGTGATACAAAGTATAAAGCCTACATAATGTATAAAACGCATTTGGTTGGACATGATTTTTATGTCTGTAATGAGGCAGCATCCATTGCCAGCAAAGGATCCCTATACTGAACAACAGTAGATTGATTATAAGCTAATCATGAATAACTTTCCTTCACTGCTGCGTTTGTAAATGATGTCACTTGAATACTTCTGCATTTCCTTTCTGAAAAGACGAGCCACGTTTTTAAAGGGTTAACAGTGTCGACGATCGCCTTCACTCTGCGGTTACGTGGTCATTCCTGCGTGTCTCCACTTTGTATATCGTCTGGTAGCCATCGTCCCAGGCGTACAGCTGTTTATCCCCTGGGTGGTAGTGGATGCTGCTGTGGCTGGTGTAGCGCTTTGGGAAGAACATCACAGGGCTCTCATCGCTGCAGATGGATGACACAAAACAGTCAAAATGTTTAATCACATCTGTTTTTCTGTGTATGCACACATGGATAATTATATAATTGTGAGTATCCAAGCTGTACTGTATCTTGTTGGTCTGTCTGAGTGTAATCAGACCTGTGGATGGTGTCGTGGATGTCATAGAGACACTGTACGGTGGAGCGTCCTCCGTAGCGTGTGTTGTAGACCACATAGAGGGTCCCGCATATTAGGAAAGCTCCCTCAGCATCACGGCTTCTGCACTGTGTATCCCAGGTGTATTCCACTGCCAAGGTTGCTGAGTGAAACAAAACATTCTCAGGATAGACCAGGTTATATTACTTATATATTGTGTATGTTGCTTGTATTTGTTGGTTTGTGCGTAGGTTTATGCTCTACCTTTGTCCAGTTTGGTGATGACCAGGTTTCCTCCATATTCAGTGTCAGCATGGATGACCCAAAGGCCGAGTTCATCCACAGCCATGTCCAGGTAGGTGTTGGGGTTCAGACTGTAGACCGGTAGACGACCCGCTCCTGGGAGAAGTGTACTGTCCACCACTGTACCGTTCAACAGGTCAACCTTCATGTAATGGAAACAGATGGGAAGAGACATATTCAGGAATACTATCATCAGTGAAAACATAGGATTGGGTGTGTGCAAACAACACTATGAGACTGCTACCATAGCGACTCTGTGAGGTTGTTTGTAGGAGGTTATATTTATAACAACTGTCAGTTCATGCATGTCTGCACAAAATTGCCTCTATCCAGTAGTAGAGTTAGGTCATGTGGCTATGGGTCTGTACAGTCCTTTCAGCTGAACAAGCCATTGTTCTATTGTATTTGATTTGATTTGGTGTTTTTTGCAACACACTTTTTTCCCCCACCAAACTTTCTGTCACAAATACATGTGCTCCAAAACGTTTCAGAAAAGTCTGCTCGTTAACTGGAACAAAATTGTTTCTTTTGGCATTGTTAGCTCACTGACCTCAGCTAACACTGAGCAGCACAGGAAATAGGACAAAAATCAACTCCCCAATGACTGAGGCTTTTTGAACAGATCTGGAGCCAGTCTCCAGCCAAAACGCTCCACTGCAGTTCGACTTAAACACTGGTCTGATGTAAAATCGGTGATTTGCAATCAGCAGTCAGTATATGCTCCCAGTAGCTAGAGCAGTGAGAATGTGAAACTTGACCACCCTACTGATCATTAATATTTGCAGAGCCCAGAGTGGCAACAGAAAGAAAAATATATATACATGTATTGATAAGTTTACATGTGTATTATTGCAAAGGAAGCCTCTGTTTAGCTGCTTTAATGAGTCACTGTCAGACAGTGTATCAACATGCATGCACACTTGCCTGAACTCAAGTGCATTAAAGTAGCCAATGACATCTTTTAGTCTTTTTTGTGATTTGAGTAATATAAAACATTTTAATACAAAATTACCACTGCCATTGTCAAGCAATTGTCTATAAGCAATAGCATTTTGATCGCCTGATGGTGTCGTGAAACATGGCTTCTCTCAATGGCTACTCTAGGAGTGTGTACATGTACATTGTTAGGCTACTATTGCTTTACTTGAGTCACACACCTTCAGCAGCTGGTTGGGTGTGTCCGCCTTGTGGTAGTAGAGGAATCCGTGGTAGACCACATGACCCGTCCCCTGCCAGTAGAAGGGTAACTCCACCACCCTGGGCAGTGGAGTGGTGATCCTCTCTGTGAAGCTTTGAAGGGAAGTGTACTCCAGCAGAGAGTTGTTACGAATTCCACTGAGCAGGTAGACCTGGAAACCAGTTGAGAAGTAAGTGAATATTATATTGTGCAGCATGCTTTGATGCTCCACGCTTTCATTAAATATAATTCATTTCAATTATTGTAATTAATGGTGGTATTCACGCAATATGTAACAATGGTTCTTTTGCATTAGACTTCTCCCTTGCTCATAGTAGAAACAAGGGACTAGGTTTTGTTCCTGATGGCCTGACACAACAACATGCCCCTAAGTGTGGATATTCATGGATTTCAATAAAATCATCCACCACACGGGGCAAAATCACAATGCCAGCATTTACAAATGATTATTAAAGAATGTTGCTGATCCAGACCATGTGTTGGGAGAAAAAGGTCAGCGATCAGCCCCCACACTGCGAGGAAGATAAGCACAGTCTGCTGCCCAGAAAGAAACACAGCTGTCTCTCTGCTGTAAACACTCCATTATTACTGTAATTACGTCATCTTTGAAAGAAAAAAAACGGGCCTTAGCTGATCCTTCGGAGGGGTCCTTGAACCAGGAACCGGAGGTGTCTCCAGTCTTCTTTACAATCTTAAGAGACTTGATTTGATTCAGGGCCATGTTGCAGCCTGGAGAGAAGGCCGCAGATGAATGGATATTTAAAGAACTGTAACACAACATCCTGTACAGTGCAGTTTATGTTGGTGTCTATATGCCTGTGCTTTAATTTCAATATCTTGTATCTCTTTTCCTCTTTTTCCTTCTCCTATTTTAATACTTTATCCCAGTAGATATACAGCATAAATGCTATAATTATTATCACTGCCACACACGCACCCACACACACACACACACACAATGCACTGTCGATGTGCACTTCCTACCTTTCTCCACTTTGATCTTTGATTTCTTTTTCAGCTGGTCCAGCTCTGCAGCCTTTATCTGTTGTTCCAGCAGCGCCTCCTCCATTTCGATGTCAGCCTGGGTAGGAATCTTGTTTTCAAGATATTCCATTTCTCTCTCCATCCGGTCTACTCTCACAGAGATGCTGTCCACCTGGCTCTTCACCTCTGATCTATGGAGAGAAACACTTCTGTAGTTCTGCAGTTCCTTCATTTCAGTCACAATAATGAGTTCTTGCTTCTCTTGTTCATTCAGGGCGGAAGTATTTTTGCAGAGGGGCCTACCTCAGAACAGTGACGGTGGACAGATAGCCCCTGATTTCAGAGGAGAGGTCATAGGTCTTCTGAGTGGCAGCCATTGTGTTTTGCTCACACTGATTCAGACGCTCCTGATGTCACAGAGAACAGTGTGTTAAGCACGACTGTGTAACTTTTAAAAAATAAATACATTCTTCCCCTGAAAGATAACATACCCTTGCTCATATCACTTAACAATTACTGCTTTAGCCCTACTTGCTGCAGGCTACTTGCTGTCTTGCATGAACAGCACATAAGGTGGTTATAACATTAGCTAATGTTCACAAACTTAAGCAACCTAAATGCCACTGTTAACCAATCCCAGAATCCCTCTACACATTGCATTATCGTCCGTGGCTGCAGTTCAGCACATCTGAAACTAGAATAACATACTCATCCACTGCTCAGTTTACACACTCAAGGAAGCAGTGGTGTGTAATGTTAGCTAACATTACTGGGTCAGTTCTCTGATTTTATAACTCTCCTTTTCTTTTCAATTAATCTTAGCATAACATTAACCACCACTTATGTCATGCTATGCATGAATATTAATGCGAGTAGCCTACCAGGCAGGGCTCTAATGATCTATGATCAGAGCGTGGCAAAAACGTATTTTTCTGATTTTTTAAATTCTGCTTATTTAAAGCTCTGATGTTAGAAACAGTACAGCAATAAAGTTCATAAACAGAGCAATGCATAGAACATAGTGGGCTGCACTGTGTATGTGAGGTCATGCATGAGTACTGCAAGCAGTAGTTAATAGTATGAGCTGCAAGGATTGAGGTCACAGTGCTCTGATGTCTCCTGAGGGTGCAGGTACCTGATGTGAAACAGAAGAACACCTACCTCCATCTGAGCCAGTCTCCTCTCCAGGTACTGGATTATGAAGGCATCCTGGGATGAACCCTGGCTGTGGACTGAACCCACACTGAGACAGAGAGACAGGAGCAGGGCAGCGAGCGCTCTGCCTGACATTTCTGGCACTTCTATCAACAACTCAGCACTGAAACGACTGCTGCTGCTGTAACAACTGCACTACGTCTGCGACTGAAATGACTTGTCGGTGATAATGAGACCTTTTCCTGTATTTCTCAAGCTCTCCTGCAGAGTACAACCCGCTGAAACAGCCTTCCACATTGAAAATAAGTCAAAGAAAGGGAAAAAAAAGTTCAGTCCATATGTCTCCTGCAAGACAGCTGACAACAGCCTTGCTGTGTTCAAAGTAATCCTTGATGATCTTGGCTGAATATTCTCTTTTCCTCCCGTGTTTAAGCCTTTTAGTCCTGTTAGAGTCGAAGCCCCAGAACTTTCTGTCTCGTGTCTCTAATGGATTTGGATCCAAGTGAACCTCACCCACCACAGTCCCTCCCAGCCCCTCTCTCTCCCACTCTCTGTCTCTGCCTCTCTCCCACCCTTCCGCCACTCTGGAGTTTGTGCATCTGAGGTATGAGAGGGAAAACCAAAGGAAAAGGGGGGAGGGGGTGGGAGAGACTCGGAGAGTTAGAAACAACCAAGACAGTTTAGATCCTATTGGTCAATCCTGCAGTTTATTATTGTAATACTCTCCAGATGGCCCGCTGACACGTCTTCAGTTCTCACGCAGAGCAGAAGCTGTTCAATAAAAGCTGTTAACTGGGTGTGCAGTAACAGGATCAGCTCCACATCACCTGTGTGTCTGACCCTGAAGAAAGACCCTTCATTCACTCACAAAACCCATTCAGTCATCAACGCTATTAAGCATTTTGCTATCTTGTAAGGTGCAAAGGGTGTTTCCACCGGGAGGAAACAGGTTTCCTATTAGACACTGTATTACACAGCTAGAAAACAAATATTACACACATGCCTTGTAATTTATTTGCTCCTAATTCTAGACTGTGAAGTAAAAGGTGTGTTATTATCTAATATCATAACCTACCAAAACAATGGTTATTCTAGCAATGGACTGTACTTATATAGCGCTATTCTAGTCGTCTGACCACTTAAAGAGCTACAAGCGTGCTATGCTACAAGTAGGCATTCACCCATAATGAAATTAAGGAAACTGAGGCGTTTTAAAGTCACACCGGTGATGCAACATCGGGAGCAATTTGGGGTTCAGTGTCCTGCCCAAGGACACCTTGGCGTGGAGGAGCTGGAGATCAAACCTCTAACCTTCTGACAGGTGGTTGACCTCTGAGCCACAGCCACCCCGGGCTGAGGACACTGAGGGCTTAACAAGGTAGAATACAATACAAAATCAGCAGATATTTGACTTTAATAATCCAAGTTGTGAGATCTTTAGCAGTGTGGTTTTTGGCCCCGTTACCCTTCCCAGTGATCCAGATATTCTGACTGATTTAGTTCCAAGAGTCTTCACTGCCATTATAGATGATTCCTGGTTTGCCGTTGTTGGTTGACGACTTTTATCTCCATCTGGTGCTTTTTAGAGCCACCTGGAACTGTTTCCTGGGTTTTTTGTTATGACAGACAACATCTGGTCGTCAGCTTTCGACACAGCACTAGATGTGGCGTATATTTAACACAGGGCCTCGCTTGAGGTAGCGACTGCGTGTGAACAAGACTGTGATAATATGGGATAAGACACTAACACGCTAACAGAGTAAAACATAACTGGCTTCTTGGCATCTTCTGTTGAGATCTTTAGCATTTTAGGTTTTGTTGGGCCTCTGCAGTTATACAGCATTTCAACCAAGAGATGGCGCCACATCACATCTGGAATACTATTAGCTATAAAAACATGCCACAGTCTAATAGTAGCTTGCCTGAAGTCCCCATGGCAGACCTCTCTAACCCCTCCACCAACGCTTCACCTGTGGTCCGTAATTAAAGCCTCCTGCTGAACCCTCTGTGGGGTGCAGCGGTAATGATAATGCAGCTGGAAAGTAAGAGGGTACAGCGAGAAACCAGGTTGCTGTTGGGGTTTCTGACCTTTTTGGCTTGCATCCTAAACGTGTCAATATATTTTGGACAGCAGCGAATACATTTTCATTACAGAAACTGTCAAAACATGCATACTTTCCACTTAAGTGTGTGCTCCTGAAAGACACAAAGCTGTGATTGGTCCAGCCTGTAGTCTGTCAAATCCAAATTGAGACAAGAATATATATATATACTCTGATTGCCCCAACCTGAGAGAAGCATCATCTCGAAAGACAAACACTGCACGATCAGTCCCAGTACAGTGTAACTGGGTGTAATGTTTAAAGCATCATGCACAATCAAAGGCTGCATTGTCGCTGCTGCACAATATCGATACCACAACACTTTTCAAGCAGTTGTTACCTGGGTCTAATCTTGTTTCAGGTGATCAGATTACCCTTAACCACTTTGCAATCTTCTAGCACACACACACACACACACACACACACACACACACACACACACAGACATCACACACACAATGAGATGTAACCTCATGAAAGATTCAGTACATATTTGTGGAGGAGACCTATAAAATATCCATAGAGTCTCAGCAAGACATCCGACTGAGTTCAGGTCCACGAGTGACAGGAGTAATCCCACGAGCGTTGTGTGTGTGTTTGTGTCTGTGTGTGTCTGTTTGCGTGTTTGTAGGTTTGTGCTTGATTCTGTATTCATGAGTATGTTTACAGTATGTTTGCCTGTTTGCTCATATTTACTGTGTGAGTGTATGTTTTTCTGCTGAGTGTAGCGCAGTGTGTGTGTTTGTGTATCGCTGTGTGCACGTATGTAATCAACATGGACGTGATCAATTGTGATAATGTGCTTTTGTGAATGTGTTAACCTGTCATGGTACAGGCTTAGCCTGCACGTCTTTACATTAACTTTACATCTGTCTGTTAAATGTATGTTGCACCTGTGTATTAATGTGTATGTGTGTGTAATTGAATGTGGTTTAGGTGTGTGTGTGTGTGTGTGTGTGTGTGTGGCTGTCTGCTCGCGTATTTGAGTGATTGAGTGAATCATGTCAGCTTCCCATCACCTGTGGGAAGCTTACACCGTCACTGACCTTTCCTACCAGTCTTTGTGTTGGCAGATGATACCAGCCGGTGTGGACAGCTTCCGCCTGGAGACAGGTGAGCCTGTAGATGGAGGACAGAAAGTGAAAAGACATGTCCACTGCATCACATTCCCCGGTCCTTAAAGTCCAACTGAAAGTGCCGACTGGCTGCTGCCTGTAGCCTTGCAGTCGCCATAAGCAGCTAAGTTTCCCTCTAGTGCCACCATGATTTTGTTTAAAGTGCTTCTCATCAAATGTTGCTGAACATGCTGAACATTACACCTGCTAAACATGAGGAGGACATTGTTAGCATGTCGGCCAAAGCTCAGCCTCTCAAAGCTGCAAGGCCTTGTATCTATTCTCACCTGACTGCTCTCGTGTACTCATACTATTCTACAAACCGATGTTTCCTTGCTCTTGCCATTGTTTCACAACTGCTCTATGACCTTCTCTCTCTATTCCTTTCCTCGATCTCTGCCTCCGTTTGTCTCTCCCTCTCTCTATCTCTCTCTCTCTCTGTGGGTGGTCTGGCTTCCCGTGGTCCCACTTTTTAAAAATTTAATTACCAGGACGCTCCCTGGTGCAACAAGCCAAGGTGAATGCCAAGTCGACCCCAGGTATAGAAATTAATTAGGTTTTAATTCCACTAAAATGCATTGTTACTTCACCGTGGCCTTCCCATTGTCGGGAAACGTCAGCCTTTCCATTCTTTCTGTTTCGAAGCACATCAGCCTCTTCTGCATTTGCATTTGATAGTTAGGAGATAATTTGTGAACTGGAACTGGAGCAAACATAACAAGGCCATAACTAATTACATGCAGGAACATCACATGTGTTTAAAGCATGTTAATGTGGAAAACACCTTTGCTTCATTTCACAGTTAAAATATTGGAAAATACAGTTTTATTCTATTTTATTCATTCTGCTTTTGGTACTCGTGTAAGGTCCTGAGACATGAATAAAAGTTACAAGTCTATCACCACCTTTAATACGGCGCACAGCGTTACTGTTGTGATTAACTCCCACTGCTCTTTTCTATCGATAAGGATGAGGGGAGGTGGCTACACTTCTTTGGGGATAACTCTGAAAGATAACAGAACTAGAATATTGACTATGAAGCATTATCTACAGGAGAATTTAGTTAGTCTGTTTTCCTCTAGGGCATTGAATCCAGAGGTTCTGTCTCTGCCTGGATTTGTGTAGACTGTAACAAGCAAAAATTCAATTTAAAACACTTGGTTTTCTTGGTGTTCAGAGCTAGGTTATTCTCTGAACACCAGACTGCCAACTTCAGGACCTCCTCCCTGTAGGCTGCTTTGTCTCCCTTTGAAATGAGTCCGACCACTGTTGTGTCATCAGCGAACTTCACAATGAGGTTGCTGTCGTTGGCCGGGCTACAGTCATGGGTATAGAGACAGTACAGGAGGGGGCTCAACACACAGCCCTGTGGGGATCCGGTGCTCAGCGTGCGAGTGGAAGAGAGGTGGGGGCCAAGTCTCACAGTCTGGGGCCGGAATGTCGTGAATGATTGTGTTGAACCGTTAATTTAATGTATCTATGCTAAGATTTTTGGGCATTTGCATTTCATTTCCGTGTTTTGACAGTGTTAAGTGTTGTCCTTGCAAAGCCACTGCAAACCCACCATACATGACTTGCACAAAACAGCAGACAGATCCAGTTAGACACCAGCATCCAGCAGCTACAGGACAGATATTTCCCTCTGGAGATGAGACCAAAGCAGAGCCAGACAGAGAGTGAACACTGGACTTGTATTCATCGGGTGTAAAGATGTCTGACTCTATATGAATATTAATGTTTCTCTGCTGTGTCGGTTGGATTGGAAAATTAGCAACTGTTTGCTGAGGCGACGGTAAGTCAGTGCTGTTTCGCAAGTGGTCAAAAATGAATGCATGCAAATTTAAAGAAAAGATTCCGAGAAATGCACTGGTACCTTTGAACAGTACGTGCTAAAATGAGTACAATGGGCTCATTATCACAATAATTAGTGTCCAAGGGATTTCAACTGAATCAGAAAGACAGCAAACACGTTCTCAGACAGGTTTACAGCAGGCAGGGGAGAGACAATGCATGAACCTTGTTTCTGTTTCATTTCGTGCTTTTCTTAAAAAGAAAACCACCGCTGGGATCATTTGTCACTGTGGTATAATATTTCCGCGCAATCATCAGTTAATATGTCAGACTAAATAATGAAACGGGCTGAGTGATTTGTCAGCCTGCGTCACTTCACTTCATGACTCAAAAGCTCGTTGTCTCCAAAATGAGGCGTCATGTGTTCAAAGTCAAGGAGAAAACCCTGCCTGCAAGGCCCCACTCTGGGCAAAGACTACACTTCATTAACAGCTTTGGGATTTGCTGCCTCCGGAGCTGTCTGTGGTGCTGAAATAAAATGACCTATAACGCACATTCAAAAGTCATTAATCACTACGCCATTGTACTGACCAGGTATTTGCATACTTGTGGCCTGCCTCATGCGATCCTTGCCATTTCACACATCAATGAGGATTTTTCTCCCTCACTGGGGCCACTGGCGAGACGAGAAAACTCTTACCTCAGTGGTGCTAAAATCACAGGGAATTCTGGGATGATGCCAGGAATACACGAGGGTGTAATTTGTTTTAACTGTGCGGAGGCTTTAGCAGTTGCATAAAGGTAAAATTGCATCAAAAAATAGGGTGGCATGCACATTTTATTATTTTTGCAATCGAGGAATTTCCCATCACATCTATTTCTGTCTCCATTTCTTTGTGCAGGATTCCTAAGCGATGTTACCATGCATCACTCTGTATCCCTCCTTTGCTTTCTCCATCCATGCCCTCCATTTCCCCAAACGTGACATGCAACACCTCCAGTCGCGGGCTCATCAGAGAGAGAAGGGCCATAAAAGCGCAAGAGACATTGGACATGCATTAGGAGCGGGCAGAATTATGCCATATCGCTATTAATATTAGAAACCTTAAGCAGGGTGCAGTGGTGCAGTGTCCTGAGAGCAAGTAGTGCTGTTGAAAGTGATGTCTAATCACTGAAACACATTTAGAAATTGTAAGATTGTAAGTTTTTTCTAATGAGTGGTATTTGTGTTCTGCAGTGGACAGGCTCTGACGAACAAAGCTGTCCACTGTCCCTGCTGTGATGAAGGACATCAGTTGCTATAGGGACTAGAGCGAGATGTACAGGTGAAGGAATGTAACGGTAAGATCACAACACACAAAGGCAGCAACAGCCATGAACAGCAGCACGCAGTCCAGAGCTTTAGTGGTTGACCTTTTCAGCACTTCTGCAAGCCACAAAACACGCTGTGTGAGACAAAGCTCATTCTTTGGAGGGGAATGTCGCTTCCAAAATTTGACGTCTAATTGGGGGATGGAGAGCTTTTTTCTCCCGCCTTTAGAGAACGCTAACTTGCATTCATTAACCTGACTTTGTTTTGGTTTGTATTTCTTCCTTAAAATATATGTTAGAGTAATTAGACCTGTTTCTGTTTTGGACAGTTTTGACTCTTAATCCTTGCAGTAATATTAAAATTGTACTCTTAGGTCTTAATGCGGACAAATCTGGCAATACCACTGAAAAGAATCTGATATGCCAAGGTAATCTGGAGGAGAACACCAAGAAGAAAGTCTAAAAATATAACCCAAACTACTGCCTGCTATAAACATCCGTATTTGTGCATATATTGTATTTGTGCACAAATGCGGCTGGTTGAAAACTTAGACCTGGACCCCAAAAACCAGCTCCCACTGACCATGAAAACCATCAGTTAGTTGAATCTAAAGTCTGGTATGCCCAAATGACCAAATACACTGATACATACATTATGTCTTAACATACACCGTGTAATAGCACGCAATAATAAAGCTTATTTCCAGCAGATTTCTTAACAAAGTCCAGAAAAAAAGGACGATTGCAGCAGATAAAAACAAGAGCAAATAAAAACAATCTACCATGAAACACTGTGGGATGAATTAAAGTTAAATGAAAATGTAAAATGGTGAGAGTGCAATGAAAAAAACCCAACAACATATTAAATATTCATAAACATTTCCTATAAAAGAATGTTTTAAGAAGAGATTTAAAAGCTAATGATGTAGCCTGTCTGATCTCAGTAGGCAGTGTGTTCCACAATGCATAGCAGCAAAGGCCTGGTCTCTTTTGGTCAATAGCCAAAATGTATGAATACTCATCCTCTGAGGGAAACTCAGCATATAGGAAGTCAATGGCAATTCAGGTGATCTAAAGTGATCATTAGAATTTGAAAACCAACATCGAAACATGGAATACAATGTGCTGCTCGTGTAAGTTGGTTAGCACAGGGGTGTTGTGGTCATATACCTGACACAATGACCTCTGGTTCATTATCATTAGATTTTAGAAAGTTTTGGGACATTTAATTCCAAACTCAAACAAAAACCCTGATTATTATCCTTTAACTTTAAGTAGTGAAACAAAGGTCTTATTTTGTGTTTTAGTTCTTTACTTACCTCAGTGGACAGCTTGATAGAGCAATTTTAGCTGTGATGCTAATGCTGCAAACAGAAACTTGCTATGTTTCAAAGACTAAAACAGTGGTTCTGGGATAAACCTGGAAGCTGCATCACCACGTTGATATCTCAATGTCTTTTATGTCTGCTCTGGAAACTCAAAAACAAATCATCAGTTTTTCATCCATGTTTTAGTTCAAGCAGTGGTCAGCAGCAACTGGCTGTACCCACACAGGTCAGAGCAGGTCACCTGGTAGCTAACCAGAGCTGGGAGGTATAGGCCTCAACACCAAACTCTCAGTGATGGCTTCAAGTTTCTAGGACCTGACCTTGCTTAATACTCCACTGATTTCTCATCTCAGCATGTGTTCCCAGGTGCGAGGGGTGCTGGGGGTTTAAGAAGTGAAATAGGACTTGTATTGTCTCTACAGCAAGCCGTGTGGAAACAAATAAATGTCCTTGTATGATCTGACTTAACTTAAATCAGTTTTGGTTGAAAACTACTAATTTGAAAATGGCAAAATGCTATTGTCTATGTGTAGTTAGAAAGAAATAAGATAAGTTCAGACATCCGTAGATAATGTTGCACAGAGCATAGTGGAAAACAGGGTTTCTTCTGATCTTTGGTACATTCAATGCCTTGAAGGACAAGGTGTCAGCGGGAGCTACTGTCATCAGTGTTAATGATGAGATGGACTTCTATTATCACCTCTGTCACCTGGAGTAATTGCCATCCATTTACCAACCGCAATTGATATATGATTGCAAAATTACATTTCAAAAGGTCTATTGTTATTTGCATGTGTTTCGCCAATAAAGACTGGTTGTGCCATGTAAAAGGCATCAAAGTTATATGAAAAGGTGCATCTTTGTATGTTATATATAACTTTAATACCATTGACATGATTCAGGAGTTCAAGATGGCCACCAACCCAAACCCATGGACCATAAATTCATCATGGTGAACTAAAGAAGTCTTGACTAAAACCATGCAGGTACCTGCCTATTTAGAGAGCAGGTACCATTAATGACAGCTACAAGTAGTAGTAATGATCCTGACTTATCCTTAAAGGTTTGTGAAACATAGGCGGGTATATGGCAGAGACTCAGTTGAAGTTTTATTCTAGGCAAACAATGTCTCTGTTTAGGCTACATAATGTATATGTCTTCCTCACAGTCATATGTTAAGCTAATTAAAGAATAAAGAAGTGTTTGATAATCAACTCATACAACAACTTTACCCTTCACATGCTGCAGCCCCTTATAGTGAGGGAAATTATTCTGCTATTTCTCTTCTGACTGTTGACTTAATTGGCTATGTTATAAATAGCAAACAGAGCCATGCCCATACACTGACTGTCTCTTGAATGCATAGCTCCATGAGGGTCTGCTATCTTGGCCATCACAGCACTCTCAGTAAAGTGCTACCGTTAGGAGCTCATTTCCACTGTGGATATGCAGGAAACCACACCCGGCTAATGAGCAAATGCTCTCATTCATTCAAGGACAAACAAACACACAATCAGCAGGGAACGTAGCTCACTGAAGTGTGCTGCGCATCCAGGTGTATCCATTGATCCCTGCTGAGGGTTTCAGTGGGAGAATATTTCAGAGCAGATGTTCTTTTAGCTTTTTAGAAATTAGTCAAAAAGCATTGATTTAAAATGTGCTCCTTGTTCTCTTGCATTGTTCTAGGGAAGCTGGCTAATGCTGATTGGGGATGCAAGACTAACTTTCTGTACTTTGCTTTTAAAAGGGATCTACAACACAATGTTACCACAGCTTCTCCAAAGAACAATCAAACGAACAGTCATGCCAAGGGATTTCTTGAGATGTTCATTCTTTTATGGGTGAGCTGCTTTCTATTCTCTAATCGTATCCCAAAAGGGAAACCGGAAAGTGGCCTATTCATTTCCCTTGTATTCTAAATGAACTCTTATTATTTCCTTCAATTCTCTTGTATGCAACATCTCCCTCTAACCTCTCTAACTTTAATGCTGGATCATTTATTACAGTGATCACAGCAGGAGATCACCTTCTATTTCATTATACCTCCCGCATACCATCTCTTCTATACTGCCTGGCCTGCTGATATTAAAGGTGTTGCTTCCTTACATTTATGATAAAATAGAACTGCTAGTACAGATGATGATCAGGTGATAAGTTTGGACCTTACAACTAGGTGAAGGAACTGGTAGGTAGATTTCTCTGGCAGTGATTTCTGATAGTTAGGTAAAACAAAGTGGAGGATTTAAGATAGAGCCAAATCTCAGGAGTTGGTGGAGACCAAAACAGAGTTTGCTGACTCTTAAAGAACACATCAAATTGGTGTGACATACTTAGCCTTGCCCCAAAGGGCCCAGAAAACAAAACATTGTTGATTAATCATAAAATACTCAAACAAGCACTAACATCAAGGTGAAAAGGCGAAAACAACCATGTTTGTGAGTCTCAGTGGTCTTGGGATGTTTTCAGAAAAAAGGCAAAGCAATTTTTTGAATCATTGCTGATTTTGACCCCTGGACAGTTTGATTTGTGCCAGTTCACCCCCAAAAGCAGTGTTCAACATGTACAACCACATTCGCTGAGAGCTAACCAAATTTAGCGGGAGTACAAACGCATACACGGTCAATAAGATGTTTTCATTGATGACATTTTGGCATGTCACAGAAGGAGAAACATAAGTCAGTTTATGTTATTATGGAAAACCAATACTATTTGCAAGTCTGTTTGCTTATTGCATACACTCATAAAGCAGAAACTTGTCTATAGACTAGACTATGACAACTATATTCTGATTATGTTAATACAAATATACATTTTAGATTACATAGGCATAATGAAATGATCAGATTTCATTTGCATAATTACACACCCCATTGAATCACCTCACACTTATTATGGTTCTGTCGGCACTTAGTGCTGTGCAAAACAGGCATGAGCTGACCTGAGAAATATATATCAAGGTTTTTCTTTTTAGGCAGAGAGCATTGTTCCTCAGAATTCTCTCTGAACAGTTGGATGTTTCTACACATTTTCCTCATACTGAGTATTTAAGAAAATGTAAATTTATGAAAATGTATGCAAGAAAGGGCCTAAAGTTCTTGTGCACACTCGCATTCTTTACAGTGGTTAGAGTTTTAAATGGTTTATAAGCCCTTGGCCTGCAGTCTCACATGTTTTTATATGAGAGGATCGATAATGGCAAGAGTAGGTAGATGAGCAGAGAAACTGCCAAAGGCATCCAACAGTGCTCACAGATCTGGTGATAACCATCACACATGCATCAGAATGCTGTTCATCAACTTCAGCGCAGCATTTGACACCATCATCTTCTTTAAACTGACCACCAATCTCAGTGACCTGAGCATCAACGCCTCCCCTCTGCAACTCGTGGATACTGGACCTCCTGGATAACCCACCTTTATTAACCCTCACCCTGAAAACCAGTGTCCTACAAAGCGGTGTCCCAAGTCCTCCCCTGTACTACAACGTACATTGTAGTAATACCATTATCAGACTCATTGGTTCCACAATAAGGACTATGAGTTGAAAACTATGCAGGGAGTGGTCCAACCCCTGGTGGTCTGTGTCTGGACTGACACCAACCTGGCAGTCAACACAAAGAAGACCAAGTATCCTATTACTTGGACCTCAGGATGACCAAAGGTGACAGTGGGACAGAGATTGAGCCTGTTGTCACTGCTAAGTCTTTGTTGGGGGACACTCATCACCATGCCATAGACTGTTTGGCGAAACCTAAAAATGAACTTTGAACCATATATTTTAACAATGAGAAAGGGACAAAAAACTCAGGGACTTAAGACTTGGTCAGTACATGTAGATCCTTGACTGGGTCAACTGAAAAGGTTACAGAAGGATGTTCTTCAGGAGCTAATAAATGAGTACTGTTTTTCATCGAACTGAAGCACAGTTGAGTACTTGAACCCCTGGCAAGTGTCACTGACATGCAAACCTTCTTGTGATGCTCACTCACTATAACGTCAACCTCCTTATTATCCACCAATCAAGTATGTATCAAATTGATTACAGTACGATGTCAAGACCTCATGATGATACAGACCGTAGCGGGATGGGAGGAAGATCACGGAGAGCTGTGCAAGAAAGAAAGACAGAGGACAGGAAGGCATCGACTGAACAGACTCAGAGATAATTCTATTGTATTCGGCGAGATTCAAAGCAGATGTCTTGGTTCAGCCAGGGAATGGCTAATAGGAAAATCTAATTCAAATCCTCCACAGATTACATTATAAATTCACTCCAGGCTATAAAAAAGAACCTTTCAATTCGCAGAGTGTGTCAGACAATGGAGATAATGTCCGGATGAGCCAAAGCATTTCCCAGAAATGCTAAAATGATAAAAAAAAGCACGCTAGCTTATTCTAATGAATATTGGTTCATCAACTTGAATTATAAGCAACAACAATGATGTTATTTCATATTTACTCTGCAATTACACAAGAATACAAAGCTTGGTAAAAATGATTTTGAGACTAACCAGTTGACTTTATGTAGTAAAAAAGTATCACATCCTCTCTCTCTCACACACACACACACACACACACACACACACAGAAACACACAGAACGTAAACAGAGGGATGGTTCAATAGCTATTGAATGGATACGCTCTGGCTATTGTCCAAATCCGTCTGCAGGGTGAGGGAATAAAAGGAGGCATTAATTGCTTTTGATCGCATTGAAGGTCATCTCATATGGACAGGATGGCTATCTCCCTGTAGGAGGATAACTCAGATTCTCTATGAAAGGTAACGGTTCCTGACTAAATTACGCTCTCAACAGGAGAATGTATTTTAGTCAGAGGTGTTCTTCGAGGCAGCAAGGCCACTAGTCCTGTGCCTGCCGGCACAGACTCCGAAACTGGAGAATTATATCAAATCTGTTTTTCTGGATTCAAACCATTAACTACAACCCATGTCAGCTAAATGATGTGTGAAGTGACTTACTGTAGCATTTTCAGCTCACTGTTTTGGCTAACTGACCAACAGATTTATTGTTTTGGTTCGTCTCAGCTGTGCCCTGCAAATGTAGACCACCTGGCAGTCAGATAGATGACACTGTGACTGGCTAATGAACATTTAAGACCATTTAGCACGAAGAGCCAGAGATGAACTTTAGCTCACCTCTGCCGGACGTATTAAGTGATCAGCAGCACAGTTCGTCACACGGATAAGCTCATCCCATTTCTACCCCCTTTAATAAAAAAGGCAAGATAAATATTGCTGCTTTAAAGTTTTGCAAAACAATGTTGTGTCTTTATAACCAGAAAATGTATTTTTATTGGATATTTTTTTGGTTTCACACAATATGAAAATCAATTCTTTGGCTCTTGAAACTTATGCAGTCTATCACAGTAAAGAAACAAGTCAAAACTGCATTAATTTTTATTTGGCTCCTTATAATTATGCAGAGCAGGGCTGACTTTTCGTATCATTCCAATTTAATGTAACACAAAAATTAATTGATGCAATGTTCACCGTTATGGTTATACAAAGTCTAACCAGGCTGTGCAACTAAAGCAGCACATTACAAGTAAAGTAGCTGCAGCAGCTAGTGGACTGTTTACTGCTTAAAGCTTTTAAACACATGCATGCATCTGTCAGTGTCAGCCAACTGATTCACACACAGTGCAGAAATGAGAGGAAACTGATGTCTGGAAAAAACATTTAAAACTGCACAGAAGTGTGTTTTTGCGGCTAAGGAGACAACATGTTCAGTGTGTACATTCCTTTAACTGCTGATATCCATTTTCTCGACTTCTAAGGAAGAAAGTGAAAGCTAAGATTCTCCCTTAGCAGCAGCAATCATCCTGAGGGATATGGTGATGTCTGTAATTTGTCTGTAAAGTAAATGATTAGAGCTAAAGCTCTGTCGGAGGTCAGAGAAGGTCAGAAAAGACTATTTGTCTACCAGCTTATCTTTTCAGACTCCAGTGGAGACTCAAAGTCCTCCTTCGGTCTTAACTTTTACTGGTGTCATTGATGTACAGTGGGTTGAGGTCCCTCTATACTTTATTCTGTCTTTGCCTGTACAGTTTGCATAAAAACTCCAGGCTGCGATGTCATAGCATCTGTTTTGCGAGTGGACGCTAATCTTTGATAGAGTGCAACAGATTTCTCCCGTTTGTCATTTGCTGTTTATTTGCCCTTTAATAATTTAATGGTCCATTGCTGACCAGGCGCATTAATGTGGTACACAGCACTTTACTGTAATACTAACCCAGGAACCGAAGAGGAGGATGGCACATAACAGCCGTGTGTAGGTATGGTCAAATGTATTGACTGTCTTTCTCAGTGAGGAATCGCATGCTCAATGATATTGGCTCTGCGAAGTGTGTTGGGTTGCTGCACGGTGAAACATGTGGGGCTGATATCTTTATGAGGAGGAGCTAGCAGATCAATCGGCTTGCAGTCTTATGGTCCGCTATAAATCACATCTAAAGTGGTTCTAGGAAGAAAGGGCAAACAGCAGAACAGGCAGAGTCACACAGCTGAAACAAGCGAGGACTTGATTCAGCCAAGTCTTGAGCGGCTTTTGATTTGCTGTATTCTAAGAATACTTAATCTGCCAAATGCAATAACCCAGAACTTTAGGAAATAACCCCATGACATTTGAGATCATTGTCTGCATAAAAGTTCATTTAAGGTTTCAAACGCAGGGTTTACATCATCCACTAAAGGCCAGCAAGTACACTGTGAGGAAAGCTAGCTCTGACAGAAGGTCCCCCCATCTCTGCAGAGTTACAATGGGTTTGTAATGCACTAATCCCATTAACATGCACCAATCATTGGACATTGTTGCTATAGGTTGGATCTGAGTTTTTTTGACATGAACAGTGGATCAAATACATCTTTCACTTCATTGTTTTAGTGCATCAGTTCAGTCCGACCGCTCTCGCCAGCCTGCTGTTTGCTGGCAAAAAGCAGCAGTTTTTAGTGAAAAGCTCCAATCAAACCACTTTATGCTGCCAGACATATTAGATGTATAAAATGATGATGTGTCACCGTTTTGTTTACCAATTATAAAAAGCCCCCCCCCAAAACATAAATAAATCCATTAATGCAGGTTGAGGGGACGTTGAGTAGCATCTGCTAATATTATCAACCTGCTGCATCATGAGTCTAGAATCAACAGTACCATGAATGTCTTTCCACTTAACAGTTGACTGATCGTGCATGTTATTCTGCTGGAGAATGGAAAGCTGGATCAGGAGTGGTCAAACCTACATGATAAAATACTTATTACTTTAATAGCAGGTGACATGTAGAGCTATTTTGCACTCTGTGGCTGTATTGACATATATAATTCAAACTAATCCACTAAAAAAGCCAATACTTTTCTTTAAAATCCAAGCTCTTACAGTAGAGAAATGCTTTGTTCTAAAAATGACTGCAGTTTCAAAGCTGCATGGTCGCCATGAAGATCAAACTACATTATCGCAAACAGCTGCAGGCATTTTTATCTGTTTTACACCGAAAAAGAGAGAAAACAAGAAAGAGTGGTAAGAGCTTCATTAAAAGCTTCATCCTGCTCTATTTCTGTATGCCTGTTTTCATGGTCATGTCAAGGTGCACAACGACACAACCGGTGCCGGGAAGGGTCTCTTAAGCTGTTACAAGTCCACAAAAAAGAAGAAGCTCTGTCTATGTCTCTCTTCGGTTCATCTGAGTTCCTGCGAGAAGCTGCCCTGCCAAGTTATGTTTAATAGAAGACAGCATAGTCTGCCTGTTGGACACGAGTACATCCCTGTCTCTCTAATGCAGCCTTTCAAAATTTAAGCAACGCAGATGCTGTTGTGAGGAATCGTAAATATTCTGAGGTCTGTCTGTGTCTCATCAAAGTTATATAACTCTCTAACAGACTACTGTAACTTATGTAGTGGCTTTTATTTCGCCATCCTCAAATATTTAAACCACGATGAGAATGAAGTGCTTTTTTTCCGTAAGAGTTAAACCTGTAAAACCCACTGTTTGTTTGTAGTGCAGTATCTGTTGAGAGAAGCCACTGCTGCTGCTAAAGCTAACTACCCTGTTCTTTCTCTGTTTGCTCTGAGTAAACGCTGCTTTTCTAAATGAATTTTCATTGCAATACAATAAACAAACGCTACCAATACAGCAGAAATTTAATTAAGAGCTACCAGACACCAGCAGAAGAACAGAGCTTAACCTTCTCTGTCACCTGAGGGAACGTATTGTTTTATATGAACTGGTCTAAATATTAAATATATTAAATATGGCTGTGCTTGTTTCAAATGTCAAGAGATGGGTGTTTATATTGAGAAAAGGAACTTTAAAAAGAAGAACTCCACTCATTTTATTATTATTAACCATCTTAACCATTACACCAACCACAACATAAATATAACATAAAAACATCACCCACAGTGGTCGTTAACCCATCCTTTTACAAGATATATGTGCGATGTGCAATCAAGAAATTACATGGTTGATTGTGCTGTTCCTGAATGCAGCATGGCCTGGTTACAGGAATTCAGCAGCTGCAAGCTTGATGCAATAGCTGTGAGTCAGTATACAAAGTCATGTCGCAAATAGCCATGACTATAGGTGCATGCCATCGTGTGACCGTTTGCAAGGGTGCGTCTGCGATCCTACCATGTCACCATTAATGTCAAACTTTAGCAGCGAGCAAACATAAAAATCTGGGTCTAAGATCATCACCTGCCACTAGCCAGAGACAAAACAGCAGTGGAAAAGCCTCTGGTGTCAAAGCCTGGTGCATCATGCAAGGATACCGGTTTGTTTTAATGGGGATTCGCACAATGAATTCATCCCTGGTGTCAGACTGTCATCAAAGAGTTCTACTGCTCCTGCAACCTTAGATTCTCTATCATGGCACAGCAGGAGTGCACGGCGCACTGAAAACACAGTGCAGCAACAAAATTTCTTTGGCTGCAGCTAAAAACTCTTCACAGCTTTACAATTACAAATTCCAGCTTTACAGTGTTACATAACGGGTCTTCCAGGGAATGATCCAAGCATGGCAGGAGTGCTGGGTGTGGTGTAACGTTGCACACGGTGACTATTTAGAAGTGGAAGGCAGCCAAACTTAATCTGCTTGCTACAGAAGCAATCCCATAATGTTTTTAAAGCACCTCATTCAACATTTGTTCTGCTCTTTCAGACAACTTGCAAGCCAATCTGAGATTAGTTGGACATGGCATCCTGTCTGTCACTACACCGCTTCGATAAGCTGCTGTGACTCCCATTTCCATCCTTCTCCACAGCTCAGCTTTTCCCATCAATGCTTTTTTGTAAATGCGACTTTGTTAATGGCTTTCAGGTTGAATACGTACCCTCCTTGGGTAGACAGGTTGAGGCTATTGAGCAAGCTGTGAGCATGTCCACCAGGTTTTCCCACCAGACAATTTCAACAACCACTTAGAGTCAGAAAAAAGTACTGCAACATCTGGTTTCATCGCCTTCATAAAAGCTTGGATCTCATGGGTAGCTTCCTCCCTGGACAGCCACTGCCTTTAATACATCATAACCTGCACACATCCTCTGCAAAGACGTCCAAACCAACATGACTTTAACGGTCTTGACTTTACAAAATTCCCTGTGTTAATAAGTGTGTTCAAAACAGAATAAAGCTCTGACTCCAGACCTCTGGACACAAGTGTTTGTTTGAAGCAGCATACAGTGCATCTTCAACCTGCTTGGAATAAATATTATAAACTCTGGTCCTTTCGGTGTGTCATTGCTGCCTAAAGTAATTTCTTTTCCCATGAATATACAGCATAACACTGAGGAGTTGGGAGCTCAAGCTGATCTCCATCACTCTAAACTTATTAAGTGCAGCAAATAAATAAAATTCTTAGGAGATGGGGTTATTGGGGCGTCTGCATTCATTAACCATATTTGCAGCAATCTGTGCTTTGTGCCTTCTCCTACTTTACAAAGATGCAAAACCTTATTACACCTTTAAGATCTTTACTTTCTGTCTTCCATAGCTACATTTTTAACTTGTGCTAATATAGAATGGACTGGTCTGTGACGTCATTTATTATACACATTTTTCCTGCTACAGCATTTTGTTGGTGTTGCAAAACCTTGAGCCCTTTTACTACCAGTGCTAACTCGGAGAACAGTGTGTTTACAGCCCTTTTGCCAAGGTTGAATTGTTACTCTTTTATTTTAGTGTGCATTTTCAACTATAAAAACACATGAAAGTGACTCATATTGTTAATAGAAGTGTGTTTACATGACCGTGGCCTTACAACAAATTATCTTTTTTAAAAAAATTTCAGATTTGTTTAATGTTTTTTTTATTTTATGCTCAGGAATTTGTTGGCTGGACTCATTTTAAAGTTTTTTTCATGTTTGGTCTGAGTCTGGTAAAAGCTCAGGACTGATGGATGCTTAGAAAAGGTCCACGGGTCCTCTCAGCCTACTCAATCTCCATTGTAAAAAACAAATTAACTTTTTCCCTCACATCTCCTCCCTCCTATCTCACATCCTGCTGTCAAATGCCAAGGCCTTCAAAGACTCACTTGTTTGTTCACAAAATGCCTCGACTCCTGCCCTCCTCTTAATACTACCTCACTGTTCTCCGCTTCAATCCTTTCTCCTCCCTCCTTTCCCCAGCGGCTGTCTCCTCTTCCTGTTTTCTCCTCTCCCTTTAACCAGCTCAATATTCTCAATATTCAGGATAGGGTAGGATTAGCAGTTAAATGATGAAAATCAGCAAACAGATAATCAAATGCAGAAGAACATGCTGAGAAATCAATAGTCTGTCCACCCACAGTGAGCCATGGAAGCACTGGCACATTTTCAAACCCGTCCATATCATTAAATTGATCTGATTGAGAGACGTTATAAAGAGCCTGACAATAAGGGTGTTTGAGACTACAGTGCTGCACATTTCAGTTCAGTTAGTATGCAGGGTGGACGGAATGTAGTGCCCAAAATGTGTTACACTGAGTTTCTTAATGGGAGATATTACAAAGCAAACACACACAAAGAGCAAGGAGACAGCTAACTCTGTTTACCTTCACTGTCTGTGTCAATGTTTGTGTGTTCAGTATGTGGAAGAGGGACTGTTTTCAATCTATTTAGACTGTGCAGAGAGGTAGTCATTTCTGTATCTGTTCAACTTCTCATTCACTGAAGTGTTTTTGCTTTTCACGCAGTGACAAAGTGACAAAGCCCTAATAAACCCACTGTACACTACTCTCTCAGCAGCAAACAGCAGACAGACAAAGTTAGTCCCTAATTTCCGAAGATACAAGATGTCCCAGATATTTTGCTATCATGCCACAGTGTTCAGGGCATCTTCCAGCTTTGGGTTGGTGAAGACCAAAGCAGAGCTTAAAGGAGAGTGAATACTGGGCTTGAGGCACTCAGAAACATGACTCCGGGTGAATACTAATATATACCCATGTCTGCTTGATGTGTAAGTATGTAACTGTTTGCTAACCTCCTCCATCACAGAGTGAACCAACAGAGTGGCAATATGCAAATTAATTGTTTTCTGCTTTTCTGCTGCCCAACTCTGGTTCTGCTTGCAAAAACTCAGCGTCCATTACTTCAGTCACTCCTTCAGAACTGTAGTTGCCACCTTGGCCTCCTGCTATGGGGACGGAATGAACACCTGATAGTCATTCTTCAGGTCTTTAAGATCTCAAAGATCTCAGATCCACAAAATCTTTTCTCAAGTAACTAGAGGCATCGGAGGGGAGATTCCAAACGCAGCATCTAAAGACTAGAACATGCTCACAATCAATCAGTAAACAATTTAAACATATCTTGTTGTTGCTGTAGTCCTGGCAAGTGAATCAAGTGAATTGTGGTACTGGCAATTGAATTGAAAGCATCAACAAAGTCTTAGGAGCAGGACCCCATCTCAGTGGTTCCACTTCTGAAATTCCCATAAATACAATCTTTAACCTCTCTCCTCTTTCATTCTTGTATTCTGCTACTTCATCCTATTTCTTGCTCTCCTTCCTATTATTATCCCTCGGGTCCTAAAGGGGTCCATGCCAGGTTGCTATGGTGGATTTCTGGCCAAACCTCCCTCATAACACAGCAGAATCTGAAGACCAAGAGGCATCACGAAATCTCCAACTTGTCAATAAATCATTTAAATGTGTCTTGCTAATGATTTGGTCTGTTCTAGTAAATTGGCTTTGCATCCTACTCGCCAGTAAAACCCTGACAAGCAGGAGAGAGCGACAGGTACTACAAGTGTCTGCCTGCGATGAAATGGGTGAATCAGTTTAATGTCGTATTGGATCTCTCGCTCACCACATATCCAGGTATCAGCCTTGGCCATATGGACACAAAACAACAGGGACTCAGTGAAAGAATACTGTGCCATTGCTTCACCACCAACAAATACATGATACTGACCATATAACACAAATCTGTATATTTCAGGCTCTTTCCAGAACAGCAAACACATTCATGTACTGAAAGTCAGAACTGCCATTGCAGAGTGAAAATCATAGCGATTAGCCCTTTAACCTCAGTTAGAAAGTCAGATGTTTATGCTGCTTTCTGTAACGTTTAAGTAAAGCGGGACCGGTGTGGAGGCTGAACAGACACCCTCTGTTCCTCTGAGCCAGCTGGGCTGGCTCCGAGCCTGGCTCAGTCCTCTCAAATAATGCTAAATCAAACTCACCCACATTCAAAAGACACACAGACACACCCCAGGGTGACACACACACACACACACACACAGAAGCACCGATATGTGCGTGTCCACACTGATATGCTAAAGACTGCCAGTCACACAAATTGTAAATGAACAAATAAACATGCACGTGTCCAAAGATGCAAACAAACATGGGAACAGAGGCACCCCCACACACTCCCACACACACACACACACAAATCAAATTTCTGAAAAGAAGTGGGTTTTAAACCAACAGCTCTGTATCATCATGCGCAGCGCTTGGTTTTTTATGATGATGTACTTATATTTTGGACTTGCTGACCACAAAAGCTGACAGGATTACCTCATCTGGCTCATAAAAAATCAGTGGAAGAGAAATTTGCATTGTATGTTATGCCTGGCCAATCTCATTTACAGTGTCAGTACGTGTGCATGCTGGCTGTGGAATAATACATCTTTATGCTGAGCTATTTAGCATTGAAGAAACTCCACACGACCCCTGTTTGTTTGCAAAGGATCAAAGGTTGAGTGGCATCACATGGGAGCAGTTTCTAAACTGGCTGCACTCTCACTGCCTCTTTATGCTGACATGTCAGCTTCGACAACATCATTTGTACACTTTTAACATCATCAATTGATCATTGGAAATACAACATTTCCTTCAAACTGTAAAAGAAAAGAAAAAAGAAAATGAAAATGCATTCATGGCTAAAAAAAGAATGACGCCTCCTCTGATGAAGCTTTTGTCATGTCATAGTTCACCGCTGTTTTCATTGCCAGACAATTGGATTCAATCCAGTTCGGGCCAAGGATGTAGGTTTGCTTTCATAAAGGTGTGTGCGTGTGCGCGCCTTTGTGTGTCTGTTGGTATACATATTTTATTTATTGTTGTTTTCCTCACTTCACTGTACTTTGTATTGTCTAGCAAATAAATATTTTTCAACTTACTATTATATTTTTATAATAAAGATAGTATACACAAATATCAGCTGTATTACAATGCAAACATCTCTATTGATAAAGAAAATTATGTCACATAAAATATGCCTCCCAAAAAATCAAAATTACTATTCCCATGGATATCTTTTACTGCTTAACTGAATAGTGTCCAGGGCCCAAAACATCCGCAAATCACCCCCGATGCAGCTCAATGCTCTGAGTACATGGTAATAACACAGGGAGACTCAGATGAGCGTTTTGATATTTTGATCAACTCAGAACTAAGTGACTGAACCAAACACAACACCCCCGGGTCGGGCCAAGTGATGACTCGATGCGCTGTGCTGCTGATGCATTGGTGTTGGGATGTCGGTGGTTCATCTGACAACTCAAGCATCTGGAACATTATGAGACTCCACAAACCCATTTGCTTATCCTAACTGATTCTGTTTTTTTTTTTTAAAGAAACAACCATTTATATGGTTGATGTGGTTGTCAAGGCAACTGCGGTTTGGAGCAGATCTCACCTCTGACCCTCATTTGACCTGTATGAGCCTGAGATGAGTCTTACATCAGTGTATTTATGTGGCAGTGTCAGCTATATTCCCAAGCCACTCTGTGTACTGCATTTGATCTAAGCACAGTGTTTGACCTCTGTGCTCTCAGCATTACATCAGCTGTGTGAGCTGGAAGATGCCCTGAACACTGTGATGTGATAGGCCATGTAATATAAATCACCTCGATCATCTGCATCACACCAAAGCTGTCTATGCAGAGGACCCTGAAGATATAAATCAGATAGTTCCTGCAGGTTCTTGATTGAACAAAAACCTTTTTTGTCGTCATTTGACTGTGTATCTTTTTTCCATATATGTTTATATTGAATTTGTGTTTTTATTTCAAGTCAGATTTTTCTGTAAATCAGCCAATACAGCCATTTTTTTCATAACAGCACTAATTTCAAATGACAACTTGAAAACAGTCTAAAAGTTGTTTCTCATCATGGTGATTTGCTGAGCTAGTGGTGAGTACCAGCTCATCATTTAGCTGTCCAATATTAACATTAAATACACAAAGTTACTGAGTAGCTAGTGAACATGGTAGAAGCATTTAGCAGCTAAAGAAGTTGGTAAAGACCAAAAACATCGCCAGGGAAGCGTAAATACTGGACTTATATTCACCAGGTGGCCAGAAATATGACTCCATCTAAATGACAATGTGTGGATCTGCTGGAGGTGTAAATAAGGGACTGTTTGCTGCGAGTTCGCAACTCAAAAGGGGTTGGTCGTCAGTGTTCCCGAATTTCTGCCGTCCCCATGTGGCTAAAGTAATTGGTTGTTGTGGGTTTTAAAAAATGTGTGAACTAAATGACAAATGCAGTGGGTTGCAAGAAATACTGTCTTATCCATCTGAGGGAAAACATTTTAAAACAAATTCACATGCTGGGCCTTTCTATCTGTTCCTGCTTTTACAGGGGATAAGAGGAGCGCTTGTGATTGGTCATTACTAATATTCTTTTTGTTTGGTCCTTCTTATAATGCACTAAGCCCTCTTTGACGTTGTGCCAGCTTTGCACTATCGCCTGTGGTCACCAAAATTGCAAAAATGTCCTGGTCACGCCAATTTGTGTTCCCATTTCACTGGCAATTGTGTGTGCGTGCTACTTCAGGAAAATAGAGCTGCTCATAATGGCATGGTGAGAGTCACGTCTTCAGTGAGTGCTCATGTCAGATCTTCTGTTGTTGCAACATGGTCGGTACGTTGCTGTATTGAGAACAGATCTGGTCAGTTAGTCAAAAACATTGATAATGATGGGTTTACATGATGCAAATAGCAGTTTCTTACGTGTTATTCATGTATATTGCAATCTGTGACACATTGTACACGCACTGTAGTTGCGTATTTGTGGACTAGCATGATCTTCTCAGGCTGATATAACTTGCACAGTTTATATACAAATAGTTTAAATCCTGACTTTAATTTCAGTGTATTTAGCTCATTTTACCTTTTTTTTTCTCTTACAGCGAACACACACACAGCTTTTATGTCATGACTGCACTAATATTGTGCAGAAAACAGCTTTTTAAATATTTTAAAGATGGATGCAGCCACCTGGGCTTAGTGGAGCAATCTGAAACCACAAACTTAATTGGCTAACAGCAGCAACTATTAGCCAGCAGCTAATATTTTCACCTCCAGCAAATTCAGACTAACTTTAACATTTACTGTTGCAATGTGGCACACAGAGGAACAGGGACACTCAAGGAGATGAGATAGGAGGAGCACAGTTAGATAGTCACACAGTTTATTGTTGGGGTTCATGCTTACGGTTGGTTGAGGCAGGTCAAAACCAGGTAAGCAGTCTAAAAGCTCAGCAAACAAATCCAAAAGGTGCAGGCAGAGACAAAGTCCAGGAAACAGGCAAGCATCCACAAACCCAGTCATACGAGGGAAAACAAGTAAAAACACTCAGAAACATTCAGAAGGTAGGAAACCAATGGAGAACAAAGGAAGTGACACAACATGTATAGACTGGGGAGTGCAGGCAAACAGGACACAGGTGAAACCAATGCACTAATTAAACACAGGAAACAAGTACATGTTGACACACGAGGGAAAAACCTTTCAAAATAAAACAGGAAATAACCAAAGGCACAGAAAGCTCAAACACAGAAAACAAAAGCACCTATAAAAACTCAAAACCACAACAGTCTGGTGCTCTCCTCATGTGTCGTCTTTCAGCTCTGTTTTGGTCTCACCTGGGTCTTGAGAAAAAGGGTTTGTTGTTAGCCGCTCCACTGTGTTAGCTACGATCAATACATTCATCTGCCACAGTGTGTTTCTAGGACTTTGTTGCTAAAGAAACAGCTGCTTCGGCTGAAGATAACACAGACACAAGATCCGGTAAAAGTAATTAAGTTTCACAGGATGAAAGAATCTCTCAAGCTCCGGTGGGTATGTCCCCAGATGTGAACTCACACTGCATATTACACAGTAATTTGATACATTTTAAATACATAAATATTGATTAATGCATCTTTAATTGGGTTTTAGAGGAAACAAGGTGGCACAATTGCACCTGGTCCGTACTCTTTCAGAAAACCCACAGCTTTAGGTGTGCAGTGTGACCCTCTTGCAGTCACTTGCCATCAGTTTGTTAATCACTCTTTTGTATATGCAGCTGAAATGCTGCAAACTGAGAAAGCAGGAGCTTCACAGTCAAGTTATTTTTATTGGGTCTATTTGTTGATACAGTGAAAGGTCCTCTCCTAATACTTCACACAGAAAAAGACTGAGGCAGGGAGGCCTTTATTAGCTCCTTCAGCGCAGCTCTAATGTGACATTTATCTGTCATTCTCTCCCTTCATTACCTCCATCAGTAAAGGTCAGGCTCGTGCATGTGGGTCCTCTCAGGTGTTTGGCCCCCTTACCCTGTTTAAACACCTGCTACCCTGGAGCACATGGGGATAGTACTTCATTACTCATGTTTACCGTGACGAAGGGAGTAGATCGGAGTTTACTCATTAGACAGAATGGACAGGGTGGAACACTGAGGGACTTCATGACATTTGCAGACAGAGGCACACAGAAGTCTCTACAGGCTTTTCCTCAGAAGACTTCTCTGTGAGGTGGGAAGGCTGCTGCTTGAATAGCAGGGTGATGGTGGAGGAGGTGGAGGAGAGGGGTGGGGTGGTGGTGGGGGGGAGAGTTGATGGAGGCAGAGCTTCCTCTCTGTCTCTCTGCATCCCGGTGCATTGAGAAATAATTGAGCGCAGTGAAAGCCGAGCATTCATTCAAGGACCTTGACTGGCGCTGCTGAAGCCTCGAGGCTCAGTAGTGAATCAGCATCGCGGAGCAGCGGACAGGACAGAGTGGAGGGGAGAAGAAAGATAGAAAGAGAAGAAAGAATAAAGGGGAAGGAAAAAGAAGAGGAGGAGAAGAGAGTGAGGCGCGCGCTGGATTGGAGCCGCTTTTTCATTGCTGATCAATAAAACCATGCAAAGGAGGATTTTTCTAACCCGATGAAAACTTCTCCCCGAGTCAAACCTTCAGCTTTCACTTAAAAATCGCTTAAACTCCGGTAAATTCGGATTTCGTCGGATTTGGCGGATGCGTCGAGCGCACCGGACCTATCCAGGGGTGTAGCCGTGGTGCTTTGCGCGTCTTTGCGCCGCAAGAAACTGTGAGTGAACGCGTGCGTGTGTTTGTGTGAGAGTGTGAGCGTGTGTGCGCGACAGAGCTGGTGGAGGATCAGCCGGAGTGGCCGACCAGTCAGAAGGATGCTGGAGGGCAATGCCTGCAGAAAGAGAGGATGAGATTTGTCGAAAGGCGCTGGAACTGCTCTCCGATCTGTGCTCCAAGGGAGAGGTGCAGGACGACAACTGCCTGGATTTCATTTACTACTTCAGGGACTTGGCCAGACCGCGGTACACAGACTCAGGTCAGGCTCCACGATCTTCTCTGAAAGTTCAGACTTGAGTTTTGTGATAGGATTAAGGAACTCCAGCTGTTTTAAAAAGAATGAAAATGCGGGTTTATGGTCAAATTCCTGGTTTGTTGTCATCATGAGCTGATCGTTATGAATTCCTATTTTTAGAAGAGCATTCAGCAGAGTGTTGTCTGCAGCAGACATATTTCCTTTCTGTACAGTTTACCTTACACTTCCAATAATTACAAGAAATGTTGAACTTACCAGAACAAATTCAAGCACTACATTTTAACAGTTACATTTTAACTTACATTTTAACTAACCCCTGATTCTGTTCTTTGTTCTTGCAATTTGTCCACTTTTAGGGTGTGGATGCATGTTAAGATACAATGATCTTTGTTCCTTTTGAGGTCACAGTGCAAAGAAGAGTTAAACCTGCTTTTCTGCAAATAGGAAAGTGTCATAAACACACACCACACAGTGTGGAACCACTGTGTTCCCAGTTCATTAAACGCGAGAAGAGTGTGATCTATGAACTTGTTGCTTGCATCCATTAGCACCAGCAGAATCTACAAAGCATCTCAGACCTAAACAGTACGTGTGTGTTTGTTTGCAAGTCCACCACGGCATCCATCCTCCTCCTCCAGGCAGACCGAGCCGGGTGAGTGTTTCTCTTTTCTCTGGCGGACAGAGAGAGAAGGAGCCCCACCCGATATTCCCCACAGCTCCAAGCACTTTGCAGACACGGGTCGAGCAAAACAAAGAAGACCAGTGATCTAATCCAGTTATTTCAGACTCCTGGCATGGAGTAGTTGGCTGAATTTCTTCAGTATCAGAAAATTAGAACCAATATTCTGACCAGTCAGGAGCAGTTTCCTGAAAAGAAACCAGTCTGAAAAAAAACGTTCTGGTACACTTTGAAACTTTAAAAAGGCCCCATCTGCACTATAAAAATTACATGACACTTTTAGACAGCAATATTTTATTGCAAAAATTCCCCAGAAACATTCGAGGAATATCGAAAGGGGTGGCACTTAGGGGTGGTCCCTGCAGAGCTAAAAATGAGTATGAATATTAGCTATTTTCTGCAGAGAGTAGAACACAAAACCACTCATATATTCTGCAATAATAAAATGTTCAGCGCAGTGTGTGCAAATGTGTATGCATGTTTCTTGGTGGTGTTAACAATATCACATGCATATACATACATACATACATACATACATATCAGAGCATGCATGCTTGGCAGTAAGTGTGTATGTGCATTCATTTCTCTCCTCCTCTGTGTGCATGCGTGTGTGTGCAAGTGTTTACATGTATGTTGGTTTTTGTTTGCGGCTGGGCCTCTGCCTTTAAACATGTTACAATCCATCATTAAACATGTATGATGAAGAGGAAGTTCAAGCTACCATAGTGGTTCCCCTGAGGATCAGTGACCCACTTCCTCTTGTGTTCAACTGCTCTAAATGCACACGCGCATGCACTACATGCACAAACACACACACGCATACACATGCACAGTTTGATCCACAACAAACAACTATCCCTCCAAGTGGAGAGAGGAGAGACGAGAGCCTGGATGCACTGTGATACCCGAAGTTTGGGGAGTTTCACAAAAGGCCCCATCCATCTGAGACATCCAAACAAAGGAGGAATCAATTTTTGTACTTGCACCAAAACAGGGACATAATAGGCCCACATGAGACCATGATGTGCACTTGTAGACCCACTGCAAATGCACGCAATAGTTGAACATTTAAGGTATAAATCAGTACCAGTCCATCCTGCATTAAATGTACAGTTGCAATCATTCCAGTGTACAGGGGGTGTAGCAGTAGGCCATTTGTAATTAATATGACCTACATACTTTTGGGGTCAATAATTAAAGAAATAAGCCTTGAATACATTTTACAAGTCACTTTGTCCAGAATGAGTTTTCAGTTTGAGTGCACATTTTGTTGAGCGCAGTTGCGTTTATAGCTAGAGGGAAGCCGGTAAGGGATCGTGTCCTTATTGCTGCTCTGGTAGTAGTTGCTGTTGGTCATGGCAACCGTGTTACACCCATTAAAACTGAGAGACATAAATAACCGTGAGTGATGCAGGACGGTGTCTTTTCAGTAATAACATTCCTATACTCAATATTATGAGTATAATGTGTTAATATCAAATGCAAGCAATTTTGAAGTAAACCTATGTAGCTGCTGGTATCTTTGTTCCTTGTGAGTGTTTGTGTGTGTGTCATCATGGCAAAATGTGGTCCTGTGGTGGGAACTGCCGCAGGCGTGGCTTCCAATCAGTGTTTTTGGTGTTTCTGTGTCTGTATGTCTATGTCTGACACCCCCACATTATGCCACTTGTGGAGAAGCTGCATCAAACCTTTGTGCTTACCAAATTGACTACAGCCTAATCTGGACATTATGAATATTGGCACCTGTTTTTGGTGCAGTGTGTTTGTCGGTTTGTGTGTAGCATGAAGGGGGATACAGCTGCATTTAAATGTAAAATCTGGATTTGCAATAACAGTATAGCTAAAGCTTGAACCTCAACTCTAACACTGCGAAGCTAGGCGCAGAACATAGTCAAAGGCAGAAGGCACAGCCTATTTACCAACCCGGTGGCACCGTCTCACCATGAATTACTTTTCCTAGCAAAATTATGCTATGTTGTGTTATACACTGATGTTTGGGAAGGATTTAGTTTGTGGTAGTTTGGGAGAATTTGATCTTTGAACATGAACTTTGGTGGTAGTTTTGAGTGGTGCTCCACGCCAGTGTTAGCATTTTTGCCTAGTTGTTGCAACCACTCTTACCCTGGGAAAAAAAACAGCGCTCCCAGCAGACTGGGGCAAGGCTTATCGTGTGAGTGCACTTCAAATGCTACACTTTAACCCACCAGAACCAATCCAACTGCTGAAGCTGCAGGAGAGAATCATGAAGAACGGGCCATGAATGGTCAACAGTGACAGATGAAGCCTCAACAACTTCTAGTTACATTCAACCTGGGATGTGCAAAAAATAGTATGTCAATGCATTGTCTTTATATTGGAAACTTTGAGACTTACTTCTGATTTGCAAAACAATGACTTGGTCCCACCTCTGGTAGTTTTTACTAAATGTAGAAAAATAGATCAAACCAACAACAGACAGAGCTCTCTAAAACTTAATTTAAAGCATTGCAGCTTTTATTTTCCCCAATTATGTGCCTGCTATAGTTTGGGAAAAATGTACTCCTTAGTACAAAAATGTACTGTACTTCTATTTTGAATGTGCAGCCTACTCCTCGGTGGACCTCCATGATGGCACCAGCTGTGGGTGCTGGATTGGTGACGCAATTGCAGAGTCTATTTCTTGGCCTCATTTGTAGCCTCACAAAAATGTAACTCTCCTGCTTTGGAGACGAACAGACTGAAAGCATAATATAATTTTTTTTATAAATAATGCATATATCTGTCAAATATGTATGTTTCCACACATGCTCGATTTAGGTCAGAGGAAATAGTTAATAAAAATTAGCTGCTAAACAATTCTTGACTCATGATTGTAATGTCACATAAAACTTCTGTTTGCCCCAGTGTTTCTCCAGGCTCTCTCAGTGCTCTCATGCTATATAGTTTAACTATTAGGATTAAATTGAAGTGAGCATGGAGCTGAATCCAAAAATGTTTGGCTACAAATATGTGAATGCTTTGTCTAATTGAAAAACATCTAAGCTTCTAAAGGCACAGTTTTAGTCATTATAATGATACGCAAAAGCAAAAAAAAAAAACATGGTGATTTCCACAAACTTTCCTCAGAACAAAGGTCTCCCTGGAGAAAAGAGTTGACGCTGGACAATTGAAGAACTCTTAAAGGCTAAATTCTCTGAAACTACTAGCTTGTAATTCACTTAGATGGGCTGCAATATTAAAAATATGGGCGTGCCTTATAAAGACATAGTAATGTGGAACTTGCTTGCTTGAAACAGCAGATGCTCTGTCAAATCCAAAGTAGTCAGCTAATTAAACAGGACGTCAATGTAGTGTCATTAAGTGTCACATATTACAAAAATGTATAAAATAAGTGTCCGAGCAATATGTTGAACTTGTATGATTATCAAAACCAACATGATTTATATTGTTAACAGGTTTTTTTTAATTTGAAGCATATTGAGTTTTTTGGTGAAATGTGATTTAAAATCCTCCCAGTTTACATCGTTAACTACATTTTGTGTCAGGTCAGATAGGTCCAACATACTAGCTAACAACCTTTAGTTTTACATTAGTTTAGTGTATTAGTTAGCTAAGAAATGTTCCACCTTGCAGTTATTGGACAAAAACATTTTGTAAGACCTAATATGCAGGCTACATAAAAACTACTTTGTGCTGTTTAATCCCTTTTGATTAAATAATGTGCAGATTTCAGATTTCAATATACTGCAATAAGCTAAGATAGAACTTAAGAACAGCAGGTGCAGCTGGCTACTGGTCAGTTTTATCTCAAAGCAACAGAAGAAAATCAAGTTAGGGCACTGGCTGTCTAATCTTTTCATGCTGAAACTCTTTGCTGACAGTATTCGGGGACTGATTATGACAACAATGTCTGCCTCTGAATGGAACAGCATGGTTTCATATTCTTCAAATCGAAACCGATACAAGTCATAGTCGTGGGAACAATGATCCACTGGAAAGTTGAAACTCAGAAGGCACTTTCATTTCTTGGTCGCTAAGACTAGGGATTGATTAAATGTTGGGGGAAATAGGTTAGGTTTCATTACACCCTTGATTGGATTTTCGAGGTATTGTTGCCTGGCAACATAACAGTGGATATTTGGTTTAGATATCGTTGAGCCTCTGGTGATATTTTTGAATGGGCTCAATAAAGTTAATGGCTCTCATCTTTTCTTCTCTTCTCTTAATTTGAAAACCACCTATTCAGAACACTTTCTTGGAACCCCTACATAACAGTAGGTGTAGTGTATTCCTCCAGGTTTATGCATGCACAGCCATTCCCCCTTTTTCCACTCAGCACTGTAAAAATCGTTTCCAGGACATTATCTCCATGCTTCCCCTTAGACCCACACTCCCATGCCCTTTCACCTCAGCTATTGTCTCTTATTGACCCACTGCTGACTTGGCTGTTGCAGCTTATTGAACTGTACTCAGTGCTGGCCTCCCCAGAGAAAGCACTACATCGAGTTTAATGAGATGTCTGTGGCCCGAGGCCCGCTCTCTGACAGTAGCAGGCATCGGACTCTGCAGAAAACAATGAATTCTTCATAGGTTTTCATTCATCATTGGTTTTCTGGACCTAATCTGCTCTTAATAATCGTATTAACCTGGTGCTAACATCATTTGGCAAATATGAAAAGCAAAATATTTGACTATTTATTTGAATTATTTGATCTAATTTGGTATTTATTTGTGCCGTTTTAGCTCTTTAAATGAAATGCGTGGTGTTTTTAATGGGACCAAGTGTCCATATTTTTTTATTTGACCACCATCAGCAATCTAACTAACCTCTGTTTAGTCCTATCATTGGCCAATTAGCACTGACCCTGAAAGTACAGCCAAGGCTAATTGCAGTGTCATCAACCAAAGTACTGGACAAATTAGGAATTGTTGTGTTTGTAAAGCTTGATGGACAATTAAGGGATCACCAAAGTTATTAAAGGTGGGAAGTAAATGTTTTACTGAATTCAGTGGCAGTGCATTCAGTAGTTGAGATGATTCAATTTGCACCATGATGGTAAACTGACCGACGGCTAACTTGTAATTGCCATCCCTAGAGCCGCTGCTGTCCTTTATCTTTGTGAGTGATTGTGTCATTTACAGTCATCAATGAAATACAAAGCGTATGTGTAGGATGGAAAGTTAATGAGAGTTGCAGTCCCAATGGATCAGCCATTCAACTGTGATGTTTCCACCAATACAGTACTTTAATTGTAGGTTATTATTTGTGTAGGTGTGTTGGATAGTAAACAGGTATTGGAATGGCATCGTTGCGAGCATGCTGTGTGTCTCTGACCTGCACAGGGACTAAACAGAGGGGGTGATGGGCCTATAATGAACCTTCTTCAGAGGAACGGACCTTTGTATCCACTCATCACCTCTAATGCTGGTAAACACAGAGATGATACCACACTGAAACAAAAACAAAACCAGCAATAAAACAGACGGGTATATCCATATCTGCTTGAAGTCAGTAATGATGTTCACGATTATTCTTATGATGTATAGAGTTAATAATAAGAAACAAAGGGAAGTGCAGAGAGGCTTTGTGTGGCCTGTGTTTATACCTTGCAGTATCCTTATGAAGTCATATTGGACAAATCTGTAGAACTTTGTATTTGATTGTTTGAATGTAAAGTATTTCAACTGCCAAGCTGTGGACTTTCTTTGTCTCATATCACATTAATGCTGTCATCACTGCTGCTTTTTAAAACCTCCGTTACTTGTTTTGGATGTCAGCCCTTTAGCACTGTGGGACTTGATTAACCACAATCTTTCCCTCACCATTACCAGACCAAAAAGAAAGGATTTATGTAATACCGGCATTGGGTATTAAGAGATATTCAAACATCCACATCATTCTGCATGAGTCCTTCAGAGTCATTGTCATTCTTTCCAGTTTTTACACCATGAGTGAATCTGATTATGAGACAGAATTGCACTTATGTTTTACCTAATTAATCCTGGCATGGTGTTATTCCATTTCCTGCTTGGCAAAGGATTGCTTTATTTTGCAGAAAGTGATATATCTGTATGTTGACAGTTGCTTTAAGCAGAAACTATTAAAAAAATGTATAATTAATTTGAAATTAATTAAGTTATTATTTAGTTTAGTTTAGTTTAAATAAAATAAAATAAAAATAAAAGTCACTATTTTTTACCAATAGCTGGGTAGTTAGCAGGCTATGTTGGAAAATCACTCTACCCTGACAGAAAGATCTTATAGCTGTCAGGCCTCAAGTAAAACTACATGCCTTATTTTCCATTTTCAACCCACTAATTAAACCCACCCAGTAATCTTCTCTTCTTTTCTGATGTTAAATGTTCCTTTACCATCCAGTTTTTGAAAATCAGCGTGTAGGCTTCAGCCCTCCAGCGAAACTGCACAGACTCAGAGTTTCCCAAATCTAATTTAACAAAGTCCCATGGACTTCAAAGATTCTTTGATAACTCTTAATGCTCCTCTTCACTCCTCTTCACTGACCTCTGGAGAGATGGTTTGGAGGAATTGCTGAAATTCTATGGAAGGTCTTCCTTTAGATGAGTCTACCTCTGGGCATCAGGTTTGGTGTTAAACTTTGTTTTATCAGCATAGCCGCTTTAAAGGCCTCTGGAGCACCTCACCAACCATTACTGCATTATCATACTTTCATCTTTCCAGTTTCCTCCCACTGTTGATACTCTTCATTTCGTTGAAGTACAAGAAGTAATAAAGCATGTGCTACCTTGGAGCCCAGCAGAATGCGCAGATCGCTGCTTGTTGCTTCCATTTTTAACTGAAGTTATCTTGTGTGCCTTGATGTGCCATTGAGGAAGCTGACAGAGAAATGTATGTGCAGTCAATATCTTTGAATCCTTTCCATGCTCCTCGTAATGTCTACGTCTGAGAGTGGCAGTTGTGACCTGTCATTGCATGCTACACCAAGTATGTAGAACGCTGTTGCCTGGTTATTGATGAGGACTGGATACACATCTGCAGGACTGTATTATGCCTGATTCTCCACTGGCGACCGGTAGTTTGGAATTTATTTTAGTGATTGCATCCAGTGCAGCTCCTTGTCACTTCTTACATTCTTTAACTCCTTGTAGGTTGCAGTGAGCCAACTATACTACATATCAAACTACATATTGCTTTGCTATTGTAGCCATGCTAGCAGTGTGACATTAGGTATGCTAACATCAGACCACAGCTTCAACTGCTACTTCCCCATGGATGAAACCTCCTGACTTGGTGATTCCCAGAGTGTTCTTCAAATGCGGCCATAAGGTTGATAATTGCGGATTTGAGTGAAACATCCCAACAAATGGGATGTGATAGTGTGACAGTGATTGCGTGTCATGGGTTGTCATAAAAATGTTGCCATCAAGATAAACTGCATTAACTTTCACGGCCTCACTCACATGCTACAGAAATACTGACCTTGGTAAACACAATATCTGCCAGACTTACTGTTGTCATTGTCATCTTGTCTGACAGTTTAAATATATGCCTTTTCAGAAGCAGTCTCACTGGAGATATTATTCTTGTTCCAGTTAATTCCTATAACATCAGACAGTTTTGTTTGGTTTGCTGAGGAAAGACAGATTTTTATCTGGGAGCGGGGGGTTAAACAGTTCTCGACATGTGTAGACTGAACAGTGAATCAAGATTGCACACAAGACAGATGGATGCACACACAAGGTTAATGAATAAATCCTTATTCCCGCCTTCCCTTCCTTCCGACTCTCCTCATTGCTGACAGAAGACAAATGTGTGAGAGTGCATGTGTCACAAAAAGGAATATGCTGAATTCGAAATGTTGAACTGGCAGGAAGGTTTCATAGTTAGAGGCGGTGGCTGCCTTTCTGCTTCAGTTACTACCTGTGCTGAGGGTTCAATGCAAAAAGGCCTCCGTGCAGCATAGCTGGATAATCAGCCAACCCAGAGCATGTTGCTGATTCACACAACGCCTCATCAAAGGGAGATTTAGTCCAAATCAATAAAAGCAGCCATCTGTGTGTCTATTCACTTTAGAGTTTTAAGCTTGATTGACTTCAGAAGCAGGATGATGCCTCGGCCAAGGCTTCTATCGAGAAAATCCATTTGTATTTTTTGGACAATGCATGTCTGACTTGGACGATGAATATCCGACTGTGATCTCTTCGACTGACTCTTCCTGGTGGTGAGACATTTTCTCTGTCGTTAGCCAAGCGGCTTCAAAACCTTAGACATGCTGCTGTCACCGTGTACTTCCTGTTTTGTTTCATAGCGTATGTGAAAATGACTTGTATCTTTATTTTGTTATATCGTTCCCTTGCTTGAACTTCCTGGAGTCGAAAGCTATGATCATTCAATTCAAGACCGTCCACTCATTTTGCTATAATATTATTACAACTGTAAAGCTTTCCGTTCTCACATTACACATACGCACATTACAGTGATAATGGTGGCCGCTCAAAATTTGTAGAAATGTATGAGAAGGCTTTGATGTGAGCTACCTCAGGAAGTCTGTCTGCTTGCACCAGTTACTCCTTCATGCATATTCACATAAACTCAAGCAACCCCACCACAGACAATTACATTAATCAAAACCTCTCTAACCTTTTTTTAATTGTAATTGTCGACATCCTTCAGTGAGGAGGGAGCTTATTGATTATTTGAGCTCCTGAATCCAATTAACTGCCACCGAGTGTACAGGCTTTAGGCCTTGGCGCCTTGATTGCACCCCACAAGGGAACTTGAAAAGCGGAGACACCCTGTGGCTTCAGAAAAAGCTCTAACAAAGGTAATTGAATGAAGCCACAGGGTTTTCTGGGCTGTTTCATGAAGGAGCAACAGTGTTTTCAATATTTACTTTTTTGAGTCACGTATTTTCAAAAGAAACGTCATTAAACTTTGACAGAAATATGATTAATATGAGGAGGAGTGACTGATATTCCGGGCTGCAGTTTAATTTCGACAAAGAGAAGCTGAGTTTTGGGTGTGAAATATTTTTATTTTTTATGAAACAAATGCATCTGTTTGGCACATCAAAGACAGAAGCACAGTGGAACAAGCTGCACGCTCTCTATCTGTGCCAGCTGAGAACACAAGCCCTGCACTGTGCCGGGACACACGCTGTATATCATCCCTCCACTCCTTTCAATTCATCCCAGCTGGTGCCCAGTGCAGAACAGCACACGAGAGGGTTGGCTGCGTTCTTACCTGCCTCATTTCACAAATCTACATGCTGACTGTGCTTGAATTCTAACGTGCAATAATGCGGTCCTCTGCAAACGGATTCAGACTCACTCAGGTTTTTGCAATTTAACTGAAAGTCCCATTAAAATATAAGAGCATCGATTTATTTAGAGCTGGTTCTATACAAATCAACCCGTTATCAAGAATAAAATGAGAGCGGTAAGCGGCCTTTCTTTGCGTCTTTCGGGTCATTATTTTGCTTGGACTGTAATCATCATTGTTTCCAGCCACAGCAGGAAATATGTTTCAGCCTAAATAAGCTCAGTGTGCCCTCTCTGCTCAGCATCAAACCGCAGACGGGCCAAGTTGCTCTGGATTTGCTAGATGTGTAAATAAGGAATTGCCAAAAAATAAATAAATAAATAAAAACCATTACTGCAGCTTTAACTTCAGACCCTTGGCGCGAGCTGTTCAGGTGGTGCAATTTTCATCACGTTCAAAAGCTGCTAAAACAGCGAGGGGCAGTCGTGGCTGCCTTCACAAGGTGCACGAAGTATCGACTGTTAAAGTGTAAAAGCTCCAGCAACTCTTGCGACGGTGAAAACAACTTTCCCGGAGCGTTTCAGCCGCGGATGCTTAAGTTGCTTTTCAGGTCTCAAGCTGCATTCAAGCTCGAGCTAACAGATACTGTAAGTTTTTTACAATATCCCACTCGAAGAATGTACCATTCTCTCCAAAGCTGTCTGTCTTTTTAGCATGTAATAGCTGCATGTTCACAGCCACCTGCTTTATTGGAGAGGCCAGTGATAGTTGTTGCTATGGATACCATTTAACACTGCAATCACCACATCTTGTGCCTTTTAATTACATATTCTATAGGATGACTTTGTGATGTTGGTGTCATCCATGTGGCGCATTTTTATATTGTCTGTGATGAGTGTAAGTGATGAGCAAGCAGCTGCAGTGACACCAGTTTACAGTTCCACTGGCAACTAGTCAGTATCCTTCACTCTCTGCATCCGTTGTTGTATTGATGAAATTAAAACATATTAAATTTAAATATTCATCACCATTAAATTAAAAGGGTTTGAATTCACATTTTTGGTGACAGAGCCTGAATGTGCTAAAGTTTACATATTTTTTTTTTAATAAACATTCAAAAAATGTAAAAATGAATTTTCATGTTTCAGCCGTTCCTATGTGGAGAGAATCGCTTAAAAGTACATTTAATCAAACCATACTGTACATACATGCCATACATCCAAGCCTCTCTCTTCTCCTGTTTACGTGTTTGTGTTTCACTGACACAAGAGACATCTGACTCTCTCAATAGTTTATAGAAATCCTTCTGCAGTGCTGCCGTCCTCCTACAATTCTAAAGTGGTCTTTGAGCACAGTACGCTTGATGCTCCTGTAGATGATGAATCCGGTGATAAGAAACTAAAACTCAGGGAAAGTTTCAGAGAGAATGCGCAGTTCAAATAAAAAACTGAAGTCAATATGAATGTGTCCTCTGAAGTCCGCGACTCTGTTAGCAAGAAAAACAAATAAATGAAAACACCAGAACCCAATACAAGTGTATGATATATACATTTTTAATATAATAAAAATAACAATAATATACAATGAATTGAAATAACATATCACACCTATGCATAGAGCATCTTTTGATATGACATGACTGAATAACCTGCTTCAGTCTGTTGGGCATTGTGTTAAACACAGACAGTCTGCTGCCTTTTTCTCCCTCTCTGCTGAGTCTGATTCAAAACTATAGCAACAAAGATAAAGAGAAGCGAAGACGAAGGGAGTGGTGGAGAAAGATACCGAGACACTTCTCTCTCTAAAGAAGAGGGAAGAAGAGAAACAAGCATCAGATGCAAATAGATTCTTTTTTTGTGTGCGCTGTCTAAATCATGCCAATTTGAAACATGTGCTTGCGACTAGAAGGCAGAACGTATTCCTCGGTTGCTTTGTCAACCTCTGGGTTTAGATTTGACATGATTCTTTTCCTTCAACCTGACCTCAAGATGTAGGAAAAAAGAAGGAAAAATGACCCCTGGCTCCCTCTTGAAATGTCAATCAGATACGCAAAAACAAATGAAAAAAACAGGGCTAAATTACTGAAAACCACCTATATATAATCAGCAACTATATACTGAAAAGCAGTGTTGAACTGCTCCTCTGGTCTGTTTCGTCTCCCAGCCCCGTTGCTTGGTGTTGCCTGTGGGAAGTTGGCTCTGTTTACCTGTTTACCCTTTACCACCCCCAGCAGTGATGTCACAGCCTGACACAACCTGGAGACCTTGAAGATTCAACACTGAATAGTTTCCAAGCCCAACACAGTAACTTTAGCTGTTTGCACCAGCTCCACCCTGTCTGCAGCAGGTCTTTCTAAACTTTGAAGACCAGTTTTTGAGTAAGTTGTGCTTCAGCTAGGCTCCCTGCAGACCTAACGGAAACGCACAGCTACAAACCACCATTTCTGATAAAACTAAACTGCCTCTGGAGGTTTTCAATCATCCTGGTCATAGTTATCCATGTGAATCAAGACTAATTGGACTTGTAGAAAGATTGCTGAAGATGTTTCACCTCTCGTCCAAGAGGGTCAGTCAGTTCTCAGAACAGCCCTTGATTTCTGTACTTCAGAACAACAAACTCTTTGCAGCCCTCCTCTCTCCATCTCTCATCAGTGTGAACTTGCACTGTTTCCTTTAATTGCTTTTACAGTACAGAACAGCCTGTTTTAAGCTTTTTGCTCAATCATACTGTATTTACCCCCGTGGAGTCATTGAGACGTTAGACTTCTCTGTTGGGGAACACCTACCATTCCGTTGTTACCACATTTCTGTTCAAATATTCAATAATAAGAAACCATTCAATGCAGTGAAATAAATTGTAGCATCCTGCGTGTCTCAAATCAGTGTTAGAATTAGGGTATTGACTGCATGCAGGAAGAGTGATGAGAAGGCCGACAGGGTGGGACACGGTGGGAGAATGGTTTCAATATTTGAATATTTGGATTTGATTATATGCAGTTACTATGTGCACAACATACTGGGGCATGCATGAGGTGAAATTCACTGGAGCTGAAATATGTCCATACAGGCCTGGTGGTGTTAGCGGTCGATCATCTGTCTTCTAAAGCTATATATGAATGTCCCCCTTTCTCTCAATGTCTCCCTGAATGCCCCTCGACTATGAATCTAACAGACAAGTTAATTATTTACACGTGGCAGACACAAGGTTAAGAAACCAATAAGGACTGAGGTGACGCGTTTTGCTCTCCCAGTCCTCTCTGCCTTTGAAACACTTCACAAAGCTTGCCATGAACAGAAAAATGGCATGACTTCACTGAAAACGAAAACAGCACTCACAAAGTGATTCTGCCAAACTACCTGGAAACACGACTTCATCAGCGGCCAAGGCGGTGTTAGTTCCCAGTGATTACTGGTTGGTTGTGAAGGCTGTTTTCAATTGTAGTGGGACTATGATGCATTTTAGTGCCTAATCATCATCATCAGTCGTTGATATGTTTGTTTGATCCATTGGAGTAATTAATTTTTTCGACTTTTCCCCGCAGTGATGAAAATGCAATGGTTTCTTTCTCGTTTAGCATTCTGAACAAACACAGTCTGTCCTCCCTTAGGAGCCAGAGTTGTCTGAGCCAGTGATTTTCTCAGTCAAAGCTGTGTTCACTGTTCAGACTCCCTCTCTCTCTCCTTCTCTTTCATCTCTAGATGTATCGGTGAGCCTGTTGTCCCTGCTGGTGACCACCTGTGGTCTGGCTCTCTTCAGCGTCTCCCTGTTTGTCTCATGGAAGTTGTGCTGGGTTCCGCTGAGCGGCCGTTTCCTCCCAGATGTCCTCAAGGGGGCGTACTTCCTGGGAGGGGACCAACAGCCCGTGCTCACAGAGGTAACAAGGATAGGGTTACATTCAGAAGTGAAAGTAGTTGTACAGTGATCAACATTTAGTCTTCTCATCTGTGTTTTTTATTTGATCATTATTACATACTTCAAACAACAGGTGCAATCCAGCGACAACCACGTGCAGCGCACCAACAGCCACAAAACTCAATGAAATATTTGAAATCTGCGTATTACTTCAAATGACAGTATTTCAAAATGACCACCTAATCCCACCTCGAACTACTGCAAGTAAACTCACATGAAACGAAAAGCAACACAGCGGGATTCAGGTGTTTGTCTGTAACCAAACAAGAGCTCATAAAAGGCAGGTTACCATTGTTCCCATGCTGTCAGTAACAACTTATTGTTAGAGAAGCAGAGGCTTTGAGCCAGTTTTAATAAACTTTTTAATCAGGTCAGGTTTTTATGTATTGACATTATGTTACTATGCTCTCCAGCTTTATTCAATAGCCATAATCTAGCCAGTAGCCAATTCAACTGTCACAGAAGCAGAAGGCTTTAAAGAATTAAAGGTCGACTCCATCTGGGATCTTTTCTGGGTGAATCAATTGGAAATGCCGACTCAGCCTTTAGAAAAAAGCTGTGACATGGGTTGCAGTGCTGAGCCCTGGCCTCTCCCTGGCTCAAGGAAGAGTTAGTGAGAAAAAAAAGCATTGAATAAATGTAAAACTTTATTATGTAATGGTTTCATGGCAGTTATGGTAAAACAGCAAGTGATAGCATTGAAAAATCACTGAAACACTGAAAAATCAAAGACAAATCAGGGACCATTTAAGAATTTGGGGGCGTGAAGCCAAAAGAAGGACAGAACAAAAGCATGTTGCAGCACAGCCATGTTCAGTGAAACCTCTGCGTCAATAAGGGCGAGGGCATATAGAGCAACGTCATTATGCAGAACTTGTTAAATGTATTTCAAGAGGCTTGGAAAAAGAGCATTTTGACCAATTTTGACCAACCACAAGTGTTGCTGAAGGAGCAGTTCTTGCTTTCCAGCTGAGTTAGATGAGAAGTTTGTTTTGTTTAATTTGTACACCAACAGAAATGTAACAAATAAAGTTTGTGGTTTTACAAGTTATGTAAAAAGCAGCTGGGTGCCTTTCTGCTAGTTGCCTGGTGACCATGCGAATGACAAGACTCCAGACAAGAAAAAGTTATAGCACGTAGTTCTCTGTAATTCTACCAACTCTGGGTTTTAGACAAATAGGTATATTCACTGATGAAAAGTCAAAGAACTACATTGTTTTAAGAACCAGGAGCAGACAAAAGAAACAAAAGAACACAAGAACCGATTCTGCTCCAGACACATATCCAGTAGGTGAACACTTGCACTGGTAAGCACTACTCATAGAATATGGGGTTACCATGCATAACCAACATTTTCTTGATTTAACCATTGCTATATCAGAAAGCCTTTTAATCTCTGTTGCAGCCTCATTGTTCTGATGTGAGAACTGTATTGTGAGCTTGAGAGCGAGGGGATGCATGTGAAAGTATGTCACATGCTAGAAGCGTGAGCCTTGGCAACGCAGCTCCACTGTTTCCAGTCTTTCCACTCGACTAAGCTAACTGTCTTGTGGATCTAGCTTCATGCTTAATGCACAGACATGAGACTGGTATCCATCTTCTCCATCTAAGCCAATAAGCCTATTTTCCAAAAATTTGAACTGTGAGTAGTGCGCACAATTTGTGTCGAAGAAGAGCAAAGAAGGCCATCCACTGAGCTGCACAATTTTGAATTTTTATCCTGGATGTTTGGCTGTGGTGCTGGATGAAACCGCCACATTCAGTGTAACATACAATGCCTGTTCAGTTTTCAATTGACAACTCGGGTGTCATTGTTAAATCACAGCTTAAGTACTTGGTATGGCTACCGTAGAGTCAGTTTTCATGCCTTCTCAACCTATTTCTTCATTGACCGTGTAAACACAGATGTCTACTCTACAGGTGGACGGGGAGGAAAGGGAATACAGCGAGGATGGCTGTGTGAAGGAGCCTTCAGGCCCCCCCTCAGCTGTAGCTGTCCCAGAGTCAGCCCTAAAGATAAGTCACACATCACCTGACATCCCGCTGGAGACTCAGGCCAAGGTGGAGAAAAACCAGGTCCACACTCTTGCCCGGGACAGGGTCCAGAGACAGATTACTGAGCCTACCTCGTCTGTACGGTCAGTACACATCAATCCCCGAAGCTACTGTTCAACTTTTGGTGTTGGCAGGTTAAATATAGATGGACACACACGTTCGCACCTAGACCTCTGAGTTCAGAGATACTTTATCACAAAATTGACAGCAGTTGCCTTACAGCAACAAACTCAACTCAAGAATGTACTCACTAAGAGTGAATGGAATGATATTATATGCCCACTTTAACACTATGTTTTAGGCACAACTCCATCCGTCGTCAGATGAACTTGTCCAATCCGGATTTCAACCCTGCTCAGTTCCAGCGCCAGGAGTCTCTCTCTGGTTTGGGCCGAATCAAACCGGAACTCTACAAGCAGCGCTCAGTGGATGCAGAAGATGGTCGTCGCACTGACAACTGCGGGCGTCTCAACTTCGTCCTGAAGTATGACTTTGATCTTGAGCAGCTGATCGTGAAGATCCACAAGGCCCAGGACCTTCCTGCAAAGGACTTCTCAGGGACCTCCGATCCTTACGTCAAGATATACCTGCTGCCTGACCGCAAAACCAAGCACCAGACCAAGGTGCACCGCAAGACACTCAACCCAGTGTTCGATGAGGTGTTTCTCTTCCCTGTAGCGTACGCCGAGCTGCCGAGCCGTAAGCTGCACTTCAGCATCTACGACTTTGACAGGTTCTCTCGCCATGATTTGATTGGCCAAGTGGTGGTGGACAACTTCCTGGATCTTGCTGACTTTCCTCGGGAGACAAAACTGTGCCGGGACATACAATATGTAACCTCGGTGAGATACCATATTTCTTCTATTTTTCAAAATGATGTCACTGCCTGTCCTTCTCTTCTCATTTCCACCACAGATCTTACTTTTCTTAGTATAGCTTTGCATTTGGTACTGTCGTTACCATGGTAGGCTATTAGTGGCAAGCAACCAACCAGAGTGTTGCAGCATGTGTACAGTTGGACACATTTGAAGGTCTGTCAGACCAGCAGTATCCATACTAGCTTCAATCCAATACCTTTTCTTCAGTGTGGCCAGAATCCACCCAAAACAATCAAGAAGAGCAAAAAAAAATCCTGTGGAATAGAAGAGGGCAGGAGATATATTAATGGACATATCTCATTTCCCCTCCAAGTGGAACTCATCTGTGGTTTCAAGAGGTAGAGACATAGAAATATACTTAGACACAGTTAATCTTTAATGAAAGCAGTAGGAAACACTTGGGGGTAGTGACCCAGATCTACACTGACATAAGACTGGGGTTGGTTTAACAGAGATACAGCAACACTGTCTATTTTACATTATTCACTTGGATAAATCTACGGCGTTGGTACACTGAGTAACTCAATAAGGAATTCATATCCTCCTGCCAGGGAATTCCTCATGGCTTGCCTGTCTTGTTGTGTGAGGGTTGCTGTCTGGCGCAGCTCAGTTTCACATAGAAACTCTTCCTTTGTGGTTTATGGGAGAACAGCATCAGTGGACAGTACACAATGCATATAAGCGTGAAAACCAATAAGATTGCACCTTTAAAATGATGTTTTGCTAAGGCTAAGATTTTTCTGCACAATCAGACAAGGCAATTTACATAGTTAAACGTTTTGTCAGCAGTACACAGTAACAAGCTTGCACACATTCAAACAGAACATAATTAAATCCAATGTGTACACACATTCAGTATTTAAATAGGGGGATTTAATAATAGCCAAACTCAAGAAACAAAAGCCCAGTAACTTGCTAATATCTTTATCTGTGACCTTAATGAAGGGTTATAAGTTTACACGTCACACTATAAACATAAAGCTATCAAGCCAAAATGACTTATTTGCAACAAACCAAAGAAACTCTCAGTGTAGGGTTTCATATTCTGTTATGTGTCATTTAAGCACTTCTTCTGCTCCATCTGATGATCATCATGAAGCTTTACTCCTTCTGTGGAACTAGACCTATTTCCACCCTTGGCTGTGTGTGAGTGTATGCTATTGTGTACTCATAGTGTAACAGACAGAACATCTTACTGTCTTCTTATGTGTTTATTACTCAGCACTGGAAAAGATTAATCCCCTTGTGTCTTATCCTTTCAATAAAAGGTACTTGTAAGCATAAGACCTTTTGAAAGAGCAGATGCTCAAGTCAGGTAGACGACTGAGCCAAGGTTGAGAATACAAGTCACTGTGAAATTTTTTCAGCTATTAACAGTGAACATAAAGAAATGAGGCCAGCACTCTTGGCTGCTAATTTAATCAATGTTTCTTGTGCTTTCTCTTTGTTGTACTATCTGAGCTGAGGGGGGAAAAAAATACAGCCATATTTGTCTTTGTGAAAAGAATCCTGGCTGTATAAGCTGCACATTTTTCATTTCAAGCATACTGTTGATGAAATTACATCATTTTCTGGTATTATTTTAGCCAAAATGCCCACTTGGTGCACACAATCCAATATTTACTTACTGCATATGACATTTTGCAATAACATTTTTAAAAACGCTTCAAAAACGTAGTATGTTGGAACAGGAAGGGCCACCCCGAGGTCAAAATTTGTCCAGTACTTAAGATTATGATGCATGTAAATCTAATGACAATTCCACCAGCCTCAAAGGCACTTAGTGTTTAATACTAATAAGCACAGCATGAGCGCAGCGTGAGAATGCTCTAAATTATGGTGGTAGCCATGGTAACAAGTGTAAGGTGCTGCTGCGCCGTACACCCTCAGAGATCAGATAGCGTAGCATGTTTTAAGCCACATTTACGTCATATTTATAATCATCAAACCATCAGATCATCATAATAATAATCATTTAATAATTAACCAGGATAATGGCTGGTGTCATCAAGAGTTAATGCCTCTGTGAATCAGATCATTCCTGATTATGGAGACCAGTGTTTAACTCATTGTGCCGTTTCTCCCTTTTCTACTGAATGTCACTTTCCTCGGCTGCAGGCCAGTCATCAAAGTTGTCATATTCTCCAAATAGGTCAAACGAAATGTTCACAGTTATTTCACTAGCCTTTATCAAAGGACCAGAAATCAGGGACATCAGAAAGAGTTTCAGGCACCTCACCGTGGTGTCTGAAGCGAGGCCGCTATTCAGCCTGATTTTTGGGAGAGACTTTGAACTTACACCAACAACACAGCTGCTTATCATCAAGTAATTAAGTTCAAAGCCAGAAAATAATCATTAGCAGGGTCAGCGCTCATTCAGTTCTGACCTGTTATTGCATAGATAACTACAGTCATGCAAAGACCTAGTGGGAAAATGCTCCCACCTCTCAACACACACACACACACACACACACACACACTAATCTTTTTTGTTAAGAAATATTGTTTTAACACCTTCCAACAGCATTCCCAGCTAAATAAGGTCAGTATAAATGGGTTAGAATCTCCTCTGAGGCATCCGACTTGTGAACTATAGCTGTCCTGTCTCCTGTGACCAAGCCTGAGGAGTCCACTTTCTAAATATAATCCTTTATTAATCATCAATTTAGTAATTACACAGACAGCTATCAGCCTCGCAAACTACTGCACTTTTCCAACTCTGGATATACCTTTTGGATAGTCTCTCTAAAATCGCAGAAATATGAAATTACCAAAAATTCACTTTTGCAATTTAAATGAATACTATTATGTTTTAGGATACATAATACTTTTTTTAAATAGTGTACCTAGTTACCTATTTATAATGTTTCTAAAGAAGGAATTTTCCTTCTACTGCATTTCATGTGCTTTTTGTTATTTTCTCACAGGTATCAGCAGTTTGCAACGTAGTCAATGAACATATCAAAACCATAATTTGTAAAGCACTGAAGGTGGCTTTCATCCAATTACCTGTAAAGTGTTGTCTCTTTAATCACCAGGTTATCCATCCATAATAGTACTTTACATGTGTAACCACAGTTATTAGTATTTGGGAATAGAACTTTTTTCAAGGGTTAACTTATATATATGCTCTACTGTGAGAGGAAGGGCACATACAGACTTGTATTTACTCTCTGCTTCTTACTACTCTGTGAGAGTACATTCAGACTATAGGCCTTTACATGCCTAAATAATTGACCCAAAGTCTAGTCATGATGCTTGAGTTTTGCCCCTAGTGACGGGGTTTTGCATTTGCTGTATGTTTCTAGCATTTTGCATCCACAGAGGGAGGTCTAAATAAATGTGTAAATATGAAGTTTCTCCACTCTGTCTTCATCAGCATCCCCAGCAGAACTAGGTTACCTCCCTTGGGATTACGGGGAGGGACCCTGCGCTGGTCCGGTCTACAGCCTGTGTGCATTAATCATGGCTCCAGGCACAGAACGAGCCCCTAGCTATCCCTTGCCATATGCACTGGACTGTAATGTACACATACTTCTGAGCTGCATGCTCATAGAAAAATAAATGAGTTGCCCCCTGTGGAGTGTGTATCATAAGGTGAGTCTGTAGTGCTAGAACTTGTTTTGATTGGTATTTACAGTTTTTAACTCTCCTTTCGTGCAGTTTCATGCTGAAACCATAGAACCTCACTGTTAATCCACACCATTTATCATGGAAACAGTAATTAAAATCCAGCTCTGGAAACCACACGAACCTCTGCAGGCTCGGGAATGAGTCCTGCTCGGCTCTGCACCGAGTTAGATTCTGTGGCATTAACAAATAGACCTAATTAATGATTTTTATACCAGTGGGATCTTGGATCTCTGGCTCCTTACTGCTGTCGTTGTTTCTACTAAGTGTGTGTGTTCTACAGTCCAAGAAAAGCCAAAATTAACAGCCTCACTGCTACATCACAGCAAATCTTTGTAAACTCGCAGACAAAGCACTGCGTAGGGTACCTAGGTTTCTTGTAGGGCATAAACAATCATCACAAGCCAAGTCAGACGAATGTGTAGGCTTATTGTCCAGTTAGCAGTAAAGTTAGCTATTTCTCCTTTTCCCCTGTTCAACAAGCAGGAATTCAGGGTAAGGACCAAAATGCAGTGGGACAGAGCCTGATGCAGTTTAATGGTTTAATAATCAAAGTCAAAGGTGCAAGTAGAAGTGCAAGACAGGCGGGTAATAAAGCAAATGATACAAAACCAGAAGTTAAAGACACAACACACATAGGCACAAAACTGAACAGCCTGGCTGACAACAAAGGGAATAAAGGCAGTGAACCCCAATAAGTAAAGAAGTCTGCTGAGGAAATTAGGAAATGAGGTACAGGTAGAGGGATTGGTGTGGAATTGCAGGTGACTGCAGGGGCGATGAGAAGTGGAAACAGGTGTGTTGGTGGGTGTGGTAGTCAGGTGATGGGAAAAGAAAGGTGAATCTAAGCTGGAGGAGGTGGGAATGAGCCTGGTGGGACAACAAGGCAGACTGTGACAGATATTGCAGAGGCCTACACTCCTGAGAACAGGTTGTCAGGAGAGAGTCAACAATATACAGACAAGCAATGTATTGGCTTGTTTGAGTGTTAGCACTTAGCTCTGAGCAGCTACAGTAGCTAACAAGTCAGCCCTGAGAGATGTCACTATATCAGCAAGAGTCCAGCATCTTAAATTGGCATATGACGTGCTTTATACATCTCATAGACATATGCAGTCAACTTACATTGTGCTTTGCTGCAGCTTCTGCTTCCACAGGACTTGTTGAAGTTATTGGAATTGAAACAGGTGCGACAGGATTCGATAACAGTGACATGATCGGCACTGGAAAATAGACTGCATGTAGTAGAGTTGAATATACAAGAAGGAGTTGGGGCAGGCACTTTTGGCATACATAGAGGTAGCTCAGTGTCAATACAATAACCCTGTGGTCAGATATACAGTCATGTAGAACACACACAATATGGATAATTTACCACTTCACACAAAACCTAGAAAGATCAACATAAAGAAAGCACCAAAGGAAGATAGAAAACCAAAATATTCCCAAAGACTACAGGAACACCACTGTGGCTGATGGAGATTTGTGTAATTGGGACCTGGAGCTCCTATTAATGGAAAATATCTGTATTTACACATGATCCAGTGACATTTGGCATATATAATATGGCATATAAATGATTTATTTTAGGGTCATACAGAGAATCTGGAAATTTTTGAGATGATGTCAGATGATGTCAGATGGTCAGCATCCACAGATGACATTCTGTCACTCTATTCACTCCACATCTAAATGCTGAATGAAGCTGTTCATGTTAGTGTATTGAATATATGCCTATAGAGAGCTCTATCTTGGTGCAGCTAATGATTTTTGAGTGTAAAGAGACTCCCCAGCTTGTCTATTGAATAGATTCAATTTGCTTTTGGATATCCATCATGTTGTTACACGCAGGTTCCCGCTTTCTTTTCCATCAGCCGGATCTTTTTGGAGACAAAGGCAATAAAGAGCTCACAGACAGTGTAACCTGCTGCTCCTGCGAGGCTGGTCAATACTATTGACTGCAGTCTCTTTGGCGTGTAATCAGGGCCTTGATAAATAGGGTCAGCATACATGTGCGTGTGTGTTTATTTCTAGTTAATTCAGCAAACCAGGATCCTATTTCCCAACAGTGACAAATGGCACCATATACTAACAAGCATCCAATCTTCCCTGATTCAAGTGAGATATACTCCCAAGATGCTCAAAGCTAACTGAGTGGGTACATACATATACATACATACATAGGCCTATATATTTTTATTGCACACAGACACACTGCTATTTGAAACTGTGTGATTCAGTCAGGTGATTGGATCAGGTTTCTCATGACATCAGTTTAAAGTGTTAAAGGTAGTGGCATTTCCAAATGAATTCAGTAACGATTTGTAATTGTAATGCTATGTGTAGGAGCAACTTCTGATGCACCATATTCATCATGTGTCTTTGCTATTAGGTACAGAGGTCTGCAGTGCAAAACTGCGACAAGCTTTCGATCTGATGTTGCGCTACAAATTAGCTGCAACACACTGTGCTTTGTTATTTCTTTACTGAGTGTTATGAAGGGTCCTGTAGCCTAACCTGATTCTGCCAGGGTATATTCATCTATATAGCTAAAGTTCAGCCTTAGCAGTGATTTATTTACTTCCACCATGTTCAACCAGGCAGATATACTGTTGGCCATTGTGTAAAAGGATCTCCAGTGTTTAAGTGAGCTGAATAAAATCTCATGCCTGCTTTGAGCCTCATACTGTTCTAGAGTCAGCTTATTTCAGTTCTTCGTTAATTTATAACTTCATTATTAAAATACAATAATAACAATACCTGCTGCCTTTTTTAATATACCTCATACTGTTCTAGTATAATATGATTACTGAGTGACTTCTGTATACACTTTATGGCTTTTAATGCTTGTTGTGTTCTTTAAACTTAGCCTAAAATGATACAGACAAAATGCAGGTGATCCCACCACTACAACTACTGTTTTAACAAACCGCATTTATTAAGGCAACATTATCTCATTTATTTTCTTAAGGCATATCAAACTAAGTAACTCCTCTCAGTTAAGTGTCCATGACAGTCTCTGCAACTGGCAGGGTGTCAAACCTCCCTACCACTCCTGTTGCACTGTGCAAGAGAGTTATCAACACCCAGTGGAGGGAGTTGTGGTGGCGGGTTGAAAGACTTGGATTTCTGGGAAAAGTAACACTTGTGAATGTTTGTGTGGGTCAGCGTCTATGCACAAACACATCCTCTTTCTCAGATGTCACCTGTTCCTCCAGAATGTCTATCATGCAGACATGGTTTGTTTATCTTGTGCATCTTCACAACAGACTCCCATTTACACCTCATTCTTATGCATATTGTTGCACCCATGGTCAGTAATTGCAGTGGCCTCGCATCACAGTGGTAGAAGCACCGCTAGATACATCTGCAAAACCTGTAGTTCACTGTCCACATGCCGTGATTCATCAACAGCTACACTAGATGTGGGTCTGTACCTGTTTGTAGTGCTTTTGTCGGTGCATGTTTCAGTCTTTAGCGCCTCTCAGCAAGTCCACTCAACTGTCAATAACCCGGGCTGGGATGTGTGAGCTCCCATGATGCAGCAAATGACTTCATCTAATAACTGTCAAATGGAACATTGTCACTCACTAACTGCTCAGGGATTCCATGCCTGACAAAGAAAGAAGTTATTTTGTGGATTCCTGAGCTGACTTTTGGGCGATATAAGCACTTGTAAATACTTTGTGAAGTAATCCACTAACAACAGGTATGACTGACTGAGAAGAACCTCAGTTCTACTCAAAGATATCTTCAAATGTATCTGTTAAAATGGCTCGCTCAATGGCGCGATGTGGGGTTCAATTCCAGACTGCTAGAAAACTGTTCTTGCATTGGGTTTTCAACATGTCTTTGTTCAGTCTCAGTCAGCGCTCACCATGCATAGCACAAAGGTTGACCTTCTTGAATAAGACGTTCTGCCAGTGAGTCCTTCAGGGACTGGCTTCTTGTGAGCAAGAATTAGCTTT